>JAYRBT010000005.1:29202822-29363477 GCA_036023395.1 Myiotriccus ornatus | reverse complement strand
TGTCCCCGGCGGACGAGGCCGGGCTGAAGCGGCGGCGGAAGAGCCCCCGGGTGGCGGCGCGGCCCGACGGGCCCCAGGACGAGGTGGATGGCGCGGCCCGGCCCGACGCGCTGGACGGTGAGCGGCGCGGGCGGGCGCAGCGCCGCGCGGTGGATCCTGCGGTTGAGAGCGCGGCGGGGACGCGCGGAGCGGGGCGGGCGGGCCCCGTGGTTCCCCGCCGGGGCGGGGGGCGTTGGGAAGGGATTGCCCCGCTGGAAGCACCGCGGGGTCCCGGCGAGTCTGAACACGCGGCTGGTGCGCTGGGAAGGCGGTCAGGCCCGAGCCTCGAGCGGGCTTCAGCTGAGCTGCGCGGCCGCGCCCTTCACTCGTTTCTCGTTGCAGGGGACGAGCTTCACTTCGGCACCCCAGACTCCCTGACGCGACCCCCTATAAAAGCGTACAGATCGCCAGGTAGGCTTTAACTCCCAGAGCGTACTGTCCGCGCCGCTGGAAAAGGGGCTGCGATGCCCAGAGGTTGAGGAAATGGAGTTTATTGGGTTTTACCGTGGCTCTGGCACACACGTGAGGAAATCCCACTGCGGCTTCTATCCCGTACACAAAGGGTGGAAGGAAAAGCCCTCCTCGAAAGGAGCGGTGGGTGCAGAGCACGCCGAAGCCCTGAGGTGGCTGGTTTTCCTAGGGCATCACTGGGAACACTGTTTTGTCCACGGCGTTACAATGGGGAATAACTGATTTTACTAACGGTGCTTGGTTTTGAAAGTCTGGATTTTAATAAGGTATCCTGAGCTGCAGAAATAAATCCCTCAAAGGCTGTGCTCTGTAGAGGGAGCGGCAGTGCTTACGAGGAAGTGCATAATTGGGGCTTGGCTGTCCTTTCTTTGAAGCACCAAGCGTGGTCTGGTACTTGCTGCTGGACTGGGCTGGACAAGCTGTTGTGATAGCACTGTGTGGCACCTTCTTGGTGCTTTAATTGATGAAATCTGTATCCTTCTCAAACTGTAGAGAGTTACTAACTGTGCAGTGCGCGATCATGTGGCTTTAGCCTGTCATTCCATCAGAAATCTATGAGTAAATTCCTTCCCTTTTGCTCTGCTTTGGAGCATGTACGTTATCAGTGTGTGGCAACGCTCAGGGGTGAGTTGGGCTAGTCTGGGACTGTTCTCCATTCCCAGCTGAGTTCTTGTCCCCACGCTCTTGCTACAGTTCCAGTGCACGGCCTTGATTATGTGGCACTGCACTTTAGAAGGGCTGCCAATATCCTGCTTCAGAAGCAGGATTTCCAGGAGGCATGGAAAAATCTTATCTTGAGGGAGAAAAAGCAAGGTTATAAGGATTTCTTTGGAAAAGTACAAAGGTTTATCTGTGAAATAAAGCTATGGCAAGCTGTTGCTCTCACGTGGTGGCTGACAGGCTACTAAGAGGTTTAGTGTTTTAAAGGTGACTGGGCTGCTCTAGGGGAAGTGCAGCTGATTGTTGATTTTTTTAAGTTAGATTTCTCTAAAAATGAGGCTGAGGGGAGATGTCCTACCCCTACCTCCCCAAGCTCTTAGCAGCTGTATTGGATTATAGTCACAACAGGTGTAAAAGTATGATAAGAGACCCTAGTTGTTTATGTAGAAGCAGAGAAGTTTTCCCCCCCTCACAGTCCTCCCACCTGTTGTGGTATTATGTTTTTCCTGCAGAGTTCAGGGGTTAGTCTGTGAGGCAGAGGGACAAGCAGGGTGGGTTTTTATGGGAACATAATTGTCCTGTTTCCCTGAGAACAGAATGGTAGCAAAAAACCACAACTTGAGAAACTGGTTTCTGGCTTCTGCATAGACATTTTAAATATAGATCAGGCAATTTGCTTGTAGAGCTGAAAAGTTTCAAGAACCTCCAAGCCCTGCCTTGGATCAGGCAGCTTCTAGATCAGTGAGCTGAAGAGACGTGCTTGCAATCGGTGTGTAAGTTGTCTTAAAATATGGAAATAGGGCATATGAGTTAAAGGCAGGCTCTGGGTGTTTTTGACACTGGAGTGTTTGCTCTCTGTCATTGTTGTGGAACATGGCAGCAAGTGCATCTCAGGCTTATCTCTGTTGGAAAATACTGTGAGCCTACAGGGATAGATCGGCACTGAACTTAAAAGAGCAATTTCCACTGTGTTAAAATAGTGGCTTTATACTTTGGTCTATAAACCTGTAGTTTGTGAACTCGCAGATTTCTAATGCCTTTGATGAAGCTGCGGTATAAAATGGAGAGAGGAAGAAGATTACTCTCTCCTGGCAGGTGGCTCGCTAGCAGATTTATGGTGGGTTGAAAAAACCCTCCCTAACTGCCTGGGAGGCAGGAATGAGCCTTTGGGTTGGAGGCTTAGGCATTGTAAGGAAAGAACAGGCATGTCTGGATTGGAATGACGTATATTTCTAGGAAAGTTAGACTTCATAAAGGGGAGTTCACTTGCTGTTGGTGATACCTACTGGTACAGAAGGTGCTGGTTTATGAGCTGCCTTCATGAGAGAAATGAAGTTGTATGTGTATAAACCTTTCCTTTGTACAAGAACTTTGAGACAGAGAGTACTGCTGGATGCAAAGAGGAGAGGAATTAAAAAGTAGGGACTGCATTGAGCCTTCTTTAGACTGAGATCTATCTGGTCTTCTGGTCACCACTACTAATGAGATTTTCTTGCAAAGCCTCGGTACATAGTGAAATATTATGAGTATGTTCTTTGGCATTTCTGAAAATCAAGTAATTTAACGAGTCTCTTCATTCTTAGCTTTGTGGGAAATCAATCACTTACCAGCTTCTTAGGATGGATTTGAAAATACAGTGTCCCAGTCACTGTGTGCAGATAATTTACTATTACACCTGTAACTTAGTTTCGAAGATACAGTTTTCTCCCAATTTTATGATTTGGGTGGGATTGGTGGTTTTGTTTTTTTTCTCCTTTGTGTGTTTCACATACACTGGCTTGCTAAAGCTGCCAGAAGACATTAGGAGAAGGTCTGTTTTCTTTCTTGAAATAAAATTACTAAACACTAGGTGGCAAGCTGTGCGTTGCCCGTGGCGTGTGGTAAAAGAGCTGCAGAAACACATTAAATCCCGGGAGAACCCTGGACTTGTTTAAAGAATTACAGGGCCAAGTGTGAATGTTAGAAAATGTTTTATCAATTGTATTTTTCTCTTTGCTGTTTCCTCTGGTGATGCCCTTCAGCTTGATCATTGTACCGTGGTCTCTGCTCCACAACTGTGCTACAGCTTTTATTCTGTACATGGACTTCTTTTTTCAACCCCTTGAATTCTGGAAACCACGTGGTTGCAGTTTATCCTTTCAAATCTCTTTTCCTGGTGTTCTGCTTCTGACTAGCTTCCCAGCCCTGACCTTTGCTCTGTGACTCCTGCCATCTTATAGGGATATACAAGTTAGTTGCATTAACTAAGTTGGATTTCACAGCTGAATGACTGTAATTTGGCAAACAACCTAAAGGTGTTGGTTTAAGTTGTTCCCAGCTACATATGGGGGTTAAATTAGGAGCGGGGGTGCCCCAGGTTGCCCTTATGGTTAATGAAAGAGAGAAAGAGACCCAACTAAAGGATGGCTTGGATTACATAAAAAGGGGAGTTATGTTCTATATTTGCTTCTCTCCCTTTTCTCTTTGCCTAATGCTATGTAAGGCAGCACAACTGTTTGTAAGTTGGGAGCCCAAAGGTGTGGGAGGAACTCTTTATTTCCATGGTGTGTATTTACCTGTTTACACTGAATCCTTTTTAATGTAGGGCATTCTGTGGCTCTTAGCACTCATGTTTTTAAGCCAAGGATTCCTAAAAATAAAAATTTGAAAAAAGAAGCATGGTGATGTAGGCAGGTATATTTGTAGTGAACTCAAATTTACTATAAGCTTTTTAAGTCTTACTTGCTTTTGGTTACATTGTAAGAAAGTAACTCTTGGGAGGTCCCAATTTGAAAAATTATTGATTTAGATCAGGGATGTTCTGAAACTGTGTCTTGATCCTTTAGATTTATGATGTTACCAATCCTCTTTTTGTTCTTTTTTTTGCTTCCTGACAGATGGTTCTACAGTTTACTTTGAAGACACTCCAGTAAAGGAAAAAGCAAAGGTTTATGACAGTAATGAAATCGAGAAACCGGCAGGGCGACCAAACATTTATACACCCAAAGGTAACACATTTTGCCAGTACCTTTTCCAAGATGTAACAAATGATTGCTTCTGTTAGAAAAGGGGGAGCTGTCGAGCTAAAACATGAATGGATGAAAAAGGTTTTTCAAAAAAATAACTTTTCAGTGTGTACTCCTGCCTGAGTCAAAGGGAAATTGATTGTGGTGTGATGGTCATCTGCTTGGCTGTAAAACCTTAATGTTCAAGAGAATGCAGATTTCAGCTTTGATAAATACACAGCTGTCTGGTTTTTGAAAAACAAAACCATGAGTAATATCGTACCTTCTTCAAAAACTGTGGTGAGAGTGGATCTTTAATTGCCTCAGGCGAAGAAAACCAAAACTTCTTTTTCTAAAAAGATGACTTACCTGTGACTTAAGCAGGGGAAAGCTGACTAACCAAGGGATTTCCAAGTGAGGGAGCATTTTGCTCATTGCTCAGAGATTGTTCTTGATGTTTTACAGAAGCAATGGGGAGATACAATGAGGGAAAAAAAAAGGGATAATTTTTAGCCAAGTAGAAGGTTACTACAGGTGGTTTGAATACATCCCAGTGGATACACTGGGTGAGGGAGGTTTTTAGGAGTTGGCTCAGGCAGCCAAGGACATGTTTGCCAGGGTCCCCACAGGCTTGATCACAGGGTTGTTAAGGTAATAGCTTTACTCTGTTTATTTTATCTCCCTTCTGTTGAACAGTTTTGGTTTCAGAAGTGACAAATATTGTACCCTGCATTAGCAATCGGTTAATGCTGCTGATTTCCCATCCTTTGCACTGTACTATTAGTGCATCAATACTTTAAAAAAAAAAAATAAGAAGGATGATTTTGTGTCATGTTGGGAAAAGCATGATGAAGGCCAAATTATTAAGCCATTGCTAAGCTTTCTGTGTCTACAGAGGAGATGAAAAGGGGTCCAAGAGGCTGTCATATGGTGCAGGCTTGGTTTGGCAGCACAGCATATACTCCTGCCATAATAGGCTCTGTGGATTTCATAGAAAGAGCTAAAAGTCTGTGTGGCTGGTCTGTCTGATTCTGACCTCTGATGTGGTAACTTAAGTTTGTCCATTTGTGCTTTGGTTTCAGAAATAAAGGCTGACTTCCTTGAGAAAAATCAAGAGCACTTCTCAACTTGTACACCACAGAGTAAGTAAAAAAAAAAAAAAAGGATACTTAGTCTTTCCCTGTAATTAAATGAAAAGTATAGAATTATTTTCCTTTCCTCTGCTTCTGGTTTTTCTTGTGCCCTGGGACACTGTCTGGGAAGATGGAAAGGGACCTAAGAGGCAGATTCAAATGGAAGCTGGAGAAGGCAGCACACTCCAGAGTCAGAGCCCTTCTATGAGGTTATTCATCTTGCTGACCACAGAAAATGCCCTGTTCTTTTTTTTTCTGTTTTGGCTGGGTTAGGAAATGGAGTTGACTCATGGAACTGTAAGTGCAGAGCATGGACTAGTGGCATTGTGGGGATGAGCTGAGAAAGGGAACAAAACCTTCACCTTCTGGTGGCAGTGAATGTTAGTTTGTACTCAACACCTTACCTTTTATCCTTTCTTTGAGAAAGGGTGGCTGAATTAGTTGTCAGATACTCCTGGAAAGAGCAGCATTTTTCTTTGCTGGCAAAATACAGTCTGGTCATCTAATGACTAACTCCTTGTGCAGACTTCTAGTTGGTTTTGTGGGATTATTGTTTCTGGGTTTGTTTTTGTTGTGTTGGTTTTTGTTTTTTTTTTTTTCCCTATTGGAGAAGTACTTGAAAAAAGAAGAAAAATAATGTAAATAATATTCTGAATTCCTAATAATGTCTTAGTGCTTGTTTCTGTCTTCAACAGGTATAGATAAACAAAGTCTTGTAAATCAGAATTCAGTCTGGAGAACCTGGGGGGGATTGTTTTTGGTTTGCCTTTTTTTTTTTTTTTTTTGAAAACCATGGTGCCTTCCGAAAGAGCGGCTCCTCTTGTGGTAGCTGCAGATCTGTGAATGCCTTTGAAGAATGAATTGAGGCAGGGAGTTTTTGCTAGTCTGGAACTTTTTCTTTCCTGTGCCAGAGGTAAAATAGGTGCTGCAGGAGTGACCAGTTGTGTGTTGGGTGAAGAGCTTGGGAAGATCACTTGAAACTCTGAAAGCTCTAAGGTTACTGCAGAATTTACACTTTTTGAGTTAGGCAACGCGAATAATTTGCTTGCAGACTTGCTGTTTGCTCTGTGCAAACTGTGTTGTAAATAAGGCAAGATTCTTAGGCAGTTTGGTTTTAGACTGTTTATTGAATTACTTGTTCCTTTAGCGTATGAGTTAGAGCTGTCTCCTAAATACGAAACTTAGTCTCTGCAAACAGGGCTTCATTGTGGAGTGTTACAGAACCGACGTGATTTTGATCTGTTAACTATTAGAAGACTGAGATAAGCTTAGCCAGGGAGAAGCTCTATGGCTGTGCCCTTTTGGGGCAGGGGGTTGAAATTACAGAATAGTGTAGTTCATTAAGCCAGTTAAACCAGAGCTGCTTTTAGCACCTTCTACGATTACATTCATACATAAACAAGGTTACAGAATTTATTTCAGTGTCTTTAAATAACTACTGGGGGGTGTGTTTTGTTCAGTTTATTCTCAAAAGTGCCATTGAAAGCATCCTGATTTGATTATATATAATTAAAGAGCCCTCAGCTTTGAACCAGTTGCTGTTGTTCACAAGGAGCCAGAAATTCTCATGTCTTTTTAATTAACTGACTAAATGCAGAAAACATGGTGACCAATAATTGCACTGTATATATTCATACCAGCCTCTTGGGAAAGTTGCTCATAACACTTTTATGGATAATGCCTCTTGTACATTGCTGTCTGAGCCCATTTAAATAAATAAACCAAAAGTATATTTTGAAGTTGAAAGCTTCCATTTTGCTTTTTAAAAGCACAATTCACCCCGATAAACTGACTGCTGATGAAGCAAGGCCTCCAACCCAAGCTGCATGGAGAGGGAAAATAAGACTGTGCATTTAACAGATTGCTTTGGTTTTGCTACTTATATCTTGCATTATGTTGGTCTCCTAGTATGTCCGTTAATTGAGTTTCCATTTTCACATCCCTCAAATTCTTAAGCAAAATCAGGAAACTGAAACTTGACTGGGACATGGGACTCTTGTGCAGAGAATTACAGGGTGTTAAATCTCTGCCATTTTGTCACCTTGTGCTTGAAATCTGGGTTTATTTGAGTAATTTTTCAAGAGTTAAAAGTCTTTGGGGATGATTTGTGGTAGTTTAGGAACTTGAGTTTTTTATGCAAGATTGTCAGGATGGTTTGAGAATTGGCATTTGGTAAATAGATGGAGAGTTGGTTAAAATTGTTGTGTTTGTTTCTTTTTTCTCATGTTCCTTTCTTAATCTCTCAACAGGCAGAAGTAAATCTCGGTATCAGTCCAGTGTAGGGAAGCAGTCACAGCCTTTGGCCAAAAGTAGGACTTCTGCTTTCATTTCTGTTTTTGGCTTGTGTTACATTTAACCATTTTCATGCCTTTCCAATTACTGCAATTCCTGGTAACTGGTGTTAAACCGAGGGTCCTTGCCAGAACAATGACTTGCTTGCTAGGGCACGTGTTATCAGCACGAAGGAAGGAAGAGTGTTGTATAATAAGTAACATTTTCACCTGAATTTAAGGTCTTCCCTCTGTAACATTTACAGGATTAGAGCCGAGGCAGACCTGGTGGTGGTGTTATTTAACCATTGTTGCGTTGCTGTCCTGATCGAAGTTAGGGTATGAAAAGGTAGCATAAGGAGCACAGTTCTTCCTGTTCCCAGGAAGATTGGTGCATTTTGTCACTCATTTTTCCTGGGAACAAAATCAAGCTCGTAGTGCATGAAACGGTTATGAATTTAACTGTTTAAATACAAAACCAAATCAAAGTAGCTTCCTGTGCACTGTTTGCTGTGTGTACTCTTTCTACAGAAGCTCGCTGATCCAGAGACCACAAGTGTTTTCTGATAGTGCTGACCACCAGTGTTTGAGATGCAAATATTGCTGCAGGAACTATTTTTATCCTTATAGGACTGAGGAAAGAGAAGTAACACAGAAACATTCTGGTCCTGCCAGGTTTTGTATAGGGCATTTTCTGCAGAGCCTAACTGTAGGAGAAATCTTGAGCTTCTTTAGGACCATTTTTAAGCTCTTAGTTTGGATTTGATTGAATAGAACAAAGTATGGATAAACTTTAAGAAGAAATACTTTTTCAGAAGAATGTCCAGTTTCTTAATCAATCCAGAAATGTGTAAAAACGTTCTTTTTTTTATGCTGTTGCTTCACTAAGTTGCTTAAGAAGTTCAAATTTATGTTTTGTGGCTTTGTTTGCTTTTTTTCTTTAAGTTAGTACATCTTCTCTGTGCTCTTCAATTACTGTACCAGTGGTTTGAGAATGATTTCACTGAATTCTACTGTTTCCTCCTTATTTTCTTCTCACTTGTCGACTTCTGATGCCTTTTAAAACATTATTTTCTTCTTGTTTGCTCCCTTTTTCTATAGGTGATGGTGAATCGCAGGGTGGATTTCACAAGGGCCAGACTTTGTTACTGGTTCTGTTAATTAGTGTCCCATTGCTTTATGTCTTCTGGAGTGGAATTCCAAGTCTTCCATCTGGGACTTCAAGTAGAGATGCTGAAATCCTGCAAATGTTTCGGGCCCGGATGAAGGAACTGAAAAATACTTACCGAAGTCAGGACCCCAATCTGTGGAGAAGAGCCCGCGTGTCCCTTGAGAAACGTCTGAACACTTCCCATCTGCAGCTGGAGCCGGCTATCCTGCTGTTCACAGCTGGCCGGGAAGCTGAGAAGGCACTGAGGTGCCTGAGTAACGAGATTGCCGATGCTTTCGCCTTCTCCCAGAACGCCACCACCATCCAGATCAACGGGGTGGACAAGGCCCTGCTGGACAGTGACGACGTCAAGCAGGAGGTGGATAAAGAGCTCAGCTCTGGGTTCAGTAAAGGCAAGAAGGTGGCAGTGGTGCATCGATTCGAGTTGCTGCCTGCAGGCTCCACCCTGATCTTTTACAAGTACTGTGACCATGAAAACGCAGCATTTAAGGACGTGGCCCTTCTGCTGACGGTTCTCCTGGACGAGCAGTCGCTGCGAAAGAGCCTCACCTTTCAAGAAGTGGAGGAGAAAGTCCGGGATTTCCTCCAGGCAAAGTTCATCAGCTCAGATGTTCCTAGTGCTTATAATGGCATGGACACAGATAAGCTGAGTGGACTGTGGAGCCGGATATCTCATCTTGTGCTGCCTGTTCGGCCAGAAAAGGGCCTCCCTCTGGAGGGATGCGCATAAGAGTTACTGGAGAGGACTCGGGAAAGGAGGAAGACACAAAATGTATGTTGCAGTGCCTGAACAGGGAAGAACTTGCTGCTGCTGAGCTCAGGGAGCAGCATAAAAGTCCTTTCTGTGCAGACATTTCACCAGCTGGTGGGGTTGTTTCTGCTAAAGTATCTGGGACTTCTCTAAATAAACTACAGAGAGTAACAAGGAACTTGCTGGTTGTTGGTAAGTTGTGTTCAGTGACATGTTCAGCCTTGGTGTCCTGGAGCTGGGCATAAGTGTCCATCAGTGCAGGATCACTCACCTGCCTGTGGAGCTGACCTGATGCACTGTTGGCTTTGCTGTGAGGATCCTTTTCTGGTGGTGCATAAAGCTGGTGTTGCATTTGGCAAGGTAACAGAATGCAAAAACATCATCTGCCAGAGTTGCTGAAAATGATGATAAAGTGATGTGAGTGTAAGCACAAGCTTTTTTCTTGATCCATCTGATCACAACATAGATGTCAGCTGTTTCTGGCCATTTCTAGAAATGGCAAAATTGCTTGAAAGATCTGTGACTTGTAGAGAACTTTTCAGCAAGCATTTTTCCCTTAAACTGAGCCTTCCCTAAACAGTTCTGGAGAGTGAGAAAAGCTGAGGTACAAAGTAGTACTGACATCAGTTAAATAATCCCTCAGCACCTCTTTGCCTGGCTCCTTCCAGGAATTCTCTACTCTTTGTCAAAGTTCTGCAAGTCTTAAAATTTGGAGGGAAACGATGAAATGTCAGCCCTGCGTGTGTACCATCTCCTTTCCAAACAAAATTTTAGGAAGACATAGGTTATTTCTCATTTTACTAAGATCGTTATTTTTGCATCCAGAGAACTTATTTATTTGTGGTACTGGTACCCCAGAAAAATAACCATTCTTCTTGTATCTGTGTGTAACCCACAGCTTGCTGTATAACCTAGCAAAGAACAGATTTGCAATGCGTGTCTTTAAAATGGTTTTTTTTTTTAGTCTCTCATGTCAAGAATTCCTCACACCAGATTAAAAACAAAAACATGAACCTGTTCCTATTCTAAGTACTTTGTGTAAAAAAAAAAAAAAAAGGGAGAGAGAGAATTGCAGCACTTCCATTTCATTGCCGTTACTTTATGCTCTCAGCTATTGGTCTGTGTACATTTGGTTTTATTGAGTATGAAAGAACATGTGAAGATCCCCTCAAATTAATAGGATGTTTTCTTGTAACAGCTGAGAGATTGGACCCCTTGAGCTGTCCTGTTGCAAAAAAATCCTTTTTTAATCGGGAAAAAACCTATTGAGGAGCTGGAGCTTCTGGCTGCTTTGTTCAAGGAAAGGTTGGGGGTGTTAAGGGAATGGACCAAAATCACCTGAAGCATATAAAAGAACACAGTTTGAGAGACACAGAGGTCACTTAAACCAGAGGTGGATTTGTTCTAACCATTGGGAGCCAGCAGTGGATAGAGCTTCCTATTTTAATGGGAGAAATAAAAGCAGTAAAAAGACGTGGAAGTGCTGTTGTTCTGGATGTTTAAGAATAGCTCAGGAAGGAAAAGATGGCATTTACATTTTGAACCTTTCACTGGACAAATGTTTTTTAAAAAAAAAGCAACAACTGTGATTTATTCCCAGATGTGTCCTGATAGCATATTTGTTTGTATATTATGGAAACTATTTTAGTAATGATTCAAAATAAATATACTTGTTTGTTTTATAAGCTGTTTTAAGATTTGTCCATTGAATTTTAAGTGGTCAGACTTTTTTTTGACATGTTTAAGTCGTTCATTTTACCTTTGGCCAAATACAGGTGCCTAAAATACAACCTTTTGCAAAATTTAGAACTTTGAAGAAAGTTGAGTGGTAGATACTGGGATGCAGATGTGTGTATTCCATAATATCAGGCCTTCTCCATGACAGGGAATGTTTCAGGAAGTAGCTGTGTAATGTTTTTTACTGGGTGTTCTTGTACTAATTCCCCAGTTCTGATTTCAGCTGGAACTAATGATAAGATATGGTTCACTTGTTTCATTAGGCCAGTACAAGAGTCAGCAGCTGACAAAAGGGATGACTTCATTCTTGTTCCACTCCTGGCTGCATGTTCTGTACCTTTGCTGTTGCAAACAAGCACACTGTGAACTGACTGAAAAGTAACTTAGGAAAAAATTATCAGAACTGGCAACCACAAAAAAGATGAAGTTATGACATGAGGGCAGGAGATTCCATGCCATTTTATACAACCCCCCCATATTAAATTCAGGTTATATTCTGTTTCTAAAACTTTCTCCCCCGCTTATGGGTATTAAAGAGCTATGTTCCTGTTCAAGAGAAAATAGGAAACTAAACACTTAATGTTCTATATAATGTTTTGCCAGTCAAAGGAGAATCACTTGTTAACTGTAGGGAAAGGGAGGTGTATTTCCAAATATACGATGGGCTGCTTAGTCTGGAAAAATAAATGAAAAACAAGATGGCAGTGACCCCTTCTGTAGGAGGGGAAGGGCTCAGGATTAGAAGACTTTTGCAGGTCCTTTTGTAGCTGTTTGTGGCTTTGTCCTTAAAAGGTTCTCATTAAATATCCACAGGTACTTAATGCCGATCTCATTAAGCAACTCCTACTCAGCCAGAGGTGAAGAGTAATGTCTGTCTGTGTTGCTCACAGGCAGCTGATTGCTATCCTCCTTGTATAATTATTTCATTGCCTGCAGCAAACACAGCCATTTGATGTTTGCCAAACTGTAAAATACTTTGGCTTCTTCTAGGGAAATCTCACTTGTGAAGTTAGAAGTGTCCCTGACTGTCAGCAGATCAGGAAATTAAATAGTTTGTGACAGCAAAAATGTGCTTGTGCAGAGCAAAGACATCAGAGCTGGCCTTGGGACCAAGAAGGGGATGTTTCTTCTTCTGTGGCCTTCATCATACAGACTTTGGGCAGAACACAATCCCTGTCGGGGGCTGAACCAGCTCCATAATCAAGCTGCAGACAAAGTTTCCAGCACTTTGCAAATTGGAGTGGAAAACACAGTCAAACTGCTCCTTGGGTTTCGAGCAGACAGACCTGCAGCTGGTGGGAGGTGAAAGATGGAGTGTGGCCCCTCATCTGCTCCTCCTGCTGTCTCCTTTTGGGCATCTGGAGGATGGGAATACCCTTATTATTGCCTTCAGCAGTGGATGTTGTGAAAGGGACCCAGAACAGTGCACTGCCCCATCTGTTGCTACCTTGTCTCTCACACCTTGCTCTGAGTCATGCTGTGCTGAGCAGAGTTAGGAGCATGCTAAGCAGGTTTGGTAAAAGGAGTAAGTTCCCTTCCCTCCCCCACTTTTTTTTTCCACAGCAACAAGAACATATTCCCTTTTTTTTTTTTTGCAAATTAACAAAAAGTTACGGTTTTGATATCCTCAATTTTTAAAAGTATATTTGTTTTGAACTAATAGTTCAGCTCAAACTGAATGCAAAAGGCAGGGCGAGAGCTCCATGTTAAGGTAGGCATAAAAGTATTTGCTGTACGGGACCCAGCTATGTGAGCCATCTGCAGTGTGATTGCTGTATTTAGGAAAAACAGTCTGGTTTTGGAGGGGGTACTATATGGACAACTTGCCAGATTCTGTATCAGGACCCTGTGGCACAGCTGGAAAACTAAAAGACATCTGAAGCGATGCCTTTATTTTGTAAGAGAATGATTCTTCATGCATTGTTTCTCTGTCAGATTAACTGCAAAACTGTAGGAGTATAGGGAGGGTGTCCTGTAGTCCTCACAGCTGTCCTGTGTCCCGTTTTATTGTCAGCTCCTGACAGTTGGATTTATAATTGAATGCCTGGAAAATCTCATTCCATGTCCAACAGGTGGGAGCACCCTTCCCCAAATTCCTCCATGGCTCTTGGGAGCCACGTCAATCAAGGAAAGGGGGGAGGGAGTCTGGGGGGCTCGCGCTGATCTTTCGGTTGCAGTAGCCAGCTGCCCCTTTCTAATTTTAGAAGGGGTGGGCAAGAGTAGTGTGGAGTGGAAAACTTTCCAAACCTCTCTCTTAAAGCTGCAATAACTGAGTTAGTGAAAGATGAGAATGTGGCTCTTTACTTTTAACTTACTCTCTGTCTCCATCCACCACTTCCAGTGCTCAGGCAGTGCTGGCTGTGGTTACCTCTGTTGCTCTGCCCTTTAGCGAGTTCATCAAGCTGGATGTGTTCGATTCTTCCTCTCAGCTGTGGCTGTTTGCAGGTAAAAGGTTTCTTTATTTCTAATTTTAGAATTTCACAAGACTACATTTTCTGTAAGAATGTCTTTCTCATGTGATGTTTGCCCAGTCAGAGCTTTCCGCTCATTGCTAGAGAATCTTTGAAAAAGTTACCTAAAGTCTTACAATTAAGCTCCACTGGCAGATACAGAGAATAAACAGAAGCAAAACCATATACAAACATTCCCTTTTAATTTTGACCGCTTGAAATGAAATTATTTCCATGTCTGAGAAAATCCTAATGTGATGCCTTGCTTGCCTGAAGATGAGGAGTGTGAAACTAGACTAACTGCTTCCAAGCAGAAAAGAGAAACTATGTTTAAAAGCATAATTAAAGAGGCAGTGCATTACGAAAGTGCTGAATAATTTAAATGGGCTGCCAGTCCCGCAATATTAAGCAGTAAATTTAAGCAAACACTATGTGATGATGGGGAATGTAATAATTTAATTTGCCCTAGTCTGCAGTCAGGGCCTCCATACATTGCAGTAATACTGTTTTCATTGACTGAAATTATCATTATTATTACATACTGTCTCTTGCATTTGGGAGTTGCAGGTTTGCTCTTTGAGGACTCAGGAGGGAATTTGGCACCACTTACCACTCTTTCCCATTGGAGCTGTGCTTGTCTTTCGGTGTTCAGGAGTCTTTTTCCCCATCATCTGGCAAAACAAAATCGTTTTCAAAGGTTTAACCACTGACATCTCGAGCTTACCTCTTGTTTCAGAGGAGGAGCTATGCTTATGCTTGAAAATGTACTCTGTAATTAGTTTGTGTATGTAAAAGAGCCAAATTAGGGTTAAATGAGTACCCTGTAATTGTGACATGATTAAGTTCTGGGTTGCCTAAGCTTCATAGTGTTTAGGGTGTTTTCCTATGGTGTTCCCGTACTGGAATAACTCACATGGAAACTGTTGCCTCTTCACCAAAGGAGAGGCTATGTAAAAACAGTTTAATCCCTTTTAGTGAAGGGAAATAAAAAGCTCCAGTAGTTTTGGTGATCCTTTGGAGGCTGATGGGACAGGTAACTCTCCACCCCCGTGTTCCCCCAAGAAATTCGGCATCAAACAATCACACTAATGACTGAAAACCAGACTGGGGAAGTTGTAGACAGGCCCTGAAGGGAACATTCCCAAAATAACTGTAGGAAGAAAATTTTTTTTTTCCTATTCTAATAACTTTCCTTCTTTGGTGGAAGTAATTTTGTTATAGCTGGATAACATCTTAGACCTAATTTTGAAACGTGGGTGGTTTTAATGCATCTTTGGGGCAGAATCTATGCAGTTGAAGTCAGTATCCTAACTAATTTTTTTCTAGGTTTATAATGACTGTTAAAAGTGAAATTAAGCCGGTGATAGTCATCTCTGTGAAGTTTCGCAAATGTTTATTTAAACTTAAAGTTGGCAACTGGCAGGCTGTAATCAGAGCCGCTTTCATTTGGGGGGGGAAAAAAAAAAAATTGAGTTATTTTTCTAAAGATGACTTAGCTATGAACACAAGTGACTTAAAAGCGGTGCCCTAATTTCGGCTGGAGCCGCTTCAGCGCTGGGTTTAATTAACACTGCCAAGTCCTGGGTTTCGCATCAGCACCCAGGGCTCCGCCAACAAAACGCGAGCAGAGACCGCGCGGGCAGGTCGAACCCGCACGGCTGCGAGGGCGAGGCAGAAGCTCACGGGCGGACATCGGTGCGCGGCTCCGGGGGAGGGCGAGCGCCGCGCCCAGCATGGCGGCCGGCGCTGAGGGAGGGACCGGCGCCATGTTGGGGAGGTCGGCGGCGGGCCGGTTCTCGCGAGAGTTGCCGGTGCGGCGCCGCCGCCGCCGCCGCTCCGTGTCAGTTGCGGGCCGGTAATGGCGGCGCTGAGCGGCCGCTGAGGGGCCGCGCTCCGGGCCCGGGCCGCGCTGCCCCCGCGGGATGTGCCGCCCCCCCGCACCGCCACCTGCCGCCGGCGCAGCTGCCGGCCGCCAGGTGAGGAGGAGGAGGAGGAGGAGAAGGAGGCGGGAGCGGCCCGCGCCGCCGCCCCAGGCCGCGCTCGGCCGGCGGTGCCGCCCCGCCGGGTCGTCCGGCGAGGTGTGGCCGGGGCGGGCCCGGCCCGGGAAGCTGCCGGCTGTCACTCGGCTCGGCCGCTCCGCCCGGCACCGGCGTCCCCGCGCCACCCGCCGCGCCGTTAAGTCTCTTTTCTTCTTCTAGTTTTGATTTGTTTTTCGCTGCTTGTCGCGCCGGGGGGTGGCAGGGTCGGGGGGCTCCGTTTCGCGGTTGTCTTTGCGCCTTGTGTGTGGCGGGGGGAACCGGCGACCCTGGGTGTTTCAGCGGAGGAGCAGCAGCGGAGCCCGGCGGCCGCGCTGCCCTCGGAGCCGCCCCGAGCACCGGGACGGCACTTTTAAAGTTTAAATGTGCGCTGTGCCGGGGCCGGGGCTGTGCCGGGGCGTCCTGCCCGCCCGCCCGCTCCCAGCGCTCTGACATCCCCGGGAGCATCTGCCCCGAGCGGTCCCGGCCGCCAGTGCCAGTCATTTGGGCTGTTGGTGGCATAAAGGGGTTTATACTAGTATGACTAGTGGCTCTTTTTTTTTTCCTTTCTTTCTTTTTTTCCTCCCTCCCTGTGGATGCAGTTTGCTGTGGTGTAATGCCTGCTGGTGGTGTAGTTTTTGTGGAATAGTTCGGGTGGTCCGGCGTTGGAATGGGCTGCCCGGGGAAGTGGTGGAGTCACCGTCCCTGGAGGTTTTTAAGAGGCGCCTGGATCTGGCGCCGGGCGATGTGTTCTGGTGGTTGAAGGGATACAGTGGCTGTGCTGGGTGGGTGGTTGGACTGCATGATCTTAAAAGTCTCTTCTTCCCTTGAGGATTCTGTGATTCTATGATTCTGTGTCTGGTTATAAACTGTAGCCCAGCACCCAATGTTGGCGTGGGTTTTGTATCAAATAGCTTCATTGTGTAGGTGAATGATCCCGTGTCTTGAAATTGAAAATTTAACGCTTGACTTGTGAGTTCTGTTTTGTTGTTTTGTTTTGGGTTGGTTTTTTTTTTGTCATCTTAAACTGTTGTACTTCCTTGAAAACTCAAAACTGTGGTGACTAGAAGTGTAGTATTTGTGGGACAAACGTGTGGACCTGTAAATGATTAGTTGTTTTGCATGTAAGCTCCGAATGTTCTGTCAGACTGTGTGCACGGACAGGCAAAGTTTTACTGTCTCTGCCGTAGTTCTGGTTGCTGCAACAGTTTCATTAGGTAATGCTTCAGGTAATTAAATGCAAGCGAGGGTGTGGCCAGGTGAACATTGTAAACTGTCGAAGGCTTCAGTTTCTGTGAGTGACGCTACTTTAAATAAAGGTATCCTTCACCCACCAAACAGAGCAACTTAACTTACATAGTAATGGCACATTTCTACAGCGGGCCAGGGTGCTGTGGAAATTATGTGCATCCAAAGCAGGCGGAGCAGCAGGTCTAGGGAGGGGATTCCGCCCCTCTGCTCTGGTGAGACACCACCTGAAATGTTGCATCCAGCTCTGATGGCCCCATCATAAAAAGGACATGGAGCTGCTGAAACAAGTCCAGAGGCAGCCACAAAGTTGATAAGGGGACTGGAACGCTTCTGCTGCGAAGACAGGCTGAGAAAGTTTGGGCTGTTCAGCCTGGAGAAGAGAAAGTTGGGTGGAGATCTCATAGCACCTTCCAGTGTCTGAAGAGACTACAGGGAAGCTGGAGAGGGAATCTTCATCAGGAATGTAGCAATAGGACAAGGGAGAATGGCTTTAAACTGAGAGTAGGTTTGGATTAGATATTAGAAAGAAATTTCTCCCTGTGAGGCTGGTGAGGCCCTGGCACAGGTTGCCCAGAGAAGCTGTGGCTGCCCCATCCCTGCAAGTGTTCAAGTCTGGGTTCTACAGGGCTTGGAGCAACCTGAGATAGTGGGACGTGTCTCTGCCCATGGCAGGGGGTTGGAACTGGATGATCTTGGCTGGATATCCCTTCCAGCCCAAACCATTCTGGGATTCTGTGTTGCTGGTTGGTGTAGATCATCTTGTAGGCTGCCTTGTCTGGGTGTGGTGATAGCTGAAACAACATGGTTTTAAACTATAAAAGATCTTGTTTGCGTGGATTTAGTTTACTAAGCTTCGGTGCAGAGCTCAAGTTTGACGCGGTGACACTGGGAAGACTTGACAGATACAACAGTCCCAATGTGGATGGTGACTTTCATGTCTGGAAATAACTTTATCGGCAGTTTGTGCCACCACAGTAAAAGCATCCCTTAAATAGATAAGCATCTAATCTTGGTGTTGCTACATCTGTACTTAAGGTTTTGTTGACACGGTGCAATGCGCTTTTTGTGCCTCCTTACACCCCTCTGCTAGAGATACAGATGCTTTCTGCTAAGAAAGTTTTGTCGTATCAAACAGTCCCGTGGATGAAGTCATCTGTGTGGTTAGTCTCATTGACTTTGGAGTGCCCAGATGAGGCTGCAGTCTTGTTAATGTCTTTACAGTTAGGCCTGTGTTGGGAATCAGGAGTCCGTGCTCACAGCACTGGATCTGTTCCACATTACTGTGTCTGTGGCAGGTTGGTGAAGCTGCACCTTGTGAGTGAGTGTGATGAGCTGCTGCTGCTTCTCTTACCCCACTCTGGCAGCAACCTGATTCAGTTTGATCAACTGGTAGAAAGCTAACCCCACAAAAGAAAAATGATTGATTTTCTGCTGGGTTGGTTAAGTTGACCTGGCTTGTGATGCAGTAAGGTGAGCACTGAGGACTGACACGATTGCTAGGGAAGGTGGGGAGGAATATGTGCATTCCTTCATCACTGCTGAGCTGCTAATTCTGCTCAACTCCATCTCAGAAATTTAAATCAGAGAGTGACTTCTTTATCAGTACAGCAGGGCTGTTTGAACTGTGCTACTGATGAACTTTAACTAATATAATTCATCCTATTCAAATCAATATGAGCTGTTAATATGAGATGAGGTATAGTGACATAATAATGATTACAGAAGGACTTTGGTAGTTGAGTGCAGAGGGAAAGCTTCCCCCGTGGAGTTAATATATTAAGCTTGTGGCTGGATCAGAACATGAATGTAAAATCTATCTGTAGATGTAAGTGCTTGGAAGGCAGATGTGTATCCTGGTGCTAATGATATAATAGGCTTTAATGGAATGCTCCATTGAGAATAAAATTACTTATATGCTTAAGTCTGAATCCTTTGTCAGTACACTAGAGAAAGAATAGAGCAAATAAATGAACTAATCAGTTATACCAGGTCAGTTGAAACTTTGTGAATGTGAACAGAAATTCTGGCTGTGTTTTGGCTTCCTAAGAACACTCCTCACTGACAGCAGAATTTCACACCAAGTCAAATCCATGGCAATGCGCCAGGTGGAATGGTCATACTGAAACAGAGAAGCTTTTAATGGGATGGAATTATTTAGCTAGATCAAGAAATGTCTTCCCAGAAGAGTCCTGATATCTGTCTTTGTCTTACCAGGTCAGAGAAAGAGCTAGTGGTCACTGTTCAGCTTGTCATAGGATTTTTGTGGGGGTTTTTTGACATCACATGCTGTTGTTGAGACACTTATTAGATGCTACTTCTGAATAGAGTTCAGAGCAAAGGCATTAAACGTGAGAGAGTGAAGATTGGAACATTTTCCCTGCAGTTTTCATGCACTTTATTCTGCTTTGAGAGAAAATAACAATCAGCTTGCAGTTGACACAGTTGCAGGTGAAGGTGCTGCTCTGCTTGTATGTCCTTGGTAGTGTTGAGAGGTTGAGAGCTGTTGTCTTGGACTCTCAAAATTGCCAGGTCTTCTGGTTCTTGTACTTGGCTGAGAGGATTGCCTCTAAGTTCTAAGAAGACTCCCTCCCAGTGGAGTGTTCCTTGTGGGATGAGACAGGAGTTGTGGAAGAATTTGAGTATATTCTGCTGAATGGATTTATTATGGGCTGCAGGAATTGAAATCTTCTAAAATGCAGTTTCTGGTAGCTGGAGGTGGAAAGAGTGAACTCTTATTTCGAAGGCCAAGGAGACAAATGCAGGAGAAACTAGGCTATCTTCTTTTCTGTCATAAATGCAAAGATCATTGAAGTAAAAGAAAATACAGAACTTGTGAATGGATAGGCAAACCCTTGTGTGCATCTCCTTAATAAATGGATGCATTCTCTATGCCTTTGTACTCTGATTTCTTCACGAACAATGAATCAAGTTACATGAGCTGTCACAACATTCATTTCAATAGATTTCCTCAGAGTACCTCCTGGCACGTGGTGCAGCAGAGGAAGACATTCAGTGCATTTTACTTTCAGTAAAATCACTAATCCCTTTTTTTAGGGCCAGTATTTTTTTTTCTTTTTTAATTGCTTTTCCATCACTTGTGATGAAGCAGAGACACTTTTGCAACTTGCCATGCCTTTTCATAGCAAAAGGGTGTTGTGTATGTCCATACTCGTACAGTTGGGGAGAATCAGATTCAGAAATGTTTCATTTATAGAAAAACCTTCACTAGAGATTGCATGCAAATTTAGTAGCTGACTGATGCCAGTGATTTAATCTTAGAACTCATGAAACATATTCATATTTTTCTATTACATTTTGTGACATTTGATGGGTATATGACTGCTCATGTCATTTATCTTCCTGGTTCACAGCTAGAGGTAGTGACACATGCGTGGAGGTTCTTTACTGCTTTTCTATCTGCAAGTGCGTGGTGTGTAGTGTATCTTGATTGCTTTTTTTTTTTTTTTTTTTTTTGGCTACCTTAGTATCCCTGAAAGCTTTTTTATGTTTTCTAGCTGAAGACAGATCACATTTTATTGGTACATTTATTTTACTACTGAAGCTTTTTTGGTTTTAATTATAATTTTACAAAGTCATAATGATTGGAATGCGAGTTCTTGTGGGATATTTACTGCTTGTGTTACTAGACAAAATCCTGAATATTATCTAAAATTTTACTCAGAGCAGCAAATGTTCACGAGCTCCTTGGTCATTGCTGGTGTTTGTTACTTCTAGCTTTTTGTTGCATCAGCTTTCCCTAATTGTGTCCATTGTCATTACATACACCCTGGCTCTTGGGTGCGGTGCAAGCGGGACTGGTAAAATATTGCTAAGACAGATAGTATTAGCAGAGAGACTGAATGCCAGGAAAACTCCTCAATAGCTTGAACCCTCCAACTTTTTAGCTTAGCACCACTTGAAAATAACGAGATGAAAAACCCTCAGTTTTGCAGCAGAAATAATTTTGAAGCAGCAAAGTGAAGTTTACAGGCTTGAGACAATAGGGTGGAGAGATGTTCAGGTGAAGTTTGTGTCCGTGAAACATCGTGCAGGTGGGAGTTGTCCTTGAATTTTGAATATTCACTTCCTTTCTGAACCGTTATCCCTGAAATGCAAATTTTTTTTAAGGCTTATTATATAAATGAGCATTGGGAAAAGGTGGGGGGAGGACTCATCTCATTCTGCAGAGTCAGCTGTAGATTCTGGAGATGTGGAGCTTTTTGGACAAACACGTCATGTATTTGTTTGTTATGCTGGAATTTGTCCTCAGTCCTGGGGAAGGTCAGTACATCTCATAGTGCTGAAAGACAAAGTTTTCTCAAAATATGCTCAGGTAAAAAAAAAAAAAAAAAAAGCTTGTTGTATCAAAAAAACATTTTAAAAGCTCATAAACGTAACCGAACAAGTCTTAGAACACTGTATTATGGGTATTTTTATCTCTCTTTTAAATGGGATAATGCAATATGGTCAAGAGCTTGGATTTCAGGAAAATGAGTAGGTAAAGGTATTTTTATTCCGGACTCAAGCATATCATAATAAATTGTATTCTGTGGTATTTGAGAAGACATGGAAAATGTTTCTGGCATCTTTAAAAATAATTTCCATCACTTTCAGTGGGCTGGCTCAGGAAAACAGTTTGCCTGATGGGGTCTGATGGTGCCTGTCCACCTTGTGTGTGTCTGTTAACTGCCAGCAATGCAGAACTGTACCTGCACAGACAGGAGCTCCAGAGGGTCTTTAGGATTCAGAACTCACCTTTCAGTTAACTGTACGCAGAAACTTAAAATATTTTTATAAACCGGGAAGGACATCCCTAAAACTGATTATTTGTTTCTGTGCCCACTTCCTCCACAGACAAGTTGTCTGCACTGTGTGGGGTGTGGGTGAAGTGGGACAGGCTGGAGCAGCGTGTGGAGGCTCCCATGGTGCCCTGGAGCTCCAGTGGTGTCTGCTGGTAAGAAGAAGGTGACAGGAATGGTTCTTGTCTTCCCCAGTCCTGCCACTCTCCTCAAGGAAAAGGCAGTAGCAGCTTTAGGTATTTGCTCTTGGGGAACAGCAGCCAGTGCTGATCTGACTGTTCCGCAATGTTTCTGTGCCTTCTCGTTCTGCTTGCATGGAGGTTGTTGCTATGGTACGACAGAGCTAAAACCAATAAAGCAAAAAGAACAGAAGAACTTCTCTTAGCCTGTACCAGACTCTCAGTCTGCTTTGCTTTACCACATAATCCCACTGACTTTCTGCCTGAACAAGGCAAGAGAGACCCAGGCATGAAGAAGGGAATGGGTGGATTCTTGCATTGGCACTGCTGCCTTATTGTAGCTTAAAGTGTGAAACATTGTCCTGGTGCACCGCATGCCCAGTTTGTAGCAAAACCTGCCACTGTGTGGATAAAACATTAAGAATATCCCATAGAAGCCCATGTTAATAATTTGTTTCCTTCCATACCCTTAGCAAGGCTTCCTCTTTTCTTTTGTGGTATCCCTTTTGTTTGGTATCACTTGTGTTTTTACAAGAAACAAAGTCTTGAGGAATACTGTTCCATTTGCATATTGGGCTTTTTTTGCATAAGCACTAAATGTTAGTGAAAATAAGTGGATGATCTCTTGCTCACATTCTCTGCCTTCTCTGAATCTGTACAATTCAGTTTCCTGTTTCCTTGTTCCAGTGCCATGACTTCTGAGTTTCCTCTTTCCTTTTCTTACCAAGTCTGTGCTACTAAGAAAAAAATCATACTGAGGATACATGAAAAAACTTCACAATTGGACCAATACACCCAGTTTCTTTTCTTTCCTCTTGCTGCTCCCTGTGCCAGTTCTTCAAAAGTTCATTGTATTTTTCTCTCCTTCCTGTCTTTCTCATTCTCTTCCTTGTTCCATCCTGCTTCTCTCACCATTTTTCTTTCTCTTTTTCCCAGCCTTGTTTTTAATCTCTTCACATTTTTGTGTATCTTTGCTAAGCATGTTCTACTTTCTTATCTCCCATTCCTTTTAGAATGTTGTCCTCTTAACCGTGTTGACTTGTTGTTTTGTTATCTGTTGTACCTTTCAGTGACATCCTTGGTGTATTTAGTTTTAAATGTAGTGCTGGTTTCTCATCTTCCTGTTTTATCTGGCACTGGTTTTCTCTTTGTTTCCATTCCCTCCTTTCTGGACCTTTCTCATGCGTTTTCTGATCTGTCAGTTCTCCTCAGTGTCTTCTTGTAGGAACAGTGTTCGTAACAGAGAGTGCTTGTCGTGTCCTGTGTCCATCCTCCCCCACAGTTTCTCCCAGGAGTTAGGAGTATATCCTTTCCTTGCTTGCTTCCTCTTAGGTCTTCATCTGCAGCAATTCTGCTGTGCCTTCTCTGTGTACTTTCTTTTTTGTCTTGGACATGTGAGTAAAGAATGAGATGGGCACTTGGTGTGGGATTGAAGTGTCGGAACACAATGGTGTTTGTACCCTCATCACTGACCCAGGGAGAGGCTTGGCAGACCAGCGACGAATGGACCTGTGTGGGATGTCTGTGTCTTCCAGTGAGCAACCCAATAACCAGGAGACCAGTTCTGTTGATTTTACAGTCATCCACCTTTTTTCAACAAACTTAAGATCCTCATAACCTTATCCAACCTGCGGATAACCTTTTGCCATCACTGCTGTGTCCTCAGAAGCCCTTTGGCATTTTGTCTGTTGAGCTCAGTCTCTTTGTTTAAACTCAACATTAAATAGAGATGGACCATTTAGTTTAGCAAAAATCTTTTTGAAACAATAATTTCAGAATGTAGTTTTTATGTATTTCGTCTTATTTATGAGACTTTGAGCCAACTTTTGTAATGATGTAAAACATATTTTTAAAATAATTTAAACTTCCTTAGCCTAATTTTTAAGTTGATCAGAGAATAATACTTAGTTCGGTGTATTTTGGTGTTTAACTGGTCTGCTACTCTGCATGCAAGTCCTGTAAACAGACACGGCAACTGTTTCTTCTCTCCCTGTTTTCTCCACCACCCCTTTTTCTGTACGCTTTATAGCATTAAAGAGTCTTTTCTGTGTGATTTAATTTCTTGCAGGATATTGAATTATACAAGTACTTGGGTTTTTTGTTGTCTGTTTTTTTTGTTTTGTTTTGGGGGGTTTTGTTGTTGTTTTTTTGTTTTGTATAATGCTGCTTATTCATGTAAACTATAACAATAGAAAGAAGCTATTTTATTAATATGTAGAAATTCAGAAGTTGATGAGAATCGACATCATTTTTTTGGTAGGTTTTGAAAAGCTGATAAATTTCTTCCACCCTTCCAAAGGAGAGGGATAAGAACACCTAAAACCCAAACTCTTAGAATTCCTGGGATTACACTACAACTGAAAACGACTGCAGTGCTGCCTTCCTGAAACTGTAGACAGCTCCAGAATGCTCGATTCTTACGTGTCCTTTTTCACAAGCAGCAGCAACCTGAGTTAAGCAAAACTGCTCAGTGGGTCTCAGCCGAGTTGGATGGTACACTTGGAGCTGGCACTGTGGGTATTTCTTAGGATAAATACAGCAGGATGCTTTGGGACTTCTTCCCAACTTGTACAGAACAGAGAAGAGGTTGAGTGGCCTTTTATAAAGGGGCCTTACAGACTTTTGAAGGAGTTGAGATAGAGTAACTGCCCATTAGTGATCATCAGCACACATCTGTGAGAATAACTCAGTTTGATCACTATATAGAGTGTTCACTGTATAAGATGTTCTCTGAAGTGTGTTCACTCTGTGTCTGAATGTGTTCTGTTCAGCTCAGGTGAAGGACTGACAGTTTTTAGTGTC
Organism: Myiotriccus ornatus; assembly: GCA_036023395.1. Taxonomy (NCBI): domain Eukaryota; kingdom Metazoa; phylum Chordata; class Aves; order Passeriformes; family Tyrannidae; genus Myiotriccus; species Myiotriccus ornatus. The sequence continues at coordinate 29,338,765 of JAYRBT010000005.1, read as the reverse complement.
AGGATGAAACAAGCAATTTCAAACTTCTTTAATCTGGTACTTTCCATATAAAGTTAGGGAATGCATAGAGTACATTACAATTCTACATTCACAGGACATCTAAAATAAACCGTATAGATTTGTGTGTGTATAGTAACAACTTTAGTCCCCTACTAAGTTTTTCTGTCTATTCTGGTAATCCTAGTGATAAGAATAAATCCCAAGCAATTACATGAAGATGAATACGTAAACCCTCAAGAAATTTTTGCTTGTCCAAAAGTTCTCCTATGCTAAATTGACATATTAGGTTGGTTTGTTGTATTTGTGTTTGGGCAAGAAACTGTTACTAGTCTGATACAATATTTTAAGCAGCTCCCAAAATCAGTTCTTTATGGAAAATTCCCTCACTTTTATTAATATTTGTTTTCTGCATTTCCAGCCCAGCAGCTCTTTTCTGCAGTGATAGAGGTTCAGTTGGATGATTTCCCAGGCAGGGCAGCGTTATGATTTACAGCGTGAATGATGTGAGGCACAGAGCTGCTGTTCTGCATGAATGAGCTCTGCAGCACCTGTCCTAGAAGCAGAATTTTCTAACTCCACTTGGCTAACGGCCCAAAACTATCGGATGCTTAAAAGAACCCAAAACAACTACCCCTTCTTTCTAGAATTTCTGTGTTATTGTGGGCTTTACTAATGTGTGTGCCTGTACCTACATAAATAATTTCGCATACATCTCCCACACTCTTTCAAACGCTTAGTTGGATTCTTTAAAGAAAGTCAGGGCCAAAGGTTTTTTGAAGCCCTGTGTTCTTCTTATTGATAGTTTTTCTTGGGGCATAAGAACTACTTTGTGGGATAACTTACTGCCCTAAATATATGACTGAATGTGAGGACCAAACTTCACTGTTGGTCACTGTGAGTATTCTTAAAACTATATATGATAAAAATCCTTGTCACAAAATATCCACGCAATGATCTGTTCCAGTAGTAGCACACAGTGTTAATTTTGTGGGATGTTTGGTCTCCTTTTATCAGAAAAATGATCTTTATATTTGAATGCCCTTTTGTGTGGCACACTGTGTGGAGAAGTGAGAGCAAAGGAAGTTTTCAGAAATTAAAAAGTAAGAAGAAATACATCTGGGAGTGCATGAGAGAAGAGAGAGGAAATTGTGGGTTTATGACTCTGTCAGAGGTCTAGAACTTCCTGTTGGAATTCTGTGGTCGCCTAATTTTTTCTTTCCATACCAGAAGTGTTGTCAGTGTGTTATGAGGACAGCTCAGTAAGCACATGTTGGGATTTCTTTTGTTTTGTTTTTTCTTTTTTCCATTATAAAAATCCTCTGGTGATAGTGGCTGGGAGTTCACAAATTTTTAGATCCACTTACTTTATACCTCTTCGGTTCTTACCTGACTTCTTTTTGTTGTAGATAAATTGACACGATGTGGAGCAACACGTCAAATGAGGTGCCTCTACAAAATCCAAGGCACAACCAAAGCAAGGATTCTACCAGAGGTATGGGTTTTCTCTGTTCTGTTGCCTTGTTTTGGGAGATGTTTTATCATGAGTTGTTTGAACTGTGGGGAGTTGTTGCAGAAAGCTTTCTCCTGCCTCACTTTGGAAGCTAAGCCCATGTGTTACACGGTTCCCTTTTTGCAGATGACAGTTTTGTACTCTGATCTGTGGAGTATTTGCTGATCTGCATTAGCAATTGCCAGCCTGGAATATGGTTGCCAAGATGGCACAGAGACAGGGTTTTTTGAGTGCTGTGGAGGAGGAGCAGTGCAGGAACAGAAACTGGAACTGTTGGCTCTTGAAAGGAGTGAGGAAGAGCCTGTGTCGTGGTTACTCCCAACTCGCTCAGTTCCAAAGTGGTGAAGACACTTGAATTGCAGCAGTACGTCACTACTAAGATGGCTTTTACAGCAGTTTTGTCTCCCTGAACTGGAGAAATCCAGTTAGCTTTTTACTGTCATAATTACTCTGTAATTTAGGAAAGGAGGGGCCAAAAACCCCTACAGTAGATCCCTGAAAGGAAGAAAGGCCTGGTCCGTAGAGCAGCTGAGTCCCGTGTTAGGTCTGTGGTTCGGGATCACTCATATGATCTCCAGTGTGACAAAACTGAACTTCAGAAGTGATTTTGAAAGTAGAGAAGGATTGTTATTTTGTCTGTAAGAGGACATTATTGCTGATTATTTCTTGCCATATAATGAGTTTCTTTTAAAGTTACCTACCTTGTGAAAATGAAGTGTTCTGTGGATATGAAGTACTGTCTCTTGAAGGCAAAGAAGGTTGGGTTAGCATTACTTCCCTAACCCTCTTCCTTCCTCTTACTGCATCTTACCTGAAATGCAATTGGCAGCTTTTTTACTATATGGAAAAGATTATTTTTCTAACACTCCAGTACTATCCATGGTTCTGACACAGGGATGGTGTGTTTTATAAACAGATTATCTAAGAAAACCATTATAAATCAAAAGAAGAGGGGAGCTTAGGAAGTAAATATTTAGAGAGGAAAACACTACTGCATCCTTCTGAGCTGGATTGCTCATAGAGCACGTGCTGTCTGTTTAGATTATAAGGCTGACGTTGATTAGTGCCTCCTGCTTGTTCACAAACATTGTTTCTGTTTTGTTTGTAGGGTGTACAGCTCAGAAAGATTGCTATTCAAAATTCTTCTGTTCAAAGCTTGGGTTTTGAGTTGGGTCTTTCAGTGACCATGTATTCATGCTTAGTTTACTGAAGAGAAGGGAAGGGGGAAAAAGGTAGCTAAACTGTAGTGTAATGGAAACATTACACTTACAAATGTAAGGTATTTATGTTGGGGTAGATAACTAGGTTTATTTTATCTTCTGAACATCTAAGCAGCTTCTGTTACGTGTTCTGGATTTGATTTCAAGTGTAATCATGCATTCAGCCTAACTTAGTGAACTCATTAAATATTACATTAAATACTTTATTGCTCTGTTAAGATGAGCCTTGACTGATAACAGCCTTTCACTGAGGATATTCACAGGCTGGAACTGGGTCATGAAAAGAGCTTGATTAGGGGACCCATGAAAAGTGTTTTGAAGCAATATTTTATTTCATTGTTTTCCATGTACTAATGAGAAATTACTTTCTTTGTTTCTGCCATGGAAGATCTAACTGCAGCATGGGCTTCTTTTTCTCAGACTAAGGCGGCTGTAAGTACTGATTTTTCATTCTTTATTTTCCCTTTCTCATTTTCCAATCAGGTAATGGCTACAAAAGCTTTTACCAAAGTCTTATTTTGCTCAGTGATTGTCTCTTAAGCAAGTTGAAAATAGGACAAGCACTTGGAGTACATGGATGTTGAACATCTTGGGAAAAGTTTTCTGCACACAGTAGGAGAAATTTTTGCTATAGCAAGCTTGGTCTTGAGTATCGTAATACATACTAAACCTGGAGTGTAATATTACCTTTTGATTTAAGAAAGTGGTGACTTCTCATGTTTCTGAGAACTTAAAAAAACAGCTCTCCCCTCGCTGACTTAAACCAGTCAGAAACTGGGACACCACTGGTGTATTTAATGATTTTCTATCTTTGAGCATGGGAATTGCTGTCTTTCTGTTGGAATTCAACTTAGGTGCTTAAGATATCTTAGTAATTTCTAAAACCTGGCTTCAGTTAGACCAAACAGTTTGATTTTTCTGGGAATTCAGCTCTTTCCCACAGCCTTGTCCCTCGCTTTTCTCTACAGCTGAGCATCAGTGTGGGGTTTTACATGTGGAATCTTGTAGCATGCTCCATTTTGAAGGGAGTATTACTGAGCTTTTTCCAAGTGGAATTAATATTTTATTCAGGCCAAGCATTAAGTCTGTGAATGGCATGTTATTATTAATTTTTTTCACAACATCCTACTTATGGGAACAAAACTATGCATAAAACCTAATTTAGATAATCTTATTAAAAAAAACATAATCGTAGTTTCTGGCCATAATACCATACAGTTTGGTAACATCAGCCTTGTGAAGTTGCTTTTGCCTGCGGTTTTATTCTTCATGAAAAAGGAAAAATTTGTTGTGTTGGGGGGAGAAAAATGTAGCTTAAAAATGGAAAACAATATTCTTATTTGCATTATCTTCAAACTTTAGCTACGTCATATAGAGAACAAATTGGAAATAGCCCCCACTGGCACAGCTGTGTTTGACTCAGTCATGGATGCCAAGAAGCCCTCTGCCAGTGGCAGCAGGAAAGCCAGCAGGAAGGGTATGTATTATTGAGGACACAAGGTGTGAGGCAGCCTAGAGCCACTGCATTCTGGGAAATATGATTTCTCTTCCCTGCCCCCAAGTTGTCTCCTGCCAGTGATCTTTATTCATGACACTCTAATTGACCAGGAGAAACTAATGTTTCCTTCCCTTGGGTTAAGAAGGAGTGTTCTACCCTAATCCCTTGGACTTTCCCCACTCTGTGAGTGAGCAATGCTTATCCCATTCTGAGAACAAGTTTGCTAAATCTGGTGCTTCCTTTATTTTATTTAAGGGCAGCCTTTGCTTTGAAGAAATAAGCCCTCCTTTTATTTAGTAAGAGTATTCTGGTAGTGTGCCACTGGAGAAGCACAGACGACCGATCGACCTCTAGTGGCAACACAGTCAACTTTACAGATTTAATTACTTATAATGAATCTTTAAGCATTATCCCTTTTTAAATATGATCATTGTTTCAAGCACTTTTTGCCTTGCTCCTAGTTTTTGAAATCAGCCCTCTGAAAGAGAGGGAGTACTTTCAGTGCTGCTCAAACCCAAGAAAAACTGTATTAATTGTTCAGCCCCATGAGCTTTCTCTTTCTGGAGAGATGGGTCCCTAGAGGATTCTTTGGTTTCTGCTTCAGCTTCCCGGTCCTCCAGCCAAAATAAATCGAGCAAAGAGAAGTCCTCACGCAGCCCCCTTCGAGCAACCACTCTGGAAAGCAACGTGAAAAAATGCAGCCGTGTGGAATTCCGTGAACCGTTGGCTTCATACAGGTTAGTGCTGGGACCCCTGACTGTTAAAAGCAAACGTGCTGAGATTAGATTTTAATAACTCCTCAGAAGTTGGTTTGCTTCCTCCCATCACTCAGCCACCTGAGCAGCATGTGGGGTTGGACTTTTTAGTAAATATTATAAATGTGGTTTTTGTTCAGTGAATACGAGTTTAAAGTCAAATGTGTTGAAATGGGGCCAGACATCAAGTTGATATGGCTGTGACCTTGGTGACCTGATGGGTTTGATAGGTATTTAATTTCATTAATAAGGACCAAAAAGAGTATTTCCTCATGCTTTTCCAGCTTTGTTTCATTAAGTCTTCGGCACATTCCCAAGTGTGTTACCACAAGGCAGTGTAGAGCAAGAACATCTAGTACTAAAGATGCATTACACTCGTGTGTGTGTGAGAAACCTGAATAAAAGCAGTTTTTCGTAGACAAAACATGGCACAGAACAGGCCATAGAATGTGATTTTTATCCTGACATCTAAATTTTAGTCCTTTTTTTCCACTAATGTCAGCTGTGAGGTGGTTCTCCTTCCTTGTTACACATGAGACTGATTTGGGTCAATTTTGTTAATTGAGCAGCTCATATATTAATTATGCTTCTCTTTTAAGTTCTACACCTCTTATTTAAAGCTTTTTTTTTTTTTTTAATTGAAGGGTGACATTACTGCTTGCTGATTTTTCTGTTTTTCAACTTTATATATAGTCCTGTTCAGACAGAGAGTGCAGCAAATGAAATTTTGAACAGAAGTCTCTTTCAGTTCCATCAGCCTTGCACTATTTAATGTGAAGTGATCAGACTTTAAAAGAACTTGCCTTTAAGTGGAGACAAGGTAGAGGAAGTCATTCATTTAGTCAGTGAACGTGCTGATTGCTTTGGGTTGGAAGGTCCTACAGTTGTGTTTCTGATGGTGACTTTTTTTTCCCCTTCTGTTGCATCAGGGATATATCTAGTTCTCTGTCTTATCACAGTTCTAGCCAACTTGAGGCCAAGCAACTGCTCTCTGGCTTGGAGCTGAGCGAAGCAGAGGGGAAGGCTGAGCTCACAGGCCGCCTGACACACGACCGGGAGGAGCGGGATCGGCACAGCAGAGACTTTGAAAGCCCCTGTTCTTCTGCTGCAGACGAGACTGTTGTTAGGTATTTGAATGACCGGCCAACAATTGATGCCTTGCACAATAATGAGGCATTTCTTAGGGTTGCAGCATCTCCAAGGCTGGAAGAGGAAAAAAACAGTGGCTCCAGAGGAGATGAAAGCAGCACTAAAGCTTCTCAGAGTAACACGTCCCAGGACAGTGAACTGAAAGTGTCTTCCCCTTCTGCCATGAGTATCTGTAGTGCTCACAGGCTGGAAATCCTGAAACAGCGGCAGCACGATGCCAAGTTGGAGAAGCTGAAGGAGCGGATCCGAAAGCAGTGGGAGAATTCTGAAGAGCCCAGTGGCAGAGGGCAGCACTTGGGATGTGCTGAGCAACCTGTGGTGATCAGTAACGTGGAGAACACAGTGACTCCCAAAGTCAGGAAGGTGACAGCTGTGCCTGCTGCTCCATCATACAGAGGTACGGAGGTGCAGATCCCCTCCCTGTGGGTTGCACGGGGTGAGGAGTGGAGTTCAATTCACTGAGCAGCATGTCAAAGCATGGACCTGTCTCACAGCTGTGTTTGGGCAATGGGGGGTGGATAACATGGTTTGATCACAGATCTGGACAAGAAAGAAAAGAAGTTCTTGCCAATTTACGGCAGTGTGGATTCCTTTGAAATTCTTCCTGTCTCTTCTTACAGTTAGTATAAAATGTAGTGTGTTGGTGTTTGGGGTTTATTTCAATAATTTTTTTATGGTCTCAGAGCTTGGTCGCATTGTATTGATTGAAAAAGCCTTTCGTATTGCTAATACTCTTTTCATCAGCCAGTCTGCTGTTTTTCAACTCTTGAGCAAGTGGCAGACTGGTATATTGCTTCCTTCTAATTTAGCGTTAGAAATTCAAGTAGTTCTTTTCTTACTTGGCAGATTCCCATCCCTTCCATCCTGAAAAAGCTGTATTTAGATTTTATGCAGTTACTTTAAACTGTTGAATTGTTCACTTTCAGGTTTCAATCCCACCGAAACAAAGATTCGCACTCCAGACGGAAAGATCTGGCACGCGGACGAGTTTCGTATTAGTCGGCAGCTTTACAGAGATATAGCACGCCAGTTAAAAGGTGAGCCACAGATAGGACTGATTGAGCCACACAACCTTCTCTGAGAGGCAGAGAAATATATTTTGTGCAACTCTACCAAGTCATGGAAACAAAAAATGGAAGCAGTGGGTGTTAAATGTGTTGTACTTCTCTCCACGGGAAGAGTAACTTACTGAACAGTAAAAACAACCAAAAAAGTCCTTCTCCCCATTCTCTCATTCAAATACTTTTAGTAGAAAATCAGTATTAGAAAGAATCAAATGATGGCTTTTCTTTGAAACAGGAAAAAAAGAAGTCCCCATTCAAATGACTTTTGTTTAATTTTGTAACTAACTTCTTTACACATTTGCATGAATGAATGCAATTTTGTGTTTAAAAGGACAAACCCCACTTTTGGTTTCTGTTTTCAAATGTGCTGCTGCAAGACACAATCTTTATGAATTTTTCACTCTGGAAAGCTGCAGTACCATTGGCAGCTCTTCTCTCTGGGTGAGCTGGAGTAGGATGCCCAAGTGTGCTTTTTTATTTGCTAGGCTGGTTATAGTGGAGTGCTGTAGGATTGAATTGCTTCTGACTGACTGAGTTGGGGGAGGGGAAGGAGATCAAGTGAATAAAAAGGAAGAGAATGGAAAATAAAATCCCCAGAGAACTTCTCCTTTTGCAGCTGAAGAGGTTGCTTGTTAAGAATAACCTTTCTCTGGTCAAAACATTTAAGACTGGAGGAAAATGCACAGAGATTTAAACCTGTAGGTGTCTGTGTATATTGATAGTGTAGTGGCTGGTACTTGTACAGTGTGATAAGTTATTGAGGACTTTCCCTGGAGTCACTCATAAAACATGTTCAGAAAGTAGAGATGCTCCTTTTCAGTAAAATTGCTTTGCAAATACTCTGTTCAGGATCAGTCTGTAAAATTAATGCCAAATTTCCACAGACTCTTCATCTACACTACCATTTATTTTTTCAGTTTTGACAAGCATAATATAAATGATTGTTTATAGAAAATTTTTTTAAAAAGCTTCACTGAAGAGGTCCAGTTAAAAAGACATTTGGATCATGTGTCTAGTGCCAGCAAAAGGAAGGATCTGTGTGTGTGTTGATCCACACTCCTGTTCTGATCCCCTGCATAGAACAGCTGTTGTGGAACGTGTCTCCTTTCTGACCTGAAAAGATTATCCTGAATAGCTGATTTCTGGTAATCAAATGCTGGTGCTGCAGATAGTATATACTGTTAATGTATTTTTAGGTTGTTGGATTATCTATCCACGTGTTACTCCTGTGTTAAAGTTACAGCGTGTGGTGTTTTGAGTGCGTACAGTCGGTTGTATCAGAACTGTTCTGTGCTCTGTAGTGCTAAAATGAGCTATAAGGTCTCTGATATCTACAGCAGCTTGTTCCTTACAGCAAAAAGATTTGATTTTTACATGTAAGCATAGACCATACAACATGTCGTCGTCTTTGTTTAGCAGTTAGACTAAAGGATATTGTATGGACTCCAAGCTTCCAGTAATTTTGTCTTAAAGATGTTCAGGAGTTTCCATACTAGAACAAAATTGCTGTAATGTGAACAGAGTGTGGGAAGCAGCCTGCAGTTTCCTGGTATAAGGAAGGAACTGTTTGTTGCTGGAAGAGGTGAGAAGACAAGGTGGACTATTGCAAATGCAGTCACTGAGGCCTTTGGTGCTCGGTGCGTTGATTCTGTCCTCCCTGTGCTTGTTGCCAGCCTCAAAGACGGCTGGAAAATTTGTAAGGAGATGGTATTAAGGGTGAGAAAGACTCCTTAAGTTCTATTCCCACATCTTTTAATCTAACCTGTTGTTCTGTCTCTGATGCTTCCTGTGGGCATCCATCAGAGAGTGGATTCAGCTGAAATGAGGGACTGTAAAAGTTAGAATTGGCATCTAAATAATCTTCAGATCTATCCATAGAGAGGGTTGCATTCTGGTTGTTTCAGGTTGTCTTATCACATTCTTTAGGGAAGAGGAACAAGAAAACAATGGTAATAGTGGCCCCAGAGTTCCTTTTATGTTGAATGTGCTGTTGTGTTAATGTGGAAGGAGCAGCCCGTGTGTTTCAGGAGTGAAGGAACTATATGTTCTTGTAGAACATTAGTGCTATAAAATGTAATATCTGCAGCAGGAGAGAACCAACAATTGTTCATGTGAAACTGTCAGCGTTTCTTTTAAAATGGAAAATGAACTTTAAAAACGTACTGTGGCGTTGCTGTGGCTTTGCTGTGTTCCAGTGTGTAGATAAACAACCTTTGATTCAAAGTTCCTGTGCTGTGAGGATTTTAAAGTGCTGGATTGGAAGTAATTGGTCCAGGTATATAATCTGGGATAGTCAGTGAATTCTACTGGGTTCCTCTGAGTTCTGGTTTTTCAAATGTTGAAGCAAGCTTGTTATCCCTGTGGGATATCACTTAACAGCTTTTGTTTGTTTTTAGAGGATTCAACAGTGAAAGGAAAACCCGGTGAGAGAAACAGAGAGAAAAAAACAACCAGACCAGTGCGGAAAGTGCAAAAACTGACACGGTTGTCAAGCCCAGAGTCCAGACAAGGTGACTATTTCTGCTGTAGAGGGAAGACTGTCACATGTCCTTCAGAGATAAGTTTTGTCTCAAGAAAGAAAAATGAAAGCATGTTGCTTTAAAAGTCTTCTCAGATGTGCAACAGTGCTGTTGTAGTGAGTTTGTGCACTATGCTGCATTGGGGGTGCGTATGGTTTTGCTGTTGGTTGGTGGATGTGTCTACTTTTTTTGTTGTTTATTTTAATTTTCTGCCTTTCCACTTACTGTGTGCACCTTGTGGAAACTGCTGAGGAGTGTGCATATCTTGGGGGGGAGATATCCTTGGGTATCTGTCAGGCCAGTGCAGACAAAAAGTAGCAGTAGCTCTGTTCTGGATCCTGTTTCTGCTTTGCTTGTGTTGAAGCTGTTTAGAGCCTGACCTACAGCTGAGCCAGCAATGCTGAGAGATGATGTTAAAGGCAGTGCCAGTGGGCATTGCTGAGGTGCCCCCCTGGGAGGTGAGGAGGGGCTGCAGTGAAAGCTGTTCTCTTGTATGATTCCGCAGTGGGGAAGCAGAGAACAGGATGTTCTCCTGGCTCTTCTCTGGCTGTTGTTCTTCCACATCCTGTTTCAAGTTGTTGCTGTCCTGCACCTTCAGTTCTGGCTTGACCCATTCCTGGCTTTCTCAGTTGGTAAAAGAATGTAAAAACAAATTCACTGACAAGTCTTCCAAATCTTGATGTTTATAAAGGCATGCTTATTTCTTTTACCAACTAAGAACTCTTTTTTCCACTATTGTCTGACAATTCCACTGACTATTAAATAAAATTAAAGTATTTAGAGCAGATGATATGAGCAGGTTACTGTGGAGCAGTGCCTTATAGTAGAAAATAAAATAAACCACGTGTGAAATTCTGTCAATGCTTCTTAGTTTTCCAGTAATGTTAATCTTTGATGTTGGTAGCAAAAGAGTTAAGAAGACTCCCACATCTGCTTCATATTTGGTTATAATTTCCATCCAAAGTAAGTAGTTATGGCTGCGATCACACACAGAGCAATTTCTTTAAATACATAACAGCTTAAGCACCTCTTAAGGTTTTGTATTTCTCCTTGTGTACAATGACCCATGATTGGTAAACACTTTGAAGAAAAAAAACCTGCTTTAAAAATCATTACAAAGGGATTTTTAGAGAGTGAATATGTGCTTCTGCATCCTGTAAATCCTGAAGCTGCTTGTGAATATTTTGAGCTAATGAATGCTAATACTTTTAAGTGAAAAGCATGGATTTGCTCCTTCCTGTGCTGATCAATTCCTACTTAAAGGAATTATACTCAGCTGTCTTACATATTTGTGACAGTTCCAAGTGAGGGAGGAGCACAGTGCACAGGACACCCCAAGAATAACACCGTGTGCCTGAGAGCATTGTCCAAATGCTTCTTGAACTCTGTCAGGTTTGTTGCTGTGATCACTGCCCTGGGGAGCCTGTTCCACTGCCCAATTACCCTGTGGGGGAAGAACCTTTTCCAAATATCCAACCTAAACCTCCCCTGACACAGTTTCAGGCCATTCCCTTGGGTCCTGGTCACGAGAGTGAAGAGATCAGTTCTCAGCCCAGCTCTATATCCAGGGTTGCCCTGCCCCAGGTGAGGGACAATTGACTTTCCAGTTAACATCTGGCAGGTTGAAGCTCCCCATAAATACAAGGATTGTTGATTTAGAGGTGTCTTTGAGTTCCTTAAAGGATAATTTATGGGTGTTGTCTTCCTGATCTGTAGTAGACTCCCACACCAACATTTCCGTATTTGTTGGTCCCTTAAAGGCTCCCAGCCAAGCCATTGCCAAGTGCAAGCTCCAGCCCCTCCATTGCACGCGAAGCCACCTGCTGCTGTAATGGGTTAAATGTGTTGAAAGTGGTGGCCTGGAATCCCTGGCAGACAAGAACCAGCTCTAAGTGGCACATCTGTGCTGGTCCATCCCCCTCCAGTCGTTGCAGTAAGGAACTGCTTGCCATAGGCAGGGCTATAAATAGCCGTGGCTCGTGTTCTGCCCCGTTAGCGTGTTTTGGTTAAACAGCTGACAAAAATGGAAGATGACACTCAACACTGGCTTTTGAAATGCACTCAGAAGCAACTGAGAACAACGAGTTCTGCAGGAGAACCCTTGTGGTCGATACCTCTGTTTCAAAGAGGGCTTGTAGCGACATGTTTCGAGTGACAGCTTTGTAAAATACTTGGATAATTTACAACACAAGCGAGGAGTGCTGTTAGCAAAGGGGTGAGGAGTGGACTGCAGGCTTCTGGGTTAAAATAGCAGCAAGAGAAGAAAGGGAGTTGGGAACTGAGGACTGGGATTGCCAAAACAATTGTTCAGCTGTCCTGGATTTCACTTGACATCGTTGGTACCATGTCTTCAAAGTGCTGGTGGGCCCCGTACAATCCCTTTTTTGTTTGGCTGTGGTGATCTCGTGATGCAGTCATTGGGTTTCTTTAGGCAGAGCTCTTGAAGGTAGAACCTGAAATGGAATTGCTAAAAATCAACTGCAGATTGTGTATTCAGGTTAGGCAGTTTTCTAGCAATAAAGTACTGTTAAATGGTCTGAATTAGGTTATTGATAATTTTCTTTTCTTTTTTTCTATGGTGTTTCTCTCCAAAGCTCTTTAAGGTCATTATTTTGTGAAAAAAATATTACTAATATTAAGAAGTTAGTGGGTTGAAAGGTGAGTTGAGTAAATGTAGCATTTAATGTACCCAATATTAGGTAAAGGTGCCACCATAGCCAGTTTTTATCATTTAATTATTTGTAGGATGAAAAAATAATTCTAATAACATTTGGATTGGGTTCTGTCACCTGCAAGGTACTCTGTCCTTGAATTAAGTATCAACTAATAGGGTTATCTTAACTATTTTCACTGCTGGAACAGAAATTCCAGCTAAAGGACAGTGAGTTAGCATTGCTACTTACAGGACACCTATTTCTATAATTATTATCTGTTAAAATCTTAAGTGGTTTTGGGTTTTTGTCCTAGAATATTAGCTAATTGCCTTTTAATAGGAAGGTGAAGTGGTTTTTGTATCTCACCTTTATTTTTGTTCCTCTTATTACAACAATTTAGGTACTTTTGAATTTTTTTTTTTTATTTTCCTTATTTGAGTGGTTTATTTGAACTCTACAAATACTTCTCCTCTCCCTAGTAAGGTTTGTTTATATATTTGAGACCTGTACAACCTTTTCTTGTTTTTTAAATCAGTTTTTATAGGGCTTCAGTGTGCTACAGTATGTTTTGGATGTTACACTGTGTGTGTGGTGAAACTGGTGGATGTTTGAGGCAACTGTGGGGTGTTTTCATGGTGCATCAATGTTGTATGACTGTTTTGTGTAACTGAGTCTGTACCACTTGTGCAGAATGAAATGGCACAGAAATGATGAATGGCTGCAATAAATCCTTATTTTTGATACCAAGGAAAATCCACCTAGTGCTTGACATATTGTCTATTTTGCAGGTGGAAACTACGTGATAAGTGCATCCTCCTGGCGGGAGGGACAAAAGCTGGTCAAAAAGATACTGGGTCCAGCTCCCAGAATAGAACAGGAGAGAAGAGCTGTATCCAGTGACAGAACAGGACGAGAGAGAGCTGCCAAGTCTGGTAAGTTATTCTTTTATCACTGGACTTATTTTACTTAATTTATTATATAACACTGCACATCTGCAGAATGGTGCAGACTTCTGAGATAGAATGTGATCAGTATCTGAAAAAGATGGGTTGCAGGTTGCAGTCTGTCTTTGCCACTTGAAGCTAGTGGGGAAAGGAATGCCTAGGAGTGGTCCACGAGTCAGGTGAATTTTCCAGGTCTGCTGCTTATAATATATAAGCTGTGATTGAGCATCCCTGTTTAACAGGAATTCTGGTTCTTAGAAATACAGTGTAATGTCATCCATGTGCATCATAAATATTCAGTGAGTCCTCCACCAGCCCTTTTCAGAATTTATCCAGAATGTCAGATGGGGCAAATAAGGGACTGTGATATCTGCTATGCTGCTTATGCCTGTGAGATGGTGAGGCTGTTGAGAGTATAAAGAGTGTGGGCTGAGTCTGAGCAAAGGCTGCCGCATTCAGACCATGACACTGAATGAAGCAAAAGCACATTTACAGCGAGATGCTGCTCTCCTCCCTCATCATCACTTTTGCAGCTGTTTCAGTGATGGCATGTATTTTCCCAAATTTGACTGTTACTTGAAATATTTGATGTCTTATTCTGTAGCAGGCTGCATTGGAAGGACAGGATCGGATTCTAGACTGGATGTCACCCGTAAAAGCTCTTCAAGAAGCTCTGAAAGGTCAAGAAGTAAAGTACAGTCTGAGTCTAACCTGAAAAAACTGGAAGCTGCTCTTCCAGATGATAACAGAGATGATCATGCCTCTGTAAATAAGGATTTCTTGCCCGTAGAGATACGTGGAATTCTCGATGACCTGCAGTTGGATTCCCTGAGTACAAAGCAAGAGAAAGATGTGGAAAAGCAGAATCAAAAATCTGATTTGCCTGCTCAAAACACCAGGAGCCACAGTCCAACCAAAAGGAAACCGGACAAGGTGGCTGCCAGTGAGGAGCCTCAGGTGATCTCTAAGAAACGCCACTATGACAGCGATGAGGTTCGTCAGTACATCATCAGGCAGCAAGAGGAGAGGAAGAGGAAGCAGCATGAAGAGAAGAAAGCACAAAAGGAGGCAACTGAACAGAAGAACAAAAGGCTCCAAGAGCTCTACAGAAAGCAGAAGGAGGCTGTTGCTAAAGCGAAGCATGTGCCTCTTCCTGAGCCTTCAGCAGCCAAACGGTTACAGGAAACCTACTCTAAACTATTGCTGGGGCGAACACTTTTAGAAGAGCCACCTCAGCTGCCTACGGTGCAGGAAGCACAGGTACAGCTGATTCACTAACTTAGTGTGTTGCAGTTGTTTGCAGGAATAGGAGGTCGTATGTTTAGGAAGGTCGTGACTTGTCTTGGTCAGTTAGGAATAAAGAACAAAGAGAAACGTGTAGCTGTTGCTTAAATGCAGTGATTTCAGTGTGCAGCCTCCTTGCTGGCAGCTGCTTTTGGGCGCAGCAGGGCCTACTAGAAAGATGAACGAAATTCATCTTTCTATTACAAGTAGAAGCTGAATTCTGAATATTAGCCTTTGCAATTTTAATGAGGCAAGAGCTTCTGAACTACGACAGCCTTTTTTTTCTGCTTGTCTTCATCTCTAGCCCAGACCGGGTTATCAGCCATCCGGGGAATCTGACAAAGAGAACAAGGCTCAGGAGCGTCCTCCGAGTGCATCTTCCAGCAGTGACATGTCGCTTTCGGAGCCGCAGCAGCCGCTGCTGAGGTGAGGAACTGGGGGCCTTTGGGGAGAGAGGAAAATAGTCCTGCTCTCATCTCTGAGAGGTGAAAATAGACCCAGCTCTTGAGTTCATGTTCCAGTGAGAGAAATTGTCTTTATGGCAATTAAAACGTGTCCTTGCAGTAAAGAGGAAGCTGATGCAGGAAAGCGTATGAGAGCTTTGGCTGTGGCTTGTTTGTAAGTCTGTAAATAAATAAATAAATGAGTGGTCGTTGCTAGTAATCTTTTGGTGGCATCAGTGGGATGTGTATTTCCTATTGGGACACAGTTTCCTCTGCCATTGGCATCAGACAAGAGAAGCCAATTGTATGAATACATGTGTTGAGTTTTCTTATTTGATTTTTTTAATGTTTGTATTTTATCTACTGTCTTTAGTGACTGTCTCTAAAGTACCAAAAGCCTCTGCTTCCGCTTAGAACTAGCCTTTCCCTATTTCTTTTCATGCTGCTTTCCCAGTTTTCAATTGTTCATTGTGTTACCAAAGTTTTCTGTACTGTAAGTCAAGGTGCCTGACCAGACACTTAAATATAAGGAACTAAAATCCTGAAGTTTCTTGAATATCCTTAATTATCCCTGTTGTGCAAGTATGTCTTCATTTTTTAACTACATAACGAGTGTCTGCTTCCTGAATATATTCTAGCTTCAATATCTGTACACTGATTTTGTAAATTCAATAAGACCTGCTTACCTTCTGGAAAAGTTCAAGGAAGCACAAGGAATGCCATGTGCTACTGCGTGTAGAATAAACTGCTAAACCATATAGATTGTTAGTGTAACTCAAAAGGAAAAAATGTAATTGCTGATGGTAGAGGAGAGTTACTCAGAGACCCTCATAGTAATCTGGGAAGCAGCTTTTTTTTGAGGGACT
Organism: Myiotriccus ornatus; assembly: GCA_036023395.1. NCBI lineage: Eukaryota > Metazoa > Chordata > Aves > Passeriformes > Tyrannidae > Myiotriccus > Myiotriccus ornatus. The sequence goes on along the minus strand of JAYRBT010000005.1, from coordinate 29,322,859 downwards.
TTCCAGGTTTCCTAGAATTCTGAACATAGGCCAGTGATAAGGAATAAAAAAGTTTTCTCCCTTTTGGAAAAGTCTTAGTGCTGCTGCTGAAAAACCTCGGCTTGTTACAACTCCAAAACAAGCAGTACACCATGAATGGCATTTCAAATTTGGAAGGTGCTTTGTTGTTTGGTTTGTTGATTTTTTTTTTAAATTAAATAACATTGTGTAACTGTTCACTGTCCCATTCTCTGTCCCTCTGATTCCAGCAAAAAGTGTTTCATCCTGAAAATTAAATTTGTGACAATGATTCGTTAGTCTAAAACAGCAGTGTAAGTCCTCAATGTGGATGTTGACTTTTCGTTTCAGGAACGAGTTGATGGAGCCTCCGTGGGTACAACCAGACAGGCTGAGCCCAAGAGTCCAGCTCTCTCATCCACAAGCTCTCTTGGGCTCAAGTGGAGGCCCCTGTTCCCAGCACTGGAGCCTGGAGCAGGTGGACCTTTTGTCCAAGGAGTGTGAGGCAATGTTGGCGGGGAGGAGGAGCCATTCTGCGCCTGTGGGATCCCTGGGGCCTCAGCCATACCTGAATTCATCTGCTGCACAGCAAAATCTCTTAGCAAAACCTCCTGCTGGCCAGTATAAGAGCAAATTAGATCGCATTGAAGCTTTGAAAGCTACAGCTGCTTCCCTTTCCAGCAAGATTGAAAGCGAAGCCAAAAAGTTGGCTGGCGCTGGTATCAACTATGGTACCATTTGGAACTCGGAATTTATGCAAGAAAACCAGGATGATGGGCGGTGGGCAAAGGCTGTGAGTCCTCCTGTGAGAGAGGAAAACGAAGATGCTTTTTCAGCCAGAATTCAAAAAATGTTGGGTGCCTGCGTGTCTCATACAGCCTTTGATGACAACCTTCCTGGGGTGGGCAACCTTAGTGAATTTAAAAAGCTCCCTGAGACCATCAGGCCTCTTACTGATGTAGTCAGCCTTGGATTGAGATCTCCTGCTGCTAACAGGCATGAGGGGATCCTGGGACATTTATCCAAGAGACAGACTGACTCCCCAGGCCGTGAGAACCAGGGCTATGCTCTGAATAAAGCTGTCGTTCCTCACGAGTCCAGCATCGACTCCATCAGCGAAGGGCCTCTCCTGAGTGATGGAAACCTCTCTGAAGAGGAAGGAGGCCAGCACAAGCAGTTGCCACTGAAAATGCTGGAGACTTTAAAAGAGAAGGATTTCTGCATCCGGGAGAGAAACGCTTTTGAGCCCATAAAGGAGTTTCAGAAAGCAGCTGAGAAGTACTCGCCGCTTTTCCCTCAGACAAGTGATACGCACAGCAAGGGGCCCTGGGAGGAACTGGCCAAGGGAAGTCCCCACAGTGTCATCAACATCTTTGCAAAAAATTATCAGCTTCATGGAAAAGGTAAAAATGGAAAAATTTCTCAAAATTTCTCACAATTCTCTTGTGAATTGATATTTTCCTAGTCGTACTGCTCCTTGCACTTTATGCTTCACAGGTAAAGCATGTGCTTTTGAGGTCTCAAACATGAATTTGTGTAAGGCGTGATTTGCAGTTGTCTCATGCAGGATGCTTTGTTTCATTTTCATTTTTTTGTACAAATTTATCCCTCATTTTATGAGCACTGTTACTCTTGCCTGGAACTCCTTATTTTGAGGAGGAATGTTTTCTGAGAAGTTGATTTTTATCTTGTGGTTTTTGGTTCTTTTTCCCTTCATTTTATTTCCTTTAAAGATGATTGCATTAAAGTTCCTGCGAATGGTTCTACTCCAAAGCACTGTGCTCTTCAAGAATGTTTTAGTTGGAGTGTGTTAACAAAGTAAAGCATTCAGTAATTTTACAAAAAGAGGAAGGCTGTGCTTGTTACTCTGTGTTAAACTGCCATGGAATGGCTGTACTGCTGTTCTCCTGATGGTTTTGTGTTTGAAAAGAAGTCATTAAAATTCGTGGGTGGGAGCATTTTTTAGTTCCTGCAGTTTTATTACCTATTTGATGCACTTTTGGGATAACTTTTGTCCTCTGCTTTCTTTGTCCACGCTTCAGTGTTTGATGAAAGGCTGAACGGAGGGTCTGCCCTTCTGCGCCCTTTGCTTCCCACCATGAGCCCTCCAGAGAGTGTGGCTTCTTATGAAGATGATTTTGTCTCGTCGCAGGGAAGTAGCACTTTAACAGACAAGAAGATTGCACGTGACCTCAGGTAGCTGTGTTAGACTTCTCTTAAAAATAAAAATGCAGGATTTGACTGGAAATAGTTAATACAGAATTAGTTTCATAAAATGCTGCATATCTTTTCTGCTGTGCTGTGCTGTAATACTGGTCAAAGAGATGAAAGCAGTTCCTTAGGACTTGCAGTTAATACAGCAGCCAGCGTGGTGAAGACATAAAGATCAGATTCCTGTTCTCTCTCTAATTTTTGTTGTTCTTCAGGCTGGACAGGTAGCTTCAGGCAAGGTTCTTATCCTTTGTAGTCTGGTGAAAATTAGTTCTCCAGCTTGTGTGGCTGCTGTAATGCTCAGTTGGTTAGTGTTTGTAATATATAAAAAATAGAAAAGATATTTGAAAGTGTTAAAATACCTTCAGTACCTCAAAATTTTGTAAAAAAAAAAAACTATAATTGCTTTCAGTAAGGATTTGGGAATGCTTGGTAATGGATGTATAAGTTGTCTGAAGAACTTTATCTGAAATGCAGTCACATTTGGAGTCATTCTTGTGTTGTTCCAGTCTGGAGTCAAGTAGCTCTTTAGAGTTAGCACTGGGTGGTTGTTATCCACCTTTTAGTCTTTCCTGTTATTGGAAGCATGCTTCAATATGTTCAGTATCATGCCAAACTTCCCAGTGTTTTGGCTGCCATAGTTTTAAATCTAAAAATCAGTGCTTTTCTAGATGGGCTAATCTGTGTGGTTTAGTCCTTTAATTCCAAGTGTGGGTGTTTTCTTGTGCATGGTGTAACGTGGGAGCTGTAAATCCTTGATCGCTGACAATGTGCTCCTTTTTAGTGTTGCTGGCAGCAGTAATTCAAGCATTCAGGAAGAAATTCCAAGCAGGAAATCTCCCCATGAGCCTAGATCTGTGGAACTTGCTTCTCAGCATTCATCTGGACCACGGTCTGCAGCATCTTCTCGCTCCTCTGCTTCCTCAAGAAAGAGAGGGAAAAAGGAACGTAAGTGCAATACTGGACTCTAGGGTTGTTTGGTTTCTTTGAGGGAGGTTTTAGGGTTTTCCCTAAATTACAGTCATTCTTCATATCTGGAAACTGTAATCTAATGCTGGTAGAATGATTTACTTTTTCCTCTGATGATTTCTTCCTAATTCTTTTTGACTCTGATTATTCTGACTTTCAAATATAGTCACCTAAATTTAAAAGCAAGAGGTTGTTACCAGCATTGAAAAGTTCTCCTTTCTTAAACCAGCCCTCTAATAAGTCAGTTAATGGGAACTATCCTTAGATTCTGTACTGAGAAAATGTCAATGGGCTGCTGAGAAATCAGAATTACAGCCACGTTTATGAAGGCAACAACAAATTTGCCTGAATGCTTTGTCTTTGGGTCACAGACATTTTCCATAGGTGCACAAAGTAATAAATACATTCCTTTCTTTGGGAACCTGTAAGTTACAAAAGGATGAAGAAACTCGAGGTTTGGTTCCTCAGTGTATTGTTTTGGGGCTCATGATGGCAAGGTATTCACACGTAGAACCAAACAAACTTTTGGCACTGTTGTTGCTTCTTAGGGTTGGACTCTTTCAGTGGAAGTGCTCACCACTTTTCTGTGGAAGAAGATAAAATCCTGTCTGAATTAGAGTGGGGATCCCAACAGGCAAAGAAATCCTTATCGAGTAGCAGAGTTTCTAGTAAAGACCACGAGCAGAACCCAGATACAGACAGTACCCTGGAAAACTTGTCTGGACACTCCCTGCTGAGGTAACAGGAATGTTATAAGACTTTATGCAAAGACAACTAAGTTTGGTAGTGTTATTGGCTGTTTCTTGGGATATGCAAAAGGGAAGTATCAGAAATGATCAAATGTTACTAGGATGGACATGTGGAAAACATATTTTCCCTGTATTTTAAATATGAAACCTGGTGTCCTGTCATGTTCTGTACCTTTAGCACTGACAAAACATCTGCAAGAAGTGAGTCAGGAGGGAAATAGCTAGTCAACCTGCGCAGTCATCTTGCTCTTTTCAGCAGACATACAGACATTTTTTGCTGTTTTTTTGTTCAGCTAATATTCACAAGCCTATCCAGCTCTGTGAGTTGATGATTTTTGAGAGGTGAACCAATCTTTGTAAAAGAGCGTATTAAAAATGGAAGAAACATCAATTTTCTGTTGCATCCTCTTTATGCCTGCCTAAAAATGCAGTTTTTATGCTAATTATGCAATTAATATGGTTACGAAATACTCAATTTTCACTGCATTTTTTTTCTAAAGAGCATCAAATAGTAGGAACAATCTCTTGTTCTGTGTCAGTGTAAAGCAGTTCTGAGGTATTGAATTGTATTGGTGACTTTTGCTGACATCCAGCATTGGGTTTCAAAGGTCTTGTGACCTCCTAAGATGTGCCAGGTAAAGCAGAATGTCTTCCTAAAGGATTTAGCCACCTAATGTTAATCCCCTTTGATTTAATAAAGTCAGAATAGTAAATTTAAGAAGTGTTTGCACAATTTTCTGTATGTTTAAAAAAAGAGATGTCTTTCATTTTCTTCCGGGAGGTGTTACTGTAGTATTTTATGAGCTGTTGAAGTGAGGTTTTGGCCTCAGGCATTCCATTGCATTTTGATGATAGAGATCAAGACTCAGAGCAGTGGTTTATCACAATGAATTGCTTCCATATGCTGGTAGCAACCTGTTTACTTTTTTAAATGCACGTCCAGATGACTGCGTCCTGACTTTCTCATGCCAAGTTCCTGACAGGAGGCATTAAAACTGCTTGTCTGACCATGTAAAACATGTAGATGCTCTGCTAAGTTGGGGTTTTTCTAATTGTTGTGTGTGCTAACTCGGTTTAATACTTGGGAGAAAAATAGGGTGCTCTAGAAACTTAACCCTAAACTGGGTTATAGGGACAAACCTCATCTCGTGGGGGCATTTCCTAAAGGCGGACTGGGCCTGTGCAAACCATAACAGGCTGTGCCCTTTGTGTAGATCTGTTTGGTGTACAGAAGGTTATTGGTTTATTGTCTTATCAAAAGGCTGCAGTTAGGACAATATTGACTCCTTTTGTTTTCATTTCACCGTCAGTTTCTCAGACAAGGGAAGATCCCAGAAGACACCAACTTCTTCCCCATCTCCCAGTTCCCAAAAAATGTTGCCGTTGGATTCTGTGGGCAATGCAGCAGAAAGAGTCAAGTCACCTGCTGGCTTTTCTGGAGGTTCAGCCCCAGGGCTGAAGCCTAACGCAGCCTTCCACGACTTGAGCCTGGGAACCAGTCGGTCTGTAGCAGGGGCAGCCTCAGCGAGCGGTGAGTTTTTGGTTACTAATCCCAGAGGAACTGCAGTGTTTTTGCTTTGGTTTTTGATGTGGGACACTAAACCCTGTGGAGGTTGACCAGTCAGTGTTGTCCTGCAGGGTATATGCGCTTCTCCCCCGCTGGGCTCCAGCATCGCTTGTCAGCAGAGCTGAACTACCTTAGTGCCATCGAGGAGTCTGTGCGACAGCTCTCGGATTTGGAACGAGTGCGAGGCATATCCCTCGCCCAGCAGGAGAGTGTTTCCTTGGCTCAGATTCTAAAGGTAACGGGAAAATACTCCCTTGTCTCAAACTTCCTTTTTCTTTTTAGTTTTGCAAGAAAATTATCAGATGAGGGCAAGTTAGGCTTTTGTTAGGAGTGCAGAGAAATCGTGATGGGCATGGTGGAACATCTCTGGTAATGTCAATTTCTCAGGATTAACCTGTGTTACCTTTCTTATTTTAAGTTGACACCAAGGAGCTAGTGACTCTGGAACATCTGTCATTAATGTACTGTTAGCTGGTATCACAGCTCTGGTTGTGTTCCTCAGTCAAATCAGAACATGATTATTTACTGGTTTGATGTTGGGTCCCAATCCCATGCAGTGGAGCTGTTCAGGATGGATCATTTGTCTTATTCCATGAAAAGGATATTTTTGGTTGAAGTTTCCTTATGTTGACAAGATGGTTTATTCTAGTTTGGTGAATTAATTGATCACAAAACAAATCTTTATATTTACTTGCATTACTAAAATTTGTTTTCCCAACCCGTAGGCACAGCAGCAACGCCATGAACGGGACTTGGCTCTTTTGAAAATCAAGGCTGAACAAGAAGCTCTAGAAAGTCAGAGACAACTAGATGAGACAAGGCAGAAGGCAGCTCAGGTAATGCTGCCCATTAACAAATGTGGAGTGTGTAACAGGCAAAATGCTGTAAGTAAATCCGTGCCTAGAAGTGCCTTCTTAATTTGAACCTGTGAACATATGGAAGTGCTGAAATGCTTCAGTGTAGCGAAGAGAACCCTCTTAGGGGCCAATTTCAAACTTTTTTCTCCCACATTTTGAGAAATAAATCTGTAGTTACTATAGCCAGAACATTTTGAAGGGCTGAACTGGCTGTGTTTCCCTGCATAGGTCCATGCAGAGTCACTGCAGCAGCTGGTGCAGTCCCGGCAGGAGGCTGGGCAGGAGCCCCCATGCAAGGCTGCAGCCAAGCAGGCAGAACCTGCACTGCTCCCCACAGATGCACCTCACCAGCTCCGGGAGGTGAGGCCCTGAGGGAAAGGGGAAAGCTGTTCTTATTTCAGTATTGTGAACACTTTTTTGCCTTTTAAGTTATTTTCTGTTCAGTGTCATTCTCAGTACAACTTCACTTTCATAACGTGACAGATTATAGGACTTCAAAGGAGCTGCTCCTACATCGTTCTTAGAAGTCAGTGAGCAACCTTAAATCCTTGTTCACTTGTTCTTATGATCTTCCAGTTAATGAACTGATAAGCAGTTTGTTCTTCTACAATAGATGGATGATAGTGAACGCAGCATCTTTAATGTGTAAAAGTTGCACTCCATCAAGGATTGATCTGTTTCCTTGGGAAGTTAAATTAGATAAGCAGAGAAGTTGCAATTTTGCTTATTTCTGAAGGCAGGAGAACAATAAATAAAATGAATAAAAAGGAGAGGAGAGGATCTTCAGCAAAGCTCTTAACTTGATACACAGTTTGAAGTTTTCTTTTTCTGAGTCTTTGTTCTTCTTGTGGCATACAGAACAATTACTTTTTTTCAGTTTTATATGTCAGTTTATCAGTTTTTATACTACTTGTTCTCAGCATGTAGCAGCTACTTCACACATAGATAAGAACAAGGTAACCAAAAAATGCTTTTGCTCCATCATAGTTTCATAAGTGCAGTGACTGTTGGTTTAGGGTAATGGGATGGAGAGCAGAAGGCTGATGAGTGTGAACAGAACTGTTTCTTCACAGCTTGTGCACATGTTGGTGCTCACTGAGGCTGGTTTTTATGATGAGTAATGGAATTGTAGAATAATACTGATATATTCTGGGCTCTGCCAAATATGTGAAGTTTAAATAATTTTCGAGTAGAAAAGAATGGGTTGAAGGAGTAGAAAAGCTCAGGCATCTCAAGTACCTGCAGTGTATTGGTCATTGACAGTAGATAGCGAGGTCAAAGAAACATTTATATTTTGTAGTGATGAAGTTGATGAAACCAAGAAACAAGGCAGAAGAAACAGAGACAGCTTTTATTTGTTGTAGGGTTTAAAATCTTTTCAAGTCTTGCTGTAAGTGTGAAATCTGAGCAAAGAGATGCTACTGGAGAGAGCATGACCTGGTCAGTGATGGTGGGCCAGCAGGGTAGCTTTTCCATCCCCGTTCACAGGTGACTCCTGTTGAAAAGCCATTTATTGTAACTGAAATGCAGCAATGGAAATGCCTCTCACCAGTGTGCTGGGAATATTTTTGGATGTACACTGTTATTTATTATGTATAGAGGAATAGAGTATGGAGGAATATGCATCCACAGAGCCGTATGCACCTCCCCAACCACAAGTGACACACATGTAACGACGAACCATCCTAAACCCATGTCTTACACAGTTGTTCACTAAATCACTAAATTGCCTGCCAGACTTACTGTTTTCTCTTTCAGAAACATTTTGATGCTGTGATAAACTCATTGTGTTGCCTTGTTCTTCATTGTGCTCAGATGACAGAGTTAGCACGGAGCCAGACCTCGGATCCTGTCAGTGCCCCAGCTGCTCCAGTCGCCACCTTGTTTGACCACCAGCGGCAGCATCACTCGGAGTTCATGAAACAACTGAGGGCCCGAGCTGATACAAACAGGTTTTGCTTAATGTTTCATATCTTGGGAAGGGGGAAGTAAGCTTTGTTACGTTTTGCTTCACCTATTCTTGCATCAAATTTTAAGGTTTCATGATGAGTGAGCATTTAAGAAGAACTTGGATTCCATCTTTATGCTCTTAATAGCGTACACCAAAGGTGACATGACTGGTTCTGTGAAGCTCTGTATAGAAGAGTAGAAAAAGATGATCTAAATGTTTTGTGGGATGGTTTAACTAGTTTAAGCTTTAAGTGATCTTTTAGCAGAAATTTTCGCTACTACTTCTAGTAAACTGAAAAGCTTGGGAAACTCTATTACTCCTTGGTTTAAGGCAATGCAGATTTACCCCAAAATACTTCCCTTTCTTAGGAAATGTGAGTCTGGTGCCATATCACAAGGTAAAGAGGAGACAGGGGACTCAAAACAGATGTACTCAGCAATGTTTGATAGTTACTCGGAGTCCTCAAGGTCAAAGGTTCATGATCAGAGGTAAGAAGCTCCTTATTTCCTGTTTATTTACCTAATCTAGTTGGGTCTCAAAAAGTTTCTCACAGCCCTTCTCTGGTCCTGACCAACTGGAGCAATTTTGGCCTCTGTAGTCCTTTTGACTTCTAAACCAGTATTGCTATCTTGCTCATCCTTACAAAAACTGTAAGGAGAGATGTTTGCAATCGTTTAGCATCAGTACTCACTGATGAGCAGGGATTGTGCATACCTTCAAACCATTTGGATTTTAAGGTAGAATAACAAGTCCCACTGTCAATCAGCAGCTTGATGATGCCTGGAATTTTAAAGCAGCCAGGCTGCATTTTGAAAACAAACCCAAACCTGCTGTATATTGATTATTACTGGAATTTTAATCATGGCATGTACAGTAGCAATGTAATAAAATATTCTGAAATGTGCAAAGTAATTTTTAAAAAAATTCTCTTTTGATAACACAGTAGTACCAGCAGCCGCCAGGAGAGCCCTTCAGCTCCATCTTCCAAGGAGATTGAGAAGAAGCTTTCCCGCCGTGAGAAGATAACCAGCAGCATTGAAGACCAGGCTCACACTGGTGCAGATGATTCCTTGCCCAGCGACAGCGTTTTATCCCTGCCGGATGAAAAAGGTTGGTTGTACTGTTTGTGTGTGATGGGTCTGAAGGGGGAAGGAGGGAGGGAGGGAGGTGCTGTTTCAGAATCAGTGTCTGAAATAAATGAGGGAATGTGTGTCAAGAAAGCTGAACACCAGATGAATTGTAGTCTCTTAAGACGTAACAGAGGATGACACACTGAGATGGGAATCTTGGAGATTCTGCATGTGAGAGTGATCCTACCTTCTGCAGTGCTAGTGAGCCAGATGTTCGCTCGCTGAACCTGCAGGCTGAATGCCAAATGTTTCAGCACCCCCAGAAATGTGTTCATACCTGTGTGCAGAAGTCTGTTAGGGCTTTTGAAGCTGGATGGCAGTATTTCATGATAATGTTCTGTAATTCAAAAATCACTGTTTCCTAAATACACATTCTTCTGCATTAAAGTAGTTATCTCCCTTGCTTTCTTGCCCCCTTAAGCTGACTGGGGTGAGACAGAGTTAAAACTGCATTCATGGTACATACCTGAGTATGTGAAGACACTTCCCTGATTTCTCCCTCAGATTCTGCTTCTGTTGCAACAGAGTATTCCCTGAAATTTGATGAGTCCATGACAGAAGATGAAATTGAAGAAAAATCTTTTCGGTCTTTACTGCCCTCTGAGAGTCATCGCAGGAATAACTTGGAGAAGAAGCGGGGTAGTCGAGATGATTCTGATGAGGAAGTATCCCCAGAAAAAACAGCTCTATCGTCTATCAAGGTAGGTCAAGCAACCACAGTTAAATAAAGTGAACTGAAATGGTTGAGCTGACGAGCTTCAAGTGAGCTGTTCTTAGTTGTGCTTGCAAACTTTAGGGTTCTTTTCCTCCCTGTGGTTCTTTGGGCATCCCAAAACAGAGAGACGTATGAATCATGCTGTATGTCACTGTTGAACAAGTGTGATGACTTATGGAACAGGCCATCCAGGCCTCTACCTTGTGGCTTTGGAGAAGAGGAGTGACTTTTTGAGGTGGGTTATAAAAGCCCAGTGGATTAAGTCCTCCTCCTATGCCAACACACAACTAGGAAATACAAGAGGATGGCTCATCTCTGTGGTCAAAGCAGGGGCGTCCCAAAAGTGTCACACAGTCCAGGGCAGAAAGAGCTGGTCTGCACAAAGCTTAGAGAAAAAGCAGCTTCCTACGTCTGGTTTTGTGTGTGTCTGTATCTGTATATACACACACACACTTTGTAATTGAAAAAAGCCTTGGCATTTCTGTGTTACCAAATCATGCCAAATTTGTCTTGCCTTCTAGGAGCTAAGCATGCCATTCTCAGGGGGCCAAGACAGTTTCTCTAAGTTTACCATGGAGATGGTGAGGCAGTACATGAAGGAGGAGGAAATGCGAGCAGCTCATCAGTCCTCTCTGCTTCGGCTCCGGGAGAAGGCTCTGAAAGAGAAGACCAAGGCTGAACTAGCCTGGCTGGAACACCAGAAGAAGTAAGACAGCTCTGAATATATGTTATTTCTGACTGATCATTTCCTTGTACTTTTGAAGATTTTATTTCCACCTCACTCCTCCTTTACTAAGTATCAATGGTTGAACTAGTCTTCTGACGTCGGTATCCATAGAAGTGTTACTGGGACTTGGAAAGAGCAGGGCCCAGTTTATAAGTGTGCTTTGATGTTTACATTGCATGTGGTTTGTATAAAAGAGTGTTTCACCTAAACAGTAGAATATCAGATGTGCGTTGTCAGTCAGAGAAGGTACTTGCCAACAATTAATCTACAAATCTTAGTTCAGGAAGGTATAAAACTGTCCAACAGTTCAACCTTTCTTTGCCTGATGGTTATCTGAGGTAATTTTAGTTGACTCAGGCTACATTTTGGGAACTGGGATACGTGTTGTAATTAATGATTTGTTTCCAGCCTAACGTATGCTTTGTTCTGGAATGCCAGTTGAAGTACCCAGTGACACTTCTAATCAGTGGTGGCCAGATTTAATTGGTAATACTTTTCTGTGTTCACTCTCTGCATGAGAGTACCGTTGTGCATCAGACATCACCTTCCAATCTCTTATCATTGTGGGTTTCACAAAGGATTGTGAGGTAGTGACCCAAGTGTCCTTCTGTTTGCCTTTCTCAAATGGTGAGCCTGTTGCCTCTCAGAGCTTCTGCCCTGAGATTCGTGTGAGATCTCCTGTGACCTGCACTGCCCTTTAACTCTGTCTATCCAACTGAATGGTACAAATTATTTCACTATAGAGCATGTCAGGGATTAAGCACAGCCATGTACCCTTCTGCAGGTTAGGAAAAGGAAACTTTTTTTTTTCTACTTATGAAAGGCCCGTTGTGTACTTTTTTCTTATTACTTAAGATTACTTTATAATAATAAAGAATAATAATTTATTTATAACTTCATTCTTTCTTCCTATCTGTTTTCAGGCACCTGCGAGACAAGGGAGAGGATGATAAGATGCCTCCTATTCGAAAGAGGCAGCGTGGTCTGCTGTTGAGATTACAGCAGGAAAAGGTAATTGCCTTCTGGGAAAATCCTGTTGAAACCTCTGTGTATCCATTAAACGTTTCAGGCACTGTAAAAGCTAAGAATTCAGAAAACTCCATACCAGCTTTTGGTTAGGAAGCTGGCTGTATTTCTTACCTGTGAGTTTTATTTGCATTTGTTCATGTTCAACAGGTCTTTCCGTGTCTGTAATCTCACTGGTTGAGACTTTGGGGTGTTAATTTATTAATCAATCTCCATTACAAACATTACATTTCTCATTACAAACCCCCAGCAAGGGCACTGTGGCCGTTTTGAGAGGGGTCTGCCACAGCTCTTACGCTTAATCTTTTCTATCTAAAAGGCAGAAATTAAGCGTCTCCAAGAGGCTAACAAGGCTGCTCGGAAGGAGAGACAGCTGATCCTCAAACAGCAGGCAGAAATAGAGAGGATCCGCCAGACTACCATGAAACTGCAGGAAAAACTGAAGTCTGCAGGAGAAAACAAGCTGGTAAGTGTCCAGCGCAGAAGCTGCAGTCTTCCCTCTTCGGCCATACACTTTCAGGAGTGGAAAGCTGCAGTATTGGACCTATCACCTGGAAGTTTTGTCTGCCTCAAATGGTCTCACCCTCTTTATCTCAGAGCATTGTTTGAGAAAATACCTTTGGAGAAGTTACAAAATGTTTTAACTGGGCAATAGATGGTTTTGTTAATTCTCAAGCTGAACTAGTGACTTTGGGAATTACAGGTTTTTGATGCTCAGGTCCCTCAGGCTTTTATTTTTGTTTGATAACTTGTCAGACCCCAAAGTATTAAATATAGGCAATAAACCCAAAACTTGCTGCTTTGTGTGTGTATTAGTGTCATTACACTTAAGTTTCTTGTATCTGCTTTACAAGGCAGCAAGATGGGATTTTGTTTACTGGCTGCCTCCTCACAATATGTTGAGGAGACATGAGTTTAATGGTAGTAATATAGAAAGGATTGGTTTCCTGTTTGGGTAACTGAATCCTGGTGTGTTTTTTTGTTCTTGATACCATCAGGAGAGAACTTAAATGATGAAGACAAAGGGTGTACTAAAAAGCTTTGTGTCAAATAAAAATGAGGTGGGAAACTGAAGTTAAATCTGCAGGTAGACAGACTTACCTGAGGTAGTATTTGATGTATCTGGGGAGAAGTAAGATAAATTAACACAATTTTTATAAGATTTTGGGATATTCTTACTTTTAATGTTGGGTTTTTTCAAACAATTGCAGGAGCTTCACAGTGAGGATGACATCAAGCAGAGCAATGGTTCCAGTCCGCTTCCAACTGATGCGGAGACACGCAGCCCTTCCCCAATCTCAATCTCCAGCAGTGAGACCAGCAGCATCATGCAGAAGCTCAAAAAGATGCGCAGCAGAATGGATGAAAAGTAACTATATTTCTTTTTTCTTTCACAAACCTTTGCTATTTTAATAGTACGAGTTGGTTTGGCCCACATCTGCACTAAAAATGGCCATTAATCAGAGAAATTACTGGCATTGCTATCACATACGCTTTTGCCTGCAAAATAGCTGATTAGAAGCATGAATAAAACTATATTAATCTTTGAATATAATAATTTAAAGGCTACAGTTCTTGCATGAACACTGACATTTAAGCATTGTTAGCTGGCAGACCATGTGGTCAAGGTTTTATTGTAGATTACTGGTTTTAATATTCTTTGACTCGATAGAGTTGGTAAAAGCACATCAGTTTAAGAGCTTTTGACGTTTGTAGGTACAAGGAACATGGACGGGCTCCAGCTTCATGGTACATCTTGTCAGAGTTTCTCTTGCAGTGAGAAACCTGAAGGCAAATGGTCAAAATGGTGCCTGTATTTTATATCTTGTCTTTTATTTTAAGGGGGAAGACCACTGAGTTAGAATCTGGAATTACAGCATCAATTTTATTTTGAGTTGAACCACGTTACAATAGCAGTAGTCTTATGCAAAAACTAGTAACTGAGTTTGAGATCTGACTGAAAGACACTGAGCTTGTTAGACATGAGATTTCTATCTTATTATCCAGCTGCTGAATTTTATTTTTGATTGCATTAAAATCAGCTAGGCATGAATTCTCTAAGTTTTTCTTTATGAATGGAGGTGGTATGTATGTGACTGAGAGGACAGGCAGTTAATAAGAGCTTTCTTTCCCTTCTATGTGGTTCACAGATTGAAAAAATGTTGAAAATGGTTGTTAGATGTCAGAGGAAATAATGAAGTGTATGTACAGTCCCTGGGTCTGAAAACCAAGAACGAATCTCTTGATTTCACCTGTCAAATTGTTTTAGATAAAAATTGTTTCTACATCAAAGAATTACTTTGTCTGTACTAAACATTACAAATGCTTTATTGCTCATTAGTTTGAAGCAATTAGTATCTTTTGAAGCTTAGGTGGGGACTTGAAAAGCATGTGTGCTGTAGGCCATGCTGAATTCTAGGGTTTCAAGAAAGCAAGTTTTACCTTCTGATCGTATTTTTGTTGTTAAAGGAGGGTCTTTATCCTAATTTTTTCCACTCAAGATTCAACAAATTTCAAATGGTAATAAAAAGCCATGCTGCAGCTTATGAATTTTGAAATATAGTATTAATACTAAAAGAGATGACAAATACACTTGTAGATTCAAGACTTCCTTTGCTACTTTTTATCAGGTAGTGGTCTTGTCAGTGCTGTTTTTGAAATCTTTTTTTCCCAAGTAGCTTCATTTCTAAGTAACACTTTATGATTGCAGAAGGAATCACATATTGATAATTGTCACTCTTACAAGGGATAGTAAAAGACATAAAGCATGATCTACCCTGAAAGATATTTTAATCATCAGTTGATTATTATCTTCTGTGTTTGAAAATAATTGCTCACCTGGAGAATACTTTTCAAAGCTGAGTAGCAGGATTTGAGCTGAAACAATTGCTTGAGGCAGAACAAGTGGAAATTGTGTGTGATGTGATGTATGTAGTCCTGTATTTTTGTTTTTATGGGTTTGTCTTGTGTTGCTGTATACATTCAAAGGAAGAATTATTTTGTGTAAGCATAAATGATTCTCTGAAACATGATCTTCCTCATTGTATGGCTTCTTGCACCCCACTGGCAGGTGTTTTGACTGAAAAACAGTGCCAACTTTGTATCTTTTTCAATGTCCTTATTTGTAAAACACATAATATTAGTAGAGTAAGGCACTTGCTTTGGGGCATAACGGTAGGAACCTGCCATTTGAGGGGAATCCATCAGGGTGTGAAATAGGGCAAAAGGAAAAAGCTGAATGATAAATACTAAGGAAGGAGAGGAAAGAATTGGGAAAGCCTGATTTGCTGGATTTTCTGTGCTCCACAGCAATGTGGAAATCCTTTGGCTTCCTTACTTAGGAGGCAGCTTTAATATTTGTCTTCTACTTAAAGGGGAATGAAAGAATAGTTCTGTTTTACTTCTAACCGATGAGTCTGTGTAGCCTGCATGTGAACAGGAGCATGCTCTGTCAAAGACAATTAACCACTTTCCCCTGGCTTTCCTTGCATATGCATCTTCAGTGATGATCTGTGCAATAACTAACTAAATGCTCATTTTCTTTTGCTTTTCCTTAGTATGCTTCTTAGCTTGCATTGTAGTTGGTAGAGCTAAATGGAGCATGGCCTTTTTCTATAAATTTGATAATTCATTAGGAATTAGCTTAAAATGGTAATACTTTTAAGAAATACCATTTTAAGCCTAGCTGTAAGTTTATGTAGATTTTGTTACAAACAATAGGCCTTACCTTTCTGCAGTTAGTACTTCAAATGAAATGTATGAGTATTCTGAGACCAACTCTGTACTTTGTTGCAAAATACCCCAATTAGCAGCTAGAATGTGAATTACACTTATATCTCAGACTTTTCCTGGAACTGCTCAAGGTATGACAATGCATTATTTAACCTCCTTTTTTTTTTTGGCTCTTTCACTGGTGCTTACCTTTGTAGAAATAATTTTACTGAGGTTTCGCCAGGTGAATGAAAACGTGTTTGAAGTTTCAGACCAGCAAAGTTGTTGATATTGCAAAACCTCCATGTTATTTAATACTAATACCCTCTATCGACAGAATAGTAGGAGAAAGATTGGGTTGAGATATGTTAACTGGTGCATGTGGAATTCTGCATCAAAGTAATAAAACTCCTTCCAAAATTTAAAGAAAAATACAGCAGTGTGAAAAAAGCTTGCCTTTCATAACAGAAAATAAAGTGTTACAAATGTATGTTCTATAACCTTCTGCATAACAGTGTATAGTTTTTCTGCTGCAGATGTTGGGTATTAACTATACAATGTTAAATGCAATTAATTTTAAAGTTCTTTGCTAGATGCTATCCTTTTCTCATTCTTTCTGGCTTTATTGCTATCTTAGTTTTAAACTCTTCCTCCTTATTTTGTAGACACTGCTCTCCTGTTCACTACTTCTTCTCTGTCTTTACGTCTCACCACTGGGCCTCTCTCAGTGTCTGTTTTCCCAACCTCCACCCCAAATTCCAGCTGTATATCTACAACCAATTGGTCAGGTAATTGTATATTTTTCCAGTGATAGACTCTTTGATAGAGCATGCTCTGTTCAATCCTGGAAAGTCCAGAGGTTCTTCAGCAGAGGACGTGTTTGACACTGCCCTCACTGTTTCCAGACGTTTATCAGACACAGACAGGGGAACGAGTCCACCCTCAGCAGCTTTGCACCAAGCTGAGTGTGCAGTTGATTCACTGCAGGGAAGGGATCCCATCCAGAGGGCCCTGGACAGGCTTGAGGAGTGTGCCGGTGTGACCTTCATGAAGGTCAGCAAGGTCAGGGCAATCAATCCAGCCTGGGGGATGAATGGATTGAGAGCAGTTCTTCAGAGAGGGACCTTGGGGATGCTGGTGGACCAAAAACTTGGATATGACCCAGCAATGGGCATTTGCAGCCTGGAAAATCAGCTGTATTCTGAGCTGTATAAAAAGACATGGCAGTAGGTCAAGGAGGTGATTTTCCCCCCTGCTCTGCCCCGGTGGGACCTCACCTGGAGTCCTGTGTCCAGCTCGGGGATCCCCAGTGCTGTAAAGACATGGACCTGTTGGAGCAGGTCTGGAGGAGGCCACAAAAAAATCAAAGAGATGGAACACCTTTCCTAGAGGAAAGTCTGAGAAAGTGGGAGTTGTTCAGTCTGGAGAAGAGGAGCTCCAGGGAGACCCTACTGTGCCTGTTCAATATATAAAATGGGGCTGTAAGAAAAATTGAAACCTTTTACCAAGGCCTGTAGTGACAGGGCAAGGGGTAACAGCTTTAGAGGGAGAGGGTAGATCAAGATTAAATAGAAGGAAGAAATTCTTCCCTGTGAGGGTGATGAGGCTCTGGCACAGGTTGCCCAGAGAAGCTGTGGCTGCCCCATCCCTGGAATTGTTCAAGACTGGGTTGGATGGGGCTCTGAGCACCCTGGGCTAGTAAAGAAGTCATGGTAGAGCAGTAAAACAAGGTGATCTTTAAGGTCCCTTTTAACCCAAGCCATTCTAGGATTCTAATCTCTTACTCCCACTTTGTTCTGAGTGGCACTCAGATAATTCACTTTTCTCCCACTGTCTGGTTGCCACTTCAGAACAGCTGCTGAAACCAAACAGTTTGAGCTTAAAGCTGCTATACCTTGGATGAAAATATACAAGTACAGGTTAGAGCAGCAGGTTAATGTTTCCAAGTTAATATTTGAAATGCACGGATAAAATGTGTGATGTTAGCACAGAGAAATAGTTAGACTTTGAAATCATGCTCCTGTACTTGAGTGCTGCTGCTGCTTCTTTGCTCCCCCACATTTCCAGCTGCATAGATGCCACATGTGCTTTTGCATTTTTTTTTTCTGCTTTTGAGGATGAGTGTGTACCCTTGGTGTTGGAACTGGAACCCTCTAGACTGTAGTAAATATTTAGGCAGTGTATGTGCCACCTTGTGGGTCTGTCCTTTTAAACCCCAGGGTTATAAAAGGGTCTGCATCTTTGGCCAAGCTGCTTTGACCTCCTCTTCTTGTAGGTTTTTTTTGTTGGAATCTTTCTCTCCCATCACTTCTGTTGATTTATCTTTCTTATTCAGTAGTCCTTTGTGTGGTAATTCTTTTCATGGTAATTTCATTAATTCTCCTCCTGTTTGTGGTGGTCTAGGTTAATTCATTTGACATCTGCTTTTAAGGAGTCCTGCTTCTTTGAATCCATTTATTTCAGCCTTTCTCTTGCATTTTATTTCAACTGGATTTGCCTTCCTCAAATCCAGTGTGAAGATCCAGACTTTCAGATGAAATCAAACAGTGGGTGAAGGAAGAAGACAAAGTTGGCTTTTGCATTGAGATCATTTTGATAATGAGCTCCATAATGACTTCCAAATGCATGAGCTGCTGGGCTAATTGGAACTGATGTGTGTCTGAGAGTAAGAGTGGATAAATCTGACAGAGCTGATGAAAGACACAAGATAATCATGACTGTCCCTGTCATGTTTGTAATGCAATTACTGTTGGTAGTCTACATTCTTAATGATAACCAACCTGTCAGTTTTGCCTAAGAGTGAACTGTGTTTGATGTTTGTCTACAGGAAGTGATGAAATAATGCACAAACTCATGGAATCTGCCAGCTTGAAGGTGGCAGATGTTCCAGACACTCTGAGGTTGCTTCTGTTTTTCACCTGCTCTTGTTTTGACCATCAGAAAGAAGAATGTGAGCAAGTCTTACTGGCTTCTGCAACTTTTATCTTCGCATCATCTCTTGTTCTCTTTGTCTGAATCTGCTTTAGAGAAAGATGACTCTGAATCTTAACCTGTCTGATCAACTGCCAGCTCACTTTTCCAGGGAACAGAACAGAGCAAACAAGAAATATCCCTTAGGAGACGAGGCCTGTAGATTAGCCAGTTGGCCATTCCAGTCTCTGTAAATAAAAGGGATTTTTGAAACATGAGGGATTAAAAAGCACAAATGAGATGATCTGCTTTGCAGCTTAAAAACTTTGATGCTAAATGTTTGGGATGGCTTGAAAACTACAAATTATAAGGGCATTTACAAATCAAAGTATCCCAGGTCTTTGAAGATTGCCTTTTATGGCACCACACCTTCTGTACTAGTGACAAACACTCTCTAGCTGGCAAAACATGTATTTTCTACAGAGTGATTCTATGATATCTTAAAACTGTCAGTGTAGGAGATGAATGGATTGGTAGACACTCTTCTCACATTCTTAGCATGTCAGAGGAAGTGTGTGCAGGTTATGTTGAACTTGCTTCCATTTAAATGCTGTGGTCTTTGGTTACTTCCATGTTCAGAAATAAGACAGGAACTAGCAAAGAGAACTGGTCTGTGCACACAAACCTATTCATAGCTACAAAGTTCCGTGAGACTTTCCTCATTTTTGAGGTTTCATGGATCACCTAAGAACTCCTTGTCAGAAAGAAAGTATTTGCTAACTTTCAGCAAGAGCTTTACTTTTTATCTGTTCTTAAATTAGCAGCCATGGATGTTAGTAGCTGGGAAGAAACAGTCCTGCATCCTTATTCTCTTGATGCTGTCAGCTCACAATTAACATTCCAAGTGTGGCAATCCATAGAGATGATGTTTAAAGGAAGAAGGATTAAACCTCCAGTAATTCAGGAGAACTATTAATACAGAATCACCTTCTCTTATAATTACATCTTTGGAAAGAACTGTGGGGCAAATGAGGTTACAATTTGTCTGTCATTGGGGTCAGTAGAAAGGTTCATTTTTCAAACAGTCAGTGCTTTCTAGAGGGTTCCAATTTAATACCACCGGTACTTTTCATGTCCTGAAATTGGGAGCTTTGTCTGTTCATTTTAGTGAATAGTTTGTAGCACTTTTAATGATATTGAAGATTTTTTAAGTGTAAACAGTGTGTTTGCAGTATGACGCAGACTTTGCTTACTGCAGAGGAAAAAATCTCTTGTCTACTCATGGGGTTTGTTCAGCAGCACGTCCAAAGTCTGGGAGATAGTGTGGATATTATCCTAGAAAACAAACTGAACAACTACAATT
Organism: Myiotriccus ornatus; assembly: GCA_036023395.1. Taxonomy (NCBI): domain Eukaryota; kingdom Metazoa; phylum Chordata; class Aves; order Passeriformes; family Tyrannidae; genus Myiotriccus; species Myiotriccus ornatus. The sequence goes on along the minus strand of JAYRBT010000005.1, from coordinate 29,302,976 downwards.
CTGGGCATGGTGGCCATAGAGCATCCGGGTATTGGGATCTTTGAGTGTGGCTGGCTCTTTTCCCATTGTCTTCCCTCTGCCTGCCAGGTTCCTAACTAAGCGGGAACAGAAGCTGATGCAGCGTCGACAACACGCGGAAGAGTTGCTGGAGTGGAAGCGCCGCCTGGATGCAGAGGAAGCAGAAATACGGCGGATAGAAAAGCAGGCTCTGGCTGCCTGGGACAAAGAGCTGCTCAAAACCAAAATAGCCAAGAAAGACTTGGGGGATCAGAGAACTGAGCCCAAAGGTAATGGGAAGCAGGGGGAAGTGATGCAAACGACAAAGAGCGAAGCATAATTTGACAGAGCGTTTGCACTTTCTTCCTCTCCTGATGTTTTATAGTGCTGGTTGTTCTCTGGACGCTCTTAGAATCTCAGTTTCTGCACTCTTTACTGCCTTCTGTTGCCTTGTTCTTTTAGCCCTATTTTACACCATAGTGAAAGGTGTATTTCTCCTTTGCTGTGTATCTTCTCAAGTGCACAGTGCAGCATTAGCCCACCGGTCATTTCTACGTATAATTTAAACTATATTTATGTCGTTAAAGCAGAAATATTGCAATATGGCGTGACTTTTTTTCCTGATAGTCTTCTGAACTTAGATTAAAACCATTTTCCCCAATAATGAGCAGTGTTTCTCCCTTGTCAGCCTTAGTACAGTTGGTGAGGATGGCTCCTATCAGGGACTGCTTTGCCCTTGTCTTTCGTTTGCAAAAAATTGAAAGCATATTTTTCTTCCCTTTATTGTTACTGCAGCATAACTGTGTGAAATGTGCAGCTGTGCTGAAGTGTGCTAGGATGTAATTAGTATGAATTATGCAGTTCCAGGTGTTGGGAGATACAACTTTACTGTTCTGTCTTAAGTGGACCATACTTTCAGCATGAACCACAGAGAACTGAATTGCAGTGAGAGAAAATAATCAAACTTCAGGGATTCTTCTCAAAACAATCGATTTTCCCTTTTTCCCCTCTTTGCTGAAAGCAGGCAGCACATCCTTTGGATGTGCAAAGGGAATTCAGCATTATGCCCTATTACACTTGTCACTGAAAAGAGTCATGTGGATTTCAGGCATTGTAAGGCATTTTAAAGATGATATACGTATGAGTCAGTAAGTTCCAGTGAACAAAAATTCAGCATGAATGCTGAATTCTCATCAATATTTGAGAAAATACACTCACTTTCTATTAATTGTATCTACTAGTAAGCCTTGGAGCCCAGACCTGCTTCAGAAGTTGTTCCTTTTCCCAGCCTTTGCCCAAACATTGAATTGTTCTCCATGGCTGCCTCAGTAATGCTGTGACTCCTGTGGAATTTCGTAAACAGGAATATTGAAAACCCAACTTATTATTTTGCTTGTTGCCATTTGAGAGACTCATGGTGAAATCATAACATTAAAATGTTTTCTACAGCTACTGTAAAGGAAGCAATCAACTCTAAATTCAAGATCTGGCTTGCAGATTATATGCTCCTCCATGACTTCTTCAGACTAATAGTCTATGGTGTATGGTCAACTGGAAGGACTGGTTTCCCTAATAATCTTTATGGAGTAGGTTGTCTGTAAAATGGTAGAATATCCTGAAAACCTCTTCATTCTCGACATTCAGCAATCACTGAGAATGTGAGGCACAGAATCATTTGGGTCAGAAAAGACTTTCGAGATCAAGTCCAGGCTCTGATCACCACCTTGTCAACTAGAGCATGGCACTAAGTGCCCAGTCCAGTTGTTTCTCAAACACAAATCATAGTTTTAAATCATAGTTTGCTGTTACTTATTCTTGCTAAGTATTCCAATATCAGTGTCTAGTTGAGTGTCAAATAATGCTTATTTGACATGGATTGGTAGCAGTTAATACTTTACATGCAGGCAGCATATAAAGTATGCCTTCACTCTTACACCTTCAGCCTCTGCCTACAAAATGGTGCAAGTTCTTACGTGCTTTGTTTTTTCTCATTAACCCTCAGAAACTGCTAGTGAAGAAGAGTCTCCAGTGCCTTCTTGCTCTCATCGGAACAGTGAAAGCTCTATCCCAGAAGATCTTGGCAGTCTGCCTGCTGAGTCTGTCCCATCAGAGCCCATGGGCCAGAGACAGCTAGAAAGCCCAGATCAGAGTACAGTTAATGAAGAAATGGTTTATTCTGAGGAGTTCAAGTCCTCTACCTCGCCTGGCAAACTTGTGAGTGAGCTTTTCTGCTGTATATACTCCTGCATTTGGGAAAGGATGTCGGAGGAGTAGTCAGTGCAGCCATCCCAGCTGCAAAGCAGAGATTACTAACTAAATCTATTTTCTGGGTTTGTGATACCATTTCGCATTACTGTGAGGAATCATTGTGATCAGACACATCCTTTGAAGTCTTGAGGAAAAATTGCTTCCGCAGAGTTTTGGTATTTTTTTAACTTGTGGGTGCTCTTGCAAAACGCTTTGCGTACATCCATAGGTATGCAGTGTTGAGTGGTGGAACACTGACCCAGTTTGCCAGTGTGAATTAGCTGTAGGGGAGCTTGTTGCCACTGTATAAATTCTTTGAGGCCATGGAAACCATGCTCTGTATTTCTGCTTTGCCTTATTTGCAAGTAATGTATCCCAAAGTATAGCTACAGGATGAAGAACTGTGCTGTAACCTCATGCACAGTCCTTTGGGTTTCATTTTATGTCTGCTTGCTACTGAATTCTGCCTTGTTCCATTCCAAATGTTACTTATGCTTGGATGATAATTTTGATGAATTTCCTCCTGATAACTTTGCTCAGTGCTCAATAAGAGAAAATGCAGTGTCTGTGGGGTAAAAAACCCTCTCATCTAGACTTATTCCAAATACTTTCTTGGGAAATTTGATGAGGAGATAGGGAGGTAAAATGTCTGATACATGCCAGAAGGTTATGTTCAAGATGTGTGAAAGGTTTGTGGGATAATGGAACCATTAAGCAGCATTTTGGAAGAATATTTGCTCTCTGAATTTTTTTTTGCCTGGCCTCAGGGAAATGTTGTTTCACTGATTTTAAAATGGCATCTTGCACCCCTTACATGAAATGGTCCTTTTGATTTAATTAATATATTTACTAGGAGTTCCTATTGCCCTGGTTGTTACCAAATAAGATGACACCAGTGTGTTGAACACCTGTGAGTCAGAGCCTTGTCAGTTCACTTAGGTGGTAATGGAATAACCTAAACTTAGAGTAAGCAGTCCGCTACTGCTGCTCCTGGTATTTTTGTTTTATTGTCTAGCAAAGATTAAATTCTTCCTAAGATTGTTGTGTAAGTCCCACTGTTCATGAGATTTTCCCTTGTCATGCTGTTCTTTCCTTGTAACTGGCTCCTGATGACAGCGATCTCCTATTTTCAAACTGCAATTACTTATTTATCCTTTTCTTCTCTCAGTCTCCTCCCAGAAGCAGTGCACCTGTATCAAAGCAAGACTCCAGCAAAGGCAGCCACAGAACTGGAGGACAGCTACGTTCCCCCGTGAGGTCTCACCAGACATCTCACAACTGGTCTGATGAATCCTTATCTATGACACAGTCAGGTAAGTGTGATGTCCACTTGGGTTTAAATTGCTTTTTTCAGAGCTTTTGCTTTTAACAAGTAAACTTGAAATGTAGATGTAGAGAAGCAGGCAGACATTCCTAGAAGGTGCCAGGGTTTGGGGTTGGTGGGAGTATTTTCCCATTACAATTTTCATAGCTACAGCTTAAGAAGATCCTAACATAAGAAGTTCTATGCACCATCTCTTCTTTTAGAAGGCAGTGAAGGTTCCTGCAAACAGGTATGAAGAAGGCAAGAGTTTACAGTTAAGGTGGTCCTAGAATTTAAAAACACCTCCTTCTTCTGGCTCCAGGAGCAGTACAGCTCTGTTACATGCCAGTATGGGTGAGCCCCTTGGACCTGCACTGCCTCGTGCACAACCAGTGGATGCTTCAGGGCCTATCTTTTTATTTTTGGAGGAGGGTTTGATCTGTGTGCAGTAAAATAGGATCCAAGATTGTATTTTGAGCTAGAAAATACAAGACCTACCATACAGACTCCTTATGCTCTTTTACCCAGTATCCCAGCTGGCTGCCAGTAAATGCTGAGGGAGAGAATACTGGAAGTGAAGTGGTACAGAGCAGCCCTTTCCCTGGTGTGCTTCCAGTCTATTAGTCACGTGGGTTGCAGGACTTCCTGAGCCACCGTCATGCACTCTGTTCAGCTGTGAAGTCTGTTCTGACGCCTTCCATGCTTTTAGTCTCTAAAACATCTTGTTTTCCACAGTGCATTTGATACAGCATCACAGAATACTTATTAGCAAATGAGATGGCATATTTTTGCTTTTTTTGCTTATTTGAATTGGTAAGTCTTTGGTGGAGAAAGAATTAGGAGGGTCTGTTGTGTGTAGTGACTGCTGTTTGTGACAGCCGGTTAACTTACTGTGAGAACTGAGTATGTAACACCTAGGTATTGACACTAAATAACTTGTGTTGGGATTCCGCCTGGAGAGAGTTTGCAACACAGTGAAGCTTTTCAGCACCTTGATAAAGTTATTTTCGAGCTCTGACTCAGCAGCCATACAAGGAAGCCATTATGAAACGTAGAGCGAGCAACAGTGATCGTGAAAATAAACTTCTGTAAAGTGAAGTCTCTGCAGTCTTTGATTTCAAGCACTGAAGAAAGGTGTAAGAGGTGGGAAGGCGATCAGGCTGGTGCTGGTTTCACAATAAATCATTCCATTGTAAAGAGGCAAATGTTCTGAGCTGAGTAGGAATGAGGTCACTGCCCTGTCAGTCTGATGCATGCGTAGACAAGGTTGTCACAGATGAAAGCATGTGCAGATCTTTCCCTTACGAGTTGATCAAGAAATGCTGTAATTACATAGTGGTCACTTACTGTTTGGGAGGAGCTGTTAATTACAGTGGCATCACAAAGTGATCCTGATCAGCAAGTGAGATTCCATTCTTTTGTTTGGGTTTTTTTTCCTTCTTTAAATGGTTAACAAGAGTTGTTAATGAAAAAAGAATACAGTAGTTTGACTGCATTTTCTCGCTGTTGATGCTGGAATCCTTCAGTATGGGGGTTTGTTATCTTCAGAAATGAAATAGATTAGCAAAATGTCCAGCTATTCCTGCTAGCTGACCAAAACATACCGATGATTTACTTTCCAGAATATTCAGTAAAGTAATTCGGATTTTTGAGCATATTTTGTATTTATTACTAAATTCCTAAATTGTAATTTATTACTAAATTACTAAAGCATATTACTAAATGTGTGTTTGTTGCTTTGCACGGAACTGTTTTGTGAGGTGCAAGTTTATAAAGACTGAAACTGAACTTTTTCAGAAACCACCTCTGATCAAAGTGACATCGAAGGACGCATCAGGGCCCTGAAGGATGAGCTACGGAAAAGGAAGTCTGTGGTTTACCAGCTGAAAAAGGAGCAGAAAAAGAGACAAAAGGAGAGACTGAAGGCCCAGGAAGCCAGTTTGATCAAACAACTGGAGGTTAGGAACAGTAGGAAGAAGGGTGAAGTAAAGGATTTGTTAGCCTTGGATAAATATTGACAGCTGTGAAAGACACATTATTGTGATTGAAATATGACTGTTATATAGAAACAGAATGGTTTGGGTTGGAAGGAAACTTAAAGATCATCTCCTTCCAACAGCCCTGCCACCTTCAACTAGACCAGGTTGCTTGAAGCCCCATCCATCCTGGCCTTGTGGCTATTTAACTGTTTTCAATAATGAACCAGAGCCTTGAGGCAAAAGTGCTATTCCCTTTTAAAATGTCTTTAATGAGTTACTGGCAGTGTTCAGAGGGCTTAAGTATGTTTATACACATTAGTATCCTAGCTTGGATTAAAGAGTGGTTGATACTCTTGTACCTTGTTTTTGCAAGTATTGAAATTTCTAGGATTTGTAGCTGTTGAGCTTTAGAAAGTTAAATGGATTGTTTTACAGAGAAACCAAGTGCATTCTTCATTAATTTAATAGGTTTTGATTGTTGAATTGTAGTTATGGTGTAGCAGATTAACAGCTGTGATTGTTGTCCATGTGCAGTCGTATGATGAGTTTATCAAGAAGACTGAAGCAGAGCTGAGCCAGGATCTGGAGGCATCACCGACAGCCAAACCTCAGATTAAAACTCTGTCCTCAGCTGCTGCTGAAAAACCAAAGATCAAGGCACCACCACTCCACAGGTAACTGGGATTTCTCCTTCTTTTTGAGATTATTCTGGAATGGTGATGATTGCTGCTTTAATGCAAGGAAAGCTGGTAACTGCTCTTCCTTAAAACACTGGATATTGGCAGTATTCTGTTGACCTATTTGCTGCTCTCACCAGACCTAAAACAGATAAGGTCTATTGTCCCTGTAATCATATGCATCTCACTTTTGTCCTGCCCAGCCCTTCAGATCTTACTTGCAATTTTTTTTCTGAACAATAGTTTCTGGTTGTGCAAGAATTGTGCCAGATGGTTTGTATGGATTAGAGACCTGTAGGAATTTTTTCACCATTTTGGTCACTCATTATGCCCGTTGCACTTTGCAACTTAAATCTGGGGTTTAAAAGGTAGAGAATTCAACTGAATTCTGCACTTCCTATTGTATTTTAAATGTTTCGTTTTCTCCAGCAGATGGTGCAATTTTAGTGCATTCAAGTTAAAAAAAAAAAAAAAACCAATTTATTTTCTTTTTTTTTTTGTCTGGGGAAAAAGACTAAGGTTTGATTAGTCTTTCAAAAAAATTGCTTTCCAGGACTTGCCAGACTCTGCTCTCTGCCCCCCTTTCTACTTTTTAAGGTCACAGTATGTTGACGAAGCAAACTGCTTATGTTGTCATTGGTGTGGTATTATAATTATAGATGCTTTTATTTCCATTTTTATTTGTTAAAGAAAAAACCAACACACTCTGGTGTAACTGTAATTCATGCAATTTGATTTTTTCGAATTCAGGCCTGAGACAGCTAAAAACTGGAAATCACTGACTGAATCAGAGAGATCCAGAGCATCTTTGGAATCCATTTCAGAACACACAGGTATGTGACTGGAAGAATCCAAACTACGGATGAAGAACTTGAAGACTGACTGTTCTAAAATTCTTTAACCTTTTCTTTCTTGACTCAAGAAGAGGTTTTAAGAGGGGATACAGACTTCATAAAACCATAAGGATCAAGCTGGGTTTTTCACAGTTTTTATTTAGCAGGATTCTAGTTTTGCTGTTTCCTGAGTATTCAGTATTTAGCTTACTCCTGCTGAGGTTTGTATGAAACCATAATTAAGTGACAGCCTTTTTCCTTCCTTTTGTTTCCTGTTCCTTTATCACTTGAGGAAAGTAAGGAAACGAATAATAATGAAGAACTCCTGAATAGGGTTTTCTTATGATACTTTTCCATGTTTTGCTGTTTATCATTATCCATTCGTTATCTCCCATTCTAATCCTGGTTGTATTTGAGGCTTCCAAACAAGTAACTGAGCCCTTACCTTGGGATACTGGTACAAGGAACAGAATCAGAAGGAAAACATTAGAACCTGGAGCTGAATGAATGTTCCTCGTGTTCATAGGGCAGCCAGAAATAAAGTATATGTTCCCAGGCACCAGTTTGTATCTTTTAGCACAGAAACCTTGATGTTAATTGAGTTGCATATGATTGCAGTTTTCAGTAAAACTGTGGGTTATACAGTCTGCTGAATTTCACTTTTTATTTTCCTTCAAGATGCTGTGTCATCAAGATCTGAGAGATCTGTGTCTGTGCACACCAAGGAGGTGGCTGTGACAGATGTTCATGCGGGAGAACCTTCTGGAACAGCTTCCTCAGTTCTAATGATAACAAGGAGTTCCAGAGCAGGATCTGGTGATTCCTTACACAGTGTCCCCTCATCAGCTCTTCTGAAAGACATAAAAGGCAGTAGCAGGGTATCCTCTGAGTCAGTGAACAAGGTGGTAAACACACCCAATGTTGATGCTGTCATTAGTCATAAATCTGAGATTACAGAAGACGTGGAGTCCATAAAGTCAGAGGAACATGAGAGTGAAGGTTCTCATGATAAGCCTCTGGAGAGTTCTGATGTCTTGTTGATGTTAGATAAAGAACAGGAGAGCTCACTGAACCTCTGCTCTGAAAACAAACACTCTCAGAAGGAACTGTTTGATTTGGGGGTGGAAAGTCTTCACGCTACAGAAGAAATCCTAGAACAGAGACCGGCAGATAAAGAGGCTGTAAGTGGCCCAAGTTCTAACAAGCTCAGCAAATCTGCAGAGGAAAAAGGTGATCTGCCTTCAGAGCAGCTTTTTAGTCAAAAAGAGCCATCGTACCTTGATGACTTTGAAGGATCCTCCTCCAGAAAACAAGCATCAGCTGAAGAAACACCTCCTGGGGAGCGTTACCAAGACGACTTTCAGGGATCCCTTCTCTCCGCTAACGCGGAGTCGCTGAGGGAGCAGTCTCAGCACACACAAGCCAGCAGGAGCAGATCCACCAGCCTGGGCAGCGATGGTGAGATCAGCGAGTGCCTCAGTGACAGGTCTCTCTCTGGCAGCATGCATTCAGAGAGGCTCCTGGAACTCAAGTCCCCAACGGAACTTATGAAAAACACCGAACGCAGAGACGTGGAGCCAGAACAGTCTCCTACCGGGTCACCCCTGTGGGCCCCTGTTGCAATCACAGAAGAAACAGATAGCTTGTCAAATTTCAACATTGGTGACAGAGTACTCGTGAGTAAAGTCCAGCCTGGAACATTGCGATTCAAAGGGCTGACTAAATTTGCCAAAGGGTTTTGGGCTGGCGTGGAGTTGGATAAACCTGAAGGGAACAATAACGGAACTTATGATGGTATTAAATACTTTGATTGCAAAGAGAAACATGGTATCTTTGCTCCTCCTCAAAAAATCTCTCACATTACAGAAAGTGTCGATAGCCAGTTAGACACAAGTAAGGATGAAGACTCATTCTTTGATGACAGACTGGAGAAGCAACACAAAGCTGAGCAGAAAGACAGAGGAATTCCCAAACCTGGCAAAGAGGATGAAAGCCAGAGCAGAAATGCAACAGAGAACTATTCCCAGGATAAAGCTCCTGCGGATAGAGCTGTCTCAGAAGCTTCAGCTGAGGAAAGGGTTGATGAGCAGTTGCCATCTAAAGCAAACAGCATAAAGGAGATTTCTGTAGCTACTGGTTCATTTGCCCAAGAACAGTCAGTGGTGGATTATCTGAAGGATGCTGTAAAGGAGGAGGCCACGCACACTCCTCTTGTTTCTAGTCTTGAGGATGAGATTTCCTCTGTTCAGGTGGATGACATCTCAGATTTCCTTTCTGAAAAACTGGAGAGGCAGAAGACACTGGGAGAAGAATGTGCTGAAAAGTTAGATGATCTCTCTCCTGGTATTGTGGAGAAGTCTGCAACTCCACTTCTGGATTTGCTGACAAAAGAAAAGAACCAGTTAGAAGCACAGCTCAAACTGCCACTCAGAGAGGAAGAAAAGTCAAAAGACCAACTGGAAAAGGTCAGTTTGCTGACAGACAGTCTACTTAGGGATTTTGTGAAAGACACAGTCAATCAGTTACAGCAAATAAAGAAGGTCAGGAATGAGAAAATCCAGCTCAGCAACCAGGAGCTCTGTGATGTGAAGGAAGAATCCAGTAGCCCATCCCAGCAGGTTGAAAAGCAGATTCCAGATGGACTGAATAACTTCTTCCTAAGTTCTGATTTGGAAGATGACAGAGAAGAACTTTCCTCTCCAGACATGTGTCCCAGACCAGTGAGTAACAGACATCTTGTACTGATTTTAAGAGCTGGTTGTTCCTTTGACTGGTGATGATTGAATCTGAGGAATGCTGTGTGGCACCAGTTTTTCTCCCAAGTCTCCCAAGTTCTGCTGGGTGATGTGGAGATTCCCTGTATGTGTGTGTCTTACAAGTTCCTGTGTATCCCAGTGCATGGCTTGTTTTGGTAGCCACACAGGCTGAAAGACACAGTTTGGCACATGAAAGTGAAAAATACTTCCTATAAGTTGCATTCTGCTTCTACATTCAATTTGTCTTTAATCTTTACCCTCAGTTTTTATTCTAAAAATGGCAAAATAGATCCTAAACTTACTTCTGTCTGTTCTTAATATGAAATAGTCATCCTCAAACATAATTAATTGCTGTAGAGGTCATTTAGGTGTCAGCCTGCCCTATCCACTGAACTAATATATGATGAGTAGTGGAAGTTCAGGCTTCCCCAGAATAACCATTAATGATACAGATACAGGACTTGTCCTTTCTGCTGGAGCTCCCAGCAAACTTGTCTGCTTTGCCAAGGATCTCAACACTTGGTCACCACTGAAAGCTTCAGCCTGTTTCACCATTGTGGGCACTGCTTGGCCACTGAAACAGCCAGCACCTCCTAAAAGATTTTATGCTGTTGATTTAGGTCTGAGACTGCTGGTAAGTGAAATGAAAAGTTGTGTGTCTCATTATCAGTCTTCAAACCACTCAGTCTTTCATAAAGAGGTAAACATTAGGACAGACAGTGAGCATGATGCTCAGCCTTTTAAGCTCTGTAGGAACCCTCTGAAAGCATTCATCAGGAGTGGTAGGAACCCCAGGTATTTGAATCAAAACATTCCTGATTTTACTGCGAGCTATTTCTTAATTTGCCCGAGTATTTGGCATGTAATGCCACCTTCATCAGTAAAGCATTTAAAAACATAAGCTGAGTTAGACAATGGTGAGACACCCTTTCATATTTATTCTGTGGATCTTAATTCACAGGAGAGTCCAGTGTTTGGTGCCAGTGGTCAGGAGGAGCTTGCCAAGAGACTGGCAGAGCTGGAGCTCAGCCGTGAGTTCCTGAGCGTGCTGGGAGATGATCAGGACTGGTTTGATGAGGACTATGGCCTGAGTTCCCGTAAGCTCCAGCAGAAGGAAGCCGAGGAGCCGGCAGTGCTGCCCCAGGTGGAACTGCAGAAGGTGCCAACAAAGCCGTGTGAGGAGCCCCTGGCAGTCCCTCACACTGCAGTGGAGGTGGAAGGTATGGTCCATGCAGCAGCTGAGGAACTCTGGAAGCTCAAGGAGCTGGGCCACGATCTTCAAAGCTGCAGCCTTCGTACAGACCTTAGTGGTGCCCTCCAGGAGCCGGACACAGACACGATAAACAAGCAGGTTTATAAAAAGGTACAGCCCTCAGGCATCTTGGTCTTGCCCTTTGAATGTTTACCATGGACAACGCAAGCCATAACTTTTACTTCTTTCTTTGTTAAGGTGGTATTTGATTTAACAAGGGAGATCTTTGGGGAAATCTTTGCTGAGGATCCTAATCTAAATCAGCCTATTTGGATGAAACCGTGTAGGATCACATCTGCTTACTTTCGCCGAGTCAAAGATCCAAATGATCTGGATGAAATCAAGGTAGGAAGAAATCCTTGTTGTGCACAGACAGTGATGTGAAAAACATTGTACTAGCTCTTACCTGAAGTGTTAGATCATAACAGGAGAATCCAGCAGGAGATGCATTTAGAAAAGAAAGGAGATTGCAAACCTGAAAGGGTATTTGTCAGAATGGTCCTTTTTTACTCAACAGATTTGTCTCCCTGTCCTTTTGGCTGTTATTGGTTGCTTTTAAACCTTAGTCCTGTGTGTAGGACTGCCAGGATGACCTTGATCTTATAAAATTGGTATGCTGACAGGCTGCTGCTTTAGCAGATTTCCATGGAACTCTATATGGCTAAATTGGAATGGATCCACTGGTAGGGTTGGGTCAAATGGGATGAGATGGAGTTTGCACTGACACACACACACATGTGCCAGCCTCGCTGAGGACAGCAGGAGTTGCCCAGAGGGACCCAAAATCTGACTGGTGAGGGCACTGTATTTAGCAAACCAGAGGAGGTCTCCTGTTAATGATAGTGCTTAAGAAAGGACAAAACCCCAAAAAGCCAAAGCCTGACAGAATCTAGGTTAAATTTTTAGGGCTGGACATTTGGAAAAAAACTTGTCTCCCTAAAAGTACTCAAGTGAGAACCTTCCATGTGGCTCATCAGGACACAAATGAAGACTTCCACCTGTACTGTTTCTTCTGAAATTGATGGGGGATTGACAGTTTGATTAACCTGCTGAAGATACAGTATGTTAACTGTCTAGAAAGGACAGAAGTAGTATCTAGATCACTCTGTTAGTGAAGAAGACTTTCAAAAGTGTGTAGCAGGGCCACAGGACAAAATCGCCACCCTCCTTTTCTTAAATATTCTCCCATGAAGTGATCTGTCAGAACCTTCTGTTTGTGTGGTGTTAAGTTGGAAGTTTCTGTTCTCATGATTGCTACAGCCATCAGTGCCTTTCTTTTTTTGCCCCCAGCTTCTGAGTTTAATAATTGTCCTGCCTGTGTAATGCTGCCAGAGAGACTTCCAGTGAAACTTTGATGCATACACTGTGTCTCTGAGCTAAACGGAAAGGTGTTCTCCATTTTATAAAGTGACCTTTTAGGGCAGGTTCTTTGTGCATACCTTTCATTTCTTAGCTCAGATGTGATAAATCTCACCTTTACTGTTCTGTAGAGCTTCATTGCAGCTGAAGTGCTGAAGTTGTTCAGCCTGAGGAAGGAGCCCAATCACAAAACAGACTGGCAGAAGATGATGAAATTTGGGCGGAAGAAACGCGACCGAGTGGATCATATACTGGTAAGTGAATGAAAATAGGCAATCATGCCAGGTACTTCCACCAGGCTGAAGTGTGGCATGAGTGTATTTTCAGTATTCAGTCATGCTGTTTAAAGGATACAAAGGGTGCATGAGGTGTTACAGAAGGTGGGTCCTGTGCCAGGGAGGTAAGGTGACTTGAGGGAATTCTGCCTACTGATTTGACTGGAGTATAAATTTGCTCACTCATAGAAGTTAAAAGCATGAATTTACAGAGGGAAACACAGAGATATTTGACTGAAAGGAGACTAAACTTTTTCTTTACAAAGAGAATATGTTTTTTTTCTTTTACTTTAATTTAAAATACTTTTATTTTGAAGTAATATTGTTTAATTGGAGACAGTGGTACAAAGAACTTAATTGAACTAGTGGATGCAGCTGTCACTGGGGCAGAGACAGTTCAGTGTTAAAACTGCCTAAGATGGATCATGTCTGGCTGTGTACTAGTTTTTGAAAGTTACTTGTTGGGTTGTATTGCAGGATGATTAACATATTTATTGGCTGTAATGATAGTGAAGGTTCTGCTTGGGAATATGAGTCGTCATTAACACTGTGCTTCACTTAATTGTACCTGAAATTGATTCCACACATGCACATATAAGTAACTTGGAGTCATGGGTCGTGTGGTCTTTTAATTGGCCATCACTGGGAGGTTTCCAACACAAGGTTTTTCCCAGGGGTTTAATTGTATGCAAATAGAATACTTATGTGTAGGTCCCAGTACGTCCTGTTGGTTCTAGGATATGGAGGTTGTGAAAGTGTGCACAAAAAAGATCTATGTTTAGATTCACAAGAGAACTAATAATAGAGCTACTGTGCTTGTGTACTAACTACCTAATTTCTTTGCAACACACTGAGAAAGATTCCTGACTGGAAAAATCTTTTCTAGTTGAAGGCATCCAAAGTGCTTCAGGTGAAATAAGTTTGAAGTTCAGAATCCAGTCTGTGATTTAGATGCAGACCCAGACATCAAAGATTAATGGAGCTCTGACAAGTTTGGCTTAATAAATGATGTGCTTAATTTTATTTTGTTCTCACAAGAATATGGTAATGAAATTTTAGCTGAAGACTGGGAATAACTCTGTGAAGGTTGCAGAATGCCATGCTTTAGGAAATAAGGCAGTCTCAGTGGCATTGCTGACAAATTTATACTGTAATGTGAGACACTATCAAAGAAACTTCTAACTGAAAACCTAAGGAAATAGTGTTCAGTTTCCCTTGCCTTATTTTATTAAAAGTCTTTATAAAACATGGACAGCTTTCTCTGTCTCCTAATCAGCCCCCAACTTGTACTTAAGGTCGTGAGTTCTGTGGTAACACAAATCCAGAGCCAGAAGTGGATATACAGGTCAGTGCAAGACCTGTTGCCTCTCCTCTAGTAACTCACAGTGTAGCCCTAAACCAAGGGGTCAGTTTTAGAGTTTTCCAAAATCCTGAAAGGGAAATTGAGACCTTTTTTTGTAGGTTTAGGTGCTGTAGAAGCTTCTTTAAAAATCACAATTGAAAATGCTTCATTCAAGTTTTTCTGGGTATTTAGGCCAGCACGCACCTCCTGCAGTGTGCAGGAGTTGTCATATGAGTACATACATGAGTTGATTGATTCTCCACATTACTTTGCTGCTTGTAAAGACAATGACTGTTAAAATAAAATATGATCTTTTTAAAGCAGAAATTAACATTCTTATGCTTCTGTTATTTGCATTTAAACTTTGAGCACGGTTTCTTCCCAGTTTCTTCACTTCCCCTTTAAGTAAAATTAACCTTAAAGTGAAAACATCCCTTGGCAATTTTCTGTGGAGGCAACCTGTGTATTTTAGTGACTTTGAGAGGATTAGACTCACTGACTGTCCAGTATTGCCTGACCCAGGAACTAGACATGACTTTTATTTCTTCTTTAGGCATAGAAACAAATGCCAGGCTATTTTACCCAACTTACTGTCTGCCTGATTATCCCTGGGTATGTCCTTTTGGGTTTATCTTACTAAACCCAACTCCCAGTGGAAGGTTCAGCCTTGTAGGGAAGGGGCATGCTGGGACCTGTGGGTGGCCACAGTCAGCTGTCACACCTGCTGGGAACTAAGGGGGAACAGGATGTCCTTTGTATCCTTGCTCTGCCTTTAGCTTTGCTGCTTCCTCCAATCTCTTCATCTTTAGTTGCATTTTCACTTTTGTCTGCACTTTCCCAGCATTGACACCAGTGTGGTGTCACCAATATGCAGCCATGTTTTAGTGCCAGTGACAAAAAAAACATTTGCCTCTTGTCCTTTTTGCAGCACCTTTGATCAGTCATCTCTGTCTTCAGAAAGCATTTGTATTGGGATGCCTTCAGGGATCTCTCTGATCTGCTGGGTAGTTGCTCCAGTTACTAACATTTACTGCAAATCTTGGCTTTCAGTAAACAAATACGGGATGTTCACATTTATGAAAAACTACTTTGTTTAAAATCAAGTGCAGGGGATGTCCAGGTGTTTGCTTTCCTCCTCTTATGTTCCTTCATGTTGCTCCTTTATCACGTGTGTGCTCTCTGTGCTGTGTGAAGAATGTTAAATATACACCTAGGCTGAGGTGCTGCATTTCTGTACATCAGGGCTGCCTGCACCTTCCAAAACATGTTTTTAAACTACAGCAAAGCCCCTCAGATTTCCTTATTTAAGTTCAGGTACTAACAACAGGTTGTTTCCACTCCTTTTCTTCTCCCACTTGGGTCTTCAGCCAAAACTCCCTGTGCTGATCTGTTTGTGTGGAGCTAAAACAAACTCTGGCATTGCTTTCCCTGCCAGCCCCCCTTCCCTTTTATCTGGAACTTGAGAAGGCACAGCTCACACAATACTGCCAAATCTGTGTGTTTAGTTTTCACACCTGAGGAGCTGCCAACAGAGTGCTGAAAAGTGCTTGATCTTCTGACCTGTTGACTTTAGACCCAGAACGTTTCTTTCCATGCAGAAACTCCGCAACAAAGCAGGGCTGTTCGTTCCAAGCTGGCTTACTGGGAAATCCCACTTCTGCAGCACCCCAGATCTAAATCCAGGGGGAGTGCACAGTAAGAAGAGTCTCAAAGCCTGCCTGTATGCTCAGTTGTGTGTCTTAAGATTTCCAGGCACACTGAGAACTGTGAGAATGCACCTGCCTGCCTTCCTGCTGCTGGCATTCTTCCAAGGCTCTAGTTTATATCTGGGTTTTTATTCTTTTCAGTCTCCCAAATGGTCTAATGACTCTTTAAATGTCATTTATTTTGGAGATATTCCTGGTTTTGAACACAAACCTCCAGAAAATGAAACATGCCAACTCACTCTCCGAAGTCCCTTCTGATTATAATACTTCAAGTGGGTACCCCCAAAAAAAGGGTGCTGTGACATTTATCAGATGGCCAACAGGATCGTGTGACCGTGTTATCTCCTGATTTTTATTTTCCATGTATACCTCCTCCTTTCATTCTGTTTTAAAACAAAAAGTGTGCATACAAAAGAAAGACCACAGAAAAAAAAACAAAGCCACAGAGCCTTCTGCATTGCATCACTATTCATCTTTTCCTGTAGGATGGAATTCAGTTTCATTAAAACTGTAGTTCTCCTGACTTCGCCCAAATGCAGTGTCTCTCTGGTATACAGATCTTACTCCCTGGTGCATTTTTACTTTCATCATGACAGTGTGCAGGAACTTAAATGCTGGGCATGTGCTGAACACAAGGCAAAGCCCATTTCCTTGAAAGCCATGATAGTTGTCAAACGTTAAGCAAACTGTCTCCATTCCTTAGGAACACTTTGTGGCAACACAAGGAATGGATCAAACCTCTCCCACACAAAGGAGTTGCAACTGCTCTGGCTCAGATGGCTGCAGGCAGCGCTGCAAAGCAACATGGCAGTGTCCACACGTGTTCTGAATACACTATAAACAAGACATGCCTGCAGCTCTGAGTTGCACATTCTCTCAGTTTTCCAAAAGTATGCTCGAGGAAGTCCTCCTAATGCCAAAGGAAATTGTGCACTGTGCCTCTGAGAGAGAGGGGGATGACAGAGGCAAGAGAAAATTAATCACAGTACTGTTTTTCTGTCTTCATCATTCTCCTGATATTAAACATCTAACCTTCCTCTGCCTGGATCAAGTACCTTCTCTAGGTCTTGGCTTCACTTTTTAGCAGTGAGGTGGCTGCTGGCCTGGGAGGGTCAGGCAGAAAATCCCATCAGTCAGAATCGTGCAGCTGCTCCCAGTTTACCAGCCTTGGACGTCATCGGTCAAGGTCCCTGGGCGTCCCCCAGCATTTGTCTCCACCCACCTCCTTCATCTTTGGGATCTTCCCCCATTTCCAGGATCTTTCCTGCAGCAAGGATCTTCACCTTTTCACTTTGGGCCCCCTGGTTTCTTTCCCAAACCACTTCTGCTTTTAGGGAACCATTCTTTCTGGCACCACCTCTTCTTTTCGTGACCCCTGTCCTCTTGCTTTTCCTTATCTGAATAGTCTGTGCTGCAGACACACCACAAATGATCAGTCTGCAAATTTCTCTTTCTGTCTTATGCCTCTTTATTGATGGGAGGACCTCGGACATGCTGCTGTTGTTTATTTTATCAAAATTTACAACTAGCACATACAGGTTGCAGGCAGCACATTTCTGTAGGAGAGTTCAGGAGTCTTCCACACAAACCCTCACCCAATTATCTGCCGCTTGTTAGCCTACCACTTACATTATTTTTTCACCTGCAACACTCATTGAAAGTTTGATTGCCAATAATGTTGCTTCTTCCTTATTAGTAAGAAGCCTAATGAAGCCATTAATGCCTTGTCTTTGACAGCTGTGTGGGACAAAGGCTCTGGCTGTGCTGGCACAGATTTGTAAGCAAGTAGCGTGACTCTTCCAAAGCTGTATGCAGGAAATCCCTGGCCCCTCTCCCCAAGCTCTTAAGAGAGGAAAGGAGCTGTCACACTGACATCCCATTTATAACTGAGGCCTCATGAATGGCTGCAAGCCCTGCAGCAGTGCCTGTTCCCCGGGGTTCCCATAGCAGCCTGTTCCTGGGCTTCCCACCATGCTTGGGGTATTGAATCATCATTATGCTACAGCAGCTGTCAGCTTCAAACCAGACCAGTTTCTGGGAGGTTTAGCTTCAGGCAAAAGGAAGAGAGGGTGTTTGGGCTGTAGTTCATGTCCTCTCTTTTGAAAACAATACTATTACATATTGATCCTGGATTAGTGGATTTTTCAGATTTTTAACCTTGATTTGGCAATGTTTAGGTGTCTGCCCCACTCATACCATGTAAATGTATTTTGAGTTCAGAGTATAAGATTTATGGCCAGAGGAGCTGAAGAGCTTTCAACAGGGTTTTTTTGTCATTTTAAATGCGAGTGACCTTTGCATCCATTTCTTCTTTTCTAAAAAGTTTGAGCTTTGTTAGGGTGTCTCTGCAATACTGAAACAGTCAATAAGACAAATTTTTAGTAAGTATAATTGGGGATGTCCAGTTTTGGAGACTTTTGATAAGACTTGATTTGCTGAATGAAATTAAGTATTTCAGTCTGGTACTAAACCACCTATTTGTCAGGGACCAGTAAAAGAGGATTTTCCTTGTCAACCATTTAGGAATAGAAGAAAATAAGTATTCTTTGAATGTAATGGTTCAAAATTCCATTTGCGATAATGCTGTCAAATCCAATGAAGCATGGAGTATTCTGTGCAAATCCAACAGAGCATGGAGTGTTCTGTGCAAATGAGTTGTAATGCTGTCTTAAAACATATGCCAGCACTTTGTCTTCCTATACAGAAAAATTGGAGAAGTTAGTTGTTTCCTTAAAGTTCCTTAAACTGAACTGCAGTAAAGTCTTTTCTTTTTCTCCTTTAAGGCCTTTGCATCATTTCTTAGCAGTTTAAGCCTCATCGAATCAGCTTCTTCCAAATAAAATAATTAGGGACTCTTTTAATGGAGCTTCTGCTGCTGGCCAAGAATATCCCATTATCTGAGTTCTTTCAAGTGAGTAACTTGTGCAGGAATATGAAATCCTTTAAAATGGATGCCACAGTGAAAGGTAGAAAACGTTCATACAGTGAAATAGCCTGGTTCACACGGATCTGTGTTCGTTTTGCTATTCCAAGCGTTTCCTGTAATCTCTTACAAAGACAGATATGTTGTTGGCAGATACAGACTGTTTTGGACTCTTTCTGGAACTTTGCAGGGGATGTTATCCTAGAGCAACAGAATTGTAATGTTTTTATTGCCTTTCTACCCTCCAAGGTGCAGGAGCTCCACGAGGAGGAAGCGCAGTGGGTGAACTATGACGAGGATGAGCTGTGTGTAAAGATGCAGTTGGCAGACGGGATCTTCGAGGCCTTAATCAGAGACACTGTTGATGTGCTGAACCAGATAAACGAGAAACAGCGGAGGCTGCTGCTTGTCTGACAGTGCTGGAGTGAGCTCAGAGCTGCGGAACCACGGAGTCAGAGCCTCCCTGACCCCTGACCTGCTCTCCCCCTGCTCGTGCTGCAGCTGGACTTCCACGCACGGGGTCTCAAGGCCGTTGAGATGCAATGAAAGGAACCTGAACTTGCATCCGCTGCCACTCGAGACCTCACACCAGATTTACTGTTTGGAACAAGCTGATCCCTCACTCGAGGCTGCTTTGTGGAGTGCTCAAGACTGTTCATGTGCCAATGCATTTATAGCACAGAACTGTCAGCAGCTGTCTGGGGCCTCGGCCTGGGGCTTTGACATGTTTGGCTTGTTCCCTGAAAGGGTTGGGTTGAGTTGGGATATTGGCTGTTTTGCTGGAATGGCTGTCAGCCATCAGTAGTCAACTTGTCTTTAGAAATGTGAGTAATGTGGAGAAGCAACAGTTTGGTCAGGTTTTTTTGGTCTCCTAAACGGAGACTTACCATACTGAACAGTGTTATAATCTTAACACCTCTTCTCCTGCAGCCCTAACAATGTGCATCAGTTCCTTCTTCTCCAGAGCCCATTTAATTCACTTCTCTGTGAAGCTGGTTTTCATCTTTCCTCTGTGATGTGGTACCAAGCATGGTGTCAGCCCAGTCCAGGGAAATTAGATGATGTTGCTTCCTGCATACAAGTACAGAATTCTTGCTGCTTTGCTGACGTAACTTGCTTCAGTTCCGAGGCGGAGCAAGACGACGGCCGCCTAATGTCGACTGTGAAAGTTGAGCCCGTGGACAACTTTCCTCCTACCGTGTAGCACTTCTCTTCCTGGAGCACCAGCTGCTCCCAGATAATGGATACTCAGGATTTTCTCAGGCACGTGACATGCAGGAGTGGAAAATGTTTCCTCACAAAAAATTTGGCCTTCAGTCCCTCAGCTTCCTCCCTCACTGTCACCTAATAAGTCGGAGAAGCTGTTACTTGAACAATTTAGAGAACAGAGAGTATTCACCAAAGAAAGCGGTGCCTGGTGCTTGACTGTCTGCATGTTTTGTGCCTGTGGGTTTTTTATTTATTTTCAGATAATTTATTAAATGGGTTATAGGAGAGTGTCCTGTGCAGTTGGCTGCACTGTCTTGTGTTTTGGGACAGACGAACTTGAGAGATCATCTGGTTTGGAAACTTCCAAAGTCCCCTATTCTTCGCACAAAACCTCCAGCTTCTCGAGGCAGATACGAGGGGGGGTGAAGGTGAGAAGAACCAAACCTCAGTGACCAAGGACTAGGAGTGGAGCTTCACTGCACCTGGTTCGGAGACAATGAAGAGTTGAGGGCACTGAGCTGAAAAATTATGTGAAAATTCCCAGCTCCATCTGTTTCCTTCCTTTCCCAGAACGTCTGCACCATGGACAGCTGTTACATGGTTGGTTTGGTCCTGGATTCAACTACAGTGTCCTTCTGCTGAGTGCTTGTTCCTAACCTGTTCCTCCCATCCTTGTGTTTTTCTTGGAGGAACATGGAAAATCTGGGGTTGAACTCTGATGCCTTAATAGTGGATGTCCCTGTTTGCTAACCTGGGACAAGACCCAGAGGAAAGTCGGATTCTCCAGACATCCTGGAGTGCAGAAGGACTTTGAAACCTCAGAGATGCCCCAGAGATGCTGTGGCCCACAACAGACATGGCAGGGAGATCTCAACCATTTCATTCACCTGCTTGGTTCTTGGGCTTCCCACTGTGCACACCTCTGCTACTGCTCCAGTTTGGTTTCTCTTTTCCACCTTTTTTTTTTGGTTGGATTGTTCAGTGTTTGGGGGGTTTTTTTGAAAACTATCATTGGAATATTTGCATTTTGCACAATGACACACAGCTGGTAATTCTTCAGGGACAGCACTGGGAAATGTTGGATTTGCCAGAGGTCCATGCAGATTCTCGGGTGTAGTGTTGCCAGCACCTCACTTGTGAGTTAATGGGGAGCCATATCCATGGGATCTTAGTGAGTGGAAGGAGA
This sequence comes from Myiotriccus ornatus, assembly GCA_036023395.1. Lineage (NCBI taxonomy): Eukaryota > Metazoa > Chordata > Aves > Passeriformes > Tyrannidae > Myiotriccus > Myiotriccus ornatus. The sequence continues at coordinate 29,281,932 of JAYRBT010000005.1, read as the reverse complement.
AGGAGGAGGTAGTGGTGGATAGGGACACATCCAACGGGCATATGCATGTCTGTCCCGCAGTGGTGGCCCTTCTGGCTGGCTGTAAGTCTTGGTGGAGCATTGCTCAGCTTTTTTTCTTAAGTGATTCATTTGTCCATGTAAAATGTCATGATGCTGAACCAGGAAGCTCTTAAAACAGAAGCAAACTAAAGCTGCTAGATTTAACCAGCATGGTGTCACTGATTGGGTCACCACCTCAGATTCCCTTTCCTGGGTGTATCTTTTCAGTAGCAAGGATTGCTATTTTTATAGGTAGCAATTAAGGAAAGAGGGCAGAAACCTGCAGTGTAGGTTTGTACCTGGAGCATCAGGTTAGGTTCTGTTCTGTAGATACCGTGGTCAGGGTTGAGAAGGTTGCCCTGTGTGCCCAAAGCTTTTTAGCCATTCTGAGGGATTTGTGGGCTGTTTCTGGTCTGTCCAGCAGCAGGGAGGAGGTTGTACAGTTGGGCCTGACAAGGTACGACCGTCTGTTGGAGATGATATACCTGTTTATACTGGTATAAACTGTTGGCTTTAGAACCCTCAACAGAAGCAGTAGCTGTTTTTACAGCTGTTTGGACAGAAGGAAGCTGTGTTTAACTAATGGCTTTATTCCTTTGCAGACATCACCATTTATTTTTGGTAGCAATCCTTGCTAGGAGCAACCCTAAAAAGACTTGAACGTACGTGAATTACCTTCTCAGTACCTCAAGAGTGTTGAGTTGCTTTGAGTTGAGTGTATGTTCAAAACCTCGAGTGGGTTGAGTACTCGTAGACTGATCATTGCAGTGGTTGGGCTGGTAATGAGGAGATGTGGGGAAGCCTGGGGTCCCACAAACAGGCTGAACTCTCTACTTCTCTCCCCAACTTTCCCTTTGTAAGAACAAGATGATATTTCTGGGTCTGGTTATCTCAGTGCAACCACGTTAGAAGATTCAAGGCTTGAGACATTTTGCTGAGACCCAAGAGCTGTTCAAGGGCAGTGGCTGCCATCACTGGGGAGATGCCGCTCTATTTTGGGAAGGATCCCAGAGCCAGGTGGGAAAGCCCAGGCTTGTGAGGACACGGAGCACGAGTACCTCTCTCACAGCAGGACGCTCCATGAGCCAAGCTGTGGGATATCAGTACTTCTGCCTTTCAGAAAAGGCTTGTTGCTCATAAGGTGGAATGAGGGATTGAAAAATCCCATCTTGTTCCCTTTCCTTTCTTGAAAAAGTGGCCTTAGCTTTTTGCAATACTTGAATAAGTGTGTACCTGCAGAAGACCTTCAGTAGCACAGTGATAGAGATCTTTAAGTGACTATTCTGCAAGGAACTGTGTGCAGTTCCCACTTTCATATCCCTTTGCTACCTTCAGAATACTAGGAAAATACAGTACTTTTCAGCAGAGAAACAGTTGGATCTTTATAAGGTATTTAGTGCATCTGAAGTGTTTACAAACCAACTAAAATGGAGAAAAGCAAACTATCAAACTTATTTGTAATTTAAGCGTTAAATGCAAGATTATATACAGATGAAAGAGGAATACTGTAATTAACCTGCATTTACTAGGTTTTTTTTCCCTTGACTTTGCAGAGCCTTTTGATACACATTTGCAAAGCCGCCTTTCGGGAGGCTCCGTCTCCCCCTGTACTGTGTTGTGGAGATGCTGAAAAGAAACCTGTTTACTGTGTCTGTGTAAATAACCTGGTAACTTGGGGTTTGGGCCAGTTTCAGCTCATGTTCACATCCACAGCAGCTTTGCACAGTAGACAGACCTGAGGATGTGGAGGGGTTGGGGGTTTCTTTTTTTTTTTTGTAATTAAGAATTGTAAAATAACCAGGGTGGTCCCTGTGTACACCAGTGTAAATATCTTTGGTAACTGAAATGTACTTTAAGAGAACAAAATCTGTAAATAAACTGATTTATAAATTAATCTTGTTTCCTGGTTTTTATAAAATGGAGCTTTATAATTAACCAAATGGTTGCTAATTCTGAAGGTGTCCTGGAGATTTGTCCCTTGTACGTTCCCCTTTCTGCCTGATGCTGTACTTGGGATGCCAATCACAGTCCACAAAATCCCATTAGAGTTGCCTTAATTATAATCATAACGTTATTAGAATTTCCTTATTGTTAAAGCTGAGTGTTGATAGAAACAGAAAATAGCATTAAGGAATCATTGCAGGAGTGCACTGCAGGAGAAAAACTACTCCTTGTACATGTTTGTTTAAATTGGGTTTTAAAAACTCATGGTTTAAAACATTTTTGGGGGGAAGGTATTTTTAATGCTAAACAAAACAATCTGGGAATTAAATTCTGCAGAGAGTCTTGTTTTGGATCCCTTAATTAGACTCCTAGATTGCTACAGCTCCACAGAGCTGCTGTTACCAAGCACCAATCACTTCTTCGCTGACGGGGCAAACAATGCTTCATGGAAACTTTATATATTGGTGGAACTTTCCTAAATATTTGCTGTTTTCTTTCCAGCACAAAACAAGCCCAAGCCACTTTAGCACATGAGAGGTCCCGGAGCCCTTGAAAAGGACAGCTGAGCACTTGCAGTGCCAAACCACAGGCGTGCGGGCACGTGGCGATGGAGCGGCAGGGTGAGGTGTGTAAGCCCAGCAGCCCAGGTGTTTACTGAGCCTGTAGCTGCTGCTGACCTGGTACCTCTACTGTGTTGTGGTGCCTAAAGCCCAGCAGAAAAGCTTTGCTTTTCACTTACTGCAGGTCTGTACAAAACACAGCGTTGGTCTTTGCAGGGTGGAGGACGCTGTGTGATGGTCTACTCCTCACCACCCCGCTCTGCCTGGGAGGGTGTGTGCATGATGGGGGGGGCCTGTATAAACTAAACCATTGCCAAGGCATTGCTCTGTGCTGAGCAGTGATTTGTTACTTGTTCTTTGCTTTTCCTTAAAGAGGTACCTCATCCTGGAGGAGGAGGACTCGCTGCATTCATTGTGGAAGCAGCTTTGCTGCAGTCCTGCAGTGCCAGTGTGCAGTAGGACTGGTCCTCAGTGGAGCGTGCCGGGAACACCATCCACAGCCCTTGTGCAGACAGAAGCACGTCACAGCCCTCTGAGCTCAGGGGGTTGAACCAGCCAAACGCAGTGGTTGGTCGTTCATGTCCAAAGGGCCGAGACAAAGTGGTGCTGCAGCCTCTGTTCGCTCATTAGCTAGCAGCAGGAGAGCATCCGTGTCTCAGCTTTCCTCGCCCTGCAGCGATCTTGCTCCATGAGTCCTGTGTTTTTGGGCAGTGATCTACTTGCAGCCGTTAGCATCCATCCCTGGAAGTGGCTTAGAGTGCATTTCACTTTGGAAAAAAAAAAAAAAAGAAAAATTGATCTGTGCTTCCCTGGCTGAAGAACGGGCTTACTTTAAAATAGGCTCGAGTGGTGGGAGCGCTGCCAGGGCGCTCCGGCGGATGACACAGCAGACTACTGCCTTGCTGCTGCTGCCCTTCCCCACCATGCCCAGTAATCAGCGTGATGAAGGCTCTCATTTCCTCATTTGCAAGTCTACGTTGCTTCACTTCGGCGCTTTCTACCTCTTGTGTTTGTGCAACTCCTCCCGGCACCCTCGGAGCGCGGTTGCCTTTGACAGCCGTTTCACCTGCGGACCTGGTGCGGCTCCCGGGTTGGGCAATGGCAGGCAGCCGCCTTCCCGGTGGCACGCTGGATTGAGTGGGATTGTTTTGGTGCCTCCCTTCCCGGGTACCACCCGCTCCCAGGGGGCGTGGTGCCAGCTGCTGCCATCCCACGTCCTGAAATGCCTGGCAGAGCGCTGGAGCACTTGAAGTGTTGACTCTTCTCCAGCCGCCGCCGCTGTGCCCTGCCTGGCACAAGGGCTTCTGCAATGTCCGGGCTCTCATTAACGCAGCCGTCGGAACAAAAGGAGCTGGTGGGGAGCTGCTGAACGCCAGCGGATTTCAGAGGCCAGGAAGGAGAGGAGGGGGGCTGCCCAGCTGCTGGCACCCAGCCCGGAGCATGGGCCATTGCCTGGCAGGAATGCAGATGAGATGTAATGGAGTTTGAAAGCACAGGGCAATCTCTGGGATACGGGTCCGGGGCGGGGGGAGGGAGAGGCACCCTGTGAGACCTGGAAACTAGAGCAAACAAAACCTGTAGCCCCAGCCCTGCACCGTCCTGCCTGTTCCTGCATAAGATCCTGCAACAGTTTTGGGAAAAGGAGAATAGAGCAGCTCTGTTTGGGAGGGTGAGAGTTGGGCAGGACCAGGGGCATGGTGAGGGGACACTTGGAGCATAGATACCTTTGTTTGCTTTTCAAGCGTGCTGTGTGAGGATGGCCTGGAGCAGGTCTGGTTGGTTCCTGCTCTGAATGTTTCTCTTGGCCCCAGTTTTCCAGTCCTTTGCTCCACCTGTAGAAGACCTTCCATGTCCCTTGGGCTGTGTTCCCTCCCCGTTGTTGTTTCCTGGTGGCTTCCTCTTGCAGACTGGCCTGTCTCTCACCACGCAGTGAAATCTAGGCTGACTTGAACTGTCTGAGAATTTGCAGGAGATGGAATTAACACCAATTCTGGGGGTGTCCCAGGAATTTTATTTTCTTTTATTCCAGCAAAATAAAGGAAGCTGCAGGGCTTCCCACCCTTCATGTTGCTTGCCTCGAGTTGCTCAGCAAGGAGCCTGATCCAGTGTCCATGTCCAGCTGTGCTGCTCTGAAGAGGCGACGGAGTTAGTGCTGCTCAGTGAGCCTGTGACTGGGCACAGCAGTCCTTGGTAGGTGAGGCCTTGCCTATGTTGCAGGACTACTGTCATAGCAGGAGAGGAGTGCTCCGTTGTCATCCTTGTGGTATTCTCAGTTTCATGCGCTGCAATTAAACCACCTGCCAAATAATGATGTGGCAAATCTGGGCGGTGTGGCCTCCTCCGATCTGCTCCTGGAAACTGGGAAGATGAGCTGAGGTAGAAAACATCTGCTCTGTGCAGCCTGGGCCATGGTGATCCTTTATGACTGTTGGTAGATCTTCAGTCTGCAGGTAAAATGTTCCCAGACATACCAATGACAGTGCCAGTTCCTCCTGGTCCCCCCAGGTTCCTCTGAAAAGAACAAGGGCAGTGTTGCTGCCATTCTTTGGAGCAGGGATGAATCAGCAGAGGGTGAATAGCAGGGAGGTTGGAACTGCTGTAGTCTCTCTGCAGACACAAACTACGTGAACACATTCATCACATCCTGAGAATGCACCCCGGATTTGCTTTTACGTCTCTCGTTATTACAGGCTGGTTGGGCTTGAAAAGTAGAAATCAACTTTCTGACCAAGCCTGTCTCGTGGAGTCAGCAATTCCTAGCTACCAGTGGGGGCTACAAGGGGCTTTCCTGGTCTTCATAGGTGTCAGCCCAGCAGAGCCAATGAAGGGGGTGGGAAGCACTCGGGGTTCACGTCCACTCCATGTGTTATTCCCTGTCTTGGCAAAGCTGGCAGGTTTGTGGCGCAGACGCTTCCAAAAGTCTTGTCTGAAGCCAAGTCTCAGCGGAGGTGTGACTCGTGCCACTGGTGGAGAAGTGCCACCTGGATTGGAATGTCAGGGAGATAGCAGGTGGCACAATTTTCGCTCACCCTCTGAGGCTGTTTGGAGACATTAACTGGGGAAATGAGGCTTTTTCTTTTGTTTACAGAAGGACCACACTTGAAGCAGTGCTATGCTGCAGATCAAGGAGAGCTCCACTGAGTTCATCTCTCCCATCTTGTGAAGCTGGAGAGGAAAACTGTCAAGCCTCCTCTGCAACCGGTATTTCCAAGGAGCTGATAGGGCAGTTGGATGCAAACTTCTCTGAACAGCCTCCAAAATGCCAGTGCTGGGTGACAGAGTTGCCGTGATTCTATCATGAGTCTTGCATTGGTTGCGTGTTTTCCATGGAGTCAGTTCCTGGAATCACACAATTAGGTAGGAACGTGTTCTTTAATTTTCAAGGAAGAAAGTCCATTTCAGGATCTCCCTGGCCCCAAACCCTCTCAACCAAAGAGAAGCGAGAAGGCCCTAGGTTGGCTGTCCTGGCCATTTTGAGCCACTGGTGTTTTGCAGGCAGATTCATGCTTCTGAAAATGGATGGTAAATGCCTTTATCCATTCTCTAAAACATAGTCCTTTCCATCACTTCAAGGGCTGAATACAAAAAACGCAACTACTTTTTCCCCCTCTCCTCTCTAACTCAGCACAGAGGCAACCTGAGTAGCTTTATGTCTGTGAAAACAATCCATTTTGGGTGCACAAAACAAGTTCTGCAGGGCTAAAATTATTTTGGTGAGATTGTGGAGGCCTTTGAGGCTCTCAGCCTGTTGATGTTACCCACGCCTCGTTGACTTCAAGGAGATTCCTGCTGGGTGTTAGTCTGGGAAAAGAGATTTTAGAGCTGATGAGCTTAACGAACTAAAGCCACTGCTCTGCTGCTGCACAGAGACTTGTGGAACATGGGAACCTCTGTGGTCATCCTTAGCCCATGGCCTTGCCACGTAGGAGTGAAGCACTACTCTTCCCAAAGTTAAGGATGCCGAGTTGGGTGCTGAAAATTTGGTTGTGAAAACCAAGCAGGTTCCTAAATGTGCCGTGGGATCCTAAAGCTGGGCTTCAGGGCTGGCTGGGGCTCAGCAGCCAGGCATCCACAGTCACCCAGAACCCATCCCATGACTTTGCTACCTGCAAGCTCTACTGGCAGCCAGAGAGGACAAAAAGGCAGATGGTGCTGGAAAGGTATTTCTAAAACCTCCCCAGACTTCTATAGCTCCTTGATTGCTTTTAATTCATCTTAGTTATTCTCAAATCCATCTTAAAAAGGGTTGTTTCAAAATCTCTGCTTCATCTTTGACTTTCCATGCCCTGTCTCAGGATGTTCTGCAATGAAAATCTGTCTCTTCCTAGTTTGAGGAAGCATACAAAGGAAAAAAAAAAAAAAAAGGCTTTTTAGGCAAGTCTGTGCCTTGAAAATTCCACACCCTGACGCTGAAGGAGGCTATTGCCTGGGGAGTCCTGGGGATGGGACGTGCCAGCTGGGCAGTAGGGTCGGCAGTCCCCTCTGTTCCCGGGGCAGCAGGAAGCAGGAGCATCCCCACCCCAGGGCTTCGGCAGATGAGCAATGGTGTGGCTCACCCCAAAAGGAGCTGGAGCCCTGGGGTGTGGGCTCTTGCCCCTGCACCTTTGGGGTCCGTGCTGCTTTTGCATTTGGGCTGCCTTGGAGGAAGGAGTGAGCTGGATGGGGAGGATGCTGGCAATTACACTGGTGCTGAGCATCTCTCCTTCCCCTTGATATCCTAATCAAGTTGATGAGCCCTGAATATAAAGGCTTTGACCCAGGGTAAGATAACGGTGATGACACCCATAAACATGGGGACTTTTGTCTTTAAATCACCAGCTGGATGAAGACAAGTCCTGGCAAGGTCTCTGTCAGTAGCGAGTGACCACCTTTCAGAGCAGCTGTGCACCGAGCTGTGTGTCTCTCCATCCTGGTTGGATAGGGAGGTGTGATAATCCTTTAAGCATTTAATTACAGCTGGCAGGGCTGGAGCAGACTATCTTCTGCCCCATTCTCATCAGCCTGGACCTGCAGAAGATGAGTGGGAGCAATCCCGTGGGTTGTGTCCACCAGGCTCTGTCTCTCCAAGCCGAGCTGTCTCAGGGGGCCCTGTCACTCCCCAGAGTCATGCCCCGTGTGGAGCCCCTGCCCTCCGCTGCCCCGGCAAGGCTTGGCTCTGGCAGGCTTGTTTTTCTAGCATGGCAAGTCCGCCTAAAATACCTAGGTGGGGCTCAGCATGGATAATGGCCTTCCTGGGGACAGAGCCAGCAACCAGCCCTCAGCAGCCATGAGCACTCCCAGTGCCGGGGGTTCCCTGGCCTCAGGGGCTGGGGAGGGAGTGGAGGGCTGGATTTTGGGGCTGTGTCCACTCCTCCGGTGCCCGGCTCTGCCCCGGGGCTCTGAGCAACGGGCACCTTCCGCCTGGGAGCTGGTGACGTGGGTGTGTGCGTGAGCCAAGGCACGGCCCCGGGAGGATGGAATCATAGAGTCCTAGAAGGGTTTGGGCTGGAAAGGACCTTAAACAACATCTAGTTCCAAGTCCCCTGCCATAAGCAGGGACACCTTGCATTAGACCAGGTTGTTCCCAGCCCTGGCCAACCTTGGCCTTGAATGTTTCCAAGGATGGGGCAGCCACAGCTTCTCTGGGCAACCTGTGCCAGGGCCTCACCACAGTCATGGGGAAGATTCTGCTTTTCCTGACATAAACCTACTCTCAGTTTGAACCCATTCCCTTGAAGGGGCCACTGGGGTTGAAAAGCTGCTTATTTTGGATGGAGGAGCTGGATTTTGGGGGTGTCACTGGGTATCCTGGCAGGGTTGAGGCAGGGTGTGCCTTTTGAGTGGTGCCCCCAGTGACACTGGCTGATGTCAGACACTGCTTGTAATGGTGGCACTGTGATTTTTTGGGGCTGAATCAGCCACCTTCGCCATTACGGAATCACAAAATCAATTAGGTTGGAAAAGACCTCCGAGATCGTTGAGTCCAACCTGTGACCAAACACACCCACGGCCACTAGTCCAGAGGACTCAGGGCCATGTCCACTCTTTCCTTAAACACCTGCAGGCACCGTGACTCCACCCGCTCCCTGGGAATTCCTTGCTTTATCAGAATTTTATCGTTTTATGCCATCTGCCCCCTAAGAGAAAACTGCATCGAGGGGGCCATTGCGGGCTCCCCCCTTGTAGGGGCATCGGGGGAAGCGTTATGGGGGGCTCCCCTGCCATGTGAGGGCACTGGGGGGGGGGCTGGGGCGATGTTTGGGGCTTCCCCGTGATTTGGGGGAGCTGTGGGGAGTATTGCCCCCCCACACACACACACACAGAGTGTGGGGGCGTAGGGGGATGCTGGAGAGTTGCTGGCCGCTCCCCCCGTGCTGTGGGGGGGTGCGGGGTGACTCGGCCTCAGCCCCCTCCGCGGAGCCGCCGTGGGGCTCCCCCGCCGTGTCCCCGCCCCGGCCCCGCCTCAGGGGCGGCGCCAAGGGCGGCCCCGGGCGCTAAAGGCGGCTCCGGGCGGCTCCGGCCGGCCTCGGCGGGCGATGTGGCGGCGGCGGGCGCGGGCCGGGGGGCGCGGGGGGCCGGCGGCTCTGCCGCCGCTGCTCCTGCCGCTCCTGCTGCTGCTGCTGCTCCGGCTGCCCGCGGCGCGGCCCGGCCGCCTCTACTCGCCCTCGGACCCGCTGGAGCTGCTGGGGCCGGGCGCGGAGGGCCGGCTGCTGGGCTCCTCCAGCGCCTGGGCTGTCGAGTTCTTCGCCTCCTGGTGCGGCCACTGCGTCCACTTCGCGCCCACATGGCGGGCCCTGGCCCACGACATCCGCGGTGAGTCCCCGGCCCCCCCTGTGCCGCCGCCCCCCCTTCTCCTCGTGCCCCCCTGGCCCCCTATCAGCGCCCCCCAACCTTCCTTGCCCGTGCCCATGTCACCCCTGCCCCTTCTCCCGGTCTCTGATCTCTTCCGTCAGCACCCCATTTAATCCCCCGTGCCTCTGCCCCTGCACCCTTAAATTCCCCCTGTATCGCTGTCTGTTTACTGTCAGCACCCCCAAATGCTCCCTGTGCCCCCGAAGCCCTATCAGCGCCCCTAAATGCCTCCTGCGTCCTTGTCCTGTCATCCTCCTCCTCTCCACCCACAACTCTTGAATCCTTTCTGCATCTCTGGCCCTGCATCCTCGTCCCCGTCAGCATCCCTTCATCCCCTCTGCGCCTTCCGCATCAGCACCCCTCCATCCCCTCTGCCCTAACCTCCATCAGCCCCCCCAAAACCCCCCTGCGGCCCAGCCTCCCTGGAGCGTCAGCCTGCTGGGAAGGCCCCCCCCCGGTGCCCGGATCCTCCCCATGATATCCAGGCCTGGCTTAGCAGCATCCCTGGAGACCCTTCCGCTGGGAGAAGCCCAGGCTGAGCCCGCCCCAAGCACAGGGGGGCCTGCTGCCCCCCAGACCCTCCCTCAGCCCCGCTCCTCCCGGTGCCAGCATGGATGGCGGGGCGCTGGGCACTGATCCCAGCTGGTTTGTTCCCGGCTTTGACCTTGATGCCTGGCCTGGCTGGTGCCCAGCCCCGCCTGGGGACCCGCACACCCCGCTGCCGTGCCCCTCGTCCTGCCGGGGCTCATCCCGCCTCCCGCGGCATCCCGGGGCGCGCGCGGCTGCTCCCTGTTATTGCCGTAATTGAGGCAGCGCGGTCGCTGCCGGGTGAGTCAGGGCGCCGGCCGGGCGGGCATCCCGTCCCTCCGAGGGGATGCCGTCCCTCCCCGGGGATGCCGTCAGCGCTCCCCAGCGGGGCAGGATGTGAGGAATGGGGTGCGTGCCCGGGCCCCGCGGGGAGAACGCCGGCTCTCCTGGCCACTCTCCAGGGCAGGGTTCCCCCAGGGCTCCCCGCTCCGGAGGCTGGACCGCGGACGGTGTGCCCGTGGAGGCAGGGCGGGGAAGCCGCCCCCGTGCTGCTCAGCATCCTCGCTGCCCGTTCCCAAGGGTGGATTTTCGTAGGAGTGGGCTGGGCGGGGAGGATGCCAGGGTGACCCGCGGGCACCACGTGCGGATGACTCCAGGAACGTGCCTGGCTCCGTGCAGCAGGGCTTGTCACCAGCCCTCCTGCGCCACGGGTGCCGGGGCAGTGGGAAGCGGCTCACCTGCCCTGTCACCTGAGACACAGGAAGGTCCCAGCAGGTCTCCACCTCCAGCCTAGGGAAGCACGGGCTCCATCCATGTGCTGACGCTGCGTCCCTCCCTGTCCCACTCTAAGGAGAGGCTGGGTGTTCTCCAGCTTGTGTCCTTTACACTAAAAAGAAGCCATATCAGAACTTTATTCTCCATTTTCCGGCTAGTTTTCAGAGACAGCTGCTTAAAATGCTTTCGTGCCCCCATTTCTCCATGTGTTTTACCCCAGGGACCTGCTGGTCCTCACCGGGGAGGTGGTAGTCACAAAGGGGGAGTGGGTGCTTGGAAACCAGGGGGGCTCTGCTGCAGTGCTGTGGCTTGGCTGCTGGTGTTGGGTTGGTCCCTCTCAGTTATCAACCATGCCCTTGGTCTGGGGTGAGATGAGGTGGAGCCCATGTTCCTTGCTTTCCTTGAGCCGTGGTTAGCCATCCCTCCCCTTCTCCCCGTGGCCTCTTCCTGGGAGCTGGGGCAGAGGCTGGACAGGCAGAACCAGCTGGGCAGGCACTGTCAGGCAGAGCTGCCTGAGCTCCAGCACTGGAGAGGGCAGGGCGTGCAAAGCCAGGTCCCGCCTCACACAGCTTTCCCTCTTCCTACTGCCCGAAAAGTAGGGCACCAAATACCAGAACGGACCATGGCTCTGGGTGTTTGGGCTTGGAAAGCATTGGTTGGTGTCCTGTGAGGGACGACCAATGATTTTTGGGACAGGAGGATCTGTGCCGTCGGCACAGCGGGAGATCGCTGCTGTCTCCACAGCAGTTGTCGGGAGCAGGGCAATTTTGGGGGCCACAGAGGGTCTGACCTCATCCTCTGTCCCCCCAGAGTGGAGGCCTGCGGTGATCCTGGCGGCCATCGACTGTGCCGACGAGGACAACCAGCAAGTGTGCTCCGATTTTGGGATAACCGGCTTCCCCACGATGAAGGTGAGGGCTGAGTGTGCCGGGCACTTCCTGGGTTTCACTGTGCTCTGCGTTTTGGCCTGTCCTGCTCTTGCTCAATCAAATTGACAGGGCTATTGTACCAAAATACTCCCTTTGGGGTTTTGCAGGCTGGAGCCCTTCCCCAAAACATAGCTGTGGCCGGGTTGCAACCAGCACAACTGCTGGGTGATGGAGCAACAGGGAGGAGGCAAACCAAAATGCTGCTTTGTGTCGAAATGTAGAGGCTGGATCTCTCCTAGGAGGGGAGAGAGTCTGAGTCCTGTGTTGAAAATGCCTGGGAAAGGCTGTTGGAGGGCAGAAAGAGGTTGCAGGGGCAGGTTTTGTAGGAGGGCACGGGGATGCTGCAGGAGGTTGTGTCTCCTGGGAGCTTCCTGCGGTGGCTGGCAGGGTGCCATCCCTCTTCCTGGGCCTGTGCCCAGCCCTTTAGCTGTGTCAATACATCGGTTTGCAGCACTTCCCGCTGCAAACAGAGCCTCGCTCCGACACAAGCAGGGAAGGCAAAGCATTCCAGGTGCTAAACCTGGCAGTTAAAACCAGGGTTGCCTTGAGATGGAACTGGGTAGGGATAAGGGTTTTATCAGAAATGCCATCAGTCTCAGCTTACAGGTCAACTCAACGTGGGGTCAGATTTGGGGCTTTTCCACGCAGGTTGGTTTGGTCCCAGCCCTGCCCTGGGGTCTCACTGAGCACCCACTGCCCTGGGATGCTGATGGAAGCATCTCCCAGGGCAGGGAGGTGTGCTAATGTGGCCATGCCAAGAAGTCACTTGCTTCATGTCCCCTGTCCCTGCCAAGCACCTTTTGCAAACAGTCCCTGCTCCCAGCCCAGCCTGCAAAGCAAACACCTGGCTGATGCAACCTGCTGTTGCTGCTGTGGCTGTACTGTGGACACTGGAGTCACTGTGGGAGGCCAGGAGGGGGGAAAACCCCTTGTCTCCTGCTTTCTCAAAGCTCTGGAGCAGAGAGACAGTGGTTTCTGGGACTGGAAAGGTTCCATTTGCCTCTGTGAGACCCCTGGAGACACCTGCTCTGCTGCCAGCCAGTGCTCAGCCCTTGGCTGGACAGGCTCCCAGCCTCCCCTGCATTCCTCCCCTCCGAGGATGTCCCAAAAGATGGGAACTCGGCTGGGAGCTCCCTCTGTGTTGGCTGGTGACAGTGGGTGTGCTGCAGTGTTGTGGGGAAACTGAGGCAGAGGTGGTCTATGGGCAGCCTCAGCCTGCTGGGCTGCACTGCGCCCTGTCCCACTCCAAACACTCACTTCAATTTCCCTTTGTGTTTTTTTTCCCCTCTCAGTTCTTCAGAGCTTTTAGCAAGAAGGCAGAGGATGGGATAAGGATTACCAGTGAGTATTCAGAGCCATGGGGATTTTTACCCTGGGTGTGAATGTCCCTGCTGCCTCCACACTCCATGCATTGGGGTATCGGGGACTCCAGTGGGAGTCAGCTCCAAGAAGCTCCCCTTGGGCTCAGCCCATGGGACTGGCTTCCCCAGGACTGACCCCTTGGCATCCTGTCCCCTGCAGATCCCAGTGCCACGGTCGAGGACCTGCGCCATGCCATCATCACCAACCTTGAGCAGAGCCAGGACTCCTGGCCACCTGCCTGTCCTCCCCTGGAGCCGGCCAGGTAGGGGCACTGGGATGTGGGGGTGGCTCTGATGGCCTCTGTCCTGTGGGTAGCAGGTTTCTCGGAAAATCCTGGACCAAAACCAAGCGTGGAGCAGCCACAGCATCACCCACGTCCCAGCAAGACACAGATGACCTGGTTGGGGTAGAGCCCTTTACGTGGCCCGGATGAGATGGGCCATGTTGCTGCATCTCCTAAAGAACCTGCTCGTCAGCCTTAATTAGAGCAAGCAATTCCTGGGCCCCCCATTCCTGGGGACTTGGCAGTGCCATGCCATACTGAGTGAGGCTTCTGCCATTAGGAGTTTTTTACTGTCCTCAAAAAAGGGTTGTCTTGATTCTGTATGATGGTTTGGGGATCTGAGTTGTCCTTGCCAGACAAGGCAGTTGTTCGACTGTCGTGGGAGGGAGCATTTGGATTTCCCAAAGCAGTGGTTGAGCTGGGCTTTTGCTTCAGGTCTCTGGTGCCTCTATATCCTAGCCAAAAAAAAAACACTAGCCCTGGTTCAGGTTCCTTGCTGTTTTATCCGCTGGGTGAGTGTGTAGCTCCCTCCTGCCCTGCCCTGCCCTGCCTGTGCTTTGTTTTCCGCCTCCTTGGCCAACCCCGGTGGGTTTTCTCAAAACCTGTGTACTGGAGCAGAAAATTGGGCTGGAAACTTGAGCAGAGAGGAACTGCTGGCTCGGTGGGGCTGAACCTGCAGCAGCATTCCTTGCCAGATCCCAGTCCTGCTCCTTCTGAGTGGGAGGGCAGAGCATCCTGCTGATGCCGAGGCACCTGCTGCCGCCCTCCTCTCTCTTGCAGCGCGGAGGAGGTTCGCACCTTCTTCCAGAGGAACAAGGACCAGTACTTGGCACTGATCTTCGAGAAGAGCAACTCCTTCGTGGGCAGAGAGGTGGGTACAGCTGCCTTTATCCCCCATTTCTCTTGGAGCGCGTGTCCCTGGTGCCTGACAACTCCTGAGTGCCTTTGTCAGGGAAGTTCCCACCAGGCAGGCTCCCTGCTCAGCTTGCACGTGGCTTAGCAGCTGCGAAGTCACACAGGGTGTTAAACAGTCCTGCTGCATCCCTGGTGGGGCTGGAGATCCCTCTGCCTCCCCTCATCTGACCGTGGGGCTTGCAGGTGGCCCTGGACATGCTGCAGTACGAGAATGTGGCAGTGAGGAGGGTGCTGAGCAGCGAGGAGGAGCTCGTGGAGAAGTTCGGGGTCACCACCTTCCCCTCTGGATACCTGCTCCTCCGCAACGGCTCGTTCTCCCGCCTGCCTGTGTGAGTCGGGGACACGGCAGGGTGGGTCTGGGCGTGCTGGTGGGGTGCCAGGTTTTTGCTCCATCTCTGTGCTGCTTTGTAATTGTTGGAAAGTTCATTAGGAAGGAAGGAGGCAGTGGCTGGGTTGGGGAGGCTGGCAGAAGGTTGCTGGTGGGCACTGAACAGGACTGCCAGCCCTGCCTGGAGCTAGCAGAAGGGAAAATGGCTGATGACTGAGCCATCTGCACACTACCTCTTCCTGGAGGTGGTGTGGCATGCCTGCCTGGGGCTCAGCTCTGCTCCAGGTTGTGTGTCTGGATACCCACTGCCAGGGCAGGTGGAGAATACAGACCACTCATATGCACTCCCCAGGTCTGATTGACTGTCTGGCTACGCCTTCATCTCCTTTGCTTCCTCCTTGGGGTTCGGCTGTTTGGGAGGGAAGAGGGATGTGCTCACAGCTTCTCCTTCCTTGCAGGCACATTGAGGCACGTTCCTTCTACACCTACTACCTGCGCACGCTCTCGGGCATCACCCGTGGCTCCTACAAGCTGAACACAACCAGCAGCACCTCCAACGAGACTGACGTGGCCCCGGTGATCCGCGCCGACCGGTCAGACCCCCCGGCACCGTCCTGGGGAACCTGGGGCTGGGGGGAGGAGGGGGTGCCTTGGCCGCGGGTGGGCAGAGGGCTGGGACCATGCCATTCCCCGGAGAACCCCGAGTTGTGGCTGGGTGTCTGGGGGTGCGGGTTAAGGGGCTGATGAACCCTGGTGTTGCGCTGCCCTCCCAGCTCCAAGCTGTACATGGCCGACCTGGAGTCCGCGCTGCACTACTCGCTGCGGGTGGAGGCTGCGCGAGCCTCGGCGCTGTCGGGAGCACAGCTGGCCGCCTTCAGGTGCTACGTGGCCGCGCTGGTGAAGGTGAGGAGCTTTCGGTGTTGGGAGAGGAACTGCCTGTGCCTCCGTGGAGCTGTTTGTGAACTGCAGGCGCAGGGTACGGGCCACCACGTCCCAGTGCTCACGGGTAGCAAAGCGTGGTGGCCTCGGGTGTGTGAGCCCTGTGTCCTGGTACTCAGCGTGTCCCATGGCTGCTGTCAGACAGTCCCCATCCCTGCAGATGTCCAAATTCAGCCCAGAGTCCCAACAAGAGCCAAGAGAGGGTGCTGGAGTGTTTCAAGTGAGATGTGGGGTGTCTGCTTTGGTGGGCAGAGCACGATTGGCACTTGCAGGAGGTGTCGAGGCAGTGTGTCTTTTCAGAAGAGAGGCTGTTGCCTGCTGGGTTGTCAGAGATGGTCAGAGGGGTTTGTCTCTCTGATCTCGATGCTCAGCTCCAGGAGCTGATCTCTGCAGGCTCTTTTGATAGTAGTCCAGGAAAGGGACTCCCACTCTGAGTCAGGCTCTGGAAGAGCCTAATTTAAGGTCTCCTTTTTTTCTTCTCAGTTGGGCTTGGTGAAGCTGAAGTGAGTGGGAGCTTTGAGCCAGCACAAGCAAGGCAGCTTAATTTCTTGCTGTGACTGAGTGCTGCATATGGCTGAGGTTTTGCCACTAGGTCTGCAGGAGCCCTGTCCCCCATCCCTGTCACAGCCTGGGCTCCTTGGTAGACCTTCACCCGGCCATGCCCACTTTCTTTGCTCCCTCCTTTGTCACACAGGGTCTCATGCTCAGTTTGGACCCTGCACATGTGCAAGACACCCCCTGCTCCTACCCCTGTCTGCTCTTCCCCAGGAAAGAGCTCCAAACATGAGCCACTGGTGCAACAAGTCTTCAGTCCTCAGCTCAGAGCTTCATGTGGCTCCTCCTCTGCTTGCCCCCAGCCATCACCGTCACTCTTTCTCCCTTTAATGACAGCCACAGAGTTAGGGAAATAACCCCCCATCACACCAGCTCCCTGGCTGGGGTGGTGGGGAGCAGCAGTGGTTTTATTTGATCCACTATTAATCCTTCCTGCAAACCTTCCCCTCGATGAGCTGCAGTGGTGGGTGGTGGGTGGTGAGTGCTGGTGCTTCCCTGAGGATGCTGAGCCAGCGCTGCCGTTCCTGCACTCATCCACAGGACGGAGCAGCATCCCCAGGATTGCTGCCAGCCCGGGGCTCAGCCTGGGGGAGCTCAGCCAGCAGGTCCAAGCCTTAACTGTTGCGATCCCAAGGGGTATTTAAAGGCAAGGAGAGAGGTAAAAATCCTAATATGGCAAGAAGCCTGGAAAGCAGGGAATTGCACCGCAAAGCCTCCTCCTGTCCCAGGAGCAGGGGTGACAGTGCATTTTGCAGCAGAACTATCAGGTCTCTGATGAAGTCTGTGAATTTGAGTCTTCCACTGTGATTCCCCACAGGCCCAGAAGTAACAGGTCAGATTTAGCAAAATGCTCCTTTCTTTTGCTTCCCCATCACTTTTCCTGTGTGCTGCTGGTATCATCCTCGGTCCCTCTGTCCAGGGTCGGTCCATCTGTCTGTCCATCCATCAGTGGCACATGCTGGCCCCTCTCCCTGGAGTGGTTTTAAAGTGCAGCTGCTAATCGGCTTTGCCAGACTTACGGTCAGAGTGGCTTTTTGCCTCCCTCAGTTGGGGCTGAGGTTTGGAGGCTGAACATGCACACAGGGGACTTGCCAACCGTGGGGGGACAAGGCACAGCCCCCTGCCCCTTGGATACAGGCACCAAAACCTTGCCAGGACTCTGCTGCCCTCCAGCACAGAGGATGCTGGTGCTGCCCAGTGCCTGTCCTGGTGAGCCAGCGGTGCCTGCAGGCTGCCCTGCTGCTCCCAGCATGGAGTCTGTATTTTCTCAGCCCTCTCCCCCCTCTGCAGTACTTCCCTGGGCGCCCCTGCGTGCAGACTTACCTGCAGACCCTGGATGGCTGGCTGAGGAACTGGACGGAGCCTGAGCTGCCCCGCGACGTTTTGAAGGAGGCCATGAAGAATAACAAAGATGTAAGATGCCCACGAGGACCCTGGCCCCCGCTCTCCTTACCCCTGCCCCTTGCCCACCAGCTGGCATTACCTGTCTGTCTGTCCACCAGGCCTCCAACCCCGCCGTGCTCCCCAGCAACGTGACCTGGGTGGGCTGCCAGGGCAGCGAACGCCACTTCCGTGGCTACCCCTGTGGGCTCTGGACCATCTTCCACCTGCTGACCGTCCAGGCTGCCAAGAACGGCCCTGACAAAGGTATCGGCAACCCTGGGGGTGCTGGGCTCAGACAGGGTGTGTCTGGGTGGGCCGTGGCATGGGCAGGGGGGCTGTGTGCAGGGAAAGCCTCGTTTCCCCCTTCTTCATCTTGTCCAGAGGCAGCTTTGCAGGGGGCACAAAAGATGCAGAGTTACAGTGCAGGGTTACCACCTCAACTGTGGGACTGCAAGGTCTGGGCTCACCCTCCCTTTCCCCCCATCCTCTGCCTCCCCACCAGAGCTGCCACTGGAGGTGCTGAGCACCATGCGCTGCTACGTCCGGCACTTCTTCGGCTGCCAGGAGTGCGCAGAGCACTTCGAGGCCATGGCGGCCAAGTCCATGGACCGGGTGTCGAGCAGGGAGGAGGCCGTGCTCTGGCTCTGGTCCCACCACAACGAGGTCAACGCTCGCCTGGCAGGTAAGGGGGGCTGCCAGGAGGGGAGTCGGAGCAGCTTCCCCAGGGAAAAAGGGAGGTGAGGGGGAGGAACGTCCCTGTTCCTGGATGGATCTGGCAAATGGCTGCAGGGTGCAGCGGTGGGGACATCCCGTTGTCCCCTATCACAGGGGACAGCAGCTGGTCACCCGGCTCCAGACTACCCCGGAGATGCAGTTGGGTCTTACGTGCTCCCTGTAGGGAGCTTCCCAAAGCTGCCATGTGCCCTTGGAGGACCCCTCCTCCCAGGATGGCTCCTCCAACTGTCCCCATCCCCAGCTGCTGGACTCTCCAGTGTGTTTACACCAGTACAGGGGGAGGGTGTCACGTGTCCCCTCTAACCCCCTCACTGGCTGCGGTCCCTGCAGGAGGTGACACGGAGGACCCCAAGTTCCCCAAGCTGCAGTGGCCTCCGCCGGACATGTGTCCCCAGTGCCACAAGGAGGAGCGGGGGGTGCATGCCTGGGAGGAGCCGGCCGTGGTCGCCTTCCTCAAGGCACACTTCTCCCCGGCCAACATCTACATGGACTATGCTGAGCCCGACCCCATCCCCGGGGCCAGGGAGGGGACGGGTGCCAGGCTGGGCAACGAGGGCCCTCGAGTGGAGAGGGGGAGAGAAGAGGCAGAGGAGGACAAGGAGACAGAGGGCGAGGCGAGGGTTGCGGGGCGGCCGGCCCTCGCGGAGCCGCGGCGCCCCAGCATCGTGCGGCTGAACCCCAAGCTGCGGGAGGCAGGCGAGGACATCGTGGACCTGGACTCCTTCAGCGAGCAGCACTTCAAGAGCCAGGCCCTGCGGGCCGCGACTGGCCGGCGCCGCAGGATCAGCAAGCGGGACACCATCGCCCTGCCCCGGGACGCCGCCGAGGGCAGGGAGCGCCGGCGGGCGCCCAGTGTCCTGCTCCGGGAGGAGGAGGATGCCGGGGAGGGCCTGCGGAGGAGCCCCTGGCTGCGGGTGCTTGGATTGGGCTTCTCCCGCCTGGACATCAGCCTCTGCATCACCCTCTACTTCCTCTCCTCCATGTGCCTCCTGGCCATGTACACCTTCTTCCGCCTCCGCACCCGCGCCCGGAAAGGCCGCCCTGGCTTCCCCATGGCCTGAGAGGGGTTGGGGGAGCCAGGGGCTGTCCCTAGGGAGGGTGGACTGAGTCAGAGCACCCCTGGGCCAGCATTTTGTCCCCCAGTGGGAAGGGGTTTGGCGCATCCCCCTTGGGAGCTGCCCTAGTCACAGCAGTCACCTCACCCAGGGTGGGGGTCAGAGGGTGTAGGGCTGTTTTTGGGGGGAACATGTTGGAGTATCCCCCTCTCAGGTCATAGCGCCATGTTTTTGGGCATGCAGGAGCTGGGACACCAATGGTGGTTTATGCTTTGGCACCCAGCTGCCCTTGGAAGCTCCCGGGCACTGGGCTGGTTTCAAACTGGGAAGCCCAGTCCTGTGCTGAGGAGCAGCCCTTTGGAGTCCAACCACTAGTGGAGCCAGGAGGATGGGGGTTTAACCCCCCGAAAGCAGGGGCTGATGAGTGGGGACGGCAGTCATGGGTTCAGCTGCATTTTTGTCTCCCCCTTCTCTGAGACAGGACCCAGGCCCCCCCCCACCTTTCCTCGCCCCCGCCCTGCGCTGTTGCTCGTTCTCTGCTTGTCTTAGTGGAATAAATTATTTTTGCCGACTCCTGTCCTGCTGTGTTTCCTGGTCTCTGCCATGTGGGCACACTGGGGTGCCATCTCCCCTTCCTGCCCCCACTCCAGCCTCCCCATCACCCTGGGAAGAGGGCTTGGTTTAAAAATCCTTTAAATATTTTTAATTATGATTGTACATTTTCTCCTGCTTGTTGCTTCAAGATGCACCTGTAGCCGGTCCCCTCCTCCTCCCCCACACAGCTGGTATGTTCCTGTCCCTGGTATGGCTCATGATTTCTCCTCAGGCAGAGTGAAGGGAAGAGAATCTGTGGGGACCAGGAAGCTGCTGGGAAAAAGTTGGCACGAGCTGTGGAGCTGCAGTTCAGTGCTGGCCATGCCCATGGTCTGGAGCAGGGAGACACACGGCAGCATCCCTGGGGACCAGGACTTCTGTGGGTGTGGGCCCCATGTGCCTGTCCCCGATTCTCTCTGCCCTTTTATCCTTGTTAGGAATCATTAAGGAAAATGGTTGTTTTCCAGAGCCAGGGCTGGGGCCATCTGCTCTCCCGGCGCTGCCTAAATCCCCCTGTAACAAATTCATTGGGATTATGCTGCCCTCCCCTAATCCTGGCCCATCCCCCCGCGTGGGGGATTTAAAAGGATTAGAGCCCGGCCGATAATAAACTTTATTAAGGGGGAGGGGGGGGTGTCAATCCGATTTGGAGCCTTTTTCTTGATATCTTCACTTTGCCCAGGTGGGAGGCGAGGGTTGGCAGGATGGGGAGCGGGGCGGCCGGCTCCGCTCCTGCCCAGGTACAAGGAGCTCTGCCTCCTCCGTCCCTTCTTTCCTCCCTCCCTGCCCTTGAAATAAATTGCCTTGTTCTGTCTTTCGTTCTTTATTGCCTGTGTGTGGTCACTCCTCCAGGGCCTGTGACGCTGGCACCCCCGTCCTGCCACCGCTGGCCCACTTGGCCTTGGCCATGTCCCTCAGCCGGGTACTCAATGGCCTCATCCCAGCGTGGAAGGGGGGCTGTGTCCCTCCAGCCCTGCCCACCACCGGCTGATGGATGGGGACGGTCTCATCGCTGCTGCCTCCTTCTCCTTGATTTCCCTGGGGGCTTTACCCCCAACATCAATAACCCCTCTTGCACGCCCTCCCCGCCAGCTGCTCCCCTGCGTGGGACAGAGGGATTGCGATGTGGGGCTGCCCGTGGTTACCTCAGCCCCAAAATACCTCCGTGGGAGTGCCAGGGGTGGGCAGGGGGGCTCTGTAGGTGGGTGCACGGGGACTGCGGCAGGAGGGTGTGGGGGATTAGGGCTGGGGAGGTGGGCGCTGCCGGAAGGGGGTTAGCGGGATGCCCAGATTAGCACCCCCGACTGGCCCGCGGCGTAAAGCTCCGTGCACGCAGGAAAAAGAGAGTCTAGTAAATAGACTTTCCGTAATCCTGTTTGGTGGAGTCCCAATCCTCCCGGCCCAGGCTCTCCCGGGCTGTAGCACCGGAGTGTCCCCCTCCAACACCTGGGGAACCCCAATGCAGGGCACAAAGGGGCCAGCGCAGACAGGAAGCTGCGGCAGAGCTCAGTGTCCCCCACACTGTGTCCCTCTCTCAGGATGGTGACTTGGGAACAGACCCCCACCCCAGCTCTGGCACAGGGGCACCATCAGTCTGTGCCGTGGCCACACTCACAGGTGGGACAGGCTGTCCTGGGGGGTCCCCTCTCCAAGCCCCACAAGGTGCCCTCCCCGATGGAGTTACCCCTTCCCAGCACTGCCTCGAGCCGGGGGGTCCCTGGTCCCTGGGACTAATTACTCAAATGGCCTCAGGCTGGCGTGAGGCGGCCGCTGTTCCCTAATACAATTTACCCTCAAGTGCAATTTAATTTTCCACGAGGCTGGTGGCCGCCCCCCCACACCCACCCAGCCACCTTCCCACCCCTTCGGCGCTCGCTCCCTCCAGCCTTGCCCCTCTTCCCTTTCCCTCCTCGGCGCAGGCAAGAGCCTTTCTCCACCGGCATCCCTTCTCCACCCGCGCTCCGGCCGTAAAATCACCGGGGGTTCGCTGAGAGCCAATTAATTTTCAATTACAATTAGTGACGCCCCGTGCCTGTGAGGGGAGAGGCTTTCTCCGGCTGCTGGTGAGTACCCGGGTCTCAATATGCCTGTCCTCTCTCCAGACCACCCCTGGCAATAGAGATGTACGTGGGAGGGAGTAATTATTGGGCTAAGTCAGAAGTGGGGAGTGGTGGGAGCTCGTGGTGCTGCAGCCGGCGCTGCCCAAAGGGGAGGTGGCCCGTGCCTAAGGCTGGCTGTGGCAGCTTTGTCCCTGTAAAGATGTCTCCCCTCTTGGGCTGGGAGAGCTGGTTTTGTCTCACAAGGGGACTCGGGGGGGGGTGGTGGTGGCTGGGCTGAGACCTGGCAAACTCATTGCTTGGGTGCCACAAAGCCTGGCTGTTGGCTCAGCTCCCTAGCACCTGCAAACCCACTCGGGGTTTGCTGACGGGGGACACAGCTGTGCTTGCACCCCCTAGCCTGGGTCAGGAGTGGCTTTTTCTTACAACCCCCGCCTCCAATTCTGCCTTGAAACCCCCCTGTTGCACCAGGGAACAATGCGCCGATGTCCCTCTTGGTGACACGCTGCCCAAACCAACCCCAATTCCAGCATGCCCAGTGCTGGGGCACACAAGAGGAGGCTGGGTCCGTGTCTCGGCACAGCTCTGGGGTTTACCTGCATTTTATCAATGATTGAGCCCGGTAGAGAAAGTGGAGGAGCACCGTCCCTGCTCCTCTGTGGGTTTTGCATCATTGCCTCACACTGCTCGTGTCCTCATCCAGCTGCAGGGACAGAGGGGTTCAGGCAATGCCAAGATGGGATTGGGCAACTGAGCGGGGCCAGAACCCCCCAGACTGCCTCACAAATGCAACCTGATGGAAATCATGACATTCAACCATCCCTTGGCTCTGTTTTAGCTCTGGGAGGGGGAGAAAGCCTGAAGAGGGGCCTTTCACACCCATCCCCTGTAAACCTCCCTCCTTAGGCACCCCCAGGAAGAACCCAGCAGCATTTTGGGGGGCACAGAGGGGGTTTGCTGGGCAAGCAGCTCGTGCCCACCTCCACCACCCCCTCCTCCCCATGTGCTGGGGTAACTGTGTGCTGGGGAAAGCAAACCCAAAAGAGACCAAAAAAGCCCAGAAGTGGCCTAGAAAACACCCAAAGAGACCGAAAAAAGAAACCTCACCAACATAAGGAACAGATGGACAGCAGGAAGGACGGAGGGGAACAAAGCAATACTACGAGGAGAGAAAGGGTTGAAGGCTCTGCTGGGAAGATGTGGTGAGCCGTGAGCAAGTAGGAGGGGAAGATGCTGGTGGGGTGTTGTTTTAGTGGTGGGAGCCTCCCCTGCAGTACGATGCTCCCCCCGGGTGAGGTCTCGGCTCTGTGCGACTCTCCGTGCCCACTCATCGCTGCCATGAGTGATCCCGAGAGGGACAGAGGGGGCTGGATCAATCTGGCAAAGCAGAAAAATGAATGAAAATTGAATTCCCCGAGGAGAAGGGGGTGGGGGGAGCTGTTATCCCGGCTGAGAGATAAATCAGAGCGTGCCGGAGAGCTGGGGGACTGAGATGACTCCCAGCAGCGGTGGAATAATTAGGGAAATAGGTTAGAAACTCAAAGCAGCGGGACAGGGAGGCTGCGTCCGTCTGGGGGCAGTGCCCGTCTGTCCGTCTGTCCGCACATCCGGCTAAACTCCTCCCGTAAATCTGCCCAGGGACCTGCCTTTCTCCCTGCTGGGAGCCGCACTCCGGCTGGCTGGGGGACGGTGGCCCCTGTCCCGAGGGGCTGCGGAGCGCAGGTGGCGGGGGCGGCGGGGGTTGGTTGTGCTTAATGCACTTAAGAGCCGGAGCTTGATTCAGGGGAGAAGGAGAGGGGATGGGGTTCATCTTCCCCGCCGTGGAAAGTCGATTTTGGGACTCTGTGGACTGCGGGGTGAGCTAACTCCTGCAATGAGTGAGCACCTGTCTCTACCCAGAGGCGTGAGATGAGCTTGACAGGGCATTGCTGCTAAAAATGAAGCTTTGGGGGTCAAAACCCAGCAGCTCATAGAAAATTTTAATTTTCTTTTCCTAGGGAACCCTCAGGCTTAATAAATTTTTTAGGTTCTGTTACTTATACTTTTAACCAATTTTTTCCCCAGCTGCTGGCTTGTCCCACAGGCACATTTCCTGAGGGGGCGGTTCAGGTTTTTTTCAGGTGGGAAAAGCCTTCTCCTAATTCTCATTTCAAAGTGAAAACGAAGGCATGGAAAGGGCACACGTGCTGAGGGTGGCTGGGTGAGCATCCTCCCACCCTTCCCAGCACTGCCGTGTGTCACCTCGGGGGTTCCACGCTGCCCAATGGTCTAAGCACCCCTCGGCGAGGCAGAGCAGGGTGTCACAGCACATCGGGGCTCTTCGGCACTTTTGTCCCCTAGCCGACGGCACAATGAGCACCAGGAAAGGTGATGCTCGAGGCACCCACTGTGACTTAACTTCAGCTGTATTTCTCTGAGCTTCCTTGCTCAGCCCTTGCCACCAGGTACTGCCTTACTGCTTTCCCTCTGGTGGCACAGGTTGAGTTGCCCCAGTGTTTTCCTTCATCAAATTCCCATGGGGATCCTCCTGGGAGCCATAGCCACGCTGAGCCCTTTACCCCGTGATTTTGGCATCACCACCCTTGTGCCACTACAGCCACTGGGCTGTCAGGTTGGGCACGCTGTGGACTTGGGTTGGCTCTTTCCATGCCCAAGTGTGTCCCTGAGGGAGCCACCATTGGGAAGGGCTCCAGGTGAGTGTTACAGGGCCCTGTGGAAGCAGAGCTTGCCATGGGAGGTGCCAGTCACTGGGCAACAACTGGTGTTGGGAGGTGCCAGCCATTGGGCAATAACTGATATTAGGAGGTACCAATCGCTGGGCAGTAATTGGTGCTGGGAGGTGCCAGCCACTGGGCAATAATTGGTGTTGGTGTGGTAGCAATGGGATGGAGATGTGCTGGTGTCTGCTGGAGCCAGGAAAGGTGCCCCCCCTGACTACGCTCCCATTCCCAGCAGCAGGAGGGACAAGGCTGGAGCTGTGTGCCCAAAGTGGGAACTGGCCAACGCCTGCCATGGACTGTGAGAAGATCCTTGAGCCCCAACCGCAGAGATCATGGTCTTTGGCTCGTCACCCTCTCCAGCAATGGCACAGCCGGACAGAGCTCCCTGGCACCGCACAGGACCATGTCGCGACAGCCGCTGGCGGCCGGCCCGTCCCCAGAGCACTCCGAGGCCCCGCCCCTTCCCCGCAGACCCCGCCCCCGTGCTCAAGCCCCGCCTCCCCGTCGCTAGGCCCCGCCTTCTCCGGCGCGGAGCGGGCGCTGATTGGCCGCGGGCGGCCCGCCCCGCCTCCGCCCCCCTGCGGGCGGTGACGTCAGGCGCGCTCCCCGCAGGGGAATGAATGGGAGGCGGCACCGGCACCGGGACACGGCACCGGGACACCGGGACACGGCACCGGGACACGCCACCTCCCGCCGCCGGGCTCCGCCGGCCCGGCCCGCCGCTCTCCCGCCCCTCTTCGCTCCCCTCCGCCGCCCTCCGGGCCAATAAAATGATGCAAAGCTCCGCGCTCGCTGCCGAAGGGGCTGTCAAGGGGCTTCCCGAGATCCTCGGTGTGCCGGTGCAACGTAAGGACCATTTTCTCTTCTCCCTCCTTCGCTCCGTGCCGCAGGGGCGGCCCCGGGCCGGCGGGGCAGGGCGGGCAGGGGCCGGCGGGGCAGCGCCCTGTGGGTGTGCAGGTGCCTCCGCTCCCGGTCGCTCCCGGCTCTGCCCTTCCCGTTTGTTTTTCCCGGTGTGTAGCACCGTTAATGGACGTGAAAATTAGGAGCGTGCGGGAGGAAGAGCGGTGCCCCGGGGGAATGCGGGCCCGGCCCCGATAGGGAGGACGGTGCGGCCGCGGCTCCGGCTGTGCGTGTGCAAGTGCGTGTGTGTGTGTGTGTGTGTCTGTGTGTCTGTCTATGTGTGTGCGTGGCTCCGATCCCCGCCCGCCCCCGCACACCCCCGGCCCGCAGCGCACGACACCCCGCTAATATCGTTTATCGCGACAAGGCAGCGAACGGCGGCGGTGGGAAGGGACCCGCAGGTGTGCGTGCGGGTTATACCGGTATGGCGAGCCCGGCCGGGCGCCGTGCAGCGGTGCCGCCGTGTCCGTTTCTGTCCAAAAAGCAGCTACAGGTAGCGCGTTCGTGGGGGTGCAAATAGGATACGTGTGTGTGTGTGTGCGTGTGTGTGTTCACGCACGGGCGGATGGACCCCACCGGTGGATGGATCCGAGCAGAACACGCCGGCAGCCGGGTGTGAGCCATAGGGGCCATCAGTCCCCCCTTCCCTATAGCGCCGAGCCCCACGCGGGGGGAGCCTGTGGGCACACGCACCTTTATGGATGTCCCCTATGGATGGTGGGGGACGGCCGTGGCCGGTGCACGAGAGAGCAGACGTGGCCTCCGCGGGTATTACTATTATTATTATTAATAATAATATTATTGTTATAATTTTAATTTATTTTCTCCCCGTTTCCAAACGGTTCCCGAGACCCGGGCCGTCCCTGCGGGCCCGGAGCAGGGGGACTCCGCCGGTGGCAGTCGGGCGACGCTCGGCCCCCCCAGAGCGGCACCGGAAAGTTTGAAGGGAGGGAGCCCAGGCGAGGGGGCAGAGCTCGGGAAGCGGCGCGGGGGGCGGGGGTTAGAAACGGGCCTGAGCCCCGGGAGAACCCGGCCGTGGTCCGGCCGCATTTCGAGGGACAAACGTGGTAACGGGGGGGTGCGCACCCTGTCGCCTGCCCGCTCCGGGCTAGGTTCCCCCCCCCCCACCTCTCGCCATTGCTCCCCAGAATCCCCCTCGCCGTTCCAAGCCCTGCACCGGGTCCCGGCCCCCCGGGCGGCTGTAATTCGTTTTCCGTGGGTGTTTGGGGGGGAGAGATGCCGGTGCCCCTGACCGAGGCTGCTGGCGGCCGGTCCCCATCCCGCTTGGGGGGACCTGTCCCCGTTATCCCCCCCGTTTCGCTCTCGTTGTTGGGCTCCGGGAAGGGGGCAGGCGGGCCCGTTCAGCCGTATTTCACCGCAGCAGAGAGGACGAAAAATCCCGGTCAGGAGCACAGAGCCGGCGCCGGTGCAGGGATAGGGACGGGGACAGCCAGTGTCTGTCCCACGGCCGCATCCCGACCGGTTCCCAGCCGCAGGGTCACTTCTGTGGCCTCGGAGCCGCTCTGACTCAGGGAGAAATGAGGTGCCTAAGTCACTCTGGAGCAGCATCTCCCCAGCACAGCTCCTTGGTTTGGCCCTGCTGGGGTCCACCGAACTCCCTGCGACATTGTCATTCCTGTACCGACTGATGGATGTCAGCAATTAGCAGGAAAGAATCCAACGAGATATTATTATTATTATTACTACTACTATTACTATTGCTATTATTTTTATTATTGTAATTATTATTAATATAATTGTTCATGTAAGTGCAAAAAAATAGCGACAAAAGTAAAACAGAGGAGGGTGGGCTGCTACAAAAGTTTCCATCGTTCTGTGGTTCTCCCGCTGCCCCAGCCCGAGCCCCGCGGCCGCTGCCAGCTCATCTTTCATGTCGTGACAGCTTTGGGGCCTGATCCTGCCCCAGTTACACAGTACACAGCCCCCTCTGGGCCAAAGGGAATGGCGCCTGGGCAGGGGACCCCTTCCCAAGGGGGAGCGGGGGTTTCCCCCCAGCCCCCAGCAGCACCTCGGTATTTCATCGTATGTGCGAGGAAAATCCGTGATATTTTGATTTCTTATCGCTATTAAATCGCAGGTTTTCCTCTCTGTGTAACTACCTTATTTTAGCGGAGACTGTGTCCTACAGCATCCTCTTTACATCACCCTCTTTGCAGGATTTTGAGGAGCTGAGCCCCTCCTCCCCCGCCCCCGACAGACCTAGCTACAGCTCAGCCTTGCAGACGGGATTGTTAAAAATAAAATTCCGAATATTATTTATGAATATTGTTTTGCAAATCTCACCGAAGTCGAAACTTGTGCCAAAGCCTGTGGGAACGGTGCCCGGGTGCCGGCAGGCTCTGGCCAAGGGGCTGGAGGCGGGGGGAGTGATTAATCGCCGCTGGGAAAGTCGTTTGCCCGCAGCAGAGAAATGAACTGGAGGGTTTTTGCATGTGAAGGAATGAGGTTTCCTCCCCGCGGAAAGACTTTTTAAGGAATCCCTGATCTCTGCTTTCCTTGGGTTCGGTGCAGGCTCCGGTACCGGGGTCGGGGGCTAACTGGGGCCGCCTTTGTGCTCCGGTTTTCCACCCGCATTCCCGGGAACCCTTTCCGCAGCATCCGCGAGTGACCATCCCTTCCCCGTAAAAGAGCTAAACACAACCCAAACCCGGGGGGTGCTTCCGCACCGCGGTGCCCGGCTGGGCTGGGCTGGGGGCGCGCCGGGGAGCGCATCCCCCCCGCTGCTGCCTCGGCATCCCCACTCCCCGGTCGGTTTCAGAGGGATTTTTGGGGACTGGGGGATTGCTGAGGCCACCGGCGAGTTTTTTTCGTTTCCATCGTTATTTCTTTATTTTTTTTTCCCCTGGGGGAGAAACAGGGCTGTAGGATGGACCCGCCGCTAATAAATCACGGTGGCGGCGGGGGCTTGGGGCCCCCGCCAGGCTATCGCTCGGGCTCCCGTGCGTGGGAGGCTGCGTGGGTAGGCGGGGGATTGCGGATCTGCCCACGGGTTTTACTGGGATACGGCCAAATCCCCGTCCTGGCAGCCGCCGACGGGAGGCACATTACCCCAGGGAGGGGGGCGACTCCCAGACTTACCCTCCCATCCCCCGGGAAGCGGTTTGTGTTGAGGCTGCTTCATCCCTGGGGTGGTCCCGGGGTGGAGAGGAGGGGACCCCGAGGCTGTGTTCCCCCCCCCCGGAGCATCGATCAAACCACCCTGCGCACAGAGCCAGCCCGGGGTTGCTGGTGGGCAAAAACAGCAAGGGAGGGCGTTATTCCTGTTGTATCAATTATATCCATTAACTTTATCCCTGTTCTAGCAAACAATTTAGTGGAAACGAGCGCAATAAATGCGAGACAGGGAGGCAGCCGCGTCCCTTGCAAAGCACAAAGCAGGTCGCAGGGCTTGAATTTGAGATGTTTTCTCTCTGGAAACCAGTGGGCTGACTGGGACATCTCCTAGTTCCCCTGGCAGCTCCCCCTTTATTATTATTATTATTATTATTACTATTATTACTGTTGTTATTATTATTATTATTATGCACAGGGGAAAGCAGCCAAGTGGGTGCGAGCTCTGCTCTTCTGTGTGCGCACAGAGACATCGTTGCACGCACAGTGCATGGGGTTGGTGCTGTGCATCTGCAGCGAGATTGGAAGGAAAATCGGTCTCTTCTTGGAGGAAAAAAAAAAAATGTAGTTTTCTCTGGAAATTCGAAGGGAGACACTGTGTTATCGGCTGCGATGGTTTGCCTGTTGAAATTGAGCTGTGTGTGTTGCTGCTCTTAGGGAGGAGAAAGCTGTTTGTTAGCTTGCGAGTGGGTGTATGCACACATGTAGGATGTGTGCATATAAATACAGGCACGTGTTCTATAAACAAACATTTATATATAAAACATGTTTCCTAAAGGTGCACGGGCGTTTGTGAAATAACCGAGAAGGATTTCCTCGGGCTGATGCTGAGCTGGTGCCATCGCCGGTGCCACGGCTTTTGCATCTCCCTCGAACAGGTTTAACAAATCCAGTCTGGAAAATGTGGCTGGTGCCGACCTGCAGCCGCGGGGGTGGAGGGAGGGGAGTGAGGCATCCAGGTGTCCTCAAAGCGAGAAGGAAAAGAGGGACCTATCCAAGCTGTAGAAATTCTGCTTTTTAAATTTATTCTGCTGTTGTTAATGCGACAGAGGCTTAAATGCCAGCAATAACTACGGTCTGAAGGGAGCTGGGATTGTAACTGTCTAACCTGGGGAATGAAATAAGATGCCTTCACGTGAGGTACGTGTCAGTACCCGAAAGGATTTTGAAATAATGTTGTTTGAGGCTGTGATTATTTTCTGTGCCTTTTTCCTCCTTACCCCCCTTAATTTTCTCCTTTCCCCCTTCTTTCCTTTCCCCTCTTCTTTCCTATTTCCACCCTCTTTTTTTTTTCTCCTTCTTCCTTCTTTCTTTCCTTTTCCCCTTTTCTTCCCTTTCTCTTTTTTCCTTTATTCTCTTTTCCTCCCTTGTCCCATTTAACTCCTTTTCTCTCTTCTCTCATGCTTTTTCGTTTCTCCTTTACTTTTTTCTTTTATTTTCCTTTTTCCTGTTTCCTTTTTTCTCTTTTCTTCCCTTTCCGTTTTTACCTTCTTCCTTTTTGCAAATATCCCCCCTTTTGAAATATTTTTCCTTTTTTATCTTTCTCCTCTTAAAAATATGTTTGCTTTTTAAAATATTTTCCCTTTTTTAATCCTTTTCTTTTAAAAATCTTTTTCTTTTTGAAATATTTTTCCTTTTCATACTCTTCCTTTTCTAATCTCTTTCCTTTTTTAATCTTTTTTCCTTTTTCATATTTTTTCCTTTTAAAAAACCTTTTCCCTTTTTATTTTTTTTCCTTTATAAAAATTACTTTTCCTTTTTTAATCCTTTCCGGTTTTCCTTTTTTTGATCCCCGTTTTTCCCCTTTTCCCCACTCGGTAGCACCCAGGCCAGAAGTTCCCTCTCCACCGCCTCCCCCATGCCTTGGGCAGCACAGGGACACGTTCTTTCACCGTTCACATCCCTTGTCCTTTGCAGCCTGGCTGTGCCACTCCGGCTGGGGACAACCCAGCCCCTCCTAAGCCTCCCCAGCATTTAGAACAGCATAATTTCCAAAAAACACCTCCTTTTCCCCCTCGGAATTATCTGCCAGCGGCTTCAGGCTGGGGAGGGAGCAGCCCTTGTACAAACCATCTCTCCTGCTCTGTGCTCTGTGCATGATGGTGGATTTTCCCCCCAAATCCTTCTGCTCTCATGCATGTGGGTCAGCTTTATATGCCTGGCTTTTATCGGGAAAACCAGAGTCCAAAGGGATGCTGGAACATGGAGGATGCAAAGGCATGTGGTGCCCTGGCACTGCAGGGAGAGGGGCACTGGGCACAGGAGGGGCCGGCATGGCCATCACGGGTGGCTCGTGGTCCTCGGGATGCAGAGGGAGCGGAGGGGAAGAGACTTTTGTCCATGTTGACAAAGCCTTTGACAGTGAGGTGGGGGTGCCCTGCATCCACGGGACCCCACAGCTGAACCCCTGGCCCATGGAGACCAACAGGCTGCGTTCCTGTTTGGGGGTTGTGGGATGCCATTCCAGAGGGAACGAGAGGCAGGCAGGGAAACAGGGAGCAGGGGGCAGGACATGGTCTGAAAAACGGGGTGCAGAAAGGAAAAGCATTGCGTGTGTGTGTCCGTGTCCAGAGGAACCGGTGGGACCGTGGGCTTTGCTATCCCAGAGGCTTTTGGCAAAGGTCTGCAAAGGAAGCTGTGCTGGGACACCAGCGAGTTGAGGGGTGGCACCTCCTCACCCCACAAAGCCCTGGCGTGTGCCCAGGCGGGGCTTTGCCAGCCGGGGCCGAGGGGGCTGCGGGGGCTGACGATGCTCTTCTCTCCATCCCTCTCTCCCTTGCCCAGAGATCCCCCAGTGCGCCGGCTGCAACCAGCACATCCTGGACAAGTTCATCCTCAAGGTCCTGGACCGGCACTGGCACAGCTCCTGCCTCAAGTGTGCCGACTGCCAGATGCAGCTGGCCGACCGCTGCTTCTCCCGGGCCGGCAGCGTCTACTGCAAGGAGGATTTCTTCAAGTGAGTACCCCTCGGGGGCACAGCCCCCCGAAAGCGGCGTCTGAGAAGCAAACGCACAACCTATTTTTAAGAATAATTTCGCCAAGATCTTCCTGCGCCTTTTGTTGTTGTTGTTGTGAAAATGAAGGGAATGTTGGTGCTTTACAGCTGCCGCAAGCTGGATGCTGGTTGCTGGGATTTAGCCATCTGAAAGCCCCAGATCTCCCTGGCTTTCCCGTGCCTCCCCTGTGCTGGTGTTCGGCCCCGCGGGGTGACAACCTGCGGCGGTTCGGCAGCGGCCCCGGCTCCGCTCGGAGCTAGAGGGCAGGAGAAACCCGCACAAGGCAGCGATAACGCTGCCTCTTCCTCCCGAGTCCTTCACTCGCCTCGAAGCTATTTGCTGATGCTGTTTCTCTCCCTTCACCTTTTACCTCTTCTTTTGTTCTTTTTTTTTTTTTCTTTTATCCTTTTTTTTTTTTTCTCCCATTAGTGTGAAAACCTCATTTGATTGCTTTGCCAGCTGCCTCTGAGCTGTGCAATGCCCCAGCCTTGGCGTATCCCTGCTCCCATGAGACAGGACAACCTGTTCTCCATTAAAAATGGACTTCTCAGTGGGGATGCTCTGGTCCCTGGCTGCTGGCGAAATCTGGGAGTTTTCCCAAGGGATGCCAGAGGGTCACCTGTCACCCCTGACCACCAGCCAGCTAAACCAACTGATGGCCATTACATTACCCCCCATACAGGACTTTACCTGCCTGCCCATCCCTGGGCTCTCAGGCCTCCCATATCCCCCCCATCTCCTCCCCATCCATTAGGACCAAAGATAGAGCTTGAATTTCTTCTTCCCAGCGATGGTCAAAGCAGCTGCTCTAGCCTGGGTAATAACACTTCACTTCTGATATTTTTCAGCCTATTATTCTCTGAGTCATTTAAATAGTCACCCAAAAGGTGCGGGTAATCAATGTTAATTGGAGTTGAAAGATCAGTGACTTTCTCAGATGAGGTCCTGCCTGGATTATTTGGTGCCAATCAATAGCGGCTCGGCGCTCGCCCGGGCACTCGCCTCACCTTTCCTTCACCGCTCATTGATTTCGGGGTTGATTTTTGTGGAGGACGTGAGGATTTCAGCCCAGCTTCAGAGGCAGTTGGAAATGCAGGAGCTGCTTTGGAAAATATCGGATTGATTTTTGATTTTTATCTTTTTCTCCGTCCCCTGAATCGCAGCTCTTGGCCCCTGGCCATGGGTGTCTCTGTGCTGGGACCGGCCCTTCCCAGGTGGTGTGGAAACCCCCCCGGGATGCTGGAGGAGGTGTTAAAATGGCTTTTATAGTGTTCTGTGAGAAGGTGGATGGGCAGGTGGAGGATAGGGGCTGCAGAGCAGGCACTGGCTCAGCCTTGGGAGTGGAAAAGCATCTTCTGTCTGTCCTACCCCTTTCTCTGTACATGCCTGCTTCCCTCCTTCCCTCCGTTCTCTCCTTCCCTCCGTTCCTTCTATCTCTTCACACCTCCCTTTATCCTTCATTCCCACTCTCCCTTCGTCCTTCCATTTATCCTACATCCGTCCCTCCCTTCATCCCTCCCTCTGTTCATCTCCCGTCCATCCCTCTCCCATCTCTCCCTCCCTCCTTCTTGACCTCCCTACCTCTCTCATATTCCCTCCCAGCTGAGGTCTCCCCAGCAGATGTCCAGGGACTCTCCCTTTAGGATACAAGGCCAGAAAACAAGAGAAATCAGGGTTTTCCTCTTCATCCTCTGCTTCCAACACCCTGGAACAGTGCTGGCACCACTCACGCCCAGTGCCTGCCACCCATCCCTGGGTGACACCTGCCTGACTTTGGGCCCATCTCAAGGACCCAGCTGTGGCTGGCTGTGTCCTGGCTTTCCACAGGGCATGAGAGCGTGGGTAGCCGTGGGGCTTGAGGGTGATTTTGCACCATCAGGGGATGTTCAGCCCTCGGGGGACAGGGAGAAGTTCTTGGGATGGCTGCACCCCCAGCGCACCCCTGAATGCCACTGCCCATGCCTGCAGCCTTGGGGCCAAAGGGCTTGGGTGTTCCTGGGCTGCCTCCTTCAAAGCAGATGGAGCTGTTTAAGGCATAGAGGACAGATTATTCCAACAGCTTTCTCACCTGGGCTGCTGCTGCAATGCCAGGATGACTCCATGGGGTCCTGTTGTCCTGCTGATGGAGGTTTTAGGGGCACTGCGGGGAGCAGGGGAGACCCCACTGAGCCCTTATGGTGCCAGTGGGAGGTGGACATCTGCCCCATCTCAATCCCACAGCAGCTGTTGCTGAAAACACCAGTGGAATGTCCACTTACTTTTGATTTTCTCCTGTGCTGCCACCACCTCGTGGTGTGTCACCCTCGTGCTGTTAATTCAGGGAATTCACTTCTTGGATGCTCCTTCCACACTTCCTGCACCATTCCACATGTTCATTGCATGCACATTTCTAGCACACTCCTCGCATACCTGTTGTATGTGCCTTCCACACACCTTTCATGCTGTTTCACATTCCTTACACGCTCTCTGTAGCCAAGCTGGTGGGTTTACTCATTCCAATATCTGCCCCACACCAGCCCACCCAATGCCCCTGCCAGGCCCTCGTTATGGTGTAAGAGCCCCATCATTCTGCATTAATCTGGGATTCATCTTGCCAGCCGGGCGGCGTAATTAATTTATTTGGTATTAATGCGGATGAAATATGTACTGTCCTTGCAGGGGAAAATCAGGCAGCCTATAAGCATTAGTTAAAAGAACCATTAAAATCAAACCTTCCTCAGCTCCATTAGGCCGGTCTCTCACTCTGAGGAAGATAAACCCCTCGCCGTGTGAAGTGTCATGCATAATAAGGTTGATTGCTGGTTTAAACTCTGCCCTGTCTGCTGGTCCCAGTCCCATCTCTGCCCAGCAAAGCCCACCTTGCCGGGGGGCTCAGGGTCACCCGCTTCTCCCTGCAGGCGTTTCGGGACCAAATGCACGGCGTGCCAGCAGGGCATCCCCCCCACCCAGGTGGTCCGCAAGGCCCAGGACTTCGTGTACCACCTCCACTGCTTCGCCTGCATCATCTGCAGCCGGCAGCTGGCCACGGGGGATGAGTTCTACCTGATGGAGGATGGGAGACTGGTCTGCAAGGAGGACTACGAGACTGCCAAGCAGAACGGTAGGCACCTCTAAGGGGCTGCGAGGGGCCCAGCACACGGAGGGCCGGCCATGGCTCGTGCCACTGGTGTGCCAGTGGGAAGGTGTCCCTGCAGGCTCTGGGATGGCTGGTTATGGGGAGATAATTCCTAATGCCACGGGCTGGCAATTCGGGGATGGCATCACCTGCTTCACTTGCAGATGACTCCGAGGCGGGCGCGAAGCGGCCCCGGACCACCATCACAGCCAAGCAGCTGGAAACGCTGAAGAATGCCTACAAGAACTCCCCCAAGCCTGCTCGGCACGTGCGGGAGCAGCTCTCCTCCGAGACGGGGCTTGACATGAGGGTGGTGCAGGTGAGGCCATGGGGGTGCCCGTCTCCACCCTGCCCCCAGCCAAGCGTGACACTGGGGTGCCTCTGGGGTGTCTGGGTGCTGGGTTTCAGGGAATGCAGGGTGTTGGGGTGGCATGGGTGCTTGGGAGCTGGGCTGCGGTCCTGGATTGCATGGGGGTGTTGGAGATGTGGTGCTGGCATGGAGGGTTGCAGTGGATTAGGTGTGCTGGGGTTTAGGGGTGCTGGGGTTTAGAGGTGCTGGGGTTTAGGGGTGCTGGGTTGCATGAGTGTGTCCCTCCTTGTTGTCCCTCCTTGCCCTCCAAGCTGGACGCATTGGTGCTGCATCCATGTGCCTCCCCCATCCCCAGTTGGCATACTGGGTTGCAGGGATGCTGGGGTGCTGGTGTGCCGGGGTGTTGGCATGCTGGGGTGCAGGAGTGCTGGACTGCAGGGGTGCTGGGATTTAGGGGTGGCAGGGTGCCGACATGCTGGAATGTAGGGGTTCCGTGGGTGCCGGGTGCAGGAGCGCTGGCATGCAGGAGTGCCAGGGTGCCGCGGTGCCATCGATGTCCCCATTTCCCGCGCCAGGTGTGGTTCCAGAACCGCCGGGCCAAGGAGAAGCGGCTGAAGAAGGACGCGGGGCGGCACCGCTGGGGGCAGTTCTACAAGAGCGTGAAGCGGAGCCGCGGGGCTGGGAAGCTGGAGAAGGAGAGCTCGGCCGAGGACTGCGGTGTCAGCGACAGCGAGCTCAGCTTCCGCGGTGAGCGGGGCGCCCGTGCAGGGCCGGGGGTCCGCGGGGCCGCCCCCCGCGCTGACCCCCCACCTCTGCTCTCCCTCCTCTCCCCCGCAGAAGACCAGATCCTCTCCGAGCTCGGCCACAACAACAGGGTTTACGGCACCGTGGGGGACGTGGCGGGCGGACAGTTGCTGAACGGCGGCTTCTCCATGGAGGGGACGGGACAGTCGTACCAGGACTTGCGGGACGGGAGTCCCTACGGCCTCCCCCAGTCGCCGTCCTCCATCTCCTCCCTTCCGTCCCACCCGCCCTTGCTGAACGGGCTGGACTACGCCATGGACGGCAGCCTGGGGCTGGTGGCCCACGGGGCGCAGGGGGTGAGTCAGACGCTGCGGGCCATGGCCGGGGGGGGCCCCACCTCCGACATCTCCACGGGCAGCAGCGTCGGGTACCCAGACTTTCCCACCAGCCCGGCCTCCTGGCTGGACGACATGGATCACCCCCCTTTCTAAGCGCTGCTCGCCCTCCGCCCCGGCCCCCTCGCTCCCCCCCAGCCTGCAAGCGCAGCACCGAGGGCACCCGCCGGCGGTTGACCTTTCCAGGATTTCCCGTGGGAATTGGCCCCGGAGGGCTGCAGGGAGGGGCGGGCAGCACTGGCGGTGGGTAGGGGCGTTTGTGCTCGGGGCGGGGGGCACGGAGCCTTTGGGTGTAAGCACAAGAGAGCTGTCGGCGCACGGGATGCACGGCGAGGACCCGGCGCAGGGCTGGGGCACGGCCGCGGTGTGGGACAGCGGGAGGGAAAGAAGGACAATCAGGGATGGCAGAGTCCGTCCCGGCACCCGCGCCAGCCCCGCACCCCCCTGCCGAGCACCGCTGCTATTTTCAAGAGTTATTTTTCGATATGGAGTTGAAATGCAACTCGGCGCTGTCTGGAGCCTCAGCAGAAAGAGAAATCTATATTGTAGAAGGGTTTATTTTGCCGGGGACGTGTCCGAGCGGGGCCATTGTCCGGCTGCCCGGGGCGATGCTGCCGGGGAAGATCCTGCCTGCTTCTGGCCTGGTGGCTGCGGGGCCGTGATTTATCCCTGGACACACAGGCATGTTTGTGGAGCATCACTGCTGTTTCACCATGGTCATGTGATGGGGAGGAATTAAAAAAAAATGCCTCTAGCTTGGGATGCCCACGGGCCAAGCTGGGCTGTGGTGGAGCCAGCAGGGGTGCTTGGGGCTGGCACCTGGAAAGCATCTGCTGGAAGGGGGGATGGGAGAGGTGGGCAATGTTTGCTCTGAGGGTATTGCAAAAAATTCCCCCCAAAGGGGGAAAAAGGGTATTTTGTCAGTTGCAGAAGTGGCTGCGTGGTGGGGAGTGGAGGGCATTGGGGTGTGAGATGTCCCTGGTATAGGCCACCGATGTCCTTTGGTGCCCTGGGGCTGATGGCACCAAGGGTGGGTGCAGGCGTCCAGGGAGGATTCAGGTGGCTTTGGCACATCCTGCAAGCCTCATGGGATCTGCTCCTGGCCAGGCCCACCCAGCACCTGCCCCCTGCTCAAAACCCACGTGCCTCTCTCCCCCAGCACAGCCCGCACCCCTACCCTCAGACATTCAGCCCCATGGGTAAAATTCAGCTCCACACTCTCTGCCTGGAGTGCCCAGCTCTGTCCCAACCCCCCAGGGATGCCCCAGCCCCCGGGGTCCCTGCCATCCCCTCTGGCTCTGGGGTGATGCTGATGATCCCAGGCTGCCATCCATCAGGGAGGGCTGGGGGTGGATCCCCTCAGCTGGCTGCTGCCAGGGGCGTGGGGGCTCTGAAAGCAAAGGGGAAAAAAGAATAAAAATGAAAAAAGAATATTAATAATAAAAAAAGCCACAGAAGAAAGCACATCACTGGTCTGTCCCTGTCCCTCCTTGCTCCCCCCAGCTGGGTGCATTGGTGCTGCAGGAGCTGCCCCAGCTGCATCCATGTGCCTCCCCCCTCCCCAGCCTTGGGTGCTGCTTCGTGCCAAGCCCCCGGCCTTGCTGGCAGTGGTGGGGAGGGGGATGGGGGAGAGCCATGCCCGCTCTCCATCCCCCTTTGACAAGGCCAAATGCCTCCTCCTCCCCTTGCTGTGTAAATTTTGTACAGTTCCAGAAAGTGAGAGTCTTGTTTCCTGGGAGGAAAAGAAAAGGAAAAAAAATCCAAACCCAACAATAATAATAATAAAAAAATTTTCAAAAAAACCCACCTTATTTATTGCCATGTCTTGGGGAGAAACGATCCCGCCCAGTGCCCCTGGATTCGGGCCCAGGGCGTTGCTTTTGTTCCCTGCCTCCGGTGCATTGGCATGAGATGTGTACAGTCACCCCCTCCGCCGCGAGGGAAAGCGATGGCAAATAAACTCGGGATGCTCTTTAGCAGCTGCTGTCTTTGGGATTTTATTCCTCAGTGGGAGGGCCGTGGTCACCATCAGCACTCCCTGCTCCGGCACCCCTGGCTGCTTGGGGTCAGGATCCCTGGCGTCCCTGCCCAGGAAGCTGGCATTCCTGGATGGGACAGGTGACATTGGTCATGGTCCCCTGGCTTCTTAGAGAGGTGGGTGGATTCGGGGTGAGCACCTCCATCAGTGCCACGTGGCACCCTGAGGTGCCACAGCTTTCTTGCCACCATGCAGTGGTGGCAGTGGGTGCCCGGCTGTGCCACCGCAGCGCTTGCCCAGCTCAGGTGAGATGGAAGAGCCATGCCAGGCGGGATGGGGGGGGGTCCAAGCCCCTCCGTGGGCACCCAGTGTGTTGGCTTTCTATATTTTAATCATTTTAACATTTAATGCTTCTCAATTAAAGTGATTTCCTGGAGTAGATGCCAAGCTTAGGGGGAATGCACATTAACCACTTTCTCTATCGGTAGTTAAAGGCACCAAGGGATTTAAACAGCAATCCACAAGGCTGCTGGGGAAAGGTTTGGCTGAATAAAGCAGATTATAAACAATAATATATGTCTTTCTCTCCCCCCCCTCTGGCTTTTTTTTTTTTTTTTTTGGAAAGGCTCCAGCCTCACAAACAGACCTAAAGTGCTATAAACATCTCCAGGGCTGAGCGCTCGGGCCCCAAATGTGCTCTCTGAAAGCACCGGCACTGCAGCTGCTGCTTTCTGTCCTGGTTTTAACAAGTTTTTTTACTACACAGCATGTCCATCAAGCCAGGCCGTGGCTGTGCATTATGGTACTGCACAGCGGTGGCCTCGCTTGTCCCCAGCCTTGATGCCACCATCACAGCGCCAGCGTGACCCCAGGACTGGGGTCGGGTCTTTGTTACCTGGATGCCAAAGCTCCAGGTTGTGATGAACCTGGGCACTGCCAGCTTGGGGGGGTCCCCTGGGCATGGGGAAGGGGAGCAGAAACCATTTTAGGGCCTTGTTTAATATTAAGTTAATGGAAAATAACTCTCCAAGCCATTTTTCCCCACCATGGAGCCTGGCCCATGCTGTGTGTGGTGCAGTGGCGGTGCTGGAGCCAGTGCAGTGACTTTGTCAGTGCTGGCAGGAGCCATAGACACCGTGAGGGGCCAAAACCCTCATGTGCCTCCTGCCCAGTCAGTCCTCAGCAAAGGGAACCTTCCCGTTTCTTTTCCTGAGGCTGGATGTGCTGCAGAAAGGACTTCATGGCAAGTGGCTTCCTGTCCCAGCAATGGAGATCTCCTACGCTCCCTCCAAGGCTGTAAATCTTGTCTGGGGAAAAGCAAAGCAAACTCCCATCTCACTCCAGCACTCAGGCATTGCCATGAGGCACGTTTTTCCCACTTTCTGGATATTTGGCCAGCTGAGAAGACCATGAATTGCCTGAGAGGCCCAGAGGGGTGACAAGGTGGGTGCAGGTTTATGTCTGTGCCCAGCTCTTAGTAAACCTCAGCTCTGAATGAGCTGGTCCAGGGACTGGCACATGGCAGGAGGACCTGGAGCTGATTATGGAGGAGAGGGTTCAAAGCCATTTTATTCAACAAAGTGGTTGTGTGACATGGTAAAAGTCCTGTCACCTTGGAAGGTTGGTTAGCAATGTGTGCTGCGTGAGAACCAGAGGGGACACCTGTATGACCCTCCTGTCTTTGCAGGCCTCTCCACAAGACAAGAGCTTGAGCAGAGCTATGGCAGCACTGAGCTACCTCCCATCCTTATTGCTTCCAAGGAATCAAGTCACTCCCGGAAAAAAAAAAACAAACCAAAAAACCAAACACACAGAGGTGCCATCCCAACACTGTGCTTTTATTTATAATATTTCGTTTGGACCCAGGGGGAAAAAAACAATCCAGAACCGAAGTTCTATCTGAATGGGAGAGATGAGCACCCCTCACCCAGCCCAGCAGCCCTGCCCTCCCCACTGAGGAGCCGACCAGTCAGCCCAGGCTGCTCCAGTGAGACAGCCAATGCAGTACTTGTGTTTGACACATTAAAATAATTCCTGTGGCCTTCTCCAGGCCCTTTCCCCTCTCCCTCCCCCCCTCAAATGCTGATAAATGTCAGAGCATGCAGAACTCTGATCCCATCCTGCCCAGGGTATGTGCTTGGCCCTCGTGCCGGAGAGCCTGGCCAGACCCTGTGCTCTAAAAGGTCCCCTTGAACCCCCGAGGCGTTTGGGGAGGGCAGCGGGGATGGGGGGAAGGGGTGTTATTGCAGAGCATCTCTGTCCTCCCGCGGGGTCAGGGCTCGCCGGTGACGTGCTGCTGCAGAGCTGAAGTGATGGCTTTGGAGTCTGTCACCTCCTCCGGCAGGCAGCCCTCCTGGTCCCGCAGCCCGGGATCTGCTCCCGACTGCAGCAACAGCTCCACGATGTCCAAAAACTCGCAAGTGGCAGCTGCAGGGAAAGAGAGAAGGGTTGGTCTGGGGATCCTGCCCCGAGGCGGCGGTGATGGGCGTTTCTGGAGCGGTGGCTGTAGCTGGCGACTTCCCATGCGTGTGCCGGAGGCAGGAAATGCCGTCTCAGCACCTGGCCCGCCGCAGCAGATCATTTTTCGGGGCAGTGTTCAGTACACAATGTATTACTTTGGATTTAATAGTGCAAAGGAAGGAGAAAAGACAGAGCGAGAGCAAAGCCAGAAGTCCAGGGGAGGTGTTAGTGGTGCAAGCAGCACCCCAGAGCCCCCAGCCCAGACACGGAGCTGCTGGGAGCCCAGGGGTTTGCACGGCATCACATGGGACACAGAGGGAGGCTGGGGCACAGTTGGCTAGGGCTCCTTCACACCCAGGAATGGAGACTGACCCTGGGAAGGGCCCCAGAGCGCCGGTGCACCACTGCAGAGAGCCCCAAAGTGCCAGCTGGGAAAGCATTCCCTGCCTGCTTTTGTACCGACAGTTTAAAATGCATTTATCTGTATCTATATCTAATGTACCTATTTACCTATAACATCCTTCTAAGTCCCCGCCCCTCACCTGCCTCCTGAACATCCCAAGGCTCCACAGGTAGCACATCCCAGGCAGGACATTATCAGTACTGCCTCGTTCCTGCATTTCATCCATCATTTCTCCTTGCAGAAACTTTGGATGGTTTTTAGCTGCTGGCCATCCCTTACCTGAGCACCAGCTCCAAGAGACCGTGTCTGTGCCCTCGGACAGCTGGTAATGGCACACACACTCACACCTCCACTAGGAACTATTTTTAAATCCCTGACTTTCTCTGCCAAGATAGAATTAAGTTTGCCCTGAGCTCTTCTCTGTCCCCAGGATGTAACAATCCTACCTAAGGACGCTAAAAAAAAAAATAAAATAACCAGGAAAATCAGGAAAACTCTTAATACTTGAGAGCTGGACTTGGCTGATATCAGCAGAAGCTCCAGACCCTGGATTTTCCCTTAAACCCATGCAAAGCAGATCCCAGAGAAGAGAAAAACTGTCTTATGAGGCCATGAAGGTGGTACCTTTCCTCTTGCATTGGTAGCAACTGGTTTTAATTGTACTTTGGGTGCTTTTATAATGCAACTGACTGACTCTTTTAGTAATTAGGGAGTCTTTTGCATTACTCTGCAATTCTCTACTGATCCAGTAGTGTCTCATTAAAATAAATGTGCAATTGGAGCTTATGCTGAAGATAAAACAAGGAGGAAAAAAGGGGGAAGGGGTTGGTGAGGAAGCAGGTGGGGGTGTGGGTGAGGCTGAGCTGAAGAGCCAGGGGGCACACTCCTTTGTAGAAAGCAGACTTCCAGAGATGCCAAGGAAGCTGTGGTGGCAGGTTCTGGGGATGAGGAGCTGGTGCCCACACAGGGAAATGTGACTTTCTTGTCTGGTGCCACCGTCGGGCACAGCCCATGTCCTTGAGCGGGCTGGGGACATCCCAGGGGATGAGCACAGCTGCTGGATTTATGGCACCCTGGGACCCTCAATTTGTCAAGGGCCGGAGCGGCAGCCCTGACACTGGCACGGGTGAAGATGAATTTCCATTCAGCGCAGTTCGCCTCCCGACTCCATTAATCCTCAGGGTTCAGATGATGAATTTTTTTTTTTTTTTTTAATTATTTATTTTCCCTCCAGCCTCCCCTCCCACTGCCCTGCCACAGCACAGACAGAGCCGAACAGATGGTGCTTTGCAGGGAAGCCGGAGCACCCATGAGGATACAGAGCCTGCCCACTCCGCAGCCACGTGGCCACCACGGCTCGGAGAAGCCTTGATTTCCTCTGGGAGGCAGCAGCAATGATTTCAGTATTCCCAGTGGGTGGGTGGGTGGGTGGATGGATGGATGGAGAGGAGCTGAAGGCTAACGGGTCCTTCAGCAGGGAGACTGTGGTCAGAGTGACCAGCCCAGCTGCAGCCCGGGCAGAGCGGGCCTGGTGGTGGGTCCCACCAGGATCCGGTGCCTCCGGACCGCGCTGCCGGCTGGCCTCCACTTAACCTCCGATTAAACCCGGGGTCGGAGCCCATAGGAAGGAGGCAGGATTTATAACCCACAGCAGGATGCAGTTTGACACCGGCTGTAATCAGGAGAGCTGTCACCACAAGGACAGCTGTCAGGCCACGCCGCTCATAAAAAGGGATGCAGACACCCTAAAAGCAGTGTCTGCCTTGCTGGCCTTGCCGATGGGATTTAACCCTTCCCTGAACAGCCTCCAACAAAAGGGAAGGCCTTGTGAAGGCACTGCTCAGCTCAGAGACAGTTTTCATAGGAGCTCTTACGCCTCTCCGCTGCAACAGCTTGTTTGTGAAGTGCTGACCAAAATGGTATGGGGGGTGGGTTTTCAGTGAGTTCCATTCAGG
Source organism: Myiotriccus ornatus (assembly GCA_036023395.1). Lineage (NCBI taxonomy): Eukaryota > Metazoa > Chordata > Aves > Passeriformes > Tyrannidae > Myiotriccus > Myiotriccus ornatus. The sequence goes on along the minus strand of JAYRBT010000005.1, from coordinate 29,239,013 downwards.
CCAACAGGCACTTGAATCCAAACCAGTCCCTCATTTAACAAGCTGTTTCCAAGATCGGGGGGATTTATGACCAGGTCAGTAAGTAAGGGAGTGAGGACGGCCTGGGTGCAGCGATGGTCACCAGGAACAGCTGGCCACCCACGGACACACTTGGACCTGTGTGCTAAAGAGGCTTCCCTAAGACAATATACAGGGAGGAGAGGTGGGATAACACTCAATGGGAAGAAAAAATTTTAACAGTTAAAGCATTTGGGAAGAAAACCATGGTAAACTGCCCCTACTGAAATATCTGAGCTGTCAGGGTGGATCAGAGAAATAATGTTCATTAAATCAGTTATGTTTGTTTGATTGTTAAACAGGCTGCCTCAGTCACCAGCCAGAGGGATGCACCTCCATAGAATTTACACTCAGGTGATGCACCCACCCTTTTTTTTCACATATTGGCCTTGCTGGAAGCAGGTTCTCATGGATAACTTATATACGTGCTATGCTTGTGCATGACCCACAGTAATGTACTGTGCACCTCTCTGTAGGCAGGTGTCAGTCCTGGAGTTGGGAGCAGGGAAAGTATCCTCCCAGGAGAGAGAAAGCCCAAAACGTGGAATGAATTAGGCAGAGAAGGAGGCAATGTGGCATTTTAAGTGCTGCCAATCTGTGGACAATGCTGTGCTAAGCAATAGATTCACTACTCCAGTCACAATGATAGGAATTTGAAAAATAGAGTATCCTACAGGAAAGATGACACGGGGAGAAATCACACATTATTGTAATTACAGGCTCGGTTCAGGGGCCCTGGAATTTGGGAGCTTAGCTCCAGATCCAAATGCTGTGCTTTGGACTGATGCTCTGCAAAGCAATTTTGCCATCCTGCTAATGTCCTTGTGGAGACATCAGGGAGAGAGAGAAAGACACAAACACTTCAGAATGACAAGTATGCTCTTAATTACAGTGACAGGCATCAAGAGAGAGCACAAAATAATAACTGGCTATGTCTTAATTTTGGGAAAAAATTATGATCCAGATTAAATCGATACTTTTTTCATATTCCCCACACATCAGCACTGCATGCGTCACTTCAGTCTCTACTCTTCTCACTTGGAGATAGGACAATCTTTCAATTAAAGACTCCTATAAAATCATGTATCTAATTAGCCTGTAATTGTAGGAGGGACATGAACTGTGACTTCCCCCAGCTGATTTCGTAGTAGAGGAGCTGCTGCTCTCTCAGCTGCAATCAAACAGATTTGTCACCAGGACACGAGGAGGTGGAGGCCACCTTGGTCATCCCCTTCCCCTCACCTGTGTAACCTGTTAAAACTGATACAGACCCTCCCTGAAGGCCCAGGGATTTGGCATTCCCTAATCAGAGCCACTCCTGGGTCTGGAGGCGGCACAACCGTATCTTAGGGACGCAGAGGTGTACAGGAAAACTCTGCATCATTAATGGGGGGAAAAGGAAGGCTTTAGGGTGACATTTGCAGAGGAGAAGGAAGGGAAGAGAGCAGTCTTCCTCGCTGCTTCTCCCAAGGCTCCTACTCGTACCGTGCTGGATTTGATGGTGGAGGTAATCAAATCCAGCTTCTCTGCTCATTTTTCTCCTGAAATTTGCTTTCTGTGCATAGAGCATTTACTTCAGCTGCAAATCCATCCTGTTAAAAGGGAACAACCAAGCTGAGAGGCAGCTTACCATAATGGAGTGCAGTCTGGCCTTCCCCATCCTGAAAAAAAGAGAGACTTGATTTTAGAGGCATAGGCAACATCATGGGGACACAAGTAAATCTCAGTTTGAAATAAATAAGCTGAATCACAGCAGTGTTTTAATTGACTAGATAAAAAGGCCAGGACATCCAGCTACCTGACAGTTGGGATTTGAATCATCATCCACCCATCACTCCATATTGATGGATAATCAATATCTATCCATCTGTAGGAGTGCGTGGATCACATCATGACGTGAGTATAATTCAGTTCATAGTGTTATCACTTCCATCCCATAAAAATGAAGGATTTCAGTCCTATGGCCTTACTCTGGGACTCTCACTAATCCTGATGCTTTAGTGCAAGATGTTTCAGCGCAAGCCCAGCCTTGGTCTATTTGAGAGCAGGGTGAAGTACCGGGACACTGAGCTGCATTCTTCAGCACAAAGGATCACACAGAGGGGAAAAAAATCCATTTTTTCCACCTGAGTAAATCTTAGGTTCCTGCTCTTCGGAATTCAGGTCTACCCAAAGCCCAGGTAAGTTCTGTTGGGTGAGGGAAGGGCACAGCACTCAGGGATGAGCAGGTTGCCAAACTCATGCTTGCGAAACACCTGCGGCACAAGGGCAAAGCAAACCTCATGATTTGTAGGTGTTGGCACACAGCCCCCTTTTCCATCTTGACACAGACACCACTGCACCAGCTGCAGTGCTTTGGGAAGCGTGTCCCCTTCCCAGGCTCCTGTGTCCCTCCCCAGGCTCTGCCGGAGAGAGCACATGTGGCACGTCCGGCAGTGCACACCCAGGCACCTCACGCCACCACAGCCTCGTCCTGCCACCAGAACAGGTGAAATAACAGAAGGAAAGAATTACTGGCCACTTTGCTTTCACTACCCCATCAGGATTAGCCTCTAATTCAGTTCTTTGCCTCCTTAATTTATTTGCATCTGTCTATGGAGACTTAAGTTTTTAATTACCATCATCTTTGGGATTAAGGTGCAAATTCTGGTGTCTGTTGTGGATTCTGGAGTAGGCGAAAGGGAAAAGGAGAACAGGAAAACAGGTAGAAATCTCACCCATAGCTGGAGATTTCTGGTTTCCTACCCGCTTTTCTGTTTGATATTAACCCTACTGAGCTGAGAAACTAAGAATGATCTGTGTTTCGGGGTGAGAGGTGCCACCCTTTGCTCTGGGACACGTCACCAACACAACAACCACAGCAACAGGGACAAAAAGGAAAGCCAGATGTAACAGGCATTTGCTGCCCCAATATCCATTTCATGTCTTTTCCAAGCAAAGCAATGTGCCACTATGTCCCATTCATGTCAGTGAACTCACACCAGTATTTGAAGACATCTCGTTTCACGAGCCTCTTTCTGCCCAAACTGTGGGGACATAATGGAAATGGGTGTCCTTAGAGATACCGCAAGCCAAAGAACTGAAGGAATCAGGGACAGCATCCATTGATTATTCCACACTAATAAGGTAACTGAGCCAGAGCCCCCGAGCGCTCCTAAAGCACATGCCTGCTCAGAGGAGTGACAGGGCTGGCACTGACTTCAGCAAAATAGGGAGCAGGGCTGGGGAAGAAGAGGCAGCAGCGCTCCGCATGAGTTATTGGAAAGGCAGGATGTCAAATATGTGGGCTGGGGGATGGGAAGCAGCTCCCCTCCACATCGCCACCTTCAAAACTGCAGTTGACAAAACCAACAGGTGAATGGGACTGCAGCTGTGCAGCAGAAATCCCCTTTCCACGGGAACACTTTGCTGCAGAACTCCCTACAAAACACACAGGACTGCTCCAGGAATACTACAGCCATTTGTTCCTCTTCCAAAGGCCTGTGGAAAGCACTGCTGCTTCAGCAGCCGGCTGGATCTAATGAGGCTTTTTATTTCTCTTAGATGTACTTCCTGGCATCTGCTGGGCTAAGGAGGGAGCGCGAGTCCTGGCATAGGAAATGCGTGTCTTTAATCCCAGTGTGGTTTTTAAAAAGAACTATTAATCCAATGTTATGCAAACAGGGTTTGCACTTTATTTACGCTGTGGATTTTTCCCCCCCTTTGAGCGTTCCGGCTGGCCAAATGCTATTTGTTACACTCCTCAGATGCTGTGCTATTTGCTTGTACTTCCTCTGTGACAAATTTTAATCCAGGTAAATGGAAAAAGCTTTAGCGTGGTCACTCACTAAAGGCCTTGAAATGCCCTCGGGAAGCTGCTGATCTCAATCCCTCTTTGATTTGGCTTTTTGGAGCACCGTGGCTAATCGCAGCCCGACGTGCCCGGCTGCTCCAGGTACAGCAACGCTGAGCCTTCAGAGCAAAGCGGTCACACCTGGAGACTAATCAAAGATGGGCTGTGAAAGTGAGGATTACAGCTCCCATTGTGGGAATTGCGTGAGATGAATATTGCCCACCAGAAGCTGGAAATGTTTGTTTTGCAATGAAACACAGTGCGCAGAAGATGAATTAAGATGGCCTCGATGCAAGGGATATTTTCGAACATGTGATAGAAAACAGTGGTTTCTAGAGCATCCTAGAGGAGTGCAGTGTGCTCTTCTCACAGGATGAGCCTCTGTTGGGATGAGTGATCCCAGTGAGTGGAGAGGGACAACCTGGTGCAACCTCACCCTGCTGGCACCAGTCAGGAGCAGGGCATCTGGAGTGCATCCTCCACAGCCGGGAGGAACGCAGAGATGCTGACAGCGATCAAGGAACAGAGATGCTGATTGTGATCAGATGGATAGTTTCAGCAGATGGACCAACAAAGAGAAGGTGTTGAGTAAGAGAGCTAATGTTGGGGAGTGCAGAAGAAGAGATGGGCAGCTCCAGGGCCAACACACAATGCCAAGCTCTGCTCTATGCCAGGATGCCTCTGAGAAATGCTCTTTCATCATCATGTGTTAGCTGAAATGTGTCACTGAGACAGGTTAAAAAGGAGGAAAACTGCTCTAATTCAGTGAACTTCAACATAAAAGGGGGGAAAAGCCAGACTCAAAGCAGTAATATACTTCTGGTAGGTGCCTGTCCCAGAGCCCTGTTAGCAATGCTCCCTGGATAGAAAGGAGGAGCTCGTGGAAATGGCAGAAACCCACATAGGTAAACAGAAAATGATCAGGAAGGGAAGAAAGACCATTACACATTCAAATGTGAGAGTGCTCAGTCCCACACATGAATGTTACTGACCAACATCAGATCTGATTTCAAGCTTTCCCCTTGCCTCCTAATGTTGGGTGCCATCCAGGGTGCCTTTTACAGCTTCCTGGCACATCTGGCTGTGGCAGGATGGCAACCAAGCTGCACAGCTTTGAGGGAGATGAGAGCACTTCCAAACACTTCAAAACCAAACCCCGAAAGTCCATGTCTACCAAAATCATCAAAACAAAAGATGCCACAAAATCAGTAGTACCTCCTACGTCCAATGGTCTGCGACAGATGTCACTCAATGAAAATCCAACTACCAGTGGATAACTTATTGGATAACAGGATTTTGTGCTGCTCCTGAGAAATTTAAGCAAGAGAAATGAGAGAAGATGGACCGAGCGCAGATGGACCAACTGTCTTATCCGCTAAGTGGTACTATGGCTACTGCACGTCAATTTTGTCTTATAAGTGATAGGATTATATCGGTGTTCCCATCCCATGTTCATTCCTTGGGAATTTCTGTTCCCTGCTTAACCTAACACAAGTTCTGGACTGAAGGGCAGAGACATGGAAACGGCTTGGCTGAGCCCTGCTGAGGTGCTGTACACTCTATAAAACATAGTTGCTGTTTCTTGCTGTTGCAAGTAGGCCTTGGCTGGCCAGTGTTTGACTGTGGCTTCACAGGACAGTTTTAAACAGTGTGCTATAAACACTGACCTGCCTCATTACAAGCTGTGTGCAGAAATCTCTGTGAGAGGGAAGGTGGCCCTAAGAGAGACACCGCCTCTTCTGCATCTCAACTGTTTTATTCAGCACTTAGTAGAGAAAGAGGAAGAACAAGTCCATGCTGGTTCCCTGGGTGAGCTTTGGTCCAGCCTGACCAGTGATGAAGCTGGGTCTGGACAGCCCTCCACACCAGCACGAGGGTCCGTAGGGGACTCCAGTGCTGCTCCACTCAGACCTCATCTCAGTGCCTTCAATCACATCCCCAAGCGCAGACACCGTGAGCACACCATGAAAAGTACAGCAGAAAACATCTACACTATCCTTTCCCTTTGAGGGACAGCACCTGTGCTTTTCATTTTAAGGTATTTTTCCCCCATGTCACCTCTTTTTCTGTTCATTTGTGGCACCTTTTAAGGTGCACCCTCGTTCCCATTGACAGACTCTGAATGTTGGCAGGGATCGCAGGAGATAAGAACGATGAGGTGATAAGAGTGTTTAACAGCACTGGGTCCTGGGCAGCACGGATGGGCCAGAAGGAAGATAAATATTTACACTACATCCTTAGAAGGTGAGTGAATAAAAAGGGCCAGAATAATACAGCCCCTGAACAAGCACTGGTGCTTAGGAGCTGTAATATAAATCTCTGCAGCCTCACGACACACACTCACTCAAGCCAGGGAGATGAAAAATAGCAAGAAAATACTTCCCTCCACTTTTAAAAAGGGTTTTATTTCTCATTTATTTCCACTTTAGACTTCAACTTCCCAACAATTTACTTTAACCTCATCATCTTCTTATTCTCTCTCTGAAATTTTATCTCCAGCAAGACTGAGGATGAGGCTACACCTAAAAGCGCACCAGAATTTACATGTTAATACACACAGATATGTAAAACTAGGCAATGGGGGCTAAAATAACCAGTCTGAACTCCACCAAACCATTCAGTAGATGGCCTTAACCCAGCCTTTATATTCATTTTGACATTATTTTGCATGCAGCAGACTGGGTTTGTACACGTACATTAATACATGTCAAATGAATGCTTGCCCAAGTGAAGCAGATAGAGGAGTGGCAAATGCTGGCATAGAAAAGCAACGGTTTAGTTCGACATGTGATCCTGTTCTTTTAAAATCCCTATCTTAGGCCAGTGTGTGCATACACATACACATAGACCTTTGCTTTTAGTTGCCTCCTGAGCCTTAAAGCAATGCCAGCATAAGTGCAATTTGAGAACCAAAACCATCCAACAGCTTTGTGCCAAAGTCTAGGATCCCAAATAGCTCCGACCCCAGAAAAATAAAGCATATCATGTTTTCTCCCCACTTTTGATTTTGTTAAAGCAAAATATATTTGTATATATACTGCTCACCTTCACCAGCTGTTTTAAGTGGGTGGTCAACATGGGGATAACTAGTTGGCTGGTGCTTGTGAAGTGCTTGTAAGGTTATGGTTGTTAATGCTGGCATAGGCTGTTGTGAGACATCACCAGGTGCATCTCTGGTCCCAGCTCAAAGGCAGCTCAGGCACTCCTCAAGGATGGGACATACAATACTTCTGGCAGAAGCAAAACCAAAATCCATGCACTGGTCATAAACAGCTGTTATTTGGGGATTGCAAACAGCCCACGCTGGTAAGTGCAGGGCTTGGGTGTCTTCAAGGCTTGGTTCCTCAGTTAACTTCCACCTCTCTTGGACGTGGGTAGGTTTGGCAGGGACCCCTCTCTTACTGAGCTCTCCCTCCCCCAGAGCTCTCAGCTCTCTCCTCTGCCCCCTTCCTCCCATTCAGACCTTTTCCTGCACTGTGCTGGGCTGACATCCCTGAGGATGGAAGGTGCTAGACAGATTTTTATCATCACCTCTTGGGCCCTTCTCCAGAGTCTACTGCCAGGCTATCATTTGGCCTATCTTCTAAGTGCCTCACAGATAAATTAGATCTGCATAGACAAGCAATTATTACATTTCTAATGGCATGAACCCTTACAGCACAATCTGCTACTGAAAGGCAAGGAAAATTGCATTAGCTTTTGTTTGATTCAAAATTATGATCAAGGGAAGAGGGATGTTGAAGCCCTCTAAAGCCAAGCCTACGAGCTGGGGATCTTTCTGTCTGGGGACCTCCCTATTCATATTCGCTGCCAGAGCTCATACTCGTGGTTCATTTAGGAGCACTAATTTGGAGTTAAAAGCAGCTCTAAGAAAGCTCAGAGAGAACAGGATGCCCAGGAACCACTACTGGCTCCCTCCCGGAGTCTGCATCTGCTAATGCACCCAAACGCCCCCGGCCCGAGGAGTTCAGTGTGCCAGGGTTACGCTAATCCCTCATCGCCCTAGTTTCTAACTGGTGCCGTACCTAAATTTCCAAGTGCAATTTCAGGGGGATTTATCACATCTACTATGATCAGCATGTAGTGGTGCTGGCACAGATACAGGCTCTCAATATCCCAATGCAGACATGGCTGTCTTTAATTGCAGAACAAACTGATTTCTGAATCCACACAGCGGCTCACGCAGCAGCACTGAAACTCTCAGGGCTGTTTTGCTGTTGGGCATTTTCATCCCGTTTTGCAGCCGGCTCTCTGTGCACAGCTGTGTATTTGGACATACTTATAGGCTATCCAAAGAATATTTGCTACTGCCTGTTACTTCCAGCACCAGGCATCTTGCTGGCTATCAAATGAGTGTGTTGGTGCAACAGAAAAGCTGCCAGGAAGCTGCAGGGATCAAAAATGGGTTTAGAAAAGTCAGTGCCTAAAGCTGTAACAAGTGTCACAGTGCTGTGGCTGAGCCAGACTCCGACAAAGCATGCAAACGTGATCCCAGGCTGCAAACAGGATGGTATTCCAAAGGGTGAGATCCCAAAATCTCCAAAATCTCTCTTATCAGGGTGCTTCCCTGCCCCCTCCTCGTGTAAAAGTTAGTCGCTCCTGTATTGCTTTATCACTTTAGCGTGGCTGAGGCAGATACCTGGTTATTTAAGGGGCAGGATAAATGGGCTGAGACAGCTTTCCCATCCCCAATTCACTAGGGAACGCTTGGAAATTCCACCTGACACGGGACCGCTCTGTGCTCTTAAACAATCTCCCGTCTGATCCGATTGTTCCCCAGTGGGGAGGCAGGCTGCAGCTAGCTCAAGAGTCATTGATTGGATTAACAGCCTAATTCCCAACAGATGAATAGAATACTGATGTCTTGTCAGCCCACATCATAGAAGGAAAACACAATCTGCTTCTACAGCCCCGAAATTTAACCCTTTGCTTTCCCACTCCGCCTCCGCAGGGCTGGACACATGGGTCCAGCACTTTCAGCTGGAGATCCTACCCATTTTAATGAGAAAAGATATATTAACCTTTGGGACACTTTGCCTAATAATCTACATGCCATGGGATCACATGCTATTTTCCGTAAGGTCGGTTCCGTATGAAACCCTCTTTTCATCCTTTCTAAGCAGGAAAGATTTATACCAGAGACTTTTATTATTCTACCTTTCCCTTTTCCCATCTACCATTAAAGGAAATACTCTATGCTTCACAGTAAGCTGCTGAAAATTCATTAGCTTAGCGACATTTATCCTCAAATATGCAGATACTGAACATTATCCGAGTCTATCATTTGATCAGGAGGATGGATCTGCCTAGAGAGGAGCACCCAGCCAGCCTGTAGGAGAAGCATCCCTGCAATACCCTGCAATGCCCTCTCCCTCCAGCAGCTCTTGGCAAGCTCCAGGGCAGAGGAATGAAGCTGGGCACATCACTTGCTCTGGGAGAGCTCCTGTTCTCCACCTCCTAATGGAGACACTAATGTTTTCTTACCTCATAGAAAGACTGTGATAAGAAATTAATTGCTACTGGTCAAATGTTCACTACTACAGAAGCAGGACAGTGTGCATATTAAAGAGATTCTCCAAGAAAAAAAATTATTTATGGACTCCTTGGCACTGTCTGCATTTATTTCCTTGCTTGGGAGACAAGAATAAATAAAAATCATCCGATTTTAAGAAATGCATTCAAAATGACCTATTTTTTTCTTGGATCACTGGCATCCCGCACATAATGCTGTGGGGTTTGTTTTCTTCTAACAGCCACCTTCTACACTTGCATTTACAAAACAGGCAGGTACGTGAGGGTATTACTGTGAGGCACTGACACAGGTTGCCAAGAGAAACTGTGGCTGCTCCATCCCTAAAGAGTTCAAGACCAGGCTGGACAGGGCTTGGAGCAACCTAATCTAGTGGAAGGTGTCCACGCCCATGGCAGAGGGTTGGAACGAGATGATCGTTACGGTCCCTTCCAATCCCCTCCTAGGATTCTATGATTCTCTATACATTTAAAGACTGCAAGGTGTGCATTGCCTGAGATAAGCCAGGTTGTGCTGTGAAACAGAAATAAGATATTTCCACTTGCATTTAGATTTTACAGCTTGCATGCGGAGTGGAAACATTCCCTCTATCACTCCTTTACTCCAACAACCTAATTAGTCCAGCACTGACTAACATGACTAACAGGAGAGAAAGCATGAGAGGATGGAGGTGCACATCCTTTTCCCCCATCTCCTTTTCCCCCTCCAGTACCAGTCATGACAGTTTTTCCAGATTTCATTATTTCACAGCATCATTATACATATAAAAAAACTTGCTAGGAGACTGAATGAAAGAAAACAGGCCTTCCCTCCCCTGGCTTCCAGTGTATCAACCCTACAGAGAGCCCTGTCTTCAGAGACATACGTAGTGCTCCGTGTTCAGAGAGCTACCCTAACCAAAATAATTAGCAAGAGACGTTGCATTGACTCAAACAATTCAATTAATGCCCTGTTAGTATTTTAAAGTCATCCAAATGATTAGCTGTTTTTACAGTTTGAAACCATAATGTTTCATTTTCATCCCAGATGTGAATTGTTCCAGAATGGCAATAAACAAATAAGTCCAGTGAGCCCTGTCCAGCCCAGCCCCTGCCCTGTAACATGGCTGCGCTGTATACTCACGAATCCAGGTTAAGGATGGGGACTGGGGCAGTTGTGCCCTGGAACTAGCAGACTGCAGGTTTTATAAATACATACAGAAATAATTAAAATCTAAGGGGTTTAGAAGGGTTAATCTCCTTTAAATAATCTCTGCCACAAAGCCTGTAAAGTCACTGCTGGCCCCGTGCCCGCGTGGGACCGGCTGTCGGATATCAGGACAGCACGTGTGGGTGGGAGCAGAGAGATTAAGAGGAAGTGCTGCCGCGGTGGCCCATCGGTCGTGCTGCTCCCCCACATATGGCTGCCCCGGGCACTGCTGAGGGCTGGAACGCTGAGAGCAGGATGGGATCCAGCGCCAACCCGCAAGTCAACGTGCCACTTGCTCCACCTGATTAAAGAGAGAGAAGGAAGCTTGATTAGGCTGCTAAATTTAGCAGGTGGGATGGGAGACAGTAGGAGCCAAGAGTGTTGCTTCCACTGCTCGGTTCACCTCAGTCCTTGCTGACTGCAGGCAAATGCTGGCTGATATTTATTTAAAGGGATTCAGGGCTTTGGAAGTAACCTCTTCTCCTCTGCAGGCTTGAACCCACAGCCCTGGGTGGCCAAGAAGATGTTGCACTTTTAATTGTCATCTTCAATGGCCTCAGTGCTGCCACTCTGCATTTCAGGGCATCCTCTTCGTATAAACTGTCATTTAAAGCCAACAGCTGAGTGACCATCAGAGAGGAAGAAATCCGAAAGAAAACAGGGAAACCACCCTTGTGTGGGCTAAAGCAGGGCTTGTCTGAACCCATGAGTCTGATTCCCCCGATTTGGGCAAAAGCAGGGTTAGCTGAAATGCCCAAAATCCCATGGCAATGCTGGAGCACTGTCAGGGACAATTGTGGTATCGTGATGATGACAGGCACAGTTGCAATAAAAGCGGAGCCACAATGTGCTGCAGGAGGAGCAAAGGTGCTGCTAATGGCCTAGGGAGCTTTTTCTCCTTTAAGTCAGTGAGGATAAAGACTCCAGAGACTCTTGTTTTGGTCCCATAAACCTTCCTCGGCTTGGTGTGCAAAATCAGCACTTTCCATGTTGAGATGGTCTGGACCATCCTCTGAACTCATTAAATGAGATTGGGATTTTATTAAGCCAAGCTTGGGGAAGCCTGGGCTAGCAGGGGAGCTGACTTCCAGTGGCCACAGCCCTCAGCTTGAAAGGCACTTTTTTTTTTTAATTTTCCTTCAGAAAAACCCAGTGCCAGGAGTCTTGCTCAGGCAACTCAAAGCACCTCAGGACAGCCCTGTGCCCTGCAGCCTCTAGACAGCCTTTCCTTCTCAAGCACTGTTTCTTAAGGATGAGGACTCCTCTTTGTGGCTAATCTGGAATTAGAGAGGACGTTTGCACACTCACAGCTGTCTGCTGGAGGGGGAAGGCAGCAGAGCCTGGATCCTGCCCTGAAGTGGACCACTGCCAGGGAGCAGCCGACTGCACGTGCTGACTTAAGAAGCTCCCGTCTCATCACCTCAAAGGGTTGCTGTTTTTGTGACATTCAGCAGCCTTTTAGCAGCCTCTGTGAATTGTATTAGTAGCTGATTTACCATTTGTTATTTTATAAGGCACGAAGCTGCTCTTTCATTTGCTCATCCACCACCATGTACAACTACACGTCAGACTCTGAAAACTCAGTCTGTGATCATTGGGGCTGTTTCCCGATGGAAGAAAGGAGAAATAAATAGTGAGGGAAAAGGTTTATTGGTACTGCTCATTCACAGACAGTCAGGTTTCCAAACAGCTATTAATGAAGTGCCAATACTGAAGAAAAAAAAGGAAAAATGTCTGGAGAAAACTGCCTCAGGACATCAAACTACATCAGTAACTGGAATTTCTCGATGGAGCCACAGTGCTATTAAAATAAAGCTGAACTAAGTACTTGCAGTTTGGTCTGTCATTACTTATTTAGTGAGATGCAAAATTGATCTTCACTTTAAAGGGCTCTTTCAAAGTCTAGAGGCAGCACTTGCTCCCTCCTTGTGCTGTATAATAGAGGTGTTCCTAATGAAATTCAGCAGGAGCTGGAGGGAACCAGGGAAAACCGCAGCCAACTTTATAACAGACAGATTTATGTTCAGGGATGTCCTGCTCTTTGAATGAGTTATTCTGCACAGGGCAGGAATAACAGGTTCACCATTCATGGGTTGTACAAGCGTGGCAGAAGGTCAAGTTCCCTGGTGGTGCTCGGTCTGAGCCCAGGGCTGGGGCTGCCGTCAGATCTGGGGCTGAGCTGAGCAGGTCCATCCCATTTCCTACTAAAGCAGCCCAGGGAGCCTCCTGGGACCAGCTGGGCCCAGAACAGGGCCCAGCCCATTCCACCCCGGGGAGGAGCAGATGGCAGGTACTGGTGGTGGCGGCCGATGTGGGGCAGAGCTGAACCAGTGACCTCGAGGTGAAAGGCTTCCTATCTCCCATTATCAATCCCCAGAGCCCCCTCTGGAATAAGTGTTGATACATTAATCTTTCTGACTGATGGAAACAAACTGCAAGTATAATGTTCCACAGGGGAATCTTTATTTATATTGAGGCAAAACTACGCTTAAAAACGTAAAGTTAAGGGCACACTTAGGTTTCAGTCTCTGATCAGAAATGTTAATGACATCCTTTTTCCCTTCCAAGCACTGAATTTAAAGGGCATGTCATCACACATTAGTCTCTGAGCACAGCCCCAGCGTGGATGGCTGCAGTACATAATAAACTGGTGTTTGAGTTTCCTCCTGTGCATGCTGTCCTCCTAAATAGTTTAATAACAAAGGAGTATATTTCAGAGTGCTGCTGGAGTGCCTCGATGAAGCATGTGGTGTAGGATAAATACCTCCACATCAGGACACTTTTCAAAGCCATCAGGCAGAGGGGTCAGTCTGTTGTGGGTTTTTTTAAAACTGCACAAGCTAATGCTTTAAGAGTGTCTTGATGGAATCAGGGAAATTGGATTGTCCCCCCATTTGCTGGCCTAAAACAAGCCTTTTTTTATTTATCCCATTAGAGGAACACAAGAGAAACCTTTTAAACGTCACTAAAATTTTCCCTGCATTGCAAAACCCAGTCAAAAGGGTTTTAAGTAATGCAGCATGTCAAGGTTTAATACATTGTGTTTAGGGGATTGTCTATATTCTGTGCTGTTTCATCAGGGTGACTCCATGGGGCTGGTCCTGGTCGCTGGATTTTGACCCTGCCATCACCGAGCTGTCCAACTAGCTCACACCATTTTAGATCAGGTCTGGTGAACAAAATAGGCAAGTGATAATGAGATGAGATGCAGTTTCCCCTGGACCAGTCTGGGACTCCCAAAAACTCAGCAGTGCTGGTCATTCTCCAGTGATTTTGTTCTGCGAGTTGGGGCCCTCTGGTTTTGGGAGAACCTGTGATTTATTCACTTATTTATAGGAGGACTAGAGAGACTTGGCAAGAGGTGCCTATGTGCACAAGGCTCCAAATTCCCCTGAGATATTTAATATGACAAACATAAGCTGTGTCCCAGAGGCAGAGCCCAGGATTGCAAACTGGCAGCACACAACGTGCTAAAGCACAACAGCTAAAGATGACAACAGAGCCACAGACCCTTGGAAAGCTGGGCTGGTGCCCACTCCACCCTTGCTGTCCCAAGGGCTGAGGGCATTAGTGCCAAAATTGCTTCTCATGGCCCCTCAGAGCCCATCCCACTTGTCAGCCAGCCTAGAAGCTACAGATGATCTGATCTCCCAAAGTAATCCCAACTAGTAATGCTTGCTACTAAAAGACACCATTATTTTGCTCCTACAGGATATAGGAGTTTTCTATCCACGCTGTCCATGTGTATTTCTGAAGACAATGAACATGTCATACCACAGCAGAAGAGGACCTGGGGTGCCATGTTAGTTTGGGCTGAGCATGTAATTCTCCCCAGCCCTGGTTTTGCAGAGAAAACAGGAACTGGAGGGCAAGGAGTGTCCGAGCCTTAAACCTTATGTCCCGGAGTTCACACATGCACACTGAGAGCTGGGAAAGGTGTAGAGCCAAGGAGAGTGAGGAAGAGGAGGCACATCCCAGCCTCTCAACCACTCACAATAAAACCCAGCCCTGAGACTAAGACACTGCCTCCTGATCTTCCCTGCAGGGCTGCATAATCTATTGTACAAAATGTCGAAATTCAGCACGAAAACTGGAAAAAGGGGGTGAAAAAAAAAATAAATCAGACTGGCTGGTTATTGGACCAAGGGCTGTGTTAAAAGGATCAGGAGGTGGTGGGCCAAGTGGTGGGGGAGGGAATGGGATAAAGTAGTGGGTCTAATCAAATCAGTTTAAAAAGCTGCAGCCTCTCCGAGTTAACCTTGCCAATCAGAGAGCGAGCGGGAGCATGTCTGTGCACATTAAAGCGGGAGCGTGTCCTTGAACCCGCAGAATATTCCATCCTCCCCCCACAGCCCACGCAGGCTGTGTACCCAACACCCTCGGCAGACAGCAGGAGAAAAGCCCGGGATTAGGCACCCTCCTCAGCCTCGCCCAAGTGGAAGTCAATGCTGGCTAAGGCAGCTCGGGTGCTTCCCTGCGATTAGAGGTGAGCTCGTGGGATTAAGCCAGCAAGAGTTGGAGAAATGTTAAAAAACAAACCAAAAAACATAAAAAAGGGAACAAAAGGAGAAACCCTCCCACTGACAAACACTGTCGCACGGAGCCTGACAGCTGTGAGAGGCATTACTAACCTTGCTAATGACTAAGGGTATTGAAGTCACTTTAAAATAAATATTCACTAGGAATTACATGGGTAATCTAAAGGGATTATCCTGCTGCCTTAACAGGTCCATAAACTAAACGTTAAATGGTCTACGCAAGAGTTTGCATTAATTTTGACCCAAATCAACCCTTCTGCTAAAAGCCGTGGAAAGCCAGATTCAGTTTTGGAAACCACGTGTCTGCTTTAAGTCAGTGCTCTTAGAAATTCCCCTGGATCCTCTGTTTTCTGAAGGAAAAATGGGGCTGAGCTCTTGGAAGCCAGGAGCCTGCCAGCAGCCAGGGAAAGGCTTTAGCAGAAACGCACACTCAGAACATGAAGCAGCAAGCACAAATCCAGCCTCCCACATAATCCAGTCCCTGAGGCAAAAGTATCCATGTTCAGAGTCTTAGCTCCAGGGCCGTCTTCCCTAGGGAGACAGGGAAAGCACAGTGTGGGGGGAAGGAGCCCCGCCAAAGAGAATGGACAAACCCCGCGCCTCAGTTTCCCCAGCTGTAAAAGGTGTCACATGCCTTTCCAGCTGAGGCACTTTTCCCTGTGCCTCAAACTACAGGAAGGGAATTTCATCTGGAGCTGAAACACAGCTGGGGGGTGTGTGTGAGCCAGGCTCGGGCAGGTCAGGCGAGCAGGAGTTAAGGCAAGAGGGACCGAATGATGGGATGAAAGCAGCTCCTGTGCACCAGGTGCACTCCCTGACAACAACTTCACTGTCTGTACACGAGAAAGAACAGTCTAAAACCACACAGACACCTTAAAGTCACCATATACAATGCCCAAACTGCGTCTGATTTCCAAGATCCTATCAGATACAAACAGGGAGTAAGCACTTCAGATGAAGAAGAATCAAGCACAGTGGGAGGCTGGCAGGGAAAACAATCCAGAAAAAGATCAATATTTAAAAAGCTTACTATTACTGATGGAGGGAAGAAAAACATTTCCAACCTTTATGTTTTCTAAAGACTTTTCCTGCCTTTTTTTTTTTTTTTAAGTTAGAAAAATCCAGAAAAGTCTAACCTGATAAAACCTATTTTCACAGGAAATCTTCTTTCAAAGCCTTGGCAACAGGAGTGGAAGTGCTGTCTGAAGGCAATGTGGAAGAATGCTCTAACAACAGCATTTTAAAGTCAAATGCCAGACAAACAGTAACTGCATGTAAAGCCAGTTTTACACACTCTCAAATGAAAGATCATCCCACTGAATGAGATTTCTTCCATCTGAAATACATAGTTTTAGGAACTCCTAAATATATGCTAGAAAAAATTCACAGATAAAAAAAATTTCTCTCTTTAAACAAGATGAATTCTCCCCCTTCCTTTTTAAATAAACAAATAATCTCAAAGTTTTCTTTATGTACCATAAAAGAATGATAAACATCCTCCACACTGATTTCCACCTACTAATGGTGACCTAAAACAGTCTCTTGCAGCTGAAGGAGCCATGAACAAACCTGAGAACATCCCTCAGTCTCCACCTAGCCAGCTCTAAAACAAAACATGAATTGCTGTAAAAAACAGCACAGTTGCTATTTTCCTTCTCTGTCCCAGCTGGCAAGGGCTGGGATAGGAGAGCTTTAATTAAGGAGACACAGAGCCTGGCAGGGCAAACCCCTGTCCACTGGGGTGTTCCTGCAGCTGCAGGAGAATTCAGGGAACACCAGCCCCATGGGGTGAGCTGGCAACATCAGCACTTTCTCACACCAGCAAATATACTTGCACTTACCAGTGAGACCTGAAGCAGGGATCCAGAGCATCTGCCTGCTTCAAATTGACAGGAATCACATTTAGGTGTCTATTAATAGGGAACACCTGTGGGATGGGTTATAATTGGCTGTTTTGTGCTGCAGCCACCAAGGATGTGAGTGGAAAGGGAGATCTCTCAGCAAAGTCAGCCACTTCTGCTACAGCCCCTCCTCAAAGCAACAGGAAACCTCCTAGCCATGCTAAACATGGATATTCAACTGTGCTGCTTCTAGAAGAGCTCCTCCAGAAAGCCATCATTCCATCCAG
Source organism: Myiotriccus ornatus (assembly GCA_036023395.1). Lineage (NCBI taxonomy): Eukaryota > Metazoa > Chordata > Aves > Passeriformes > Tyrannidae > Myiotriccus > Myiotriccus ornatus. The sequence goes on along the minus strand of JAYRBT010000005.1, from coordinate 29,221,740 downwards.
GATAAATCACCTTACTGCACCTCTTGGTCACACCACAAAGCCTCACAGCATCTAAAGCAGAATGGAAATGATGGCACAAGAACTTCAGTTTGTATCAAATGCAGCAGCCCTGCATACCTAATTTGCTAAGCTCAGGCAAGTGTTAAAGCTCTTCTGTGGGCTGCATCAAAGCCTAAAGAAGGCTCAATTTGCATCCACAAATGCACTGATTACTGTGTTTCTCTGGGCTGATACAGGTAGCAAGGTAAGGAAGCGCTGGGCAATATCTGAGGACAAAGTTTTGTTTATTTTTCTTCTCCAGGACACCCAGTTATGAGAGACATTTACTAGAGAGACCGGGTGAATACTGACTTTGACCATCCTTCTCTCACAGAAACCTCTTCCAAGACAAGCCTCTTCTACAGAACTTGAAGTCCTGTAACCAGGACTTGTAGTTCCCGCACTCCTTTCCGTATTCCGTTACTTGTTCTGCAAAACTCACCCCACATCCCGTGACCCTGTGAAGGGAGAAGTCCCCATGATTTTTATGCAGTCGTAGCCTGCCATCGGAGCAACTGTGCAACAGAATAAAATTCAAAGATAGACAGCTTCCCTGGGTGCCTTTTCACACCTTGAGTGCTCAGGAGACAATACCCTTCTCTGGGAGGAGGCACAGTACTGTGGAGAGACAGTACATATTAATTTCTAAAAGAGGATTTTAATCATGCAACGTCCTCTGCAGTCGCACAGAATTTAATCTCATTGCTGACTGTGGGTGATGGGGGAGCATGTTAAGTGGAAAAGTTGTATTCAAGACCTTCTTGCAGATATGTGCTACAGGCAGCCCCTTGGGAGGAAGAGAATGACCCAAACCTGTCTCTCTCACTGCTGACCACCCCAGCCCAGAGCCCCCACATACGTTATCCACTCACAGAGAGGAAATGCAGGCACATTCCCAAAGTTCTGCGCAAGGTTGAAGTACACGTGTTAACACAGTTAGCATTTATCAAGCCTTACTTTAAAAATATTGATTTATTAATCTAGGCAAGACCCAGAGATATATGCACATAGTATTCCCATGTTAGTTACAGAAACTGAGACACACAAAAAAACCCCACTGTCTGACTTGCTCAAGGTTAAATGAGGAGCACAGCCCACGGCCAGGATTAGTTTCAGGATGCTGAGCTCCCAGTGCTATGCTGTGACTATCAGGACATGCTGTCCTTTTCCACAATTTTTCTTCCCTCTTCTTGTAAGATCTGTCTTTACCTAAGCCTAAATTTAGTAAATGTACTCTTGCCTTGATTTAGTAATATGGAAAGGAAACATGGAAGTGGAAAACCATAAGCTGAGAACTGAGACTCCCCCAGCTGCTATGGAGACCCATCGTGACTGGGCTGGCACCTGCCTTCTGGATGGTTATCCTCAGATTCCTTCCACTTCTGCTAAAGACCACTCTCAGGCAGCTTTACAAATCTTGGTCAATGAAACAATTATGTGTTAAAGACAAAAATCTAAAAGGAATTACTATAATTTGTCCCACAAGTTCTAATGGGACCTTAAAGTTTATACAAGAAGTTGTACTTAGAATTGAGAAGCAATTCTTTTTTGGAAGCTCCTATGAAACCAAAGAATGCTGCTTATAATCACTGCCTGGGAAGAGTGAAACTCAATGCCTTTTTTTTCCTTGCTAAAATAAAAACCACTCCCCTAATATACCCAAAGTTAGCACACCCCGAGTGACAGCCGAACAGAATACAATTCCATAAAATACCTGCAGTTCAATGAAAAAGGATAAATGTTTTCAAGCAGCACACACTTGACACCTACTTTCTAAATCAAGTCAAACCTCCTGACCAGGTTAAGTCACTCTGTAACTTTTGAGCTGTTACACCAGCTTTGGACTACTAATGGTTTAAAAATTAAGTATGAGACAACAGATCTATTAGCTTTAAAATCCTGAGAAAATGGAAAGAATGACCATATGCTTTTGTATACAACAGCCATGCCTGTAGCGTGGGAGAACTGTAAAAAAGCAAAGTATCTCAGTGATAAACACCTACCAAATCTGAAGGAACAGCTTTTAGAAGACAAGAAATTAGGAGAATCCTTTAGGCACACTTCTCTATAATTTATGTTGCTGAATGCACAGTATGTTCTTTCCAGTCTCAGTTGGCCTGGAACATGGGAAGTGTGCTGCTTAGGCAGCCAAAGTCCACTTCAAAGCCTCAGGACAGACAACAGACAGCATGAAAAAGAGGATAAAACTTAATCAAACACTGAATGCTTAATGACAGAATTAAAGCATCTATGGCAGGCCATCATCTTTCTCCAGTTGCTCCTTCATTTTATTCCTAAAATCCTTGATTTTGTTAACAAAACTTGAGAAGGAAAGTTGACTACTTGAATGTGCCATCATCTCCTTTAAGTAGTATGTTATTCATAAATACAAAGAAAATTTTATTTAGTTTTTCTCTTCAAAACCAAACCCATCATATGTATGATGTGACTTCAATTTATTTTTAAGAAGCATTTGAAAATTTCCTTGTAAAAGATTTTTAAATTCTAATTCCATTCATATGTACCTGGGCACAATACAAAACAACTAATAGTCTAACAGAGAAAAAATGTTTCATTTGCTGTTTTCCATCATGATTCAAATGTAAAAATTAAAAATGTGAATAGACTGGGTTAAACTACATAATTAAGCAAACATGGACAGACATTGTGTATCTGATTAGCAAACGAACAACTAAATTTACCATAAAGGCTATATTTAGCTGCAAATGAACATATTTTAATGACTACTAACCAATGATAATCAACCTTTCCTTAGAAAAATAACCAAGAACTAGATTTAAATTGATTATTAAATCAATTAAATCAATCCAATCTGTCAGAATCTCCCTCATTAGAGTCACTCTTAGATGCAGAGCTGCTGCCTATATGGTCTGGCCACCCAGGCAAACCACAGAATGATGCAGGGTCAAAGGTACAGTCATACACAGCCCCTTCCCAGCACACCCACCCAAAATTGCACCAGACTCTCCTGAGTCCTAATGTGTGCCCAGCCCTCTCTCAAACTGAGCACATCCATTAATGTGTGAAGCCCATTAATATGTCCTATTTTTCTGCATTAACCGAACAAAAATGTGGGTCCCTGTAACAGCCTGACCCGTTTCGAGAGTCCAGTGAACTGACTTTTATTTCTTAGAAAAAAAAATAAAAATAGTGTTTAAATATAAAGCAACCAGTTGCAGCATCGTGGGATTAGTTGGATGAATCCTTTAGTGGATATAATCTGCTTAATGGCAACAAAGATCACAGCGCAGTCACTGCAGCTGTGACACTCGGAGCATTTCACCGAACGGGAACGTTTGCATGAGGCTGGAACAGTCCCTTTTATTTCCAGCCTTTTTCCCTCTCTCTCTCTCATTCTCTCTCTCTCTCTCTCCCTGTGCAGTCAACATCCCCATCAGCTCCATTAGCATGAAAGAATTAAGGAGGGAAACGGGAAGGGTGGAGCAATTTACGTCTGTGGGTCAGCATACTTACACAGCATCATATAATTCAATTAAATGGACAAATAAAGTGGTGCTAGTTGTTTTCCAAACTCAGGTTAATTTTAACTTAATTCCCACGCTGCTCTGGGCCAAAGGGCTGTCTGAGGCTGCCTGATACATAGCTAAATGGCCAGCTGTCTGTTATGGAAAGGAATGTTGTATGAGTCCTCCTGCTTTTTTCTTAGGATACTCTTAAGAGCGTCCTTACTCCAAAGATATTCTTAGTATCCTCACCTTGCCACAAAAAAAGAGACTGAAAGTAAAGACTTGATTCCCGTAATTACAGCTCTGTTTGCACTGGTCCATTGCTTTATATCATACCTTTTCTCACTGTTAAACTGCAAAAGAATATAGTAGAACTTCACAGATCTGAGGAGATTTTAGCCTGCCCTGTAAGAAATTAAGAAACGCTATTTTCCGGGCTTCTTAAATTAAGACTTTCATCATTAATTCCAGTGATTTACCTCACACAGACAATCTTAACACGTACAAAAATAAGCAACTAAATCCTAATTTATTTACCTCTAACTATTCTCCTTCTGGGTTTTGCTTTCTCTGGAAAAATCCCCTAAGAGCAGGTGAGTGCACTAATGACTGAGAACAGCCATGGATAAACACAGAAGGCCTGGAGGAAACTGATGGATAGATATGGCTGTAGGAACATCTTACGAACAAGCTGTTTGCTGTAGAGTTTGCTAAGGTCGTCTATCCGCAAGCTGGTGCCACTCAAACCTGTGCAGTTGCACTTTGGAACAAGAGCTCTGCAGGAGAATTAATTTCTGTCTGGAGAACAAAGACCTTTTTAGTATCATGATGTTTTGAGGCCTTTAAAATAAATCAGTGCTTGAAGATGCACAGCACCTTCCATAAATAATACAAGCGTTCCTCCTTCTCCTCAGCCAAATGTTCCTTTCTCCAGAGCGTCGGCGCAAACACCCCGCTGCCATTCTCTCCACCAGGAATATTTGCATTTCAGCAGTTCTGCGTGGATACAATTTGTAAAGTGCCAGGCAAATAAGCCCCACTCTGAATTGGGGAACGTTATTGACAGACAACCTGGCAAGAAGCTTTCAAACCCACCAGGAATGTTGGGAGGCCAGATCTGCACATGTCAAGTCCGTCACCTCGGGAGGCTTTCAGAGTTTTGCTTTTTGTGACGCTACAAAACGCATCTCCAGAGCCATTACACGAATTAGTTGGAAAGGAAGGTGGGGGGGAAGGAGGAGCAGCTAAGAACAGTAATACACCCCTGTGAGGACATTTAGAAGCATCTGGCTCAGAGATATTAAGAAAGGAAGGAAAAATTAATCATGCCGGCTGGGAAAAAAAAGCCTGGCATCAGCACAGCCACCTTGTCGTAAGGCAGATATTAATAATCCGAACCCCCAGGGAACACTCAGACATCTGAAAGATCCACTTGTTGGCTCTCACTGAGCAAGGCAGGTTTAACTGATGTCTCTTTGAAACCTTCTGAATCTCATGCTAAAGCACTGCTCGGGATCTTTTTTTTTTGCAGCAGAACAGAACCCTCAGCGTTAAAGATCAGAAATTTACTGCATTTCTCTCTTTTTCCTAGATGGTATCAAAGAGAGGACACCCAACATTTTGCAGGTCTGTAGCTGCCCAGTAGCTATGAAGGACACCTGAGAGAAATGGAGGGGGAAAACTGGCTGAGTATTTTAAAAAGAGAAAAAGCAAAAAGGATCTTTGCTGGAATGGAAGACAGCTGGAAAAACCACACCTGGCCAAGACATTGCATCTTAAATATAACTCCTTAGGCTGAGAGTAGGATGTAAAGTTGGTGGCAGCAACAATAACTAGAACTCACATCTTCAAGAGAATTTATTTAGCCAACAAAACATGGCAAAACCCTCCTTTTTTTCCTGCCTTCTTCTGTCTCCAGAGCTGCAACAATCTTTCCTGCCTAACACACTGAAAGCCAACACGATAAAGGAACAACTAATCTGCTTGTATTTGGGAAATGAGGAGTGTTGATAAAAGCACACCAGACACCCCCAACATAATCTTATATTTCTGACCTCTCGGACCATCTGTGTGGCTTGCTACAACTTCAGATTCCCAGGACACACAGCTGACCCACTGGAGTTTAGCACCAGCTACAAACTAAGTGTCTCAAAGACCAAATGATGATGGAAAAGCACCGAGCTGGATGTTTATATGCTATTTGACGATGCAGGAATTGCCACCTTGGAAGCCAACAAGCAGCCACAAGGTGGGTTGTGGCTGGCAAATCTAGAGGAACATTTTCTCCAGTTAGGGAATATTGCTCAGATATTCTCTGCTTAGAAACAGCAAACTCCAATCTTTAAGTGGAAGATGATATCCTGGAGACCAGCAGTGTACCAGGTGTTTTCAGTAGCTGGGCAGAAGGTTTGAAAGCATCATCCAGCCAAAAATGCTGTGCCAGTGTCTGCTTGAATCAGAACCAATTTTGCAGCTGGATGACTGTGTTTTTAACCACTCTATCCCAGGAGGAAACATTTTCTGCATGGGGTACAGCTGTGAACATTCCTATGCAAATGAAGCAATTTTCTCTTTTTCTCTATGAAAAGTCTCCCATCTCTTCCCCGTCACTGACTTTTTTTCTCCCAATGGACTTGATAAAATGCAGCACTTGTAGGGTTCTTTTTAAGTTGATCATAGCAAGGGACACATTCAGCCCTAAGATAAATGCCAATAAAAGTCCCATTGACTTGAGTGGGGAATTCATGTCAGAAGTCCTCAGTAATGACACTTTATCATCCTTTAAATGCTCAGTAAGACTCCTTCTGCCACAACCCTCCGTGTCACCGCTGTCTGGCATCACCAGGGGAAGCCAGGAGCCAAGAATACCATTTTTCTGCTGATCTCTGTATTATTTTCTTACTTCATTCACTTGGCCTTTCCATTTGCACTACCTGTTGTGCTGCATCTCATGCCAAGATGAGCTCTTTGGGATAGGGATGGTCTTTGCTCTTGCTTGATGCCTTAGCTTATAATTTACACAGGCACAAGAGGAACCCTTAAGCTGATAGGCAAAATAACCCAACAAGCTCAATGATTTAAACCAGGTGTAAATGACTAATTTTTATCATCTTCCACCTTCGACTCAATACACATTTATGATCTTTACATGTGGTTTATCCCAAGTGACTGGGCTTAGCAAACTGACCACATCCACACTTAACTTTTCCACCTGAGAAGTGAAATGAATCATTTAAAGTCACCAGAGCTCTGAGTTTTCCTGCTGCTGCGAAACATCCAGATTGAAACTGCCTTCATGGTTTAAATTAACCTCTTTTACTCTGCAATTAGCACTGGAGGTAAGGGGGTATGTGATCACTTCCCATTATTCCAAAAACAAGCAGTTGGTCATTAAGCTGTGAAAAATTGATTATTTGCAATTGCTGAGCCGTAACTTTACAAATCTCTTCAGAGTCTGACCACTGGAATTCAAAGTGTAATGCTCAATTTCATACCACTTCAGAAGCCAAATTACCATGTAATCTGTGAGCACTGCTTGAAAATATCCTGACAATAGCAGCAGGAATAGGGCATCACAGAGAAGGGAACCAGGCAGCTTTGGCAGACCTGGCTTCTGACTCAGATTTCATCTGCAAAGTCTGAATGTGATTAAAATTTGAGTTTAAAAAAACAAAAAGAAAAAAAGAGTAAATTGAAATGTCCTTCACAGAGGTAACATGGCCACTGGCTGAGGCCAAGCATGTGTCAAGACCTCCAGACCAGGCCTGGATAAGAATAACCTTTAATGCTATTCCCATTCCTTTCCCCTGCCTCATAAAAATACTGCTGGATGTACAGTAAAGTAAGGAAATATCACGGGGTGTGGGGGGGGATCAATTAAAAGAAATTTGCAAACCATTGTGTTAAAACATCTCTTTTAGAGCAGCCACTTTTTATCTGCAGGGCAAGTAATTGCAGTACTATGGTGGCAGTAACATCGTGCATCAGAGAAGGTGACAACTTTTTTAGGGGTATTTATTGTGGGCATACTAAATTCAGGACTGTACCCTGCAAATTAATTTACAAGGGTGGCAGAAGTCAGTTGGCTAGGGCTGCTATTGCTAATAGCTAGAAAAGACCCACTTAATCACTTTGCATTTTTATTTGTAGAAGATAAAGAAACATTTCTTTCACTAATAGTTTCATGCTTGTTTCATCTCATTTTATCTGGACTGCAAGATCTGTTTAATTTCATTTCATCAGTTTTCTGAGGTTCTTAAAAGTACCATATTTTTATAATCTTGTTATATCCATGAGATAAAAAACGATTATTTGCCCCACCATTTCCCAAATGGGAAACCACGGCAGAAAGAAATCAAGTGACTTGTTCAAGGTCACGTCAGGATTCTGTAGCAAAACTGGACAATTAGAAACCTGAACTTGACTCAGAAAGGAGCTATAAAGGGAATTTCCTCACTGAATCCACAGGCATTCTATAGATCTGGGCATCTACTGCTATGTTTTTTAATAACACATGTAACTGTGGTAACCCAGCTTCGAATGGACAGATCCTGTTATTCCTCTCAGCTAAAATAAAAAAAAAGGAAATTCTCTCACTAATGAATAAAACTAACCTACAACTTAATTTTATGGCTACACCACCACTACGCAGGTATGGGGAGTCTGAAGTTTAGCCAAAGTACTTTAAAGGTACCAGTTGCTGGTTTTGAAAATTTCAAACAGGAGGTCTGGCTCTGTGAAGAGGAAAAAATGGTAACATTCATATCTTAATTTATTTTTCTCCTAAACCTTAGCAGAGCCCTCACTCAAGCTAAAAGAAAATACCCATCTCAGAGTTCTGCACATTCAGGACATGTGTTGCTCACAAACATCTCAGTGTTAAGTGGTGAAATTGTTCAGCACTTGGATTTTTCTGCTAGATTTTATATATAACAAAATAAATCACTCAACCCCACTCTTCCCCCGATGACAGCTGCCTATGCAGTTTTGTTTGCACTGTTTAACAGCCTCAGGAACTGATTTGCTCTTGTCTGGGCAGGAGTGAAGCAGGAGTGCACCAACAACGCAACAGAAACCTAGAGAGTGAAGCCAACAACTTAGAAGGAGGAGGTTGAGTTGTGCAATGGATGAGACATGAATAAGGAAAGTAGTAAATAGTAGAATAGCAATCAGTATATAGTAACAGCAGTATACAGCAATAGCAAGTGTGTATATATATATATACATGTACACACACACACACACATACAAAATTGAATAGCTGCCTTGCTCACTGCTTTCTGACCATATTTAGCAGGTGGAAAACAAGAGGTGTTTTCCAGAGGCAGTTTCAAAAGGGTGTGAGGGTACGGAAGCACCATTAGTACCATTTACACGCACAGAAATACCAACAGTTGCTCACCACATTAAAACCTGACACCTGACCAGCTAAGGCGTTTGCCCTACACTGTAATCTGAACCGTGGAGCTGAAGGGATCTTTTGAACAATTTTGGCAAGCTGGACATGAACAGATGCTTTAGACTTATGCAGTGTTAATGGGAGGAGCAGGTATGTCAAACTAAGTCACTGGCTGTCTCCAAGCTGCGGTTTCCATCTCTCTTCCAAGCTGCGTTGAAGTGCATTGGCAGAACAACATCCATCAGGGATGTATCGAATGCTGACCACAGCAGTACTTGTCCTCTGCAAAGAGGATACAAGCAGAACAGTCAAATCTGCATAAACACTGCATTAATAACAGGCTGGGTGAAGATTGCATTTTAATACTGAACTCCAGCTGAAGTACCTGCTTATTTAAGAGTTCAGAGAAGCTTCTTCAGTTGCTGGTACCGATGAATATTTCAGTGCCCGCTTCCAGGGAAGGTTTTGTGCACAGCGGAATGCCACAGATCCCAGGCCAGGACCTCATGCTTATTCCCTGGCTTGGGAGTTCAGGGATCAGTGTTGCAGTCAACACCCAAAGCCATGCTGTGCTTGGGAAACCAGCCATCATTAGCACATGCAAATCCCTTTGAACACAACATTTTGGAGGTCAGAGCAGAGCCACTGGGTGCTTTTCTGAAGAACAGGCAACACCACATCTGCCTCTGCTGGTTTCCCTCACACTACAAACCTACCTTAACGATTATTTACACTTCCCTCTTCCAACCTTCCTCTTTCCTCTTATGTAAACACATTATAAATACAGACTTGGCATAAAGCCCATCAATCCACTGCTCAGACCCGGTCTTAAAGGTCTTTCTCTGGACAAGATATGATTTAGCTCCAAGTTCCTGTAAGCCTGAGCAACTTCTTCCAGCCTCCATCAGCAATAATGTGACACTTGCCCTTGTGCTACCAATGAGACACCCACACCTTGAGAAACCAAATCCAAATTTCAGCATGACTCACATGGACTTCTCTATGGACATCCCTCTCCTGTGGCTCCCAAGAACCCTCCTCAAGGGTTCTTTGGGGTTTTGGAGGGAAAACTGGCAAAAGTCATACTACACTGTAGATGCCATAGGACTTTGCCCTGAACAAGACCAAGACCTCTGGCCAGTGTCAGATAATCCGTCACTATAAGCTACTTGCATCCAAGCCAGATATTTATTGCTATTGATCTGCCTGGTCCCAGCGAAAGACTTTTGTTCTCCCAACCCGGGACTTTGACCTCAATTAAGTTATGAATTTCAATCCGATAGACTGCTCCACTTACCCTGCTGCTCTCCCTGACTGGATTAATTAGAATTAGCTAGGCTGGGAGTCACCCCGAGCGCCTCATGGATCATGTTATTTTAATAATAAATAAAGAGACAGCAGCAGCATACAAGGAAGGATTTTGAAAGATTGTTCATCCAAGAGCATCATTCAGGGCCTGCCAATACTAATTTCTCTGAGTTTGATTACCTCATTTACTTCTTTTTATTTCTATTCATTAATTGAGTTTTATCCCCCATTACTTCAGCTCCCCAAATGTGCCCTTCCTATAAAGGAACCAGACACACGCTTCGCTGTTACAAAGTTTTATTACTGCAGCTCATCAAAAGTATAGTTAGCAGGAATGGAATAGTCATTAAGCATTTAATAATCTAATAGTGCTGAGAAAAAAAATATATTTAATAGGGGAGGGGGAAGGGAGAGAGAGGGACAAGACAAGCCTGTCTGTTGCCATGAAGAGTGCACTGAGGGCTCTCTACAGATAGTTTATTGGCTGGTGGACAAAACCAAGTGTCTTCCAGAAGGTAACATCTAACACTGGAGAAAATGCATATATCCATCAGGACATTTTCTGACATCACCATAATGCCTTTGTAAAGAGCCTAAAATGGATTGAATACCAAAGGAATTTGACTGGCAAGGGGAAGTTTCCGAACTACTGAGTCAGGGCCTGATGGCTACATTATCCTTATTGCTTCTCCTTCTCTACAAAAGCAATTACATACCCAAAGATGTTGGGTTGCCCAGGCCTGTATGAAATGGATTGTCTCAGCCAGCCATGTCACAGCCATACTACGGAGCTACTGACCCATAAAGGAACACTTATCTGTCATGCTCATTTTAATGCTTAATTGGCTGGAACAGCAGAAACAAATTTGGATGATGCAAATTTTACCAGGGCCTCCAATACTGGTACCCAGCTTGCAGATAACTCCTAAAGTGAGAACAAACACCACAGACAACTTCACTGCACCTTTGTGTAAGTTCAGGCCTTTGTTTTATAAGAAACCTTTATTCCAGCAAAGCTGAGCCTTGTCAAAAGAGGGTGGAAGACCCATTTCAACTTGGAATATCTAAGTTGTGACAGTTTATTGGCCTGTTAGATAAACTTGAAGGATACTGAAGGATAGAATTTACTTGTTTTGTTGCGAAAGGGAGGAACTGAGTAGTTTTTCTGTGACAGGCAGAGGGAGGATGGCACCAGCCTTTGCTTCCTGATGCAGGTAAGCACCACCAAGACTTCTGCTATGGGGATGCCTGTCCACATGGATCTCCAAAAGCCTTTGGACACACCATCTCACCAAAGGCTATTAAATGATGCTGTCATAGAGCAAGAGGGAAGGTCTTTGCACTTCTTGAGAACTGTTAACAAAAGTAGAGATTGAACAGGACTAAACCACCAGCTTGCACAATTACTGGTGATCACTGGAGCCTTTGAGGGACTTGTTGCAAGGGCCTGGGTTGTTCAACCACGCAAGTGAAGAGGGGAAGCAGGCTGAGCGTGAAGCATCCAAGTCTGTTAAACCAGAAGCTGGCTGTAAGATGCTACAAAAGGATCTCACGGTGACAGGGTGAAAAACCTGCAGGTGAAATTCAGTGCTGATAAACACCAAGTAACGCACACGAGAAAAAACAATTTTCAGTCTAAATCCAGAGCGATGGGCTCTGAACTAGCTATTCCCTGTGGAAACAGATCACAAGTTACTACAGACAGCTCTATAACACCAGCTCAGTATTCAGTGGTAGTTAATAAAAAGCAAACAAAAAGAAGGCACTTGGGGGGAAAAAAAAGAAGAGGAAATAAGAAAACATTATTGCCTCATTAAAGCTGATATTGCACTTAGAGCTTGGGCACTGGGAGAAGTGCTGCTCCCTTCATCTGAATGGAAATAAGGAAGAACTGGAAATTACTCAAAGAATGACAAGGAGCAAAGTTACTGAGCAGCTTCCAAATGGGGTAGGATTAAAGAGATGAAACTCCTCAGCCTGAAAAAGAAGTGATCAAGGGGAATCAAGGAGACCCATAAAGTCAAAAGCAGGACGGAGAAGGTAATTGGGGAACAATTACTATTTCTCACTACACAAGAACGATGGGCTCTCACATGGAAAGATTGTGGCAAGCGCAAAGCAAATGCACAGTTAAACTACACAACTCCCACTGGTATAAAAGGTTGGGAATCCAAAGAAGGACGAGAGAAATTTATCAATGAAAAATCCAGAAGCGCAAAGATAATACCAATGGTTCTGGAAGCCTCCAAGCCACAGACTCTGGGAAAATACATGAAATTATCACTGCATCCTTACCTTACTCTGTCTCCTAAGCATTCACTCTTCCCTGCCACTGGAGACACGATGCCAAGCTAGAAACTCTTGTGTACTGACACTCTTCCCATGGATGCTGAACTAACACGTACAAGCTGAGAGACAGAAGCATCCTAAATTAGCTTTCCATTTTCAGTGCCGTTTTGCCACTTACGATCCATGGAACCAAGAGACAGCTATAATCATTAAAAATCTTACTCAAGATCTAACCAAAGTAAGCATAAAGAGTTATTGCCCCAACATCCAAATCATTAGAAAAATCTTACTTAGGAAAACTAAAAGAAAAAGTACTTTGCACCAAAGACTGCAAATTCCAGATGCCCCAATGATGCGACTGGAACTGGTTTTTTGTAGGCTTTTGTTGTGGTGGGGGGGTTTGTTTAGTTTTGAGGGTTTTTAGAGGAAACCGGAAGAGACAACTGTTGACAACAGATGAATATAAAATTCCATTTGGAAAGTAAAGCCAGGCTTTCTAAAATCCCAGTGTCCTCAGGGAGAAGGTGAGCAGCAGAATTTAACTCTTTCAAAACAGGGAAAGCTTTTCTAAGGGGCTGAACTCAAAAGATCATGTTCTAGGAACCATCTCTCCTGAGTGAAGAGGAGCTGATTGGCAGAGGTGGTTCCTCTGGCAGGGAGAGGTGACATCGAGGCCATAGGAAATGAAACAAGGCTAGAGACCATTCCTAGGGTGATTAGAGACCATTCCTAGGGTGATGTGCTCACCTGAAGAACTAGTTTGGCTGCCAGTGGTATCCTGTTTGCGCAATTAACCAAACACCTTAATGAGGGATTAAAGCATTTCCAACAATGACTTTAGGAATTACAGGTGTTTTAACACGTGCTTATTTCAAAGATGACCCCAAGACCAAGGGGCGTAGGATCATCCCCGGCCCTCACAGGGAGGCATTCAAGGTAAGGCTCTTTCCTGCCTCTGCAAGGACATATGAAGACAGTAGGGAGTTTCCCCTTTGCAGCAGAACACATAAGAGCACCATGGTGCCACCTGCACTGACCCCAAAGCTCACTGCTGCTGCTGGCATCTGTCTACTGTGAGCATTAGCAGAGATCGTACCACAAAAGAGCTGTGCTGTTCAGGAATGGAATCAGGCACAAAGCTCTCTGATGCAGAGGGTGGTTCATGCTCTCCGGGCTAAAACTACGTGCCTTCTGCCAGACTGCATTCCTGCACCAGTACTGGCCATGGGATGTGCCTCCCTCTGCACAGCGCAGCCCTCAGTGCAGGGTGATGCCCACAAGCCACACAGTCCCACAGCAAGCCACTAAAATATGCTGCTGTCCTCAGTCCCGGCTTTAAACCCTGTGTTTTGATTACCCTGAAAGCAGCTTTGGATTCTGAGGGTAAAGCAGCAAAGACCACTGCTAAGTTTTTCAGGACCAGCTCTTGGATTTCACTTTTCCACCCCTGGTTTTGTACAACACGGGAGCTTGCAGCAGCATTCCTGGCTGGTGAGCCTGCTTTGCAGGCAACATTGCACATGTGCTGCCTGGGCAAGGGTGCCAACTGCTCGGCTGCACCAGCCATGAAGCAATGATTCATATGCCTCCAGGGAGCAGAAGAAACAAAGACTGGACACATCAAGCTTGAAGATGGGAAGAAACAATGCAAAAAAGCCCAGCCTGCACAAGCTGAAGGGAACATCTCATCATCTGTACAACCTACAGTTTGTGTTGACGAGGCTTAAGGTGTCTTCAGAAGATGAGGAGCAAACTGAGGGATAAATCTCTGCTTTTCCCAGCATGTATTTAGAGCTGAAAACATTTTGTAAACGTTTCTGCTGAAAGGGACTTTTCTCCCAGTAGGTAAAATCAGCATCTGCTGAGTGGTGACCATTTAACATTCAACCTGCTGCCAATCTACATTCCACAGAGAGACCCGCAGGAGAGACATGGAGCTGTGCCACTTGTAATAACTGTGTGACTGGCACCATGTCAATGCTTTAATGTAGAATGCTACCCTCTGTCACTAAGCAGATCTCTCCTTTCTTTTGGCTAATGGCTTTCACACCCATTGGCAACAGAGTCAAGACTGAAGGGTACAGCCTGCAGAGTCTTCGGAGATCTGCCTGACAAAGCTGACACGGAAACATGGAGACAGGAATCAGGACAAGGGATGGTGAAGGGAAAAAAGACACTTCTGTGGTTAATAAATCTGATCTTAGAGCTTTGCTTTTCATCTTTGTTTGGTGTTTTCATCCATTTGCCACAGTACCTCCCTACCACACAACGGCCAGCTCAGCAGTATCTGCGACATCCTCTGCTTGCTGAGAGCGTAACTACACCAAACCCTCTGCAGCAATATCAGACAGAGGACTGGGCCCCTCCTGGCTTTATGAGCCAGGCTTTTAGTATATTTTGGGGGAACATGGATACTAGGGACATTAACTGCAAGGGCACAAGGCTCAGACATTTTCCTTTTTAATCTCAGCCAGGTTTAGGGAATGGTCCTAACAGCAGAGTCTTTTGGCAGCTGGCATCCTACCCCCAAGGTGTTTGCACCCACCAGCTCGCAGCAAGGGTGGTGGGCTGCATGGACACACCCCCACGTCACTGGGGAGCGGCAAAGGTGTGTAGATACTGCCTGTGGCCTTTGGTCCTCAGTCAGAACAGTGGAGATGCTCACACCAAATTCCTCATATCCCTACAGACACAGAAACACGAGGGCATGATGCATATTCGGTGTAGGAGACAGGGAAGGGACACACCCTTGTTGAGAGCAGCATAATTTTTAAATATCTATGCAATGCCTCCAAAACCCAACTCCCAATGCAAAGACCGAAGCAGTTTGTATTTTTACTGTGAAATCCAAATGAACAAGGCTGAAAAGAACAAAAAAAACCAGGCAGACTATTCCTTGCTCCTTTTTATCCTATTCAGGCACAATCCCTTTAGGAGTCAGGCAGGAAAACAGTAAAAACATACAAATAAAACAAAACCAACAGACTACCAATTTTAGCAATCTTCAACATATCCATAATTTCTACTTCATTTTTAGCTAATGGTGGAAATTAGTCTTTGGATAGTTGATAAAAATCAACCTGTCTCCGCTGGGTTAGTACTGTGATCTGTGGCCCAGCAACTACTGGTACAATTGATTTTCCTTTTTGGCAACCAATAGGCCAGTCAATAATAATGTTGTTTGAGAGGGACTGAGTCATGAGGGAGATGAACCCTCTGTGCCACTTATTATGTTTGTACTGTCTTCATTTGAAAAGGTTTTTTTCATTTTTTTTTTTAATCCCCGATGAGGACGTGAGTGAAGGTATTATAAGGGATGGCTCCTCCATGTTCCCCCTCTGACTCAACAGTGTCTTAGCTGCAAACAGAGGAAGGAAGCTGCTGTCTTCCTAGAGGTGTGTGGCAGGGAAATGGGAAAAGAGACAACCTGGGGAGACAACCATGCTCCTCCTGCTTTTTTTGTCTTATAAAAAACAAACAAACAAACAAACAAAAAATCCATCTAATTCAAAATATGCTGACAACCATCACTTCAGTGCATAAATATGACTGGTTAGCCTGGCATGAATTGGTACAAGATAAAAATCCAGCACTGTCACCAAAAATCCACCAATGCTCTCTGCAGACAGCACAGACACTAGATGCTTTTCATCAAAATTACTGCTGATGATTTTCAGCTTTGGTCTCAAATTTCCCTCTCAAACCCCAGAGGGTCCATGGATGACCACTGGGAACTTGCAGGCAAGAGGTTTGAAGTCTCAGTGCAGTGCTCTGAACCTTTACTAGGAAAGTGAAAAGTCAGCAAATAGAAACTGAACATCAGTTATAGCCTTTTTTGTCCTTTAAAAAAAAACCTGACAGCGCAGAAAATTATTACCATAACATTGATAACTGCACAATGATGCAGTTTAAAAATCATAAAACATTTAGATACAATTTTAACTCAGCTACTTTAGCATATAGATATGTACACAGCCTTTAATTATCCTGTGTGTCAAGTGATACAGTTCCACTTACAATTACAAGTATTCAAGACTTGTTTACATGGCCAGATAGGCTTGAAAAGCTTTATCAGAGTAAGCTCAGCTGTGGCAACCACTCCAGGATAGTTTCCTGTGCATTCCCAAGGGCACGCCTGGAACACATGGATTATTATTTTGGAGTAAGGAGTACCCACAAATGGAACAAAGCACAGTCACAGCAAGTCCAGGAGGAGAGTCTGTGGTCTACTGTTTTGACATTACAAGTGGGAGATGCTATTTGTCCTTCTCTCTCTCATTGGAAAATTATTGTACCATGATGTTCTTCATCTTTCTTAAACCTGTACTAGCAGTTTGTATACCTGCAGTAAATAAATATATATTTTTTTATATATATATATGTATACACACACCCCTCCCTTATACCCTGCATAGGATGAGCAATCATGTGGGGCCTTGGCACCAGGGCACAGAACTCTTTTTTGAGCCCCTTTACCTGCCTTGCTCTTGCAGGAGGAGTTGCCCAGACTTAGACCATGCCCCAAGAAGACCCTTCCACCTAAGAGCAGTGAAGCAGCACACTGTGCCTCATCGTCCCCCCAGACACACTAAGGGAGCTTCCTTGAAGGCTGCTTGAGCAGCAACTCACACCCAGGAGACTTCTGCTGTCTCCTCTGCAACGGCACTCCAGCACCAGAGAAAACTGAGGATAGACAGATGATCTTTAAGGCCACTTCCAACCCAAACCGTTCCATGACGCTATAAAATAAAGACAAACCAGGCCAGCTTGCTGCTCCTGGCACAGGGAATGCCGAGGATGCCATGGCACAGCTGCTGGGGTGCAGCTCTGCACAGCTTGCATTCAGTGCTTCCCTTGACTCCAGAAAATCTCCTTCCCAAGGCCAGAGAAAACACTGCAAGGAAAAACTCTCTCTGTAGGGGAAAAAGGTGTTCCAATTTTGCTCATCCTCTGCAAGGAAAACTTGTGTCTTCACCCAAATGAAAACTACAATCATGTTGCTGAGCTCCTTCATAACTGTTATGTTATGAATATACTCCATTTAAGGCAAACATTTCCAATGGAAAAAGGCAGTTTGCAGACTCAGCTCCAAAATACCATCCCACCACCCACTTTGACACGGCCTCTGGCTCTGAAGATTTAGGTAATTCAATTACACAAATGCCCCTTTTCAACAAAGCAGAGCAGCCTGTTGCCTTTCTATATCCCCTCGCCCATGGCAATCGCTTTACCACCTCTTTTCAAACGTGCTATTAGAGCTAATTATGAACAACCAGAGAATTCAATGGCTGCAGCTTTTCAGTGACAGTAGCGAACCACCCTTTGGAAACTGCAGAAGCACCGCTGAAAAACAAAAAGCACAGGGGCTGGACCACTGCAATCTTGGGACGTGGGGTTATTTCCAGAATTAAAGTGGTTTTGAGCACACTACAGGAATGAGGAGACCTCTCCTCCTGCTTCCAATCTGTCTGTTTATCAATGAAGAGTAGTAAGTTGACACTTGCAGGCCCTCTTGATCCAGAGACTGCAGTACTCTGACAATAGATAATACAAAGGTAACTAAAATAAGGCAGCAAAAAGGTATTAAGGCACATCTACTGGCACAGTGAACTGTTCTGACTTGCTCCGGGTCACCTATCAGAGCACCACTGTCATTGTTTGCTTAGGGCAGCTAAATCCTTTAGCACACTCCAAGAGAGCCAAGATGGAAGAACATTTATTAAAAAGGTAATGGAAGAGAACATAAATCTGTCACGCTGTTTGACTAACTTTTTAGAAGCATACTAAAACACAGGCAATTAAAAAAAAAATTGGTCTATAACATTTCTCTCCTTCACTACCTGCTCACAACCCTCGTAATCCCTAATTTATTCTTGATCTCTCATGCTGCCTGCACATAGGTGCTGCTGCAAAACTGAACGAGACAGAAGAATACCCAAAGACCTGGAGGGGTGGATGGGAATTGTGGACGTTGCTTGGATAGAGGTGCGAAGGGAACCTCTGCTGAGAGCACATCGCTCTGAAATAACAGATTTGAGTCACCAGAGATTCCCTCACACTTAACCCACTGTTCTTTACAGCTTACACATTAGCTGATTTGGTCATGTGTAATAGCAGATGCTGCAGTGTTCATGGCCTATTAGGAAGCCAGAGTTTCTCCCTCTCCCTTTTTCTTCTGGTTGATCTTGAAATTCCTCCTGCTCTTGCTTTGGATGTGAATTCTTACAGGGTAAAGGTTAAAATACAAATAAATAATAATAAAAAAAAGGAAATAAACATTAAGTCATAAAGTCTTGAAATGTTACTTTCTGCAATTTATATATGGCTGAGAATAAAAATGTGTCTGCTTTCTCTGGGAACACACCCACGTGCAAACAGAGACCTTTATAAAAAATT
>JAYRBT010000005.1:29144927-29202722 GCA_036023395.1 Myiotriccus ornatus | reverse complement strand
ATATGGCTGAGAATAAAAATGTGTCTGCTTTCTCTGGGAACACACCCACGTGCAAACAGAGACCTTTATAAAAAATTCTCCTTTATTACCTCGGTGGGGGAAAAAAATATCAAAGATTGATTTTCTTTTTATGGCTATTATTAACCTTTTGTTACTGGCCAAAAATAATCTGGTTAGAACATGTGCAATGCATCAAAAAGAAAAAAGAGAAGAATTTAAGAGAAAAATGGGGGAAAAAAATTATGAAGATTCTCCCTTCTACTTTTTCTTCTAAAAGTCAGACTTTACCTCCAAAGGAATGAGACAAGTGTCAAAGAGAAGAGATTTTTCAGACAGAATCCAAAACCATCTCCAGGATGCCAGGGCAAAGGAACAGGCTGATCCAACTTCTCTGCAGTTTCAATGCAAAGCTGTTTCTCTATGTATCCAACACAACACTCACTAGATCTGACTGAAGGGTGATGGACAGGGTATGCAAAGCCCCCCTTCGTACTCGCTTCACTGCCCCTCTTCTATGTAAGGAAAAACTCCTATAAAATCCATTAAAACTGAAACCACGAAGATTTAAGCATGACCACATGTTTCTCACCGGCTGCCAGAGCGCTGTCCTTCCTCATACCATCCCATCAGCAATTCTGCCCAGGAAAGGGTAAAACAGACCTTTTTTTACAACAATTTCATGTGTGTCTAAGTACCAGCACCGCTATTTGTGGGCAGGAGTGCCAACGCAGGAAAAGTCAATTATAACTTCACACAAAAACATTAGACAATTATTTCCGTACACAATCGAATTTTCACAAGTCAGCCCTTAATTACACCAAGCTGACAAAACTGGGAGCACTGACTCATGGGCACAGGCAGACCTAAGCTGGCTGGCTGGAAGGAACCACTTGCAAAGGAGTTGTTGAACCAGTGTAGGACAAAACCTGGGCTATTCAGGGACCCTAAAACTGCTGCTAGTTAAGCTCAGCAACGCAGGCTGCAAACCGCGGTGGCTAAAAATTCTGTATTTTTCCCAGGCTACCTTTCTGGATGTTCTTGTAATAGAATCATAGAACAGTTTGGGTTGGAAAGGACATTAAAAATCATCTCGTTCCAACAACACCCCTGCCATGAATAGGGACACCTTCCACTATCCCAGATTGCTCCTAGCCCTGTCCAACCTGGCCTCGAACACTTCCAGGGATGGGGCAGCCACAGCTTCTCTGGGCAACCTGTGCCAGGGCCTCACTGCCCTCACATGGAGGAATTTTTTTCCTAGTATCTAATCTAAACCTACTCTCTGTCAGTGTGAAGTCATTCCCTCTTGTCCTGTCACTCCAGGCTCTTGTAAATAGTCCCTCTCCACCTTCCTTGCAGGATCCCTTCAGGAAGGCCCCAGTTCGGTCACTCCAAAGCCTTCTCTGCTCGAGGCTGAGCAAACCCAACTCTCTCAGCCTTTCCTCATTGCAGAGGTGCTCCATCCCTCTGATCATCTTGGTGGCCTCTCCTGGACTGGCTCTCCTGGACAAATCCTGTGCTGGACCCCAGAGCTGGAGGTGGGGTCTCAGCAGAGCCGAGCAGCTTTTCTGTGTTAAGTACCCAAGAAAACTTGCTGTGGAGTTTTGGAAGAATTCAGCTTCATGCAAAACATTTGGTCAGGACGCTCTATGACACATCAATCACATTCAACTTTGTATTCCTTTCTTACCTGGATATTGACGTCAGCAGCATGCTGTAACAGTACTGAAACCAGCTCCTTGTGTCCTCTGTCACATGCCCAGTGGAGCAGAGCCCGGCCCTGCAACATCCAGGAGAAAAATTAACAAAGCCAGGCAAAAAAACCCACGGAGAATCGGTCTTGCTAATAAGGATTGAGCACCAATAACCAAATTAACATAGAGTTAAAAGAAAAAGTAAAAAAAAAAAAAAAAATTAGTATGCAGTTTATTATTCCTTGTGATTTGGACTTACTAAATAATGCTAGAAAAGTGAAAAGTGACATACAGTTTCAATTCTTCATTAATTTAGCATCAAGCCCACAAGCCAGCAAAAAATGTAGAAGGAAAAAGCAGCAAAGCATGAAACACAGGAGCCATGACATGATTTGTTTTCCTGTATAGATTTGGGATTTTGGCACCTCTGACTTTTCTGGAAGCAACAACTTACACAACAAGGGCAGGATTTTCATTGCTGCCTAAGTCACCTTGATGCCAAGTCCCCAAAAGCTCATTCCTCTGGCAGGTCCAAGGCACTTAACCCACAGGTCCTGTCTCTGCTGCAAGAGAAGATTAAAACTGGGCGTCTGGGCAGGCACCACCTGCATTTGTCCCCTCTCAGCTCTGCAACATGGGCTGCTGCATCCACGCCTCCAGCCCCTCCCAGACCTTTGCAGTTTTCTTCCCATCCCCTTTCTACAGTTGTCTGCCACCACAGGAAAGGATGCAATGGAAGTTCAGATCACCCTGCCTACCAAAGATACTGGAAGAAGCTTAGGATCCCCTTAGATTAAAGTAGTTTGAGTTAGATTTTCATCTTTGTTTACTATGCACACGTGGTAAATTAGACTTACTGTTCCTATCAGTCTCTCCTGGTTGGCAGGGGAAACCTTGGAAATCACCCTGCAGATAACCAGGAATCACACCCCCCAAGTTGTGACACCATCAGACCGACCTGTGTTTTCCAGTAGGCGACAGAAAACAGTTACAGACCCTCACAGATGAAATCAGTCAAATTAGCCCACGCCTGATTATAAATCTCTTGACAGAGCAGTGGGGAACAAGATGAGCAACTCATTTATCTGCTAATGAGGACTGTGAGCCAAATTTCCTGACCATGGTGCCAGAAAGCAGGAGGGGCAGAAGACACCTGTGACCAAAGCTCACACTGCTTCTGCTGGATGCTCTTGGGCAGGGCAGCAGAGGTAGAACGTGATTTTGAGTCAGCAAATGCACACTTTTTGACCCAGCAAGTAATTAATTTTTGTAACACATAATTTTAATGTTACACTAATTAACCTTGAATTAAAATGAATTTTCTGACAGTGAGTTTCTGTGGAAGCACTGATGACATCCATGGGCCATTTAATGATTAATGTTCTTGCACTCAATGCCACTATCTAAGTCTACAAGGGGGAAAGAGTACAATTTAAAACAAATAGTAAACATGGAAAGATCCTTAATTCATGTTTAGCATCCTTAACTCATCTCTGGACTGGTAATTACTTAAGACTTAGCATTTCAGTTGGACAAATACCAACTTTTTTTGTGCCACAGATGTTTACGTCAAAAGGAAAAAAGCACTATCTGCAATATGCATAACAGCAATAAATACTTCAACAGATGATTTCAGTTTCTTTATGTATGTGTACAGGAATAATACTGTAATTACACATGCAGTAATTACATGATGTAATAAAGGCATTTCTATATTTTTTACCCAAATTAACGGTACAGATTGGTGGCTATAATATGTTGGTTTGCATTTGTCTCTGGACAAGCAGAATCTCATTTTATTGGTGCTGAACTTGGCTGAGACCAGAAAAGAAAAACCAACAGTTAATTCTGACAGATCAGGGGTACCACAGCACTGTGTAGCTGGTCTTGCCCATGACTCTGGAAAGCTGGTTCTGCTGCACATGCTGCCTTTTGTACAGGACAAAAACCTGACGCCTGATCATCTACAGTCATTAAAAATCTCCTTGTGCTATTTGCAGGAGTATGGATTTCAAGTCTTGGGCCAATTCCACTTTGGGTAATTACACTCTGCTTACCTATATATTTTCTCTGCAATTCTAAATGGATACAATATTTTCTAATTAGTGCCTTAAATGGCTCTGCATTGTAATTGTGCACGATTAAATAGCCAACACGTTCCACCCAAGAAATGTCTGCATCCTTGCAGCCGCACCCTCGACACAGGGTGTAAGGTGGACTTTAGAGACCATACCATGAGATGTGGGAGTAAAGACACCTGCAGAAGAATCTCAACCTACTTACTGCATAACAAAAAGCATTTGTATTTAGAACAGTTGGACTCTATGACCTTAATGATTCTATGAACACTAGATAATATTCACTACTGTTTGCATAGCATCAGGCAAATTAACAGCAACCAACAGTTCTAGCTAATGTACTTAGGCAGCTATACAGCTACTAAGTCTACTTGTTTCTATGTCTTCCTTAAAATAAGCCTTTGTGATACAACAGACTTAAACTGAATTCACAGTCCAGCCTTTTGTATAGCATGGTTATATCACCTCTGAATGCTGCAAAATTCTTTAGTCCTCACAGCTGCTGTTTTGGATCAGCACATAACATGTGTTTGTGCGTTTAAATAACATGGCAGAAATCTTAAGAGCCACAGATTGAGCTTTCCCAAAACAATTCCCACATGACTGTTTCATTAAGCAGTGAGAGACTCAGAGCAACATGAATAATTTCATGTAGGGAAGAACTGCAGCAGCGAGGTCTCGACCAGAAGCAATCAAATACCAAGGTACTCCCTCCTTGCAACTCAAACACGACAGTTGTTGCAGAAGTTACTTGAAAGGATGCATCTTTGCAGTATTTAATAAAAAAAAGCATAAAAATAGCCCCGCTGCACTAACCCTGCCTCTTAAATCTTCTGTGCTTTGCCTGGCTAACCGCTGCCAGCTTGGCCAGCTTCTGCAGCAGCTTCTCAAGCCAACAGCACATCAATTTTGCTCAGCTCCAAGTCACAGGGTGTTCACAAACAAAGCACAGGACAGGGATTTGTCTCCGATATACTGAGCCTCGGCAGACAAATGGATGGGAATGATTTTCACATCAATTAGCTGGAGCACAGAAAGGGGAGAACAAAGCCAAACCGAATGGATGTGCTACAATATTAAGCTATACTTCTAGGCACGATGTTTGCAGCGGTAATGGCTGTATAGCAGTGAGCCACTCAAACTTGTGGCAAGTGTTTTATTAGCAGTAATTAAGAAGAGATAGATATCTATCTAGATAGAATTACTGCATCCCCCTGTGACAGCAGAAACAGTGAATGGAAGGGCTGTTGTTGCAATTATACAGGTAAACAGGAATTATACAGGAAGTGAATCCCTTTCGGAGCTCTGAAACGTTTGGTGAAGTTTGTCTAATGAGAGCAAGCCTGTAAATCCAGAAGTATGTGATCCTTCTTCAAATTCACTTTTTCCCCTGCCCTTTCCTTGGCAAGCTGGTACCAATTTGGCACTTGCTGTCTCAGAAGTGCGGGGACAGGGGACTAAGCGAGCAACTTGTCAGATGCCTCTCATTAAAGTTATGGCAAGGACTTACACTGCACACAGGTAACATGTTTGTTTACTGGGCCTTATCCAACAATTAAAAAAAAATTAGCTACAACCTCCGCAGCCCTTGGCACAAATTACAAAAGCAACTCATCTCTGTCTTTGAGCAGCTCCTGGTTTTGTTAGAAGTTGAAGAAATACTGTTCTCGGAAAAGCAGCAAGTGAGCCACAATCCCAGGATGTGCCTGGGGCGACTTCACAGCTACAGGCCATTTCTTCTGCCATTAGTCCTGCTAACACATGCAGCAGAAACAGGTTGCCTTAGTCTGTGCTACTTCTTATAAGTGAATGTAAGCTATTCTGTTGAACTCTGGGCAACGGATCCAGTAAATGGAAGCTCGTACATGATCACTGTCATTAGATTCTTTGCTTAATTCCAAATTGAAGTTTATTATTTCCAAACTGCTAGCAGGTATGCTGGCCTGAATGCTCTACATGAAGAGCTTTATGTCTTGTGGGAAAAAGACCACTGATGCTTTGGAAGTTTCCAAGTGTATGTCTCTAAACCCCTTTCTGGAATCCTTTTGCTTCGAGTAAGTTGGCTCATCCCCACTTTACATTTTCATTCTTGATTTCTTTTCTCCCTCCACTGACTTACTTCAGGCTTGCACAAAATGGGGGGATGCTATGAGATGCAGTACTAACATATCACATAAAAATAAAATCTACACACCCTACAACCTCAGCCAGGTCTTTATTGTTCAAGGCAAGGCTGAGCTGAGCATCTTTGCAGCTTAGCACGAGTCTATTTGGTGCTTCAGTAGATTTTGTTTCATTACAAGTTAACTCTTTGTATGTGCCATTAACTCTTTCTTTGTGCCATTTTAAATTTACAGGCATTTACACCAAAGGACTGACAGTGTGAGTTACGTTCAGAGGCCAGGTGAGGCAGCTTTTGGATACAGCAGGATGTATTTATACAGTAACACTAAAATAGTTAATAAAAGTGATAAGATTATGCTTGTACACACTTCACTCTATGAAAGGCTCGGTCTGGGATATCTCTAGTCTAAAAGGGGTTTCTAAAACTTCAATCAGCCTGCATGATATTGGAAGATAAGCTACCCTCCAGACTGGGAAGAACATGTTTGGATACCAAACAACACTGGTAATGGTTTCAGCTCCTTAACATATCACAAAATAAGTATTTATTTCAGATTTTTGTTTCCGGATTTTTTGTTTTTTTGGACCAGTTAGAATCAACCTAAAGAAGCCAGCACTTGCCAAAAAAAAAAAAAAAAAAGTTTCACTTTCCTATTTGCGCATTTGCTGGGGTAAGCCAAAATTGCTGACGCTGTCAGAATTTCATTTATGGGGGAATTTTGCACCAGAGTCACCTCCCATGAGCCCTTCACCGGCAGGCAGGTACTTTTGGCTCCTGCCTTTGCTGAAGTAATTCTCTACTCTGCAACAGTCATGTGCTAATATCCATTAGCAATAGGATTATCCATTAGAAATAGGACTTACTCTTACATCAGGAACTCATGGATAATTCCCAAGAAGGATGTATCACCTGGCAGTTTTCAGATCTGACTTAAAACATTTACGTAGTTTAGATATATTTCAGCTATCTTTCACAAAATATTTTAAAAAACAAACAAACAAACTTTCTGTGGCTGAAAACAAGCCTATTTTTTGCTTGAACAGCAAGGAAGGTACCAGCTTCTGAATGTCGCTCACTACAAAAGAGCACCTTGCCAGTGGGAACAAAGCAGTGTTAGCATGACACTATTATACACTTATTGCAAGCATGTGATCCCAAAAATGAGCTTTTTTTAATGAAAGAACTGCAGCTGTATTCTCTAGGACTGCCTTGGACATTCCCTTCTGTAGCCTGTGATCAGCAGGAGGAGGGATGGAGCTCAGGATCGGTGCTGAAGCAGCGACTGTGTGGCACACGACAGTTTCAGTTCATTGAATTTATGATGTGAAATTCCAACCCTGATCGTGAACACCCTCCCTCCTCTCCTCTGAAAATTAATTCACATGAATTCCTGATTAATAATAACAGGCCCTGCCATCAGCATTCAGGGCCCCAGCCGGGGCTGTCATGGCTCAGAGGGCAGAAATCTGCTTAGAGCTACAGGAGAACCCAACTGAATTTGTGGCGTCTCAGTCTATGAATGTCTAAGCACTTCATCTGTTCACCACAACACAATGTGCTGGAAAGCAGTGGGCAAAAGGAGCTGTGCACAGGCTAGACCAGGAGCAGGGATAGGTGGCAGTGTGCAAGCACAGAAACCAAGGTGACAAACCTGGTACAGCCACAGTTCCTGAAGGACTAACATGAAACTGTCTACACCAGGACAGTTGCTCTTACCAAGGAAAAGATCAAGTCAATCCACAGTTTTTGACACAGCTTTTTCTTGGAGTTTCTGGCAACGCCTGCATTACCTCCCTATAGGGGAATGGTGTTTTGAGTTTGGTGAGGAAAGACTTGATGATGTCACTATTTCTGTGAAGCTGGAAAGCCAGTGTCACTCATTTACCCTCCACCCGGGAACGATGAAAAGCTGGTGGCATGACAGAAATCCTACTTCAAGGCTGAACAGAGGTCATCAGCCAAAAACCCCACTTCCCTCACTTCCTAACTCTGTTTGACCATATTTAGTATACAAGGTGGGGAAAGGGAGGCATTCAGAAGACCTTATTCTGCAAGTGGCTGCTAAAAATAACATAGAAACTAAGCTTCTGATACGCTAAAGCATCACAGTTACTACATCCACACACTACTAGAAATCCAGTGGAAAGCTGTTTTCCATTAGATTATCCCTGTCTCAATGACCAAGAGTTTGCCCAACTGTTACCATACCTTGTTATAAGAAACCCAACTAGGGAATTTTAAAAAGAAGTAGCACTGAATTAATACACAACACAGTTCAAAGATTGATGGTTCCTTTTTCTCCATACCTCCTCATCTGTGACGTTCACATCCACTTTTTTTGATTGAATGGCTTTGGTTACATAGTCAATGTTGTTTTCTCTGCAGTAATCAAAAATGTTCTTGTCCTCTTCCCTATTCAGGAAACAAAAGCAAAGAAGCACTGTGTTACTGTACAACACAAAAGCCACATACACATCATATGCTCATTTCAATGACATTTCAGTGCTGTCACTGGACTGAAACAGGCACCTAGTATTGCACATGCAGAATAATGTGGGGGGGGTTTTCTCCCAAGTTAGGAGACAGAAGATCCTGCTTCCTAGAAAAACAAAGGTATTTAGCAGTATTATGTCCTGACAAAAGTCAGCTTACTCCTGTGAAATGGCACAAGAAATGTATGGGGTTAGCCAGAAAAATCCATGTTTGAGTTTTGGTATAAATCACTGCAATCCCACAAAAGAGAAAGGAAGCTGCTCTTGCTCTAAGAACCACTCTGGGTCCCACAAAAGCCCTGCCTGATGCCATCCATCTCAGACAGTGGCCACTAATGTGGCTTGGACAAAGCAGCAGAACAAGCAGGACACATGCAAAGCAATCTGTCCCCGGCTGATTACACAGTGGATCCTGGATATAACACCAGCAGGTGCTCACTGAGGACTGCTTGGAGGCAGGAAGATCCAGCTGGGGTGTCGTGAGTGCTTGAGTCACACCTACAGCTTCTTCTAGAGATAAAAGCAATATTCTGGCTTCAGACACACTAAAGCTTCCCTCCTTACCAGCCAAACAAACAGAACCTGCAATGAAGTTAAGACCTTTCCCAGATTCTTAAAAGAATAATACCTTTAGGTTTAAATACACTGATCCAACTGTGTGGCTAACAGGGAACAAAGAAAAGAGGTAATTGGTTTTATAAAAATAAGCCAAAAGCCCACATACTCCTCTCTCTTTCAAGTTTCCAGATGAAAACTGTGTTCAAATGAACCCACCAGTGTTGCTAAGGGAATTGGCAGCTTCACAAGAGTTAAACACAAAGTCAGTGCCTCATATGACATCCCCAGTTTTCAACCACCTTAACTTAAGACCATCTGGATGTTCAGCAGAACTCAGATTGACAGCCTCAGTTACTTGTAAAAATGGGAGGTTGCTGGAGTTGGTCAGGCCCAGCGAGGAGGTCATTCTGCTGTGGGCCTTTTGGTCAGGAGAAATCCAACAGTGCAGTTTGAGGACTGATGCACCAGTGCTAAAAGGCAACACTCCTCCTATTCATCTGCACTACTCTTGAACATCACATGCTGAATAATGTCAGGGGAAGGGAAAGCAAAATCTGAATAACATTGCATGAGCAATGGATTACAAACAAAAGGGCTGCTCTTTGACCTGTAATCCCCAAAAAAAAGAAAATATCAATGCCACCAAGACCACGTCCCCTGCTCCCATCAGGGCAGGCAGAGCTCCATGACATGGCTCTGACTTTGTCTTTGATTGCTATGCATCTAGCCTACTGAGTTATACTCTATTTCCTCAGACCTTCCTTCCTCGGTGCCAGAAAAAGGTGGGGAAAAGTGCTGATGCTCAGTTCCAGCAGCAGATCACTGCTTTCTCCAAAGAAGTCACTTCCTCTGACCTCCCTCTCACCTTGCTCTCCTAGTAGCACTGTTCTACAGCACATCACCCCTATTTTTCCTTGCAGATAACTGAGTTGCACCTTTCTAGTGAAGAGCTGGAGCCACACAAGATTTCACACTCTGTGTTCAGGCCTAGGGACACTACAGAAGTCTCCCAGTTTCTTAACCAGTCTGTCATGAACTCATTTGTTAGAGGTCTTGCCTGCTCACTACACACAAGCTCCTGGGATGCTTTAGATGCAATTACCTTGAATTTCGAAATAAAAAGAACCTCATGGTGGGATTAGAAAAGGCAAAAGCTTGTATTGCTGGAGATGGAGCTTGACAGACTCATGATGGAGGTCACGAGGCATGCCTGCCCCTACTAACAAGGGCTGATTTGATATGCTGGGAAGTCCCTCCAGTCCCACCTTGTTAGTCCAACCTCTCCAACACACCCTTGGCTGCTGACAAGCAGCCTTTTGGGAGAAGCTGCTTTTCAGACAACGCTGCACAGTAACTCGGTTCCCCACTGCACAGCCACACACCCCTTGCTTGTTACTGATCAGTCTTTTTTCCATAACACCAAAGCAAACCGCAGTGTCTCCTTGCTAGGGAAGTCCACAGCCGTCCTCAGTTATTCCTGGGTGATTTTCCATGTCACAACCATGAGCTCGGGCTGTACCTTCCATCCCTGGCAGTGATGCCACCTGGTCATCCCACAAGCTGCAGAGCCCTGACAGACCTCACACTGCAGCACCGGAGGTACCGGCAAGCACGTGGCAGCAATAAAGCACCTGACTGTGCTCCAGGGGGAGTGCGGGCACGTCTGTTGCCAGCAGAGAGGGCACTGCAACCCTGATGTACCAAACCCAGCCCATCTTCCCACCACAGCCTCCAGACAGGACTTTTACAGTCTTTTTCCAAGGATATTATTGTCTGCAAGGGGAAAATGACCTGACACAGCTATTTGGATATGATTTAGCTTTCTGGAATAACCAACTCTGCAAATGCTCTATATATCCCTCTTCCAAAAAACCACTTTTCTTTCAGAAGTATCCACAATGGAATTAATCCAGAATACCAATTTCCCCACCCGAAGACAAGGTTTCGGGAAATTTCATCCTTCTACTCTGTATTTATTTCTCAAGCTTTAAACCACTCCCCTGCTCCTGATGCCCTCTTTCAAAAAATTAGGCATATATCATATCCAATCTTTTTATAAATATTAACAATGAGAAACAAGCCCATTCCTGAACACATTTGAGGGAAGTCCATAGAGTAACAAAGACATTTTACCTACAAATAAAACAGTCACGTGAAGCTACACTCCAGACATCTAAAACTATCTGATCTAGACACATGCCAAAACCAGGAGGGGACACTGAGAAAAGGGTTCAGAGGAGTTAAAACCAGATTTCTGAAGAGACCAATACTAGGGAAAACATTCCCCTTGAATGGTGTGAATGGAATAAAGACAAGTTACTGTTATTTGCTGACTTTGCATTCAAAACCATACAGAACAAATAAGAAACAGAGCTTGAAAACTTGGCAACTCAGTTTTTTCCCCTCCCTTTATTTCACATGTGTGTATGTGTTCATACTTAATAATCCCCCCACTGTAGTAGCTACAAGATAACAAAAAGGATGCAATGTTTTTATCAGACCTATTCCCAGCAGGAATTTGTACTCCTCATAAAACTGGTAAGAGTTGGCAGGAAGGCCCAAAAACTGGTAAAAACAGTATAAAACCAGACAGAAGCACGTCAGAAATACAGAAGTGACAGTGCAAAAACACTGCTCAGATAATGTTATGAGGGAAACAACCCATAGCATTTCCATCAGTATTCTCAGAAAAATCTCAATTCATGTGAAAACCAGAGTATTCAGCATATCTGAATGCATGGGCAAGAACACAAAACTCAACCTAACGGAGATGTGCACAATGATTTAAAACCTGTAGCTAAAAGGAAGACTTGGATGCAATTTTCTCTCTGTGTCAGATTGTTGAGCCAGAAAGGAGCCTTCAAGTCAGCGACCGCTTGACTGTCAGTAAAGGCAAGTGAGTGTGTTTACATCTATTTCCTGAGGATGGCCAGAGGGTTTCTCCTCTCCCTTGCTGACAACATGTTCAGTCTCCAAAGCTGTTTTCTCCTGCTCTCCCCCATCCCCAGTAGGAGATGCTAATTCTGATTTAACGATGAGTTGAGGCGTACCTGTTGCCTGCAAGTAACACACGGGCAGCTTTTTCCATCCTTGAATAAAAGGATCTGGAAGGATTTACACCAAGCCCATCTTTCCCCAAGCTTGGAAGACTTCACAAGCCTTCTCCACAAGCTGTCCAAAACACACGTATTGAGCCAACAGTTTTTAAACATCTCATGGAAAAGATCTGGTGCTGGTTGATCAGGCTTCACTTCCTTCTTACCTGGAGTGTTGTAAACCTCCTTGCCACCAAGGCTGCCACCGAAAAGGGCACTGAAGAGACTTGAAATTCAGACATTTTACCCTCGCACAGAGAACATCCTCCAGGCTTGCCCCGTGCCCTTCCTCCCCCCTCGCATGTTACCTCCAGTGCAAAGCTCAGGGCAGAGGGCTGAGATCAGGTTCTGCTTGGGGCATCCTCGCCCCTTTTCCAGGGGCTGGTCCAAGCCATGTCCCAGTGGTCTCACTGCTAACAGGTGGCTTTGCCCGTCTGGTTGGAACGGCGCTGCCAAGTGAGCGGGAGCGCGGCGGAGCGGGGCAGGACGTGTGCAGGGAGCCCAGAGACACTCGCAACACTCACTGTTTATGTCAAGGCCCTTGGCCCCCAAGGGACCCATTTTCACATAATCTATAATTATCTCTTCGCTTTAATCGCCTCGTCACTTCTGAGGCTCTCCTGGGCACAAGAAGAGGAAAAGCTCATTAACTGAACCTTTTCTCCTCTCTCCAGCCACCCATAGCTTTTAATTGCTTGGTGTTGTTATTATCTATCAGTGCAACTGGGATCATTTTCATAAGAAAGGGTGGTGGGAGGGAGGGAGGCAGGAGTGGGTCCCTGAGGTACGCACCACAGACAAACCTTTGCTTTCTCAATTATTTATGCCAGCTGAGGTTTTACAAGCTGAATAAATCCATAACTCAAGTTTATTTTGAGCCGGCAGGCTGTCTCGAGGGAAGGGTTGCCCACTTGCTGGCACACTCGTGTGCCGTCCTCTGAGAGCCACCGACACATAGCACGACATGTGTCATCCAATTCCCCACCCGCCACACACACTTCGGCACATCAGCGGCAGCACCGGAGAGGAGGTGGCCGTGAAAACCCCAAATAGGAGGCTCCACTGAAGGATGAGCTCCCACAAAGAGGAGGCAGGCCTGAGCCCAGGCCCACTCTGCACAACAAGGCAAAAGCCCCAAGGGTCACTGCTCCGGGGACAACAAAAAGGGGGGAAGCAATAAACTTGGCAATCATCTCGAAGCCAAGAGATCTGCTCGCTGAATATCACCAGGAGAGCATCCATTTCTAAATAACACTGACCTGAAAAAAAACCAAACTCCAGCTGCCTGTACCCACAGGTATTTTGGGTGAGGCTGAGCTCACCAGGCTGCCTGGGCACTGCACAACCGGGAAAGCTCTTCCACAGGGATTGCACAGCCTGGGTGACAGACATCTGTGGCACAGCCACCCACACGCACAATACCACCACGAACCCGTAATTCCCAACACGGCAAGGATGCCGGCTCCCACATCCCTGCAGCTTGGCACTTATTTCCAGTGCCGGCATTCCCGAAAGCAGGAGACAACAAAACCTCAACCATGCTCCGGAGCGCTGGGCTCGTCTCAAAACCCGTCACTGTTCCGAAGCACCATCCTTGCAATAGATGCTGGAAGCAGCTCTTTAAAATTCAGCAGCCTTTGTGCCTGACCACATGCAGCGACCTCTGGTATTTTCTGCCAAAACAGTTCATTTGTCTCGCACAACAACTAATCAATTCCCAGGGCCATCCATCACCGGGGCTCGCGCGAGCCGGCCCGGCAGCGGGGCCAGATGGAGGCTGTGTTAGTGGGATTAATACAATTCTGATAGATTACATGGCACCAGGCAGGTCCCAAACCCGAGGGGTGCCCGCCCCACGTCCCAGTCCTAAAAGGAGCCCCACTCGTGACTGAGGTTGCTCCCAAGCGTTAGGGGGAAGGGTGGAAGTTTCTACCAGAAAAGGGTTCCATCAGCACCCCTCTGGATGGCAGAAGAGTAAAGCACAGATCAGGAAGGCCTCTCTGCTGACTGGTAGATGTCACTCCCATGCCAGCATGCCAAGGCTGCATGGAAGCAGCTCATGGCAGAGTGCAGGAGGGCTCCTCCAGTGGCAGTGCAAAGGGACAATGGACATTTGGCAAAATTATTTCTCATTCTTCACCTGCCAAATCAATCCTTTCTTTTGCTGAAAACACTTAGAAACTGCTTCCTCCTTTCCCTGGTTTTAAAAAAAAATACTGAAAAATAACTTTAAAGCTGCATTTCCAAGGCTACAGTATATTTGGCATCTCTCTCAGTTTGTGTCTTGGATGAGATTTATACTGGTAACACATCAGTCAACCTCAGCTCCCTGCTCATTTCCCAGGTTTGTGAAACTCTAATTATAGCGATTTGATCATGAAAGAGCTCCACTACTATGGCTTTGTTCTGGTAATATAGCACCAAAAAGAGACATAAAGCTTTATGAAGCAGTTAAAAAAAAAAAAAAAAAAGAAAAAAACCACCACTATACGCAACCTGAAATAGCAGATAATTTCTAAATCTTTCCTTCCAGGGGGAACCTCCAAGTCCCATCATCAGTCACCAGCACACAGGGTTTTTATGTAATGCCTGAGGGGAGATAAGTGATTTGCAGAGAAGCCCAGAGGCAGAGCACTATGCTAATACATCCTGCAACTGCTCCCCATTACTCACTGGGGGTACTCGAGCTCTTTATTGCCAGGGTTTATTAATGACTCCTAATTGATGACCAGTGCCCAGCACCCCAAAGTAAATAACTGCTACGCCTCATTAGCTCAAGAGACCTTCTCCTGATTTTAGGATTGATCTATGAACACACAAATTGCACTGATTTAACTGAATCTCTTTCTAAATTGATTTAATTAGATCGGTGTAACCTGTTTCTATGGATGCTCTTGAATTTATTTGGAATCAGTGCAATGTATTTCTGTGAGCCAGACTGGCTATTTTTCTATCTTGTTCTCAATTAGAAGCATTTGAGATAATTAGTGATAAGGCAAAAATCAGCCCTGGCACCGAGTTCCTCCTACGGCCGATCCACTTTAGGGCAGGGTATGGTAACTCCACTTTGTCCAGCATTTATATCTCTGCATCCTAAAACCCAAGCGTTTCATTCCACAAGAGGAAGGTAAGCATTACTTATGCATCGTTTTAGACACACGGTTTGAAAGCAAGGGCACTGTTGCTTTGTTGGTAACTACTGCTGATGGCAAACTGGTGGTTTATTCTATTTAAACAAAATCCTCTTCCTATTTATTAAACAGCAGCAGCTTGGAGGATGTTAACTTTTTGATGAACTGTTCAAAAGCTCCTGGCAAGAATACAAGTGATCCTGCTTAGGTGAACCTCCAAAACTCTGCACTTGCATCCTTGTCTATCTCCTGGCGCAAGGTGAGGTTGTGACGATGCTCCAGATAAATTAGCAGCCTTTTCCTGCCTTTGCATCAGCAAAATCCTAAAGGGCATATGGTAGGCTGTGTTTGGCAGAGTAATGCCGGCTGAGAAATTGCTTTCAGCAGTCTGTCAGAGCTCAGAGCTGATGAGGACTCAAGTTTTACTTTTTAGTACACAAAAAAGGCAGTTTTTTTGCTTATTGTGGGCTTCCTTAATACGATCCTGTAACAAGAAAATATTTATCCTATCAACAGCCCTGGGAAACAGAGACTGAAGTGCTTTGATTTATATCCCAGTTTTTGCAAGCTTGTTGTAAAGCTTCAGTCAACCCACCATAGAAAACCAAGTCAATAAACAACCTGCATCAAAGTTTCTTTTCTCAGGTAGCTGGTTTCGAGGCAGCACAAATGTACACACTGAACTTACAGCACGGGACTTACCTGTAATAATTGAAGTGTTAAAGTTTATGCTGGCTCAAGCTATTCAGTTTTATTTCTCTTTAAACATTTGCGTGTTTTTCCTCTACAGAAAATGCCTTGTCTTTTAAGACTACATTCTTTTTTATGAAGCATTACTGGATGCTAGCTTTATGCTCTTGTAAGTAACCACTCACAGCCTCGCAAAAGCCACCCTTCTCAGGTGAGTGCTACAACTATCAAACCAATTCATGCTCTAGACAAATTCTGACACCAAACTGAAAGTCTAGAGCCCCTCTTCTTCGGTTCATCTGCTTGCAGTTTTGGTATCAGCGCAATTTTGTGCAGGGCTATGCTTTTATTATTCTAATTATTACATTAGAGATGTGCCTATACTTACATATGTTTACTTCCTGTTCCAGCAAGAGAATGAACTGTACTGAGTGCTCAGTACTAAGTACTGAGAAATCTGAAGCTGTGCAACTCTGTGTGGGTGATATGGTGGTGACACTTGCTCATTCCTATCTTGCAAGGAAGACACAGATGCCTGCAAGCCAAGCTGTGCTAATGGACCACGGGTTTCCACTCAGGGCAACACTTCATTGTGTCAGAGACAACATCTGTCTCCAGCCTCATTTCTATGGACCACAGCTGTGCTATGCTAAACACACAGCACACATATTCCTCATGGCATGTTTGGAAAAAAAAGAGTTATTTGGAACTGTACTTATCTTCAAGTCCTGCATGAGTCATGTTCTCATGGAAATAAAACCAAACATTTGGCAATATTTAGGCTGGTCAAGCCAACTAGAGTGCTGTATTTCATACCCAAGAAAGGACACAGGTAGTACTTGGGATAGCCAAGACTGAAAGCACTGTAGGGATATGTTCAATGGCTCAAAGGAGAGCTTGAACGGGATTTAAATTCCAAGGTCAAACTATGAGATCAAGTAGGTGGCTGAGACCTGCACTGACAGAGCAGGGAAGAAAAAGGAGCTTGTGGCTGCCAGAAGTGCCATTCCTCAAACACTGTGTTAAACCAAAGTCACATCTGACCACCTCTGGTCAAGGTCCAGGGGCAAGT
This sequence comes from Myiotriccus ornatus, assembly GCA_036023395.1. Classification (NCBI taxonomy): domain Eukaryota; kingdom Metazoa; phylum Chordata; class Aves; order Passeriformes; family Tyrannidae; genus Myiotriccus; species Myiotriccus ornatus. The sequence goes on along the minus strand of JAYRBT010000005.1, from coordinate 29,185,787 downwards.
TAAAGATGCGCTGGCTCCCCAGGCGAGGGAAGAAGACTATTCCTGGCCAACTGCTCCACTTCACTATAAAGTGGATTGCCATCCCGTGGGAAATGCCTGTGTTACTGCCAAGCACAAAACTGCCACCCTATTCGCTTGCAACAGCTCTATCAGCTCCTACCTGAGCTCCCTGCAAAGGGTTTGGAACCACCTGCTCAAGACTAGTTTGTGACAACAAGTCAAAGAAATGCTGTGTTGAGTTTTAGCCCTTTATGAAAGTTCTCATCAAGCTTGGGAGGCTGTGCATAGGGAAATCAGTGTTTAACTTTTAATTTCCTGGGACTGAAATGATGCAAGACATTCAATAAAAAATGGGATCACATACACGTAAATGGGTGACTGCAACATGACAGCAAACGCTGTTCAAAAATTCATTCTTCTCTGACTGGAACAGTAAAAAAACAAACCAAACCAAAAACATCCAGCTCTCCTTATTCAGTAGCTTATGTCACTTACTACTTGCACCTTGACAGTTTTAAATAGCAGCAACTCTGGTTTAGTAAATGCATTTCTGCTTTGCTAGCTGCAGAGGCCAGAAAAAAAATTTAATTTGATGTAAGGTACAAACTCTCCCTGAAGGCAAACACTGTCCAACACTAAAACCTTCACTGAACAATCCCTAATGAATGTATTGGTAAAGAAATAACTATTTGAAAAAGGTAGTGTCTGAATAGCTTTCTCTTAAAAATATCCAATATTACATTTTTTTTTAGCCATATAACTGAAAAATGGGAAGCCTTGCCCTTCCCCCACATCTTGTGCTAGGGAAAGGTTACTACCTGGCAATGATACAGGCAGATATTGATTTAAATGATTATGGACCTGAAAAGTTCTTTCCTGTCATTTATTATCCTGTTGTATTCGCCACCACACTTGTGCAATTATTAAAAAAAGAAGCTTAGCAAAATGACATTATAAAAATACTGTTTTTAACCGAATTTCAGCACAGATAATCACCTGATTGTTTCTTCTTGATACAATGAGCTGACGACTGGGCCTCCAAACACAGTTTTGCTTTCCTTTGCCCTCTTCTCTGTTGTCTGAAAGAAAAAGAAAGATTGGTCCAGCATCCTAGCTCCCACCCCATTCCCAACTTTCTGCCATTTACCACCCTTTTTCCTGCCCCAGAGATGGGATCAGCCCTCTGGAAGCCTCATTTTACAGCAGACCGTACCCTATGACTCCACTCCCTCTGGAACAGCTGGATGGATCTCACAGCAAACAGGATCAGTGTTGCTGTGAAGGTGGCCCAGAGGCTTGGCAGCATCACCATCCCACTCACCACAAGCCACAGCGTTTCCTCTGCAGCATTCCTGGCCCCTTAGGACCCCAAAGCCGAGCCTCTGTGAGGCAGCATAATGTTCTGTTACTAGATTGCAAAGCTTGCCTTTATAAATCTATTTAATATAGATTTAAAATTAAATTTTATAATGGGCAGCATTTCCAAATGATTTACTCCCAGGAACTCTAGGATTCTGAATGATTCCCACCATAATAGAAATGAACAATTAGAATAATGATTGATCGATATGGAGCCCCAGGCCTACCTGTTCAAAAAACCATCCTGCAGCTTGGGATCTTCAATTGCCTGGCTTTACGCTGATGCCAGACTTTCAGTGCCTGCTGTATGAAAGCCTGACCCAATTAGGGGTTGCAGGGCACCAGAAACCCCAACTCTTGTACAACATTTAGTATTTTGGTTTTCAGGTAAGCAGTCGAAACTGGTTTGCAATGTGCAGCAGTAATTCCTTATAAAACCAGCCCATTACTTGCAACTTGTTGTTATCAGTGTTGACAGTTCCGTGGCATTTTGTGATGAGAGACTGTCACAGCCATGGTGAATAAAATCAGGAACCAAGTTGCAGCCTCTAGCAGCCTCTCTGTAGCTGCAACACATCGAATCAGAGAATCACAGAATCATTGAATGGTTTGGGTTGCAAGGGCCGTTAAAGCTGACTGTGTTCCAACTCCCTGACGTGGGCAGGGACACCTTCCACTATCCCAGGTTGCTCCAAACCCTGTCCAACCTGGCCTAGAACACTTCCAGGGATGGGGCAGCCACAGCTTCTCTGGACAACCTGTGCCAGGGCCTCCCCACCCTCACAATAAAGAATTTCTTCCTAGTATCTAATACCTAATCTAAACATGTCAGTTTAATCCATTTCTCCTCATCCTGTCACTCCATGCTCTTGTAAATAGTCTCTCTCCATCTCTCTTGTAGGCTCCCTTCAGGTTTTGGAAGGCTGCAATTAGGCCACCCCAAAGCCTCTTGTCCAGGCTGAACAATCCCAATTCTCTCCTCACAGGAGAAGTGCTCCATCCTTCTAATCAACTTGATTACAGCAAAAAATGTTATTGCCTCATCAGAATTCCACCTACAAAGATGTTTCTTTTTTTTTCAAAAAAAATCCATGCTTATATATCTTTCTTCCTGCTACCTAGGTTGCTTTTGTTTTAAATCTATTTACTGCTTTGGGTTTGCAAATATCACAGACACAGTTGTTTAAAAGAAAAAATGGAAAGGAAATTGGCTTTAAAAACTATTCTATTGCATTTAGATTTTTTCTAATTTAGAGTAGAAGGTGACACGAAGTTCCTGAAGAGAAAGAGAATCTTTACAGTGCAGTGCCCCTCTTAAAAAATTATTTAGCAGAGAACCTTACTGTCCATCAATTATTTTCACACTACTTATAAAGAAAATTAATTTCAGATCATCTCCAAGTGCGTGCAAGAGTTATACCTATACAGTAATGCTATGCTCACACCTTTTGATTGTGAGGGATGGTGGGTATTCAACCAGCATCAGAAACTGCAAAAAAAATTTTAATCTATATTCTTTTACCTCTTCCTACTCCAGTTTTTGGTGGTTGTTTTTTTCCCCCAAGTCAGAAAAAACACTTGAAAAAATACATTTCATCTTTCTAGAGAAATTGTTAGGGGGAAAAAAAAGGTTTCTGGGATTGAGTTCACCTTCTTTGCACAACGAATGCATTTCTACCAAAGATTAATCACGCTGATTGAGTATACATAAGGCCATCGGGAAACTCAGCGAAAAAGACTTTCCCAAAAATGCTCAGGCAAAAACTTCTCTGGCTTTCAATCCATGTACAAGTTACTTTGTCCAAGTAGCTTTTATCTGATCTCTTTCACAGAGAAATAGCCAACTCAATATTCAATTTATGAATGTTGAACCGAACTTTTTCCATCAGGGTCCTTGATATGTAGAACACGTTCGTGAAGGAAGTCCAGGAAAAGATTCAGCTGTTCTCCCAGGATTTACTGTGTGCCCCTACTCTGCAAAGCCATGAATGAAGCATCATGGCTCCACCACTCATCCCCACTGCACTTCCTCAAGGGGAATCTGCCCAGGTTATGAGGAAGACTTCTTCCCAAAAACATTAATTCTGCTGCCATGCGGATACAAACTTGTTTCTTTCCAGTTGCCCTTGACTACACGGCTATCCATGAGTTCATTCCAAAATCTGTGCTGTCCAGCAACACCCAAGCACAACGAACCAAACTCAGGGACACAAAAAGTGGGACAGCAGCAGTTGCTCCTTCCAAACCACGTCACAGCCACTGTGCTGGCAGCAACCCATGTTTTTAATCGTTGCTCATCCTGGCTGATGGAGCCAGTAACACAGAGATGCCTTTTTCTTTCTTAAATCTTCTGATACTTCTACAGCAAAAAAAGGGCTTTTAAGGCTGGGAAGATAAACCCAGTGCTACCTATACACAGACAGTGACTGGTGAGTTTAAAGTCACATTACCCTGCACACCACAATGAAATTAAAAACTGACACTGCAAATTTCCTCTCTCCTCCGTTAAAAAGGCACTAATAATTAACTATGTGGCTGTGAATTAAGCCAGCTCCATTTCTTTCACTGCTGGCAGCGCTGTGCAGAAGCGCTGCAGATACACATGTAACTAATGACAGTTAAGGAATAACATGATCCCAGGCTCCCATAATTTCCAAGCAGAATCCAACAGAGGTGACTGCAGTATTATCCACAGTTAGACCACGCAAGACAGATGCTGTAGCAAAGGCAAAATTGCTGTGGGCTCTGTGAGTGCGAGGGGATTGCTCTTAAACTGCCAGTTAAAAACTGTGGGAATAAAGAGGAATTTGTGACAGCACATGAAGAAAGCTTAGAAAATTGCACTTCTATGCCAAAGCACAGGCAGGGGCACATAGAAGACTCAGGAAGAGATGATAAAGAAGTGTAAGAGATGCCTTAAACAGGTATGTGGAATGGTTCATGGAATTTCTCATGCTTTCCCCTAATTCCTGCCTGCTGATTCTTTGTGGCTTGTGTACAATTTAGGCTGATGTCCGAGTCACTGTTACTCCTGACAGTTAACTTTGGTGGGCGGGTCTGGCTGACCAGAGCCAGCATAAATCATGGACAGATCCGTGTCTCAGTATGCAGCACCCGTACTCCTTCAGAGACACTTTCAACTACCCTGACTCCCAATGCGCTCACGGACCAGTGCAGGGAACTCCACTAAGCCCAGAACTATCCTTCTCAAATGTCACCGGGAATGCCAGGAGGAAATCCGCACTCGTCCCGGAACAGACAGCAGAGCGTCCCCCGTCCCTGCCTCGGAGCCCCGTGTGTGTCAATAAAAGCCCGGCTCGATTCAAGGGACAATCGCATCCCGGCTGCCTGTCACTGGCAATGCTGCTCCAGGCAGCCTCAAAGCCTGACAACCACTTTCGGAGCAAAATGGAAATACAGGGACTAATATTTGCTAACATCATTAATTCTTTTTTTCTTCTCCACTCCCCCTTCCTCCTTTATCCACTATGTCATGATGTATACTTTTAAATTGTTGTCAGCCATAAAACAGACGTCGTGTCCTAGTTCAGAGGTTAACATATAATGACAGACACATTAAAAACCCTGTCCAATGCCTCACTGAAAATTTCAGCTCCATCTTCTCTTCAACAAGACAGTGCCTCAAACTCACTTATAAGCTTTAACAACATTAAAGTCTAATCATGATTGAAAAATAAAGGAGAAAGAGAAGACTTTTATCCTACTAAGCATTATGGAAATGCAAAACAATTAGACAAAAACATTTTCTTTGTAGGGTTTTGAGTTCACATTCGATTTTGGTCTTAAAACTCTGCCATGATCACAACATGACCCATTTCTCCTTCTGCATTTTTTGGGAGTGGGATGAAAATTATCATCTAACAGAAAGAGCAGTAGTTTCCTGATGGAGGTTGGCTTAGTAGGTCAATCTTTTGCTACATCCTTGAAGACAGGACAGGGTTGTTTTATTTTTCACCTCCAAGCCCAAGCTTTGTTCCAATTTACACAAACCAGGCCACAACAGATTTAATAAGATGGCACATTCATGGGCCCTTCCAGTGACCCACTTCAAACTCAAGAGCCAGAACTTGCCATAGAGATGCAAATAAAGTTACCATCAGTGATTAGCTGGGATCAAATGGTACACAGATCTTTATACGTAGGGTGAGGGACTCCTGAATCTCATAGGAGGAAAGGCAGAGAGAAATCCCACAGAGATACTACAAAACAGCAGGAATAGCACAAGTTTCAGTAAGGCTTCTAAAAAAACAGAACACCATAACTTGGAGCTAACAGAAGAGTTAACAGAAGATCCCAGGCATGGGTTACATGTACCCAGTTTTATGGGTTAAATGCACCCCAGTTTTATCCACAGCAAAATGGGAACTCTGCCTGACTGGTTTTGCGTGCCTAGACACCCAGCACACACAGCAATAGCTGTTTGGCAAGGCATGTGGCTGTGTTGCATAGCACATCTATCATCCCCTCAGTTCCCTCGCATCTCACTCTGGCTTTTCTCCATACCCAAAACCTTTAAATAACTTCTCATAAATACATATTTAAGAAAAAAAGAGAAAGCCATCAGCAAAAAAGGTTCACCTCATCCAACTACTTATCTTCAAAGTTACCCTGGCTAGTGCCTTAAAACGGTTAAGAGTTGGGTTTTTCATCATCGTGCACCTTGGAAACAGAAAAGCCAGACAACTTAAATGAGAGCCGTGCATCAGGATCTCACACCTGAGCCACCACACTGCATGGGAGAAGTTTGTGCTACTTATTGTATTATTTTTCTCTTCCTCTGAGCCTGATGCAGTTTAAGTCAGAGTAGCAGCTGTATCCAGCCCCAGGAGATGGAGACAAGAAATACTCCCAGCAAAATGACTACAGTCAAAATTTCCCAAGCGTTTCCGCAGCAACAAATACATAGTGCAGATTCCAATCTGCATTTGTTCTGCATAATTCACCTCCCTCCAGCTCACCTGTTCCTCCAGCACAGGTGCCTGTCTGGCACGTTCCCTGTCTTTCCTGCATGGCCCAGAGCAGCACCCAGCGCTGGGGACAGGGACACACTTCCTTACTCCATCCCAGGCTGCAGCAAGGTGCACACACAGCAGCAGAGCAGTGGAACACCTTCCTTGACAGGAATGTGGCAGCCTTCAGCAGCCACCAAAATCTGTCTTGGCCTCACAGGGTGCTGCAGGGCTTTAGGGTGCAACCAAGGGACCTGAGCCATCGACCTGGAGGAGCTGCGAGTGTTGAGTGTTCACGGGGATCTGCTTGGCACGGGTAGGAGAAACCCTGGCCCATGTCCCAGCTCCCTAATCTACACCTGGAAGGTGTAGCAACTCCAATGTGTTGTTACGAGAGGACAGGTGATGTCCTGGAAGGTACCAGTAAATCCCTGACAAGTGCTGACTGAATTGTAATTAAGCTGGTATAGTCTCGGGTGAGAAACTTTTGAGAAGACACTTCAGAGCTAACCCAAGAGCAAACCTTAAGGCCTTCTCTGCTGGCCACCATGTCCCCTTAATGCTTTGGATTAACACTGCTCTATTTGAGGAGTGAGGATTATTAGGGAGGTAACAAGAAAATGTAAACTCTCTTAAAGTTTCAGACACTTGCCCCCCTCCTCTCCTTCTGTGCCACTGCCTGGCCCGTCCTCCTGGGAAGGGAACTTGGGCAGACACTAATTGTATTTGACAGCAGCAATTACACACAAGGCTGGAGATTAGAAGCTCGTTAATTGTGTGTGCCATAATTGCTGCCGTCTTTTCCTTTACTGGTTAAGGCCAGTGCCAGGAAAGCCAAGGGGAGGAGGCTGCTCTCCACCCCAAACACAGGTGGTCCAAAGATGAGAGCCCTTGGACAGGGAGGAGATGTCCCTTTTCTCCCAGCACCGCGGGAGGCTCCTGACCCCATAACAATGCAGGAGGGTACTCCGGCAGCACGGCTAATGAGGCATGAAATGAGGACAAACAATGTTCTCTCCCAAAGGTATTTTCCACCTGTATCCTTCTGTCTTTACAGCTCAGCTGAACTTCACACTACCTGCAGCGACAGGGGAGGTAAATCTTCACCCTGCAATGGTGACGCTACTGTTTTTAACCATTTGTAAAATTAGGCATTGTTTTACACTGTTTAAATTAATAAAATCCTTCCTTCCTGACTAAAATACAAGCTCAGCATTTCTCACCACTCCGTGGAAGCCAGTTACACCCAATTAAGACAAGAATCCCCCCCCGGTGAGCCTCCCTCTTGCGCTGCTGCAAAGCCACCTTCCACGAGCGGCCGCCATCCCCTCCCCACCAGCCGTATTAATGGCTGTCACAAACAGACTATTTTAATATTCCTCTCTCAACAATCCTCCCTGGCTCCCAGCAGCAGCTCGGCCGGAGCGTGCACATGACTCAGCACCTGGAGCCTTTTCAAGAGACCACTGAGGATCTGAACCATCTGAGCAAACTGCCCTAAAGAAAAAAAAGGCAGAACGCTCCGCAGAGTAATGTGGGGTTGGGGTTTTTTGGGGGTTTTAAATATTGCAGGGTCGGTTTAGTTAATATTCCATTCATGGCTACGTAAAAAAAAAAAAGTTTTCTGGTTCTTCTAAGTCTCATCACAGAATTTCCTCTTAAAAAAACCAATCCAAACCAGGGAAAATATTTTCCAGATTACATTCAAAAAAATAAAAACAAACATACTATAATTAATGTCATAGTTAAACAGAGCTGTGATCTAAAGCAAAGCCTTGCAGATTACTCATTTAACTATAACGACTTAATTAATAACTGCGCCATAATCACAGTTGGAAATTAGTAGTAAAGACAGTCAGGGGAAGGGAAAGAAATGTAAAATGCTTAACATACTTCTGCGCAAATTTTATGCTTGCTAGCAGCTGTGATTTCATCACTCACTATATAAATTGTAGCATATACACAGAAGGCAATAATATGCTGAATCAAAAAATCCAATGCAGTGGCTTCCCACAGTTTTTGGTTTCTGTCACATCGCCCCTGCGAACATCCACAAATGCCCAAGCAGAGGGGACCAAGCTACAGACACAAACACAGCCTGGACTGTAATTGCTGCTTTTTCTGTCAATCTAACACAGACATTTATACAGATTTACACAGACATTTGTATGAGCAAGAAACATATTCTGAGCCAAACTGGAAATACTGAAGGACTACACAGCTTGGGATGAAACAGGTACTCTGAAGCTTGAAAGATGAACACTAACTACCTCGGATAAATCAAGGACTCCCAGCCTGTCTGTTGACATATTCATCCTCCACTTTCTGGAGTGACACTGGGCCAGACAGCACCACAGTGGCCAATGTCCCCACAGGCAACTTGACCAGCGCCACGGACATTTCTCTCCTCCAGCAGATCTGGCTGTGAAGGCAGAGGATGGATTTATGAGCTCTGCAGGCAGAGAAATGGAAGAATGAAGAGATCTTTGCTGGTCCCCGTCCCCACAGACTCAGGCAAGAGAAGGATCTGAGCATCCCAGCAGGAACAGAAGGTTTCTGAAGTGACGGTGTAACCCTTGGCATGCTCAGCCAGAAGGATGCAGTAGGATCTGGAGGCAGCTTCAGTGCTGTGCCTGAGCCTTTAGGTGCCTTTGTGTTGGTTAGTTCAGCTCCAAATACTTACAGGATGCTCTAGAGACACTTCAGGGAGCCACCTTCCCTTCCAATGGGACTCATTTGGTACAACAGTGCCAAGAATCTAAGTAGAAGACAATCCTGCTCTTTTAAATTATAACTCCTTTTCCACTCTAAGAGACAAATAACATTTACAAGACATTAACCAACATCAAAACAAAATCTTGATCTCCAGTAATTACACTCGATACCTCCTTGATACTTCCTGTAAAGAGCAAGCTAAACATAACCACTTACCCTTTTTCCAACACGAAAAGTTGGATTTTCACTGAAGAAACAGCTTAATTATGCTACAGCTTATGTTATACACAAAACAATTGCAGCTATTCTCTCCTTAACAAAAGCATGTGCTACTTTTATTTAACAAATTCTCTCTTTTAAACCAGCCTTTACATCACTATTGTGAAGCAGCAGGGTACACAGACCCCTCCTGTGTCTGAGTATCATCAAGGAAATGCCTACAGCTCCACACCTAAAAATCAAGGCATTACATACTCCATAGTAAGATAAACCTGCAATTTCTTCCCAAGTTTCTGAATTCTTTTAACAGCCCCTGACACATCAAGTTGAGAGTTCTGCAACAGCTTCAGTGACTTTGAAAAATTAAGTTCTTTTATTAGAGGTTGCACCCTTCCCCATTTAAGGCAGTCGAGCTGCTAACCCAGCCTGGTGGGTTGCTGCCCAAAACAGCTGTTTGAGGAGAGGATACCACAAGTTGCCAAGCAAGCTGCAGAGCAAGTCCAAGCCCCCCTCCTGAATGTCCCCCACTTGCCACAAGCAGAGGAGGCTATGTCTGCTCCAGCCACCCTCACTCCCCACCTCACTGGGCTATCCCAAGCAACAGGACTTGGGCGCATTGTTTCCATGTTTCTGGGCGCTCCAGAACAACACTGGGGTCATGGAAGCCAGGAAGGCTGTCTGCTGCTTGGACAGCAGGAATCATCATAGAATGGTTTGGGTTGGAAGGGGCCTTAAAGGTCATCTAGTTGCAACTCCAGCTAAGACTAAGGAGAGAAAGCACCTCTTACCCTACCAGTCCTCCCAACCTCCCCTTGCAAGTTCCTATTTATTTTTCCTCCTGTGACATCAGGTTGAAGTTCAGCCTGCTCTGCTCTCTGCCCCAAGCTCCTGAACTGCCCTGTCCCTACAGCCCATGGCAGCACCCTTCTTGGTTCAACACCTCTCCTCTGCCAGCCCATCCTCCAGCTTTCCTAGACCCCAGTTTTGTCACGCTGCCCAGCGCTACCAAAAGCCTCATTTACCAATTCGTTTTAGCCAGAGGAGTTTCAGTAGAGAAAGGAACCTACACAGGAAAGTTTTCATTGTTGGTGGAATCACTTTTCCTGTCACAACACTGCTCTTTCCTGCTTCCAGCAGGTGCTTCATAAAAACAAGCTTTTCAGTACTTTCCTTATCCACATTTTTGTTGCTGAGGAGCAGCAGCACTGCTGCTAAAATCTGCAACAAAAGAAAACTGCACATGGCATTTGAACTCCTTCCTTGCCTTGCCAGAAACTGCCACCTCAAGGCAGAAATAACAGAGGGCACCTCTGGTTTTGCCTCAGTCATTTCAGCTGTGGTCTGATACAAATTCAACCTTGCCTTCTGAGTTTAAGCCAAGATCTTGGGCTCTCCCTGGAATTATCAGCATCTCTAACCATATTCTGTCAACTCAAGACATAGAAGCAACAACCTTCAGCAGAGGATCAGCAGCAACTTATATCTTCCTTGATATTGAGATGCTCTCTGAGCGAGGAGAGCACTTGCTCAAGTGAAGTTTTAAGGTCCCAGAGCTCAGCTTCCAATCCTAGAGCTGTGGGATCACAGAATAACCAGTGCTGTGGGACTGCTACCTGTGCACTGCAGCCACACAGCACAACCTGTCACTTCTGGTGCGTGATTAAGGGGAAAAGAAAAAAGCAACTGAATCCCTACTGCACAGAAAGTCACACAGTACTTTGCCTCATTCTGTTACATCTTGTCATCATTGAATGCCAGTAGTTTGATATATCCATTTCAATTTCTTTGATCTTTTTTTCAGCTTCTTCTGGTGTATCTGGCTTTGATGCAGTGTCCTCATCCCCCTGTAAGCCAGGAATCGTGACACTGAGATGCCACACACATCACTGTGCTGCAGCAGCACACTGAGCAAGGCAGAGCTATGCCTCTAATTATTCTTTTTTTCCTGAACGCATTCCAAATAGTACAATATATTTTTTTTTAATTAGCTCAAGGTGATGAAAATTAATTCACCAACATATTCAAAAGGAAAAATATTTCATCCTTGCTTAAATATTTAGCCAAAATCACTACACTGGTAGCCAAAAAAAAAAGGTGAGCCCTGCAATTTCTTGCTTGCAATTCCCAAAAACAACTAGTGTTACATTTAAGTAGCTGCGAGAGAATATATTATGCTTCCCACAGCACGCTCACAACATGGTGCATCAGCACTGCTGGGTCTGAGCTGCAAAAATGTGGGTTAACATCTCTACAAGCAGAAGTTAGCCCTTGCAGGGCTAGTGAGATTGCACATTCAACATAGAGTATGTTTTCAGCCAGAACAGGCACCTTAAAAGGAAGGTAAGAAAAGAGGTATGAACCCTTGTCATGATGATTCTTTACTGTGAAGAAGTTTAGGGACATAAAAACATGGACAACCTCTGCAGGAGTATTCCAGTGCAGTTTTCAACACATGACTGCATTGCTGGTTTGCTTTCTAATCCTCCCTAAAATACAGGGCTTGCAGCCTGGCACTCCTGCATTTCAATCAATCGCCCGATCGAGGATCGCAGTGTCATAAATAAAAGGAGCCGAGACCATAAATTTCTGCAGAGATGTAAAATCAAAGAGAACAATCCAACAGGCTCCCGGGGGATGGGAGGCTGGCACATATTCCAGCTGTTTGTATTTCTACTATGAGACGCTGGTTCATTTTAACTTCTTCGCTTCTGCACAGCTTTCCAGAGCCACGATTCCCATTAACTGAAAATCTCACCCTGGGTCTGGCACTTTGTTTTGTGCTCTACAATAAAATGCAACTGCAGGAGAGAAAAAGCCCTGTGATTTATCAGGCTTGTCCACAGGCAAAATCCCAGCCCACTGTGGCTGATGGCTCCACCAGCACAACACCCCAGTGCCTGGCAAGTGAGTTACTTGCTAGAACGTGTTACTTGCTGGAGTTACATGAGCAAAGACAGGGACAGAAAGGCAGTAAATCACCTATGTACAGCTTTGTTTATGAGTAGGACTTATATCAAAGACTTAAAGCATCAGCAGACCTTCCTCATGAGAAGGCACAGAAAAGCAAAGGATGCAGTACTACCCACCTTTATTGCAGAAGAACGGGGAAATTTAACTGATATTTGCTCATATTTGATATTTTAGCTTCTTGCACAACAGAAACAAGAAGACATCCCCTTGCTAATAAAAAAATTGGTTCTGAAGACATGCTTGAAAAGTAAAGCACTCAAGTTCTAATTTTGTGCCTTTAATAAGCTGCCAATTTTCCAACTTGGATATAATAAGGTGGGTCACTCCACCTGTAGTCTCACAGGCAGGAGTTGAGGTGAAACTGTGAGGTTTTCTCAGCCATGCACAGAAAAATTACTCCCTCCCACAGGAAGGCTGCATCCTCCACTAACCAGCTGCATGCTAGAGATTGTCCCTCATACAGCTGGCAAAAGGCAGCAGGGCAGAAGAATCCCTCTGTGTGTTAAGATCTAACCCTTTTCAGGACATAACCCCCCCAAAACCATTACACATTCCAATGCGGTTCAGAAAAAAACCCTAAACCCAGAGGACATTACGGTCTTACATGCCCCAAAGCCAGAGGCCTGGGGTGGATCAGTTTTCTTGTTATACTCAATTTCTAGTGCTTCATTTTCTGCTAGATTAAAAATCAAACAAAAAAATCCACCAAAAACAAAACCCACAAAAAAACCCAACAAAACAAAAAACAAACCCCCATAAAACAAAACAACAACAAACCCCACAAAAACAACAACAAAAACAACAACAAAACCAAAACCCCAGAACCAAAAACAAACCAAACCCCAGAAACATAAACAAAAAAACTCCAGGCTTGATGATTTGGTTGGTTTTGGTTTGGTTTTTTTTTTCTGAAAAGGGAAAGAGCCTGATTAGAGTTTATGAATTATGTCAGTGATTTGTTTCTTCCAGTGTGACTGCTCGCTGAAATAAGAGCTGTCAAAATATGTATAATAAACAGCGCGGTTTCTTTTCTATGTTTTGTTTATTAACATTCGGACAAAAAACCCCAAAGTCAAACAGGAAATTCCCTCAGGGTGAAAGGCCACACGAGGATCTCTCTGTACAAACCCAGAAAGAGATGTGCAGAGCAAAGACCTTGCCAGCACTGGTCTTCTTCCCAGGGTGCTGCATTAGCACGGCACAGGACAGCAAGCTTTAAGGAGCACAGCCATAATTTGATTAGTGCCCACTTTACACGATGCAATTAAATTGCTTTTATCCTACAAAAGAAATAAAGTTGCTGTTTTTTCCAAGTCTTTGACCTCGCAGCACAGCAAGCCATAAATTGAGATATTTACCCAAAGGAAGCAGGTATGTGAGCACACTGCTGCTGGTGACAGCAGAGAGAGACCCAAACAGGTCTTTTCCCTTCCTGCTCTTCCCATCCCCCTTTTAATCCTGCCCACACCACTCTGCTGCTCTTCCCCAACAACGAACAGTGGCTGCTGGGACAGATTATCACGGGAGACATCTGTTTGACTGACAGACAAACTAGGAAAACACGATGGGTGCACTCATTTTGTTTACAGACAAGAGCTCTTCTGATGCATTTCTTAATTTCCAGAAGAAATTCCACTGGCCTGCAGTAGGAACCCACACTGAAACTACAGTATGATTTACCAGCCACCAATCTAATTCCTAGAGAAGTTGACCAGACTCATAAAACCCGTAAGCTGCAAAAGATCAAAGCTTCTTCTTCCAGATATGAACAGGACAGACCTGAACAATGAGTCCAAATTTAAGAAAAATTAGGATTGGATTTCCAAATACTTGTTTCAATGTCATTGGAAAGCAGTTTGTATTTGAGTGAGGACTGAAATTCTTACGTTCCCTTGGAGATCCTACATGATAGAAATTCTAAATTCACTTGGAGATCCTACTTAAATACAAGAGGCTCATTAATTTAAATCAATTGTTACAATATCTCAGTAACACCTGCTGCAACCCAACAAAAGCACACATACAAACACAGCTGTGCTGCAAATCTGGGAATTGTTTATTCTGCTTTTCACTCTATGTCAGATTGCAAATTCTCTTTTGCACATTTTAGTTTCAACTTGCTTGTTGCATTTAAAACGTGGCAGAGAAACGTTATTTCACCAGGAGAAAGAGGGACAGAAGCCAGCCCTGGGCACAGGGTATCTGGCCAACCACCTTATCAAATATTGCCCCCTGCAGTACTTCCTGCAAAAACACCCACTGGACAAATCCATTTGTTCATTCCCACAGGTTTTCCAGCTTACGGGACTGCTCCAAGCCTGCAGCAATAGTACATTTGCTATTTTATTCACTCTGAAGTTTGTTTTCTTTTTCATGAGATTGTATTCCCCAGGGGCCCTCTTCTGGCACACCTTGGTGCTCCCACACCAACACAGCAATGGGGGGATTTTACTCCCATTCACTGCTTGGCCCAGGCATAGAACAGTACTTGAAAAAAAAGCCACGGGCAGCTTTCTCCCCTGCAAACATCAGCCGTGGAGTTTCATACCTTTAGGAGCTTAAAAAGATGTTCGGTGAACATCTGTTTTCTTTGAGCTCAAGCTCTCTTCCAACTTCGCCTTCGAGACAAGTCTCTGCTCTTCAGATTCCTAATATACAACTTTCCTCATTACACAGCAGAAATCCTGCTAAGTGCATTACTTGTGAAGTCAAGTCAAACAAGTTAAAACGCCAATTTTTAGAATTTTAATATATAAATAGAAAATCATTAAGTCCTCCTGTGAGTTTCAGCAGTCAAAGCAAATAGGAAGAGGCCTCTTAAGCGTTTGGAAAAGAATGCCACTGAAGTTGGTAGTGACAAGCTGTTGAGATTGGAACTGGTAAATGCTCAACATAAGAAATAGGAAAAGGAAATATTTAGAATCAAGTGATGCCAAAACTGCAATCAGCAAATGGAAGGCTAAAACAGATGAGCAAATCTGGATGCTTTTTTTATTATTTATTTTTATTGTTCGAGCTGTGCCATGTAACAAGAATGGATCAATAACAGCTCCCAGCCACCCCACTGCAGTGTTGTGTCCCACCTCCAGCCACAGCCCTGGAGATGGGATTTCGGTGGAAGGGATGTGTTCAGTGCTGCTGAGGAAAGGTCCTGGCCTGCTTCTGCTTCTCCCATGGCTGACTGAGGTTTGAAAAATCTGAACTGAAGCCAGTGGGGATTTGTGATATGAAATACACGATAGAGACTGGAATTTTGGAGCGTGTCAGGGAATGGAAATACAGCCACTAGTACTGAAGTATCCAATTATATAGTGCTGTACATGAAAACACAGCTCCCACATGGAAGACACCAGCTTGTGAAGGTGATATTCCCAAAATCCCTGAGCCCATTGCTAAGGCTGCAGGACAGCACCACTGTGGTGGGTCAGAGGGATGGGCACGCAGAGCCTGGCAGGGAGGGCAGGTGAGTGTCATCACCTAATTCACGCACACCAGCAAAAGCCACCAGTAAAGCTGCCAGTAAAGCAGGAAGACGACACCAGACTCTGCTGGGACACATATTCCTTTCCAAAGGACCCAAACCAGTGGGAGGTATTGACATGAAATGTTTCTGTTTAAGGCTGGAGAATGCAAAAGAATGGCTTCATAAATTATTCTCTGTTCTGGAGGAAGAGTGAATAGACTTGAAGGACAGGTGATGTCTCTGAAATATGCAAATAGAGCTGAGCTGGTCCAAGCAATTACCTTTCCACTGCCTGGAACTTCAGACTGAAAGGAATGACTCACAAGCAAGAACAAGAAACAAAAGATGTGCTAAAAGGTAGAAGATGACGAAGGAAGACTGCATCAAGAGGAGAATGGAGACTGGACGGAAAAGAATGTTCCTGACCTCCTGCTAACAGCTGCTCTTGGGAAAAGGAACAAAACAACACACCACACGACACACAGTAAGACTATGAAAGCAGGAGGGCCTAAGTGCAAAGCATCCCAAAAAGCCAATTGTGATTATTGGTTCTACACTGCTGGGATCAAGACAAAACACAGCAAGGAGATTCCTGTGGATTCATGGATGTAAATACAATGGATCTCACCTCAGTATCCTTTTGGTTATCTGCTATTTTAAAGATTTCTCAGCAAATAAAATTGCTGAAAATAAATGCAGTATGATCATTTCTTTCCAGGTTTCAGACTAAGCTCTGAAAGAAAAGACTTGGCAGGACTATCAGACAACGTGCAGGGTGAAGAAGGAACTAAAACACACTGGAAACAGCCTTGGAGATGAGCCAACAGATGTGCCTCCATTGTAAAAGGTGTCATACCAGCTTCAAAGAGTGAAGAACAGCTGTGCTGTTGCCTCTCCAGATTCAGTTGTCTTCTAATAAAGTGCAGTTAACTCCAGACTCCATGCAGCAGTAGAAGCAGCAGATCAGATTTTGCCTGCTACTGGTGTTTTCATTGCTTCTCAACACAAATTCAGGGCACTCCAACTGCATCAGAATCCTTTTACTTTGGTTTTTTCACCATCCCAAACAAAGATACTAAATTACAGCAGTTACAGCTGATGCAGAAAGTGTACTAATACAGAAACTGCAAGATCAATAGGAAAGAATGAATCAATGGAGAGTCAAGAAAAAGGAATGAAGAAGTGGATCCATTTGGACTGTGTAAGAAATACTGCACTGAGTTCCATTCTATTTATTAACAAAAATACCAACAGTCTGAAAGCTCCGGAACAGCAGCAAATGTGCTGGGGGAAAAAATGAACCTACAAAAAATATAAGCTGCCTCTAAGTTTAAAATTTTGCATATTTAGTACTAAAGGATCAAGACATTAAAGCCCTTCTGCAAACACATGAAACAGGAGCCTGAGGAGGATTTGAGATAACACAAAAGAACAAGTTTAATGGATGAGATGAACTGCTGAAGAGAAAATAAGCAGGTAACAGTGAGAAGGGTTTACAACAGCAAAATTCATGAAGTTCCACAATCAAAAATTCAACACCTTTGTAGTGTAATTACTATTTATGATTCACAACGATCTGAAAGACGAACTTTTCAAATTTGTACCAAGCACTTTATGCTGCTTTTAACCAAACACTGGAGTATTTCGCTCATGATCTACTGAACGTAAGAAAAATCCAAAGGCACCCCGCAGATGAGCATGTAAAGGAGACACAGTGACAGTGATGAAGCACCTTGTAATGTAGCCACAGATCTTTTCTATAAATCCAATTTGAAATGTGAAGACTAAAACAGCGGTTTTATCTCTATCCCCTGACACATGCACCTCCATCATTTTAAAGAACAGAGCTCCCTCTCGTGGCTCCAGAAAGGGAATTTAGCAGGGGGAAGGAAAGAAAACAGGAGTAGAGCAGCATGAGACATACCAGAGTGAGAGGACTCCTGACAGCATTTTGGTGCTATAAAAGCAGAACTAAAAGGAAGTCGCAGTAGGAAGGACAGGTGACTTCTTGTAAAGAAAGCAATGCCACCTGTACTTTAATGCTAACTTTTAAATTACATTTTCTGCTAAGGTGACCTCCTCACCTCGGGGGAATAAGGGAGGAGCAGTGCTGCCAACAATTCTTTGTTTGCTATGTGGTTTCTTGAAAATATTTGGTTTTGTACAAAACTAACATTCCACTTTTCTAGCTGACAGCTTTGTAACTGGAAGCTCACACCTGTGACAGTATTTCTCTGAGGCAAGAAAGTGAAGGGAATACCCAAAGGTAAGCCTGTCACCACGCTGAGAAATGTGCTCAGGAAAGCACTGGGTGTTTTGTTTTTTGTTTTTTAAAATTAATATCTTTATGTTTCATTTGGCACTTCATTCAGAATTATACACAGATTTTCACAAACTATTTTAGTATGAGAAGTTTAGATCAGACAAGAATTTACACAGCAAGCAGCCAGCTTTTGCTAACTGTACAGCATATAAAACTATTTTCCCCAAGGGCATTAAAAAGGGTTTTCTCTAAATGACAACACTTTCCTGCAAAAACAGTATCAGTGGCACGAAACACGAACTAGTGACGGAGAAACAATTACTCTAAAGTCCCCAGAACAGCATCAGAAGACAAATGAGAATCAAATTCTTGTTTCATAGGCTTATGCTCATACAAGATTTTGCTTCCAAAGCACAGGATCAAAAAAGAATAAATTCCCTACCGTGAAAAGAAATTACCATGCCTTCAGCATTTTGCTATTAGTGAAATATCTCTATTTCCAAAGGCAATACTTTTTCTAAAGAGCAATCCTCTTTAAAAATTGTATAAAAGTCAGTCTATAAACAGGAGATATCCTTAAGGATTTAATCAAGTAATAAACCTGGTAGATGAAAGAGAGATTAATTAAAATGACAGCATAGTCTCCCTATAACACAGGCACAGGACTTGTTATGTTGGAGTACCTAATCATAATCAGATTTGGTAATTTGCTGCATCGAAACAAAAAGGAAACATTTTTAGAATTGATCATTCAGTTCATGTCACTCTCATGGAGATTGCTTTCTATTGATCAACATTTAACTAGTAGTTGAAAAGAGAAAGATGAGAAAAGGATAAAAAGTATCTTTCCATGCTAAATACAGCATGAACCAATAAGAGCAAAATAAATTAGATCACTACAGCCAAACCAACTCTGTGCATGCGCTCGCTGCAATGAAGATCATTATGAATGAAAGAGATGGTTCTTCATATCCCAGTCATAACAAAAGGAGAGTTTTTAAAATGAATTTAGACTTTAATCTGCTCAAAATGAAGTTTGCCATGCAGCAATTAAAAATCTGTGTGAAGCCGAACCATCGTCAGCTTTACAAAGACAAATGCTGGTTTGTTTTCTGAATGGTGTTTTCACGTTTCCTACCTGTGGATTCCAACTGGGGTCGAGCTTCTTCACTGCAGCAATGTACTCCTGCATAGCTTGGTGAGGGCTTGTGTCTCCCAAGGCTTTCCAGGCCTCCCTAGGAAAGACGGAAAGACATCAGTGAGTCCCCTCGGAGAGAGCACAGCGTGTTTCCACAGTGTCATCAGTGGAACACAGTGATCAGATTAATCTAAATCTTTTCAGTGGATGCAAAGCCATCTTTCCTTCGGTTTGGAATGGTCAGCTTTTCTCTGAAGTCATGAATGGCTA
The DNA here is from genome assembly GCA_036023395.1 of Myiotriccus ornatus. Lineage (NCBI taxonomy): Eukaryota > Metazoa > Chordata > Aves > Passeriformes > Tyrannidae > Myiotriccus > Myiotriccus ornatus. Next base: position 29,166,420 of record JAYRBT010000005.1, on the reverse strand, counting down.
CTGTCACTGCAGCACTTGGCTATGAAAGGATCTTTCAGGGGATCCTGAACCAGGCTGGAACACAGTTTGCGTTCACAAAGCCGTAGCTGTTTGCACAACATTTTTGTTGAGTGCAGGCTAGTTCTGGATGAACAAGGTAAAACAGAGGAGTCTTGTATTTCACGTCTGCATCAGGCACAGCAGCAAACATTTCCCTGCTAAACAAAGGATTTCAAAGCCAGTTCAGTGGCAGACTCTCTGAGTTGACATCCTCTAGGTCCATAATCCCTCAACAGATAGTTGACAAACAAAAAGTGGAGCCAGAAATTGCTAGGAATTACAACGATTTCCTCTTACCATTTCTGCTTTCCCTCAAAATCAAAGAAGCTGGGCTTGGGGGTGTTACAGGTTCCAAGTTTCACCTGAAGAAAAGAAATTTCCTTCTGTTAGAACAAAGCAAAGGGGACTTGCTCAAGGAAAATTCTGGGTTCTCATGGTTTCAGGATAATTTTGTTATTAGGCCAGAAGAAAGGTTTTTGGGGGGGAAACAAGTGACACAACTCAACCCCATCTTACCCCCATTTTAGCACCTTTGCATCCCTGTGTTTTCTTTGTGTGATGGAAGGGAAGCAATTCTGTTATGCAGCTCACTTATTTTGCATGCATTACCCAACAGGGATAACCAGCGAGTGATTTCTCACTAATGTTATGTTTATTACCCTGCCAAATGCCTCATCCCCCACCGGTATCAAGAAAAATTCTGTTGATTAGGGTTTCTACAGAGATGATTATTCATCAAGGCTGAAATTCACTCGCTTCTGCACAAAGCTCAAGTAAACAGGCTCTGTTTAATTATTTTCAAAGTCCTCTGGAAGGCAAGGGGACAAACTCAGAGTAAAGGAATGCCAGGCAGCTTCTGAATTTGCTCCGAGGCACCTGGATGCATGGAAGCACTGGGTGAAAGACAAGTCAAGGCCTGAGTGCAAGAGATGAACCAGTCTGTCAGAAGCAAGGCAGAAATTAAATTGTGCGTGGGGAAATAAGAAACACAAGGAAGCAAGGGAACGAGCCAGAACTGCTGGACAGATGCATGGGAAAAAATGTTATGGCCAGTGTAAAATGGACTTGGTGTCAGTGGGATTCAGAAGTTTTCCACAGAGTGGCTGTAGGGAAGTCCAGCAGCCATGTGTCCTCTGTAAGCTCCCCACAGAGGGGACCACAGGGGTCTGACAGAGGATACACCTGCCCAGGGCTCCAAAGCACAACCAGGTTCCTGCCCTGTGGCCAGCACTGACAATTGCCTCAAGAACAGAGAAATTATCAAACTGAGAATTGGATAACAGAGATATTTTCTTGAAGTCAGCTCAGGAAAACGCGTAAGTGAATGTGGTTCTGTCCCTGCCTGGAAAAGCCAGGGAATATGGGGCAGGACTCACCAGATCTGCCTGTTATCAGTGCCACTTCCTCACAGGAAATAAATGCCCTTGCACACAGGTGTCACAGGGAAAATGAACCTCCCTGAAATTAAAATATCATTGTGATAGGGAATGAATTTGCACAAAACAGGGGTTGGTTCTTGGTTCCTTTGCTGTTTGTTTTGGTGGTTTGGTTTGGTTTGGGTTTGTTTTGGTTTTTGGTTGGTTGATATTTTTGTAATTTTTTAATGGAAGTGCTGTATATCCCACATGGATGATGGATGAAAGACTAGAAGGCAGAGCACAACTATGGCTCCAAATGCAACAGTTATCGCACCAAGTCCCTTGTAAGACAGAGCACAGCCCTCTGCCAAGAAAACCCAGCACAGCTGGGGACCCTGGGGAGGGAACACAGGTACATCCTGGAGGTGAGCAAAGCCTCTAGGTGGACATTTTGTTAGCCAAGCAAAACCAAACTGCATTCAGCAAGTGTTTTATGAAATATGCTCAAGTGTTCAGGCAGGTGAAGTGCTTAAATCAACTAACAATTCTTCACCTTAACAGGGTGGGGATTTTATGCTGAGGATGGAATCATTAATCAGGCTTTAAAGAGAGCATGCCCGTGCTGAGAGATATATATTAGTTACACTATGTTTTCGTCGAAAGCGTTAGAGGATATGAGTGACTGTAACTGAAATTAATTTTCTGTACATCTGACTGTCTCCCAGTGAGCAATTCATCCAAATTAGAACATCTTAGCTGGCCCTTAAAACAACATATCGCATTTCATGGAGAAATAGGAGAACAGGCTAGCAACAGTTAACTCCTGTAAATCAGTCACAATTCATGCAGTCTAAATGTTTTCTTCTGTGCTCAGGGGTGGATCGGACCACTTGTTTTAAAAGAGCAAAACAGGGGAATAAAATGCAAATTCATTATCCGTATGGAAAATGCCTGCTTGGCAATTCTTTAGTTCAACAGCCAACCTGCAAAAATTGGCCAAGATGGATAAAAAAAAAAAAAAAATCTGTTTTAATATTAATTTTCCACTGCCATCATCAAAACACGACAGCAGTTTCCTCTCTTGAGATTTGGCATTCAAAGGCTGTTCCAGCATCGGGGAAGACTGTTAGTAACATCGATAGTAATACAAATCAAGGAACACTAGTTAAATTTCATCCATCAAGAAGGAGAGGGGGGAAGTGCACTTTTGCCCTGTTTGCTATTTTAAGATGTATTAAAAAGGCTTGCAGTGGTTTTGTTGGAAAGAATGAAATAAAGATTTTGGCTTCCCTATTTCTGCCGCGCGACTCCACAACGCGTGAGAAACCAACCAGGAATTTTAACATATCAGGGGACCTGAGACTGACAGCTGAGGAAGGGGATTTTTAGCTAAACATGCCAACGATGACAAACTGGAAAAATTTTGTGAAGGACTCTGTCCTCCTGCTGCTTCTCTGGAGGCCCTCAAAAGCTATTTTTCTCCATAACCAGCAGAAAGACAAGAGCCCATACTCGTATTTTAAGTTTCTCATTCTGTGCCCACAAAATAATTACTGAAGGTCTCTAGGGTGCTGGCTGGTCACTTGATGCTCAGCTCTCCTCATTTACAGTTCATCAGCTGTATTAAAAGAACATGGCAGCCAGAATGCATTTAAAACTTTCCTGGTATTCTTTCTGCAGGCATTATTCTCATGAGTTGTACAAAGATGACCCAAATGGGCAGTGTCTGCAGTCACCTCCATTTGTGGCCAAAACGGAAATTTGGAAACCTTGGATGAGGCCTTCACCTGAGAGCTGAAGGTCACAACAATCAGAGTGAGAGAGATGCTCAGGGATGTGTGTATTCCTGAGCTGTATACATACAACACACTTAATGCCGTATACCATCCCCATATCCCCATACAACTCCAGCTGTTGGTCCAGACTATGAGAAACCTTGAGATTATCACTACTCCACGACTGGTTCCCCCTCCCTGGTGGTGGTAAAAAGGCTCTTTGCTAATTTTTCTACTAATATATTTATACAGCAGGGAATCCCAGCCAAATAGTCTCACCTGGTAGTAAATCTTGTAAGGTGAATCATATCTGCAGCCTCCTTAAGGAGCAGCAATAGGAACAGAACCTCCGTGGACAGCAGGACTAAGGTCTAGCTGTACGCAAGCCAAATAAACTGAATTTCTTTGGCAAGACAGCAATTCCTGCCTGTTCCTGCCCAAAGCTCTGCCCCAACCTACAGGAAAGCCCTGACTAAAAATGGGGTGTAAGGAAGGACAAGCAAACACCAACCACAGGAGGCAAGGGGTCCTGATGACTAAGGGGCAACTCAGTCAGTGCCATCACACGATTCTGTGCAACAGGGAGATGCAGGCAGAAATTTCTGTGTTCAGGGCAGGTTTGCGGCATCACAATCCACAATATTTGAAAGAAGCCATGCAAAAATGGGATTATATTCTTGAGCCTACACTCGGGAGTCAGCATAAGCCCCCTTTTGCCAGTGGCACTGGCTTTGCAGCTTGTCAGCACCTCTCAGCATTTATGTAGGCACTGGCACATCCTTCTCCTGGCAGGGCAGTTTTCTCCCTCTGATCACTTCCAGCAAGTTCTGAATTCCTTTCCCTCTCCAAATCATGACCACTACACTGGTCTCCATTACTGCACTCTCTGAACCTCAGGTTTTTACATCCTCAACACCACAGCAAAGTCCTCCCTTAACTTCACCACTACAGACTCAAGGCACAGACAAGTGATTTGCCTGAAGCCACACAGAAAGTACAGGAAGAAAAGGAAAATCAGTCCCAGTCCAGAGCCCTGCGGACTAATCTGTTCTTCCTCCTGCTCTGGGGCAGAGTCGTAAACTCAGCAACATCTTCTAAAAACCCCACTGGAGATGACAACTAAGCAATCCCCTTATTTTCAAGTCTCTGACACATAAACAAAATCAGAGAGAAAAGTAATAAAACCCTGAAATGGCCTCCAATAAAAGGTAATAAAATTGCAGGAAAATGCCTATATACCCAAACAGTTTGAAATAAATAATATACAGTATTTTAACAGAGAGCTCAGCTGTTACTGTCACCTCTTTTATGACGGTGTTGTATCTTAAATCAAAGCCTTTAGTGTCACAAAACACTAAACTGAGGAAAGACAAGGATGCCAAATCATGGGCAGTGGACAGATCTGAGTCAGCACCTTCTGTGTGCCAGCAATTCCACCGTCCACGGGGGTAATATATCAGTAGCTCATTATGCATCCTGATATGGCTGCTGTAATTAAATACAGAAAACTTGCATTAAGCGCCCTCGTTTTGATTTAAAGCACAAAATGCTGCAAAACTCGAAGTTAGCAGGGCTTAATCCTGCAGTGGCTGTGCTAGCAAACTTCTCCCAGTGCCAGCACTACGCTCACGGCACTCTAACAGGGATGGCACCTTTCTGGACTGGGAAGCCAAAGGCATGGAAATCCAGGAGCCAAGCACAGCCTGAATCCGAGCAGCGCTAAGGCACTTGCTGTTGCATCCTGCCTGGCCAGGGACAGAGTGATATTAGGACATAACCCTAATTATCATCCTTTTTCTGACTAGCATCAAAACTGTTGTGAAATATCTTCTGATTTAAGTAATTCTTAACATTGAACACCTTATTGGTCTGACACCAGGAAACCCTCTGGAGTCTGTGGACAAGCACGAGCTGACAGGCAAGCAATCCCTTCCCATTTCCACCCAAGGACAGTCACAAAGCATTTGCAACAGAGAGAAAAAGAAGAGGTTATTTACAACAAATTTCCTGAAAATAGAGACCAAAAAATTACAGAAGGGAAAAAACACCCTTTTCATCTCACCCTGGGCATAGTCTTATTATTCTTAAAAGTTCCCCTAGTATTTTTTTTCAACCCTCCTTTTCTTACAAGGGAAAGAGAAGCCTGGTTTAAGCGCCAGCACAGTCTGAAAACAAAACCTCATGTGATCAGCCTGCTTTTAATATAATTACTGCTCCACAAACCACAGCCTGGTTGCTGCCAGCTTAGAGGATAATTAAATATTGCACTAAAAATTGAAAGCACTTACACATGGCAGCAGTAGGACACAGGTAATCCATATGGGAGGAACATATGGGGAAGATGTGCATTCTCAACTGTGACTATTAATCCAAACGAGTGGGATTCAGTTCTCAGGTCCAGGCAGCAGCATCTCTCACCACACACTGGAGCCACAGAATCACAGAACGGTCAGGGACACCTTCCATTAGACCAGGTTGATCCAAGCCCCATCCAGCCTATACTTGTACTTTTATTCTTTAAGCTTCCAGGTGTAACAATGCTTACAGCTTTTCTGCTTCTCCAAGTTAAGTGATTATTACAGTGCTTTGCAATCGGTGCTGTGTTTGTTTGTTTTATGTAACAGGAAGGAGTCACATTGTGTATATTCCCACAGGATGCCTCCTACAGCTCGCTCAGTTCACAGGGACTGAACGGGTGAAGGACTCCTGTTCAAGGTTACAACCAGAACCAGCCAGTTCAGTTTCCCAGTCCTCTCTAAAGCCCTTCACCAACAGATCTTCCCAGGCACATCCTTTGTGTGGTCACAGCAGAGCCCCAAAGCTGCAGTGCCCACCCTGGCTCACCAGTGCAGGTCCCCACTGTCTCTGATGGGGAGGTGGGCACTCTGCACTACTTTTCCATCCCATCCCAGCACCTCATCTCCCAGCAGACTCAGGGAAACGCTGGGAAAACACAGGCGAGGCAGCGGGATTATCAGTCAAGTTCCTCCACAAAGCCTCAGGGACACACCAATAGGCCACCAACCCACCTGTGACACGTCCCTGCCAAGGACAGTGGCCAAATCCTCCACACCAACACCCGATTTCAAACCGCCGTGAAGTCTGCCAAAGCTGAACCAACCTCACGGAATCATAAAGGTTGGAAAAGAGCCCTAAGACCAAGTCAAGCCTTTGACCAAACACCACCATTCCCACTAAATGGTATGGTGAAGTGCAGTTCTACTTGTTTTTCTGAACACTTCCAGGGATGGTGACTCCACTGCTTCCCTGAGCAGCCCGTTCCAGTGTTTGACCACTCTTCCAATGCAGAAGTTCTTCCTAGTATCCAACCTGACTGTCCCCTGGCACCACTTCAGGCCAGATCCCCCTGTCCAAAGGATGCAGCATCAGGGCCATCCACACTGTGTGAGGGTGAGAGGGCAGGAACAACAGCCAGGGTGATGGATTTAAAGAACCATTTAGGTTGGAAAAGACCTCTGAGATCAGTGAGTCCAGCCTTTGACTTATCACTACCTTGAGAACTAGACCATGGCACTGAGGGCCATGCCCAGTCTTCCTTTAAACACCTCCAGGGTTGGTGACTCCACCACCTCTCTGGGCAGCCCATTCCAATGGCTGACCACACTTTCAGTGATGAAATTCTCCCTGACGTCCAACCCGAACCTCCCCTAGCACAGGCGAAGGTCGTTTCCTCTTGGCTTGTTACCTGCAAGAAGAGCCTGACCCCCACCTGGCTGCAATCTCCCTCCAGCCGAGGGAGTTGTAGAGAATGAGAAGGTCCCCCCAAGCCTCCTTTTCTCCAGGCTGAGCCCCTCCAATTCCCCTGGTTGCTCCTCACAGGACACGCACTGCAGACCCTTCCCCGGCTCCATTCCCTTCTCTGGACTCGCTGCAGCACCTCAGTGCCCTTCCTGAATCGACAAGCCCAAAACTGATGCCGGGATTCGAGGTGCAGCCTCACCAGTGCCCGGCACAGGGCGGCAGGCACTGCCCCGGTGGCCACATCACCGCTGACACAGGCCGGGATGCCCTTGGCCTTCTGGGCCAGCGGGGCACGACCAGCACCCGCAGGTGCCTTCCCGCTGGGACACTTCCCAGCCGCCCCCGCCCCGCGGGGCCGTGTCCCACCGGGCTCCGTCCCGCTCCCACCACAGACGCGGGACACAGCCCTCCCCTTGACACCGCGGCCCCGAGAGAGCCCCGCGCCCAGCCCCTCGCCCCGCGCCGCGGGCGGGCCGGTCCCGCCTCACCTGCTTGTAGCGGGCGTACAGGTAGAGCAGCTGCTCCTTGCTGGCGGCGGGCAGCAGCGCGGGCAGGCGCTCTGCCGCCTGCTCGAAGAGCGCGGGCAGGTCGCGGGCGGGCGGCGCGGCCTCGGGGCCCGAGCTGTGCTCGGCGCCGCTCCCGCCCGCCGCCGACAGCGGGGGCGACGCCATGGCGGCCCGCGCCGGTCCGCCCGCCAAACCGCCCCCCCTCCCCGGCGCGCCTCGGTACGCGCCGCCGCGCCGACCGCGGGAAACGCGCGCCCGCGCACCCGGCGTTCCGCGGGGCTGTGTGTCGGCGAGCGGCGATATGTCGTAAATCGCAGGACGGCGGGATCGTCTGGGTGGGGAGACATCTCCGGGAACACCGAGTCCAACCGTTCCGCCAGCGGCGCCACGGTGTTCACCACTAAACAGTGGCCCCAGGCGTTTTTTGAGCGCTTGCAGGGGTGCTGACCCCACCGCTGCCCTGGGCAGTCTGTGCCAATGACTGACAACTCTTTCCTTAAAAAAAAAAATTAATGATTTCCTGATATCCAATCTAAGTCTCCCCTGGCGTAAGTTAAGGCCGCTTCCTCTCATCCTGTGGCTTGTTGCCTGGGAGAACAGGCAGATGCTCAGCTCACTACAGCCTCCTGGCAGGGAGTCGCAGAGAGTGAGAAGGTCTCCCCGAGCCTCCTTGCCCCAGGCTGAGCCCCCCCAGCTCCCTCAGCCGCTCCTCCTCGGACTTGGGCTCCAGACCCTTCTCCAGCTCCGTTCCCTTCTCTGGATCCACTCCAGCATCTCCATGTCCTTCCCGAACTGAGGAGCCCAGAACTGACCCCAGTAGTGCTCAGCACAGGGGACAGTCACTGTCCTGGTCCTGCTGGCCACACTATGGCTGGTACAAGCCAAATCCTAAAATGACAGAATGTTAAAGGGGTTGGAATGGACCTTAAAGTTTATCTAGTCCCAAACCCTCCTGCCATGGGCAGGGACACCTCCCACCACGCCAGGTTGCTCAAGGCTTCATCCAACACTGCCGGGGCTGGGGCATCCACAGACTCCCCGTGCAACCTGTGCCAGTGTCTCACTACCCTCACGATAAAGAACTTCCTAATACCTAAATTAAATTTCCCCTCTTTCCATTCGTACCCATTCCCCCGTATCCTGATGAAGATTCCCTCCCCAGCTTCTCTGTAGCCCTTTCAGACACTGGAAGGTGCTGTGAGGTCTCCATGCAACCTTCTTTTCTCCAGGCTGAACACCCCCAGCTCTCCCAGCCTGTCTCCATAGGGGAGGTGCTCCAGTCTCCTTATCAACTTCATGGCCCTTTCTCTGGGCTCGCTCCAGCAGTTCCATGTCCTTTTTATCTCGGGGACACCAGAGCTGGGCGCAGCATTTCAGGTGGGGTCTCACCAAAGCCCCGGGGCCGCTGGAGGGCACTCGCGGGCCGCTCCGGGACGGTCCCGGCGGGAGCGGGGCGGTGGATGCGGGGAGACAGCCGGGATGCTCCCGGGACACGGTGCCGAGGGACAGCCGGGATTCTCCCGGGACACGGTGCCGAGGGACAGCCGGGATGCTCCCGGGACACGGTGCCGAGGGACAGCCGGGATGCTCCCGGGACACGATGCCGGGTTCGCGGCGGTGACCCTGGCCTGCCCGGGTGTCCCGGCCAAGCGCCAGCCCAAATGCCGTTTATATTTATCCCGGTATCTACTCCGGGAGGAAAGTTCGCCCCTCCCGGGCACAGCTGTCAGGTCCATCTCCCTCCTTCCCTCCTCCACCCCCGGCCGCAGCAAATGGAAGTCCCCCAGGGAGCCCTCGGCCACCCCGCAGCCCCCCGAACCTGCTCGTGCCGAGCTGGGGTTCTCGGTTTTAGGGGTCCCTGCATCGCCCCAAAACACTGGGTAGTGGACGAGAATGGAGGTGGGTCCCGCATGTGCCGTGGTCCTTCCACACTGTGTCTCCCAGACTTGTCCCAGACACTACAGACTCACTCATGCAATCGTCATAGAATGTCCTGAGCTGGAAGGGACCCACAAAGATCATCGAGTCTAACTCCTGGCCCTGCACAGGACAGTCCCAAGGACCACACCATGTGCCTGAGAGCGTTGTCCAAGCACTGCTTGAGCTCTACCAGGCTTGGGGCCGTGACCACTGCCCTGGGAAGCCTGTTCCGTACCCAACCACCCTCTGGGAGATGAGTCTTTTCCACTCATGCAGCCTATGAGCAATGCACGCACCCAGCTTTCCATCCTGGGACTTGCAGGGGGAAATGCAGGAGCTGTGTTAAAAAAGACCTTCCATCAGTTACAGGAATAAGATGGCTTTTATCCTCTTAACTCTCTTCACAGCCTCACTGAGTGCTGGAGGTTTTACTTAGTGTGAAAAGAGCCACAACACAGCCAGAGCAGCAAGCAGGAGTATCACAGTGATAGGACTGGAGATAATAGCATGAAGCTGTGTCAGGGGAGGTTAGGTTGGATCTTAGGGAAAGGTTTTTCACCCAGAGAATGGTTGGACACTGAACAGGCTCCCCAGGGAAGTGATCACAGCCCCAAGCCTGACAGAGCTCAAGAAACGTTTGGACAATGCTCTCAGGGACATGGCGTGATCCCTAGAGCCATCCTGTGCAGGGCCAGGAGCTGGACTTGATGATCCTCGTGGGTGCCTTCCAAATCAGAATATTCTGTAATTCTGGAGCACTGGGCATGCAGGGCCACCACCACTCTCCCACTGGGCCACCAAGCCATGCCTGTCCCTGGGCTGTGCACACAAGCAGGGAGTTAAGATCCAACCACAGGAGTGTAACGACACCAGAGTCCTGCACAGAGCAGGAGGGGACCCCTATATCCCAGCTTGAGTGGGTCAGTGGGGTCCCAGTATCTGCTCAGCACCAGAGTGGAGATCGGTTTGGCTGTGCTGCAGCCAGGAATGTGTCTGCAAGCACTTGCTCTGCCCGTGGCTGCCTGCTTGAGGGGACAAAGCGTATCCTGCGAGTGCTTCTGTGCCCTCCAGAGCTTCCTTGCCTGTGTACAGAGTGGCATGAAGCCCAGGTGTGAACTGGGGAGGGGGAAAAACAACTTGGCTGTGCCACTTGCAAATAAAAAATATGTCTCTATCTATCTGTCTATCTATCTTTCTATCTATCTATGACTGATTAGCACCCAGCCTCATAAACAGACAGCAATATTCACAGCAAAATCCTCCTCCCTCCACTCCCCACCACAAGCCATTAGGCTCCATCCAGCTGCCTGAGTCACCCCGACCAGCCCCGCTCGCCGCGGGAAAGCACCTCCCGGTCCTCCGGCATTCAGCAGGCAGCCGGGCAGGCTGGCAGGGCGAAATCCCCTTTGAATAGCTTGGGAAAAGTCCTTGCAGCGAATGAACTGGAGCGCACAGCCTCCGCACGCTCTCCGGCGCGTCTCCATGGTGAGAGAGGCCTCGTCCCCTTGCTGGATCTCCTCTCTAGAGCACTTACAGCTCTTATCACCTCTCTCTCACTTTTTCCTTGCCCCCTTTCTTTTTTTTTTTTTCTTTAAAAGAGCGACAGCACCAAGGACCTGATCCTTCCTCCACCCCCTCACTTTGGCAGGTGTGGGAGCAGGTTTGATGCAGGGCGCCCATGGGGGTTTCAGGAGCCTGGCATGGAAACACTGAGGATGGGGATGCTGGGCTCAAACACATTGCACCTGCTCTGTGAGATGATGTTTATGTAGCTGCTGGCCCCCAGCAGCCTGGGAGAGAGCTGGATGGGGGCTTGGGGGACACCAGTGCTGATACCCTTGTTCTGCATGCGCCAGCCACACCCTGCAAACTGGGATAGCCCCAGTTATCCCAGTATGAGCTGGGCCAAACTCAGCCCATTCTTCCAGCCCTGGGCTGCAGAGCGCACAAAACCAGAGGCACTACAGGCACTAAGCATTAAAGAAAATAATGCAGGGCCCTTGCACAGGCTTCATGTGCAAGTCAACTCTGGGTCCCATGCTGGGATTGCAGAGACACAATAACAGGCTGTGACCAGCAGTGCCAAGCAGGGAAAAAATATCCCTGCATAATTATCATATCCATCCTGCTGGTCAGCCTGGAGACCTGTCATTGTGCCTGTGCAGACCTTGCAGACCTTGGCCAGCCTGAAAGCAACATCTGAAGGGATCTCTGTGAGGTAGGCTGTGATTACCTTTTTTTTTTTTTTTCCCCCCACAACAAAAAGAGAAAGAGGCAATTAAAAGCTGGTTCTTTTGTAGCCGTGTGGGAGACACCTGTCTTTGGAGGAGGAGCAAGCTGGGGATGTGTGTGCCTCCTGAGGGTGAGGGGCACAGGGAGCAGGGAGAGCCCCAGGCACACTCCCCTTCTGTGGCACAGCCCCCATCACATCTCGACACAGCATATGTGCCCTCTGCTGCGGGCAGAGTTGCTCCTCTGGTTAGTAAACATCCCCTTCAGTCTCCTGAGCTCCTCCAGGCTACCCATTGCATATGTCCTCTTTCTGCTCCTCGTTTTCTTCGTCTCACTCATCACTTTCGAGATTTGCCCCTTGCTCCCACGTCCCAGGGAGAGAACCCTCCTTCTCATCGTGCCTCCCACCATCCTTGTGCCAAGGCATGGGAGAGACTGAGAGGGACTCACTCCTGACTGAGCCTTTCCCTTTGCCAAACATCCCCGTGGAGCTTTTCCCCTGGCCCCTAAGATCACAAAGCCCTCACTGTGAACACCCAAGCTGTGCTGCCAGTTTCCATCAGGCAGCGCTTCGGGGTGACACTTTGGGCTCTGTGTTTAATCCTACCCCCCCTCTTCTGTGCTGCTACCACTTCTGGTGTCAGTTCTGAGTGCTGCACCCCGGAGGTCCTTTCCCTGCTCTGGTGGCTCCCCAAACCCCACATCCCCCGTGCAGAAAGCAGACCCCAGAGCACAGACCCTCCCTGCACTGAGCAGAGCCACCATCCTTCCCTGCCTGGAGCACAGGAGGAAGGCTTGCACAGGGCTCAGGCTTGTCAGGCAGAGACAGTGCAGTGTTTGCCTGTCTTGAGCTGTGATTTCCATCTGGAATATGGATTTTTTTACATGTATTGCTACACATGTAAAAGCACTTGCCTCTCCTTCACTCCTACAGTGGGAGAGAGAGAAGGGGAGAAGGGGAGATGACCACTGACGGCTGTCCCTCTCCTCTGTACACTCACTGTTTTAGCAGAGATATAAAAAACCCTGATTGTTTCCCCCTGCGTGTCCCCTCTTAGCAAGGCACAGCACACGCATGTTCTGCTCAGTATTTTTGGGAATCAATAACTGCCATAGCAGCCAGGAGCCCACGGCGTGGCTCTGAGGGCCATGCCCCCCTGTCCCTGACAAGGGACGTGATTTCCATGAAATGGAAAGGGAGTCACAGGCAACAGGAAACCAAAATTCGATACTGGCCAGGGAAGAAGCTAAACAAAGGACTGAGGTCTCTGCTCTGGTACCAGCAAGGTCTGCCTCACACGCATCACCTCCACGGAGTTTGGCTCTGCTACACATTTTACCTGCATTTGTTATAGCAGCAGGGCCATTTGTTTGTGTATAATAAAGGGAGTCCGGGAGAAAAATGTGTAATTAGCACATCCATCATATAGGTTTTTTTAGATATCAATAAAACATTGATTCCCTCCTTCCATAAATTCCCGTGCTGTGCTGAATACAAATCAGTATCCTCGACGGGAAAGAAACGTATAACCCCCCCTTAGAAGTGCATAAATCTCCCCTCTCCCAGCATATCATTAAACCTCTTAAATACTGATGGAAAAGACTCCTCTGGCAGGTGCTGATCGCTGCTCCCCAAGCGTGCCCAAAGCCTTGCTGGGCTGACATCAGCAACAGTGTGGTTGCAACACAGAGGCTGACCAGCGGTTCAAAGGTTGTAACCAGAGCTATGTAAACAGTGGATCTTTCTGTGCAGAGAGAGATATCAGCACTAAGTCTTTTTGGTTTGGGTTAGTCAGATGAAGTGCTGCATGTATTCTGTTTTCTAAATTAAAACATAAAGGAGAAATGTCAGCTTGGTTAACCTAGGGTGTTTTGCTTGCTGAGTAACAAACACAAAAAGCTTCATTTTTGTTTCATTTTACTCAGCCTCCTGCTCCAACCATCCACTTTCCTATCTTTTTTTTTTTTTTTTCCAGCAGGAAAGTCTGGCTATTTAGCCTGCAGAAAAGGAGGCTCAGGGGAGACCTTATCACTCTCTACTACTCCCTGAAAGGGTGTTATAGTGAGATGGGTGTCAGTCTCTCCTCCCAGGTAATAAGTGACAGGATGAGAGAAAATGGCCTCAGCTTGCATAAGGAGAATTTTAGATTAGCTATTGGGAAAAATTTCTTCATGGAAAGGGTTTCTAAGTCCTGGAACAGGTCGCCCAGGAAAGTGGTGTAGTCACCATGCAACAACCACAGCAGAGTCCTTAGTTTGGAAACAAACCCTGTGGTGTTATTCATTGAAAACAGTAAAAGCAAAGGTCACTTCTTATGGGTGGTTTTTTTCAGCTAAGATAATTATGAAATTTAACTCAGTTCTGGATGATTCAGTTCCCCTGAAACTGTGTAGAGAAGACAGAGCTAAACATAGAGAAGACAGAGCATTAAACAGGAAAGCCCAGCTGAGGCTGGGCTGCTGCAGGGCTGCCACCTCCACACTACCCTGCCTCTTGTCAGCCCCCTCTCACCTCACATCCAGTAATGGCTGTTTGTCAGGGCCCTGTCAATGCAACACCACAGATCTCTCATAGTCCTCTTCATCTCCCCCAGGCAAGGTTCTCTGCATGCCTCTGGTACACTGCTCCCAAATCCCTGGGCAGCTCCCTGGCAGCTGCGACTGATGGCACCCCAATGCTGACCTGCCTTGCTCACACCGAGCATGTCACAGGCAGGAGATCTAGTCCATGGTGTTGGAAAGAGGTGCCTGGCAAGGATCCTGCTGGGATGCTGCCCTCACCTGCACCTCAGCTTGGGGTCACCTGGGACCACCAGCAGCGTTTCTCCCTGGTGAGCACCTGGACCTGCTGTCTGGTCCTGCAGGTTAAACCCCTGTCCTGCCCTCGGAGATGAACATCAGCTGATGAGCTTTCCTTACTAGGGACCATCCTGCACCCATCCCCAAACCCTCCTTACTGGGGGTTACTCCTAGTCCTACATTCTTCCCTGAACCCCCCCCCGGGCACTACCTGTGGGTGACAAGGTCCACAGGAGCAGGGCTGCAGCTCTGCAAAAGCTGCTTCGGGTGCAGGCTCCGCTCTCTGGTCTGGAGCGGTGGAAGGGAGTGCCTGTAATTGCAGCTGTCAGCAGTAACAATCACTTCGCTGCCGTTATAAATGGCTCCAGCCTGACTTTTACTTACAGATTTCCCTCACGTGATGCTACAAGGAAAAACCTGGACCACAGAAAAGCAACTGCACCTTCCAGCTCTGTGGAGGGAGATTTATGGCTTGTTTGGGCTATAAAATAGAGCGGGCAGGGCTCAGGATGCAGGTCGGTGTGACCTGAGGGGTCAGGCTGGGGTGGTTCAGAGGAAGGGAACACTCCTCCACATTGCCCTGGTGTCTGAGGCCCTGCCCATTCCGTGGTCCCTGTTAGCAAGAGAAGGGTTTCAGAGTAATTCCTGCCAGCCACATAAAATCACGATGACATTCGGAGCCAGAGGAGACCTGCAGGGATGGGGGTCTCAGGTTGTGAGGGTAACCCTTGCCAAACCTGCTGGCATTGCTCGGTGACACCAAGAAATGCTGTGGGGGTTCCACATATGTGAGGTTTGCAGCACCAGGACTAATTTCTACAGTGAGGACAAAGCCAGGCTGTGTCTGGTCCCTGGCTGCTGTCAGAGACCAGAAACATGACTAGTTCAAACTCTGCCATGATTCCTTCTCCAGGCCAAACAAGACTCTCCATGGAGGAACAGCCTAAACTAATGCTGTCCCAGGAGCTTGTGGTGTACAAGGTCTGTCCCCTGCAACCCACTGGGGACATCAGCAGGGCTTCCCCACCCTAAGGATGCTCATGACGGAAGGCTCAAGCCAGGCAGGGTCAAGCCAGGTTTGGGAGGAGCAGCTGCCATAAAATCAATTAAAGTTGGAAAAGCCCTCTAAGATCATCCAATCCAGACATTAACCCAGCAGCACTTTATTCACCACTAAACCATATCCCTAAGCACCATATCCCCATGTTTCTTGAACTCTTTTCGGGACCTTGATTCTACTACTGCCCTGGGGAGCCTGTTCCAGTGCTTAACCACCCTTTCTGTGAAGAAGTTTTTCCTAATATCCAATCTAAACCTCCTCTGGTGCAACTTGAGGCCATTTCCTCCAGTCCTGTCACTTGTCACCTGGGAGAAGAGATCTACCCTCAAGTGATTACAGCCTCCTAACGTGGCCTTTTGTGCACGCTGATAAGGTTCAGAGGTTGTTAAAAAACCCACAAAGCTATTTCAGGATTTCCAAAAACTCCTAGGAAGTCCATCCAGCTTTAGAGGTCTCTGCCATAGCTGTTACCACGCACCTCAGCCTCGCTGGCACTCAGCTTTTTGTTGCTATTACAGACACGTTGGGTGAGGGTCAGAGGTTTAGTGCAAAGAATTTCAGTGACACGTCTTCCAGTGTGTGGTTACACGTGGTGTCACATGTGGAGATGGGCTACTCTTCCCAGCAGGACCATTTACCAAACATAAAGTATTTTTGCACCAACACCAAGGCACAGCCCCAGCCATTGTCCATCTTCACCGTGAGGATGGCACAGAAGACGGGATTCCCCCAGCCTTTGTTGTGGTCGTGGCAGATGGGTGCCTGCAGCAGAGATGCACCAAGAAGTGTTGATATCTTGTGTTTCTGACACAACCTGCTGTGGCTCCGCTGTGACGGTGGCATTGGTTGTGTGAACTGGAGCAGCAGCTCCATGGACGCTGTTTCTTGTCCCAGATCACCTCCCTTTCTGCTGTTTGATGGGTGCTGACCCCCTTCCTTCACCCCCCTCGTGTGGTGTATCCCCTTGTGAAGGGGCCAGCAGCCGGGGTGGTGTGTTTAACAAGGCAAGTGACATTGGGGTAAACAGGACGGGAACGGACCCAAGGCCATCTGGCACTTCACCAGCCCCTGTCTCCTGGAAAATATCCTCAAAGGATAATGGTCCATCCTGCCCCAGGGCGTGGTGGGGCAATGCTATGGACACAGTGAGGTGCTTTGGAGACAAAGTCCCTTCAGCTTCAAGGGGAATAGAGCAGTGGAGCATCCCTGGGACTGGATCAGGGAGGTTGGAGGCACCTCCCTGGCTCTCCTGGAAGCAGCCCAGGTAGCTGCAAGGCTCAGAGGAAGCAGATCTTTTTTCTTCTCTAATTTTAGACCTTTTCAGGGTATTCAGTTTTCTGAACCACTGGTCAGCTGCCGTCTCCTCGCACGAAGCGAACGTGCATAAATTAAACCAGACATGTATATATGGATTGGAAACTGTCCAGGAGCAATCACTTACACACCAGCGAAGGGCGTGAAACCCCCCATCTGCTCCCTATTTTAGGCACTGCCACCGCTGGCACAACTTCCTGAGGCTCATCCCTCCGTGCTCCTGCACCCCTGAAGCCACTTGGCAGGGACATCTTGCCTTAAACCATCTGGGCAGATGGGTTATTTCATATTCCCTGGCTGGGTTTCCAGGCAGGACAACGCTGTGGTCTCCAGCGAAGCAGAGGGGACACGTGTGAGCCGTGAGGAGCTGCTCCCTGCTCGTGGCTGTGAATACGTCGATCGTGAGTCATCCCGGGAAAGGTCACCCCTGCACGGGGGCAGCCCTGCTCCTGCCACGGAGTGGGCTCCTGCCAAAGGGGAGGTGCTTTTCGCTCCATATTTCTGCATCCCTAAGTGTTTCAGTGACAATCAAACCTCTACACAAGGGCTTGCAGTCACAGCTACGTTGTTGCATGACTTTGGGATTTTCAACATCAGGCACGTGGGCATTGGATGAGCAATGAATGGGGAAAAACCTGTGCTGGGAAATGCAAGGGAGATGTGTAAGACTGTCAGGGCATGGTTATGCCCCACATATCAACATTCCCATGAGCTGTCAGCTGGGGCCAGGGCTGTCCCATCCCTGTGGATGGCTGTTGGAAATCCTGAGTCCTAAATCCACCTCTGTGATGGGCTCAAGTCCCAACAGATCAAATTCAGCTGGTGGATAAAGTGACCCTGCTGCAACCAAGGCAGCTCCTCCTGGCAGGTCTCATCCTGAAGTGGTACAAAAGCATCCTCTTACCATGCTTTGAAAAGCTGTGGAAGGAGATGGCTGTTGGGACAATGTTTGGAAGAGGGATGGATTGACACAAACATCCCTGCCGCTGGAATCAGACCCACTCAGATCAGTGCATTATGTCCTGGAAACCACTGCTCCTTCTGGCTTAAAAACCCTGCTGCAGGCAGCTCTCCTGGCTGTATAAACACCCTAACAGCTCCCAGGGGATTGGGCTGTGCCACTACCAGTCTGACCTTATGCACTGCCTCTGCCCTGGGGTCCAGGACCCCCCCCCCCAGCTCCTGATGCTCATCATCACACCCTCATCTTCTGTCAGTACTGGCGGAGAGGGAAAATGTGTGAGAAATCAATAGCTCCAGCCCAGGCTGCCAGAGGATTTGTGCATTTTTGCACCACTGTCCCTGGGAAATCTGATATATCGACCACATTTCTCAAGACCACTATCATTAGAGGCCATAATGGGAAGGTTTGGGGCTGGCTAGAGGATGCTGAGAGTGTCTGAAGCCCAGGGCTGATGCTCTATTGATCCTGGAAGTTGGAACAGCATCTCTTGGTGTGATTTACTAAATTCCCTTCTTCATTCCACATCAAGCTCTCCCCAACCTGCTTTTACTTCTGTATTTATTCCATACGTTTCTTTCCAAGCAGTGGCAGTGAAGCCCCTGGTCTTCCCTCTGGAGCAGGAATCACCACATGGGCAGGGCAGGGCAGTGAAGGACACAGTGCCCCTGCTGCCTCTTCACTCAAGTTGGGGTGCACTGCTACTCCCAAACCCCTGGGCTTGGGCACAGTTTCTTCTGGTTTCAGTGGAGAGGAGATGAATTTATCTTCCCTGATCCCCCTTATATTGACCCACTCCATGGTCCAGGCTCAGCATGTCCCGCTCTGCTCATGGGGTCGGGGAGGGTCGTGCTGCTAAACCGTCTCCTCCCATGATGCTCCCAAATATCCAGGCTTCTTACAAACCAGCTGCCTGAGGAGAATGTGGGAGGAGAGGTGTGGGAATGGTTCTTCACAGGTATCCTGCACTGTCTCCTGCTATGGAAAACCCTCCTATTTGTGATTTATGAATGCCAGCAAAGAATTTTTTCCTCCACAAGGCTCTTTTTGTAAAGCTGTTTTTGAAGACTCCTTTTCCCCAGCAATGCAGGAGGTTTAAAAGTATAATTATACATTTTAAAAAAACCCACCATGCTATTTATAAATTATTCTATACGCTCCCAACAAAGCAAGTGCCAGACTGCACTGGCGGAAAGCCCACTCCGTTTTCTCCTTGCTAGTTTTAAAAATGCAAATAACATCGCTTCTATAATTTTCTTCCTAACCACCACAGCACGGGGGAAATCACAATGCAAACTCTTTCCTGGAAAAGAGAGAGATGAGGAAAATGTGGAAACCTGGTGCAAATGAGGTATGGGGAGTGGGATCCAAACCTGAAGTTTGGGGACTGGGATCCAGACCTGAGGCATGGAGAACCAGCATCCAGACCTGAGGCACTGGGACTGGGATCCAGACCCAAGACCAGGGTCAGCCGGAATCCCCATCCCTCCTTGGCAATGCCTGCATTCTCCCTGCCTGCTCTCCACCCTGCCACGGGCAGAAGGCAGCAGAGTCTGGCAGTGGTGGCCTTTTCTCTTTCATTTAAGGCTTATCCTGTTCTCTCTCCCTTCCTGCCTTCCTCCCCCAAGCCTGGAAGTGCAGAGCTGAAGGTTTTGAAACCTTTGAAGGAGTCGGAAAGCCCAGAGTCCCAGCAGAGCAGTGAAATACTATGATGCTAAGCGTGGTCCCAAAGGGTGTCTGATAACGCTAGGCAGTGATTTGCCAATCAGATATTTATATGGAGTTGTTGCTACAGGGCAATGGCAGTAAGAAGGAGCCCAGCCTCTAAACTGCCTCCCCTGCTATTGTCTGTCTTTTTCGTAAACATCAATAAATAACATTTTTTAGTATAAGATAAATAAAGGGAAGGGGGGGATGGTTATTTTCCATCATGCAATTCTCAAGCTGTCAAATCAGAAGATACTACCTTATTATACGTCTCGGGACATACTTCAGGCAAGGCATCCAGCAAACAATAAAGAGAATATTTCTTTCTTAATCGCTTTTCCTTCCCAAGGCTGCACGTTATCTCTGGAAGCCCCGCAGCGTTCAAAGGGTCGCGTCCGCAAAGTCCCGGCTCGCGTTGGAGCCGGTGCCTCGGACGGCGGCGGGGGCAGGCTCAGCCCCCGGGCGATGGTGTCGGGCACACGCCTGCCAAGGTGATGCATTCAAAAGCTGGTGACCTGCGAAATGTAAGTCAAGCTGTGACATCCCGGCTGGCTCGTGCCGAGCTCAGCACCGGGCGGGCTGCTGAGTGTGGAGTTTCGGATGAAGGGCACTAATGCTCTGCTCGTTAAAGGGTTTGCTGCAAACATAATTAAGAGGTGGTATTAGCGAGCGCCGCTGTCGCTGTCGCTGCCGGGGAATCTCAGCCCTCGCAAATCACAGGTCCCGGGCCTGTGACAGGACCCCCATAAATCTCCTCAGCAAACGAGCTCTGTGGGTGTCAGTGGGAGCGATGCTCCAGCAGCTGCTACGGTGACAGGGAGGAATGTTGTGGTGCCCACGGGCCACAGCCGGGATGAGATTGGCCCTGTGAGGATGGGAAAAAACTGAAAACTGCCACCTGAAGTTGTGCCAAAGTTTGGGAGGCTTGAAGGAAACCAAAATCAATCCCAAATGCAGCAAGTTTACAAAATCTGGGAACTGGGGAGGGGCAGGATTAGGGCCGCTGAGAATCCCGGGGATAACTGAGCAGCAGCTTCACTCTGAATTACTCCAGTTTGGTCTCTCACTCCATAACACATCGGGTACTGAACCCACCAGCCCCCAGGTGCGTGTGTATTCCAGGGCACCTGTGCTCCCAGTGCACGTGGGTTTGCTCCAAGAGCTGCCCTGGGTTCCCCGGTCTCCCTAACCCAGCCCCACTGAGCACCAGAAAGGCTGTGGAGATCATGCAACATTTGGAGAATTTTCCTTTTTTTCCCCTCCCCTTTCTTTTCCCTTCTGCTTTTTTCTTTGCACTGTCTTCTCTTTCTTTCCCTTTTCCCCCAGCCTTTAATGGCCTGTCATCTCAATGTCCCTCCTCCCTCAATTCTTACTCATCTTCCTTGCATTTCCACCTACTCTTTCCCCATCTCTATGGCTTTCCCCTGGCTGGTCCCTCCCCATCCCCTCACCTCTTTTCCCCCACGCACAACACTCTCCCTGCCACACTTCTCCCTTTCTCAGCTATTCCCATTTCACCTCATCTACATCTCAATCCCATCCCATTCTCATCCCCATTTCCCTCTCATCCTATCCCCTTTCCATTTCCATCCTTTTCCCATACAATTCCCATCCTCATCCCATTCTGTTCTCATCCCATCTTACCCCCCTGGCTCATCACATCCAATTCCCTTCCCTGTCCTAGCCCATCTCCTCCCATCCCTATCTCCTCCCATTTCCTTTCCCATCCCCTTCCCATCCTATCTCATTCCTGTTCTCATCCCCATCCCCATGTTCTTCCACACCCCATTCCTATTCCCATCCCCTTCCCATCCTATCCCCTTCCCATCCTCATCCCCATTCCCATCCTCATCCCCATGCCCATCCCATCCCATCCCATCCCATCCCATCCCATCCCATCCCATCCCATGCCCATCCCATCCCATCCCATCCCATCCCCTTCCCATCTTATCCCCTTCCCATCCTCATCCCCCTTCCCATCCTCATCCCCATTCCCATCCTCATCCCCCTTCCCATCCTCATCCCCATTCCCATCCTCATCCCCATTCCCATCCCCAACC
>JAYRBT010000005.1:29099910-29127000 GCA_036023395.1 Myiotriccus ornatus | reverse complement strand
AAACCCCCATTTTTATTTTCATCCTCTTCTATTGTAGCTGATCACTTTTATGAGCTGGTTATTAATTTCTGCATGGTCTGTATGCCAGAGCACCAGCAGCGTTGACCGTGTTGTTGCTAACAGTGAACCCAGGTATGCTTTTTAAAGGCAAGCCCCTAATGGGCACAGCTGTAGGAGTGAGTCACAGGCAAGGCAGTAAAATGAGGTAATAATGACCAGAATTGGCTGATGGACCTTTAAGGTAAACTCTATAAATAGCTGAATGGAATTTGGCTTGTACTTCGCTGTTTTGCTGTGATTTTGTCTTCCCTAATCAGAAGTAGCAGTTAGAAAGCAGAGATAAATAATCTGAAAGCCTGATATAGCATTCCATGTAGTTCATAGTTTTTTGTATATGCCCAATGGTCCTTGAGCTCTCCAGCAGTCCAAGGCAAAAGTTCAATATCTCTCTGGCTCAGCCCCAGGAGAACACACTTCTCCCTTACAAGTCTGGGTCAAGGCTTGGTTCTCCTTGGACCCTGGTGAACACATCTCTTGGAAGCTTCATGTGCTCGTGAAGCCTTTAAGAAATTGCAGTTGAGCCAAGAAAGCTTCCCAGAGAGGGTGAAGGAAAGGGAAAAAATCAGAATACCTTTTGCTTGTCTGATGAAACTGGATTAAATCATTGCTCACAGTGGTAAGTGCATATATAGAGGCTGCATTTGTGGGTTTGGGGTGCCGTAGGTAATGCTGTTGACAAACGGCATTAATTTATGATGTGGGATTAATTAATAGGACTAAATAAGATTTGTTTATTGAAACTTCAGGTTTCAGAGGATAAGTCAGTAAAATGTGGATTGTGAATGAAATTTGGAGCAGTTGAAGGCAGAGAGAGTAGAGACAGGATGCTGAGCTTGTGGGGCTTGGCACACCTGATCAGCCCCATCTGCTGTGTTGATCCTGCTGTAAGGTGACTGCTGGCTCTGGTCAGCACTTCAGATCCTGCAAAAATACCCCGTGTATCAGGTGTGACCTTCAGCAATATATCAGCAACGGGGAGCTTGCCACGGCTTTACAGCTGTTGTCTTCAGCAGATGTCATGTCTGTGGTGAGGCCTCGGAAAGGAAAGGACAGTGAAGGAAGAAGTGGAGGGTTCATCCGTGTGCAGCCAACCTGCCAGAGCTGGTCAGGGCTCAGCCCCAGTGCCCAGAGCAGAGCTTGCCAGGCTGCTCCTGGTGCCTGGCTCACGTTTCCTTGTACATGTGGACACTGTTCTCCCCCAGCTGGTGCCTTTGGCTCTGGTGTTAGCTGCACCCATGTCTTAAACAGGAAGATTAGTTTGCTACTGTCAGGGCTTAATAGGACTTTGAGCTAAAGGCTCCAAAAGTACTGACAGAAGAGCTTTCAAATCTTCCCCTCCTGTTTTAGAGATCCCAATGCAGCTCAGCTAGAATTGATCTGTACCAATTTCCCTTTCAGTTTCTTCTGTTTTCAGGCAGCTCCTACAGATTCAGTTCCAGCTTTTGTTCCCAGTGGATGGAGTGGGGTTGATGTGGCTGGATGCTAATGCAGTGTTCTAGATGGAGCAGATGTGCGCCTGCTCGCTTTCCTGCAAGGAGGAATCCAGCCCTGGAAGGTGCCCGATCTGGGCTTGGACTTGCCTAAGCACAAATCCGACTAATGAATTAGTCATCAGGCAGGGAATTCATTTCCCCGGGGGCATGGAGAGGGAGGCTGGTACAGCCCAGCTGTCAGTCAGGAATTGCTGATGCAGGAACTCTGGCCAGCTGAGAAGGTTCCCCCCACTTTTGCTGATATATTCAGGCTAGGATGCCAAATCCTTTAGTTTGGTATTTCAGTAGTAACACGAGTCCTTCATAGGGTGTGTGCTTAAAGGCTTTGGTCTCTTTACCTAACCTACATAAATGTGTTCACTGAGTATTTTGAATCTAAAGGCCACGAACTGTAATTGTTGCAACTTTGCAGTGTTGTGAGGCAATTTTGTTGAATCTTTTTTACGTGGTCAGCTGGGTATGCCGGAGGGTTTTGCCATTTCCATCCATTTTGGGAGTGGTTTTGTGGTTATTGAGGTATATGGGTCACAGTGGGGTGAGTTTGGGAAGAGATGTTTCTTCTCCATCACCTTCTTCTGACCTTGGTTGCAATTCTCATTTTGTTTTGGTTTTTTTTTACCTCTCTTGTTAGCATTCAACAGCAGGATGTGGCTCGCGGTGGCTGGTCTCATGTGTGATAATTATTTTCTGAGAAGATTGGAAGCTTTATCTGTCAAGTAAGGAAGAGAAATTACAGCATTGTGTGTTCTTCTGTACATAATTAGTTCAACGTCTGTTTGAGATTTTCACTTGCCTGCACCGTTTTACTCTTTTGGAGTGGATAACAAAGGCTTGTGTTGTTATTCTTTTCCTGATTTATGAATTTTCCCAGCATAACTTCAACCTATGCTGATCCTTTGGAGAGTTGCTGTTATGGCTCTTAGCCAAACTCTCAATTTTTCTGTTACCTTTGTTGGACAAACACCACGTGCAGTAGCAGATAAAAGAGTGATTCTCTGCTGTAGTAAGGGGGAGTGGCTCAAGAACTTCAAGACTATGGTTGATATTGTGGACTTTTGAATTTTTTTCTTTTTTCTTTTTTTTTTTTGGCTTTAAATACTGAGTAACAATGCCAAAACCTTCCAAATTCTGCCTTTTAGTTTGCCTTAAATTTCTAGCACCCAAAGGGCTTGATTTTCATTAACTCCTGTGTGCTGGAAGTTAAATAATTTTTTTTAAAATTAACTATTGTGCTGGAAGTGCAAAATTAAAATATTACAGGGAGATTTATTCTATATATTTCAAGAAGATGGGATTTACATGAAACTTTTTATCTTTGCACTCTTTTCTCTGAATATTCTGCAGTTACTTCAGCAAGATCATGTTGGAGTTTGAAAATAGTTTTTGGCAAAATGGAGCCTGGAGAATGGAAGTGTTCAGCTTCTGGTGTTGTAATGCTGCTGTATCATCCCTTTATACCAACTACAGGACATACACTTAAAATAATCTAAATCTAAAAAAAAAGAGAGAGAGAGGGGAAGAAGTTTAAACATAGTGTTAAACACCACGACTTCCTTAATTTCTCTTGCAAATATCCATCAGACCTTGCAGTCCTCACGTGGTTCTGCTGTTGTGAGGCTTTTGAACAGAGGAAGTAAAGCCCAAACCTCTCAGAACACTATCTGATTTCAGTACAAGTTTTCATCTTTTAGGAGTAGAGGAGTAGCTTGTAACTGTAACGTAAAGAGGTTGTATTATTTTAATTAATTATTTGTTTTTTTTCAGATGAAAATATTTAGCTCTCATGCATGGGAGAAAACTGCTGCTGTGTGTTCTCTTCCCATTCTTGTGTTTACTTTTCCCAGCCCTTTGGCTAGGCTAAGGCAATACATCTTGTACTGCTTGAGAACTGGTGTTGTCTCCTTCTGTTTTTTCAATTTTAAGTTTGTTTACAGAAATTAACAAAAATAAGGAAGTGCTTCATGTCCAGTGCTTCGTTCTGGAGTGTTGTGTGTGGTCAGAGTGGACAACTTCTCTGTTTAAAGTGTTGGATACAGATTTGGTTTGGGTCATCGGTCTGTATTTAACCTTACATTGATGGTATTTTTTAATACTTAGTCCTGCTTCTGTTTTCTTAGTTAGACCTCAGCTCTGCTGTGCCGGAAGTGAGTGCAGCTCCTTTGCACTTGGATTATGCACCACTAATTCTTTCTGTTTTGCATAACGTTGCTGTGATCTTCATTTGAAAGTTGATTTATCTAGATATTCAGTTTCCTGTGTTGGAGGGTGACAAGAGGTTATTTGAACTGAAAACAAAGGCTCAAGTGTCTGTTTGAAATCTAAACAAAGCAGGGAGTGTGCCGTCCAGAGCCGGTTCATTGTGTTTTATTCGGTGCTGGTTCCCAGTTGGGTTGCAAAGCCTGTGGCTGTTTCTGAGAAGAGGCAGGAGAGACCTTAAATTCATCTTCCGGGCTTTCCTTCCGTGCGTGGGAGAAAAATTATCTGCTCAGATCCTAATAAAAAGTGGCCTATTTAATAAGCGTGCTGTACATCTATTTATTTACAAATATCTGTAATTAAGGAAGTGCTGCTTGGCGCTCACTTCCAGGCTGGGAAAGGCTGCAGGGATGTGACTGACTGAGGCTGTGACGGCTCCGTGCATCCGTCTGTTTGAAACAAGCAGTTTTGCAGCTGATCAAAGCAGGAAGATTATGCTGCTGCTGCGGAATTAAACTGGTGAGGAGGGGATAAATGGCAGCTCTGAAGCAGGCCTACCTGAACCGACAGGATAATGGGAATAATTTGTTATTTCGTTTTGGTGTGTGGTGTTTTTTTTTTTTTTGGGGGGGGTTTTGCTTTTATTTTTTGGTTTTTTTTTTGGTTGGTTGGTTGGTTTTTTTCAACAGAGGTGTTGTTCCTTCTCTTGGAATATTTGCTCTTGTGTGTCAAAGCCTGAGGAACTGGGTTACTTCTGATGGAAAGCTGTATTTCACACAGTCCTGTGTGCAGGGGAAAGTTTATCTTCACCAAGCTGTGAGAAGTACAGGGCATCCTCTGTAGATGTGGGTTTTCAGAACACTTTTCGAGAGAAGAGGGCTTTTGGTTTGCACACATGTATTAACAGTCTGAATGTAAAACCTGCAGGGACTGCAGCATATTTATCCCAGAAGTGCAGATATATAGGAAACTAGCAACGTGTTAGGTATTCCAGTTGCCTTTTGTGCTCTAGGTAAGCAGTCAGGTTGTGTCTTCTCTCCCCATGTATTTGTGCCTTTTTAATTCACCAGATACTCTCACCTACATGGCATTTGTTTAGGTAGCTCTCTTTCAAAGCCAGTCTTTTAGCTTTCTCTTTAATACTGCTTTTTATTCATCCAAAGTGCATCTCTATGCATAGTAATTATTTGATATCAGCCCATATAATCTTATATATAGATTATATATATAAATATATATTTTATATATATATAAAAAGAAATAGCTTTTAGAACAACTGTGTTTTTTTCACGTTCTGCACTTAAACATTTTAAATTATTTTGAAAAACCTAATTTTCCCAGGTTGAATTAAAGTTCATGCAAGTCTTAAAGTTCCAGTGGCCTGTTAATTAATAAAATAAGTAAATGAATAGCACAAACTTTTGTCTAGTGGCTTTGGAATTCAGTCTGTGGAAATGCTGCTGTCCCTGTCCAGAAAGAGCCAGTGGAAGAACTAAAACAGTTGCTATTAGCTGTGGCCTCCTTTTTGTGCACAGTGAGGTTCTTGTCTCTCCTCTTTCATTGTTGTTTTATTTCAAGTTAGAAAACCAGTAAAAAGTCAGGCTTCCCTGTTAAATCAAGAGTAGAAATACGTCAGTGTGTCTACTACAATCTGTTTCCAGTTACTGCTCCTGTCAAATTGGTTGCATTCACAAAGTACAAGTAGCAGTTGTGATATTGGATCATTTTTAAAGGCAGATTTTGTGTAATAGCTTTTTCTTGTAGTTTTATTTTTATTACAGCTTTCTCCTTCCTCCACAGAGAGGAGATTTATATCTGGAATAGGATTTGGTATCTGATTCTTTGACAGGCTGATTTCGAGTCTGGCTGTGTCTTATTTTTATGGATTACAGTATTTCTTTAATATTTTTCGGGTAGCTAATTTAGTGTCTGGTAACTGAAGAGACCTGTATATTCCATAAAACTTAAGTGCAAGCATTTGAACTTGGATTATGTGCAAATGCCAGGGAGTGGAGGAGGAAGAGGAAGAAGCAGAAAGCTGTGGTTTGCTTTCTGGGCAAGGAATGAATTCCTGCAGAAGACACAGTGCTTGGCAAGGGGGAAAACCAAGACTGATGGTCCTGAGCTGTTCCACTCCTTGTGCGCACTAAATCTTGTAAAGTTGTTGGAACTGTGACTCACTTTCTTACAGAGGAAAGTAGGATAACATGAGTAAGCTCAGAGCCTTTGCTGCTCTCCACTGTCTTGTTGATATGTGACATTGTTTCCTTAATATTGTTAAAACAGCCTAACTTAAAGGTATCTCCTAAAAAAAACCTCTCAGGTCTGGGAGTAGGGTCTGTCCTGCCTTGCCACTGAGGGTAAATCAACCAGTTTGGTGGATGGGCTGTTTCCTGTATCTTTTCTGTGGAATTTTATGGAAGTGTTGAAAGTCTGGACGTGACTGCAGTATTGACCAAGGCAGGCTTTGGCCTGTGCCTCGTTAGACAGTCGTCATCCTCAGCCCATTGCCCGTGAGCAGTAGCTGCTGAAAGGGTACACGTATATTCTCCTGAAACCATGAAAACAGTATAGACCAAGGCTGTAGAAAATGAATTGTGATTTTTGTCATGATTGAGAAGCACAAAGATACTTGGCTGGTGGATTCTGAGTGACTTGGAGCTTGTTCTCTTCCTTAATTTTTTTTTTTACTTTACAATCATCTTCTGTGGCACTTGTTCAGTTAAGCCACCAGTATTTTATGTTTAGCTTGAGCTTCACTCTCCCAGACTTTCCCCTTTGTGGTTTTTTTTTCCCCTTGAAATTACCCTTTCAATGTAGCAATTGGACTAATTTTGTTTTGTGAGCTGGTCATTAGAATAGAGTTCCTGTTGCAGCTGTGAAGAGGATTTCTCAATAACAGCCAGAATTGCACCTCATCCCATGATCCACTGCTGTGGCTGGTTCTGGTGTCAAAATTTACTTATAATGAACTTCGTTTTAATTTTCCCTAGCAGTTGGTTCTGGCAGAGAGCGAGGATCTGATAGTCTGGTGATTAGAGACAGCAAGAGAGTGTTTTGTCCTCTGTTGCTTCATGCACTGTATTGCCTGTTGCCAGTGGTGTGAGACCTCTAGATTTTGTATCTCCTTCCCTGCTGTGGGTCTGATGGAATTTGAGACATTTCACTGTATATTAGCATTTTAATTTTTTATATTTCACCTGTTTAAGGTTCCACTTTACATCTTTCAGGCATTTCCTATTGGAGGAGAAGTGATGTTTGTTTGATTTGAACTCTGTATTTAGCTTTAGTCAGCAACGTGGCATTAAGAACTTTATCTGAGTAGAAGCTTGAGGATTTAAAAAAAATCTTTCTGGCTTCTCTCTGTTCCTGTGGTTTGTGTATGAAAGTGCATTGGAGCGTTCCCTGGTGATGCTGGCACTTCATTTGAATATCTTGGAAGTGTGATTTCTTATAATGAGTAAATTTCTCCTGTGGAAGAAACTTTAATCATCTAGATTTTTTTTTTTCCATTACTTCCTCATACCTAGTTGGAAATTCATGAAACCTGGTAGTTTCCAGGGCCCTTAAGGACTTGCAATGTTAAAATGATTCATTAACTGTTCTAATTATGGGACTTCTAAGGCATCCCTGTGTGCTCCAGGGCAAGCAGGTATAATGACAAATACACAGTACCTGGCCTAAATTACAGAATCCCAGAATCATTAGGTTGGAAAAGACCTCTAAGGTCATAGAGTCCAGTTGTGAACACAGCACTGCTGTGGTCACCACTAAACAGTGTCCCCGAGTGCAACATCCATATGTTTCTTTGAACACTTCACAGTGATGGTGATTCCATCACTTCCCTGGGCAGCCTGTTCCGATGTCTGACCACCCTTTCAGTGGAAAAATTTTTCCTAATAACTAATCTAAACCTCCCCTGGAACAACCTGAGGCCATTTCTATGATTTTCTCCCATCCTGTCATTTGTTACCTGGGAGAGGAGATGACTGAGAAGAGAAATGAAGGCTTCTCCTTAAATGCTTTTGGGCAGTTGGTGTGACTGCTAAAAATATTAGAAAACAAACAAACAAAAGGAACAAAATGCAGTGATAGGTCAGATGATGATGCCTGGGCAGTGTACGTGGGTCTTTTTATTTGGCAGATAAATATCTGAAGGGCTAAAAGACTTGGCACAGGACTTTCTCCCAAGGGTTAATGTAGGATTTGGTTTGTTGCTGTTCTTTTGTTAAAATCAATAGAGACAGGTTTTAAGAAACATCTTTTACAACTGCGAAGGCAAAAATTTTTTTCCCTGTGAAGCAAACAGATATGTGTTTTCCTGTGATTGATGTAAGCTGATACGAGTGGCATTTGAAATTCAAACTGCAGGCAGCTTCTGACATCTCTGTTGTAGGTGGTTTCTCTGAGGTGGACAAGTAGATAAGGCTGCTGTGTAGGCCTTTTGCAACATTTAATGTCAGACAGGTGAGCTAAGATGAGTTAATTTTATTAATGTAGGCAAGCTGAAGGAATGGTAAAAGGAGGAGGTAATTTGTTGAAGTGTATTTTATAGAGCAGTCAACCTGAGTCTCTTCCCATTTTAACATCAGATTCCATTCAGAAGGGGTGAAATGTCTTTAGCAGAAAGCAAGAATAACAGAATCTGGATTTCTGCCCAGTAGTAGAGAAGCTTTTAACCTAATGAAAGCCATAAAGTCGGGAGTAGAGAAACCAGCTTCTTGGGAGAAGTTGTATCTGATGGTTTGTCTTGATGGCAATCCTGCAGGAGTTTGGCTGCTCAAGGGTTTCTTCAGAGCAGTGGAGTAAACTTCTGTTAGGCTTGGGTGGTAAGTGGCTTCACCTGTGCTTTGTCACAGAGTGCTGAAAGAAAAGCACATTGACACCACAGAGTTGTTTGGATTTGCCCAAATGGACTTTCAGTGTCTGTTATAAATTAGTTGTAGTGTCAAGCATGTCTTTTGGAAGTGCTTGTTGGGAGGTTTCCTTTTGGTTCTGAGTGAGGAGGGAGAAGTTATCTTGTTGACACAGCTGTAAACTGAAAATAAACCTAAAATTGAACCTAACAGTAATTTTCTGTTACTATGTCTGGAAGTGATGATCATTTGGAGTCTTGAATGCTCTACAGGGAGAAACAGAACTGGTCCCATTTTAATTGGTATGAGCTTCACAAGCAAATCAAATCTGAGGTCTGAACACTCCACCACTTCCACTAGTGGGTTATATTTCTGTTGCTTTTTTTCCTCTTGCCACCCTGGAACAGGGAAGTCCCTGGTGACATTTGTCACGAAGGCAGAGTGTTCCTAGGAAGAACGCCGCTGTTGAAGTCTGCAGGATTCCGGAGCGAGCTGTGTGTTGTGGCCGTTCAGTAACCAGGGATACATGAACAATACAGAGGGGTATGTGGAAGACAGCACACATTCTCCAGCTGTAGGCAAGGACTGCTTTCTTGCATTTCCTTTAGAGAAACAGTCAGCCTTGTTAGGGTGATGAATTAATGCAGTTTTCAGCCGTTAATCTTTCCAAAGACATTAATATATGTAGAATGCAGTAAAATCCATTAACGTGCTGTGACCCTGTGCTAATTATTAAACTCTTGCTCTGTGAGCAGCTCAGTGCTGAGGTAGATGACCATGGATGACAGCAGGGTAAGGGTGGTTCCCTCACAAATGAAAATATTTAATTATTGATAAAACACAGAATAATGCTGGCTCTGTTGCTTTTCTGTTGTTGACTGACTTAACTAGAGTATGTCATTAATGCTATTAAAGTTATTAAATCAGAGGGAGGAAGAAATTACATGGACAGGAAGAATATTGGTTCATCATCATCATGTGTAACTTTGGCCCCATGTCAGGTTGATCCATAAGAGAATTCATTTAAAATTTCTTTATTTAAACTCTTTATCATTCAGTTCACTAGGTTTCCAAAATGAAGATGAGGGAAAAATGAGCACAGTCAAGTTTTCAGATGAACCATGGGCTTGGTGTGACTGTGATTTGAGTGACTCCAGTACAATGGAAATAAGTGCCTGGCTGGACTTGCTAATTTAAGGCAGTCTTTAAAAACACAGGCAAAATATTGCTGAGACCTCCAAGAAATTTTGCAGAACCTCTTTTCCCCCTGTTCTAAAGAAGTAGTGTAAATACCTACTTGAAGTAAAAATATAATGTGCCTAAAAAGACAGACAGTGCCTGAACTTCATGAAGGATAATATGGAAGGTTAAGATGGCTGCAGTGACTAAAACACTGATGGAAGGCAATGCTGATCTTCAGAATGATGGATAAGATCCCATGCAGCTCAGTTTAGAGAAGTATGTGATTATCTCCGTGTTCCCAATTGTATCAAAAGTGATTGTTTGCAACTTATAAATTGATGTTTCTTGTTTCAATCTGCAGGGGATTCTTGGTGCTGTTCAGTTGATTGTAGAAACTAATCAGGAGAGAAAGACTTATGGCTACATTTACTCACAGTCTCAGTATGTTTTCATTTCAGTCAGTCAAGAGAAAGATGTTGACCTCCCCTTGTAAGAAATCCACCTGAACTCAGCATTCAGGTAAAAAAAAAAATCAACAAACAAACCAACCAACCAAACCCAAACAAACAAAACCCAACAAAACCCAAAATAAAACCACCAAATCCAAAACCTCACAGTTATAACACGTCTGATTTAGACAAAAGCATATGATCTGTAGATTAGCTTTTGAAAATCCTTTACTAAGGGGAGATCTTATGTTTTATAGCAGATGCTACTTAGGGTGTGCAGCAGTGGTGAATTCTTGTTAGAGTAATGGCAAAGCTCTGAGTTACTTCCAGACTCAATAAATCTCTCCTTGCAAAGTCCTGCTGGTGCTGTCAGTGCTGTAAGTGCTTGGGACATGTTGCTGGACACCCATGAGGACAGAGGTGTGCTCTTGCCATGGCAGGAAACTCAACACTGCGACACAATACTCTGTTTGAAACTCTGTGATGTTCCTTGGGTGCTTTTGGTCTCTATAACTTTCAGGAAACTTTTTAAACTTCTTTATACAGCTCCAGCTTCAATGCATGTTGAATATCATTTGTCCAATGCAAGCCATGTGTTATCTGTTTTGGCAGCTTTCAGATAGTAGCATTCAAAGAAAAAAAAAAGCTTCCCTCAGTCCTGCATTTTTTTCACTTTACCATCTTCAAACAAGTTAATTTTGTGATGCTCATCCATTTGCCCAAGTTTCTTATCTCTGCAATCCAGGCTTGAGGATTCACTTGCAAACCTAGTGTTTTGAGGTGTGGAAGGGGGAGAGGTTTGAGGATTGGAAGTAGTGTCTTCTCAATTATTAGTTACTTCTGCATTCCCTACATTAATCTTTGTTCGCACTATGAAACTGCTTAAAACAATATTCAACAGACTGAATTGTGGAAATTGATTTTTGTGCTGTCACAAATGCTGGCATTCCTATGCCACTTGGATCTAGTTGGAGGAGCGGGTTCTTGGGATGGTGATGTAGGCTACAAGCAGGTCTAATGGTTCAATTCTTTGGCCTCTGCAACTGTGACTCAGCTTATTCAGTCCCAGTTTCGCCCTGTGCTGGTATTTCTCAATTCCCAGCATGTGTACCCACAGCAAAGAATGCCCTTAGGAGAGTAAATTCCTGCTGGGGCCCCCCAGAACATCCTGCTCAGTTGTAGGAGGCTGCTACATATTCATGATATATATTTAATACTACAAATATAGCTAATCCCAGAGTTCCCTTTCTTCAAATCACTTGTTTCCCTTGGCTTTTAGGCAAGCTGAGTATGAACTGGGTCTGGTGGGGAAAGCAAGGTGATCTCTCCAGGGTTCCACCTGCTTCCTATTGGTGAGTGTGGGCCAGCAAATGAAGGGGTTTGTGTGTTAGGACCACTCTTGCAGCCAAAGTGAGTTCTTTGAACTCATGTTACCACCAGGAAGAGGATGTCAGGTCTTTTAACATAAGGTATTTTCAGACCCACATAAAATGATTGAGGTTTCTATTAGTGTTGTGGGCAACTTTTGGCAAAAGGCCTCCAAAATCCTTGGCTGGTGCTAAGCTTCTGTTGTACATTTGCAAACAACTTGAACGCCTTGCTTGTCTTGTAGCTTAGGAGGAACAGTGGAGTAGATGGCAGCCTGAAAGGTTTTGTGTGAAGTTAAAAAAATTATTTGGCTTCTGTGGAAGTGTTATTTGAGGAATGCATAGACTCTTTCCCAGCCCAGAAAAATGTGGGATTTTTCTCCACTTCGCACAATTGCAACTGAAGGGACTTTGTTCATACTTCAAAAACCTGACTTGTATTAGAACAGAGCATAGAAATCTCAGTAATTTTCTGAAAGTTTGCACCATGTGAGAATTCTCTGTGATAAAACAGTAAAACTGTCAATTTTCTACTAGCAATTGGATCGTGTTTCACGGGAAGATGAATTTAAAATAACCAAAAACTTGCTCAAAGAGGAATATTTAGGCATATAGGTCTGGTGCAGGCAGATCCACAGGCATTTCATAGCCCAAGAATTTGGGACGGATTATTTAGTGTCAATTAAACACAAGGAGCTTTAAATCTAAATTTGATTCCTACATAGAAATTAGACGTCTTTAGAAGTTGGAATGTATTGTTACAACAACTTTCATCTTATTTTAGATGAACATCTCCTGAGGTCACTCCTCTTTCGGTTTTGAAGCTCATACTGCCACAACATCATAATTAAATGGGATGCTTTTTCTAACTTTAACATGTATTGTTTGATGGGCTTTTTTGAGACATCAGAAACTGGAATAGCTTAAATTAGAATGGTAAGTGAAAAACACGTTGCTTTTCACTGAAAAATGGAAGGAATTAAACCAATATTTATTGCATTTTTTATAGCTGGTGATTAGTTTCAGGTCCATGTCTGTGAGCAATCAGCTGTATCTATCTGTAGTCAAGTTAAGGAAAGCTGCTGACATTATCTCCAGTTAATCACTGTGCTCATCTGAGGTTGGGTAGCTGCTGAAATAATGAGAACATATCCTTTTTGTCACAGCATTTTTAGTGATGGGTTTTTAGCGTACATCCAGTATTGCACAAGATACTAAAATCTCATAACTCTTTTTAAATGAAACCTCTCTACTTGGTTGATCACTTGGATTGTATGGATAGTGCAAGATAGCTTGAAATGTATTTCTCTTTCTATCAAAAGGGATTATTTGAAAATTTATCTTTTCTAGCGTACAGTGTCTGAACAGTTCTGATGCTTGAGGTGTCTTCTTTGGTGATCTGAAAAGTAGCTTCTTCAGTAACTTCTAGAAATCCAAGAAACAGTTGTGCCAAATACTGTTAACAGTACAAAAAGTGTTTTTGCTGCAGCAGTTCTGCTTGGAGAATTAATTGCTACTCTAGGTAGGAAATACTGATGTCAACTGGAGTGAAAGGAAGAGGGGGAAACCTGTGCTGTGCTCAAAAAATCTACCCCAAGTCTTTCTTCTTTTCCCATTTTTGAGATTCTCTGATAGCAGTTAGATCTCATGTACCTGAAAAGGAATAGTCAAGAATTTCTCCAACCTCTTGGCACTCCTTGGTTCAGAGTTTGAAAAAAAGCTTTGGATTCTTTTGCTGGAGGTTCAGCACTTCACGTTTCTCAGGTGCTAAGGGGTAAGGAGCTGAAATCTGTTTTGGAGCCTTGGTATCTTATTTTAGTACACTGGCTTGGTCACCACCCCTGCTATCTGATAGCCTTAATCCATCATGGAATCCTATCTGCCTCTTGGCTTCCAGCTATGCTGGCTTGTCATGAATGATTATTTCTACTTGCCTGTGCCTTTGGATGTGGTGGCTTGTGCTGCCTTTCCTGAACTCGAGTCACCCTGGATGTTTAATTAGCATAAACTATGAACTGTTTTGGCTGATCATACTGAATTGTGTGGTGCACTTGTGCTTCAGCTGTTGCTGTCTCAGTATCCTGTGGATAAAACCCATCTCATTTAGACCCTTGGACAGCTGATTGTTCAGTATCCACCTTATCTTCAGATGTGCCCGCCTGCATGTTGTGGTGCACCTGACTTACTAATTGCTGCACTGATTGATTTCTAACAGCACAGATAGCTGAAGCAGCTTGATTAGCAAGGAAATGGGTTCTTGAATTTGAGACTTGAAGCACTAAGCATTGTTATGTCTTCACCACCTACAGATGCCTACATTTCCCTGAGGAAGGATCACTGGTGATACAGGTGTGTTATGTGTTCTTGCCAATCACTCAGGCTTGGCTTTGCCAAAATAATACCTCAGTTGGAGGGATCTGCACAATGAGGATTTTTTTCAGAAAGATCCTATTTTATTTTTTTTTTTATGTAACAGGTGACTGTGTAATGTGTTTTTGCAAGCGTTTCTTTTTCAGGTCTAACACAGATAACATTTTAAACAGCTTTAAACTTCATGAAGTAGAGCTTGGACTACTCTGCAAAGTTGATTTTCCTCTAGTAGTTAAGAAGAGGTCTCTGAACTAGAGGATCAAGACATTTTGTGGGAGGCCTGTTAGTGTCATTCAAAGTTTTCTGTCCTCCTCATTTATTTCTTCTTCAGGGTTCTCTTTATTCTTGACTTTTTTTCCTCTTGTTCCAACTTACAAATACTCTCATAGAATAAAAGTACTGGTGTCTTACAAGGGGAGTTTTTTCTTTAAAGAGCTGACACAGATGAGTGAGCATCACCCAGATTTGTCTCCTGCTTTCATGTACTTTCCTGAAGGGTCACTGGAGTCTGACCTCACTTATTCTGGCCACTTGTGCCTTTAAAAACACTACACAGAGGAATCTGAGGCAGTAGCACGTTCTCCAGGGAACTGGTATGACATGGAGGATGAAACAGGATTTGGGTACAAGGTTGTGGCTTTCTTTAAACACCACATGTAGGCATAAAATAGTACTAGCAGTCAGGATTTAAGAACAATTCACTTAGGAAAAAAGTAAAGAACAAAAAACTTCTAGAGACTTTGCTTAAGGAGATTAGTCAAACATTTTGTAGACATTTTCCCCCTTTTCAAGCACTGGCTGTTAATTCTGATGTGTGTCCTTTATGCAGTAACCACTTAATCCAGACCTGTATCTGAGACTAGTTGAGAATCTGCTTCAGATGATGGTGAGGAAACATTCCCACTTATTTAGACATTCATTTTCAAGGTAATGACCCTGACTGTTGTGCTGAAAGGCCAGGGAGTGCAACACTCACTAAAACAACAAAAACTGAGGGTCACTATTATGGATGTCCTTGATGAAAAGTCAGAATTTTTTTATTGAATTGTGGCTTTGTATATAGCACAGCACAGTGTAAAATGAATAGTGACTGGGCAGCATATTAAGACAATTTATAGCCTTTTTCCCCCCCCCAGTTTTGTTGAGGTTTCTGACACGGCATTTCTAAATCCAGATGCTGTCAGAAAGTTGCTGATGTGGAGCAGCTTCTCCTGGCTTACTGAAGTTTTTGTTCTTACTGCCTGAGGATGTCTGACCGTGCTGCAAAACTCTGTATGGTATATTATAATTGTTACCCCTTAGATGCTGGTGACCTTCTAGACCCCTGTCAAGATACACATGCACCTCTCTTTTTTTCTTAAAACTGGGACTGGGTTATCATGAATAATAATAATAAATGTAATATTCCAAGCAAGAACTGCTTGTTGGTCAGTATTTAACTATCTTTTCTTGATATTCTCCTTATAATAGTACTTTAGGGGATCTTCTCAAGTAGCTGTGAAATAGAAGTGGAAAAGAAGGCAATTTTCCTTTGACTTACAATGATGTGTGAGCTGAGCTACTTTAGAAAATCTGAGTGCATCTTTCTGAGAAGCAACTGGTAAAATTCCAGGCTGAGTGAGAGAATAGAGAGCAGACATCATGTATTTATTGCAAGGGTGTTTCTCTGGACTTATGTGGTCTTTAACTTCTGAACATCTCTGGCCCTGTAATGTTGTCGTCTTGTCTCTGGTGCCAGCTTCAAAACTGTAACTGCCCAGTTTGTCCACCTAAGCCTCCCACCTAGTAATTTAGCTTCTCTTAATTGATAGAACAGAGTAAAAGTTCTCTATATTTGACTCCTATTTAATTATAGTAAATTTTGTCAGACGTAAAATACTGCTGTGCTTCGTGTGTTGAGACGCTCGCTCTGATGAGCTTCATGTTCTTCCATGGATGGAAGTCGTTCTTCTCCATATTAGCTGTAAAGCAGAATGGATTCCGCTCCTGTGTTAGTGCTGGAACCAGGAACTGAGATGTTGCCTTGAGAACTGGCAGCACAACATGGTTTTCATCTGTAAAAACTTGTTTACAGCAAGTGTGAAAGCAGTTAGTGAGATCTGGTTATGAACCATGATCACTTTGAGCCCAGCTCTATATACTTTAATCTATCAGTGCTGTTCTTGAAGTTTACCTTCTCTGTCTTTATCTTCTTTGTGTCTTGAGCCCTTTGTGTTCGTGAGACAGGAATTTCTCTGGGGAATCCTTAACCTTGAAGTCAGCAGTGTTGTGGAGACACTGTCATGGGTTTAATCGCCTTTCTAAAGGACGGGGGTTGCTGTCCTAATTTCTGTTCCTCAAGGTTTCTTTGCTCACACCTACAATAATTTTGTTGCTCTACTTGTGCTTGTAATGGCTGATTCAGTAATGAATGCCATTTGCATGTTTTGGGGTGGTTTTTATGATCTTTCTGCCTTTGGTCAGTGTGCCAAGTCATCTCCAGAAGTTCTAACACAGCCGGCCAGGTAGGCACTGCTCCTCCAGAATACCATGACCCTGAGTTACTCTTCCATGTAGTAACTGGAGGGATAATATTCATGAGTTCCACCTGCAAAATAGGAGCATGTAGCAGGTATAAACATGCCTCTTATGATCCACTAAATGTGAAAAGCTTCAGGCCGGCTGTTCATCTTATAGCCCTCAGCTTTGACACAGCTATTACTGTGACTGGCTTTGGCCAGTTGTATGATTTTGTAATGCTGTTGTGGCTGCCTGGCTCACCTCCATGACCAAAATGAAGGTAAATTACAGCATTCAGCACAAAAATGGATCAGAAACTAACAATGCTTGTGTTTATAACGCAGTTGGAAATTTATATTTGAGATGTCCTGGTAATGGTGTGGCTTATTGTTCTAGCTTGTTTGTGCCTATCTGTGATCTAGGGATTCAGGAATACCGGCCTTTGATACTGTGCTAGAAGAAAAGTAAGGCAGAAAGCTATTAAAGTGGATAACATTTAGATATTAGATAATAGGAAGAAATTCTTCCCTATGAGGGTGGGGAGGCCCTGGCACAGGTTGCCCAGAGAAGCTGTGGCTGCCCCAGCCCTGGAAGTGTTCAGGGCCAGGCTGGACAGGGCTTGAAGCAGTGTGGTCTAGTGGAAGGTGTCCCTGCCCATGGCTGGGGTGTTGGAACTAATGTCCCTTCTAACCCAAACCATTCTGTGATTAACTCTTGGAGTAGAGGTGTCATGGGTACAGCTCCTTGGGGAGGTATCAATTTTTTAAATTTGTTTTTTTTTCCTCCATGGTAAGCTAGGAATAGCTGTGTCCTTGAAGCACATTCTGACTCTGTATGTCTGTGGAAAAAGATTTCCCTAAAGCTTTTAGATCTTTGATTTATCAACAGGAGAATATAGCTGCTAAAAGGAACTCCTTGAGTTTATTAAATCTGGAGGGATGGAGAGGCAGACCAAAAGAATGTCCAAGGGATTTAGTTATAATAAGGCCCTGGCAGCAGCTTTTGCTGTCCTTCAGCTGTCCTTTGAACAGAGGAGGGATAAGGATGGAAAAGTGATGCCTCACTTCTTGTTTTAAACTATTTTCCCATGACTGTTGAATCAAGTGCTGTTCAGCCTTGAGTCACTGAGCCTTACTCACAGTGGAATTTACTGAGGCCGATAGCTACAACCTGCTGCTGTTATTTATAACGTTATCTCGGTGTCTGTGGGTTACATGAAACCATGTGGTGGTGTGAGGAATGGGAGGACATGGGGGCAGGGAGACCCTTTAGAATGTGCAGAGTTTCAAAACTTTGTGTTTATTGCTTCAGCATAAAGACCAGGCACAGTTCCCTTTGCAGATTGATTTTGAGGATCTTGAAGTAATTTTGTCAAGGCTGAGATACTAATCTTGACGTAAAGAGACTTTTTACTCTCTGTAGACCTCAAAATTGGGGAAGAAAGGGAAGGGGATATCCAGAAACAGTGTTAGACTGTGACCTTTGGAAGCAGACCTTCACCAGGCATTTCTTGTAAATAATTTTCAGTAAATTGTAAGGTGAAGGGGCTCAGATCCAGCTCATAGTAACAAGCTCCACAGAGCATGAAAGAATTTTCTAGTCTTTTTCCTTCTGAAACTACCTTTGGTAGTATTGTGGTGGACTTCCATCATCCAAATACGTTCCCAGAAACCCAAGGTGGGGTGATGTTGGAGATATGGGATCTAATGCAGGTACTATCTGATTTGTCCTGAGAAAAAGCGTGTGGAGTCTTCCCACTTGCTTTAAGGCTTATTCTTTAATTTAGATAAGAGCGCTTTTCTAGTTCCCCCTACCTCTGTTCTGGCTGATGTAATTCAAGCCAGAAATTCATATCCACACTTGTGTCCAGAACTTCAGGCTCTGCTTGTTCAGGATGCATCAGATCTGCTGTGTATCATCGGAGCACGTGGGCAGTAAAATGAGTGGTGAGTTCAGTGTTTGTGGGAAGCATCCTACATGTTGGCTGCAGCTGCTGGACAAATGAATCTTCATTCTATTTGGACAGGTTTTGTAGGGTGGAGAGGGGAATTGTCTGGGAAAGGTGGTATGTGTTTGTGGTGCTGTTCAAGCCTCAAAATAGTCTGTTTTGGGGACTTCTTGAAACTCCTACTGATGATCGTCTTTGGAGCTGCTTCTTTTCAAACACCCTGAACCTGACTGTTAAGACTTAAAACTGTTACATCAGCTCTTCTGTTGACCTGGAAAAATGAAGTTCTCAAAAAAATGTGTTCTATGGATTTGTAAGTGTGTCCATGGCCAGGATGTCCCATCTCTGTTGATACAGCTGTCACCAAAACCTCCTGTAAAAGCAAATGTGAAATAGATACCTATATGATGCCTCCAACTCATATAAAAACAAAGCTTATTTCTGGATCCCAGTCTTTTGGATTGGCTCCAGAATACCAGGAGAAGCTGGGAATGGGGAATTCCCAATGGAGTGAGTAAGTTTCACTGGGAAAAGAAACAAAAGAAATGCCTTAAGAAACTAGTCTGCCCGTCGCTATTAATTTGTTATTTCAGTGTGATCATGTTTTCCAAATATTGGCCAAAAAAAAAGTTGGAATGGAAGAGACCTTGTGGAATGCAGCTTCAGGAATAGGAAAATGCCTTTGAAAGAACTACTGGAAAGCAATGCAGGAATATATACTTGTGTTTGGCTGTGTTCCTAGAAACTGCAGGCTTTGTTAGTGAAGACATAGCAGGGGTGACCTTAGCAGTGGGTTTAAACATGTTTGAAGATTTAACCCATTGCATTCTTTGGGAGAAAGTGTGTGTGTGTATGTATTAATGTGATGTATGTACTTGGTGTGTGAACCCTGTGGTGCTGTCAGAGAGCAGGACTGTAGCTGAGGATAAGCCCAAATAACACGAAAACTTGGATTGGTCGGTAAACTCTCTTTAAGTAAGACTGCAAATGCATGACACCTGCCATGGGAATTTCAAAGCCTTAGACTTTAATTCTTCAGTGCTTTGTGGGTGTGCTCACTGGAAACTGGCTGAAAGTTGGAGAACAGCTGAAGTAGGAGGTGTTTAAAAGAACTAAAATGGACCTAATAATGTGGGGTGGGTTTTTTTCCCCTGTCACTTCATAATTTTAATGTTTTTCAGTTTTGAATATATGAACTCTGAAAGCCTGTTCTTGAATTTTTCTTTCAGCAAGGTGGTAGGAAGCCAGAGAGCATTTGAGGACTCCTCAGGGCCACAAAGCTTCATTTTATTTTATTACTGGTTGTAGAAGAGGGTGACTATATCTAACTGCTCCAGCAACTGGGAACAATTAATGCTGTAAAGTGAAGAGATTTATACTCTGACTTCAGATGTTTTTTGGCAGCTAATAACCAGAGAGAGGGAATAAGGGAAATAACTCCTGTTGTGTTACAAACTGGGATGTGAACTCTATGTTAGTGGGAAAGAACATGTAAGTGCTGGAGCACCTCTGCTAAGGGGACAGTCTGAGAGCTGGGGGTGTTCAGCCTGGAGAAGAGAAGGCTCCAGTTGAGACCTTAGAGCCCCTTTCAGTGCCTAAAGGGGCTTCAAAAGAGATGGAGAGTGATAGGACAATGGGGAATGGCTTCCCACTGACAGAGAGCAGGGTTATGTTAGATATTAGGGAGTAATTATTCACTCTGAGGGTGGTGAGTCACTAGCACAGGTTGCCCAGAGAAGCTGTGGCTGCCCTATCCCTGCAAGTGTTCAGGGCCAGGTTGGATGGGGCTTGGAGCAACCTGGGATAGTGGAAGATGGAGTTGGAACGAGATGACCTTTAAGGTCCCTTTCTAACCCAAACCATTCTAGGGTTCTGTGGTTCTGTGATTCTAATAATAATGCCAAGAACTGCTCAGGATACTGGAGATAATTTTGTGAAGGGGGTTAGGCAGAGATGTGAGTATTCCTGTCCTTTGCAGCCACAAATGCCTTTCAGAGGGGTTGTCTTTCCACCTGAATGCTTGCAGGAAAGCGAGCTGTTAGGACAGCAGTCTTGTAGGAGTTGACATTGGAGCAGAAATCCCCTTCCCATTAAGAAGTGTTCTAAATGTTTGGATTTCCTGATTCTCAGCAAAGAATCGGGTGAGTGTCTTGGCTTTCTCCCTTTACTTTTGTTTTTGCAAGCAAAATGTGAAAGCATTCCCTGCACTCTCCTTATCAATCTTTAAGGAAGAGGAGGCAGGAAATCTTCTAATGGCAGCTGAATTCCAGTCACAGGTAGATTGTGAGGATGACGTTTGTGTGGGCTGAAATTGAAGTTTATTTTTCCTTTTCATGTGCCTTTTGTTACAGATCTGCTCTCATCTCCCTGGAAACAAAGGAATTGGAACAGCTGTAACAGAGGAGCAGGTTTTAGGAAACTGAAAAGCTTATTAGGGACAGGGAGAGTTAGCTGATTGTATAGCTAGTAAACACCTGCAAAGGAATATGCTTTGTATACACTGGCCATACATGAAGTGCAGCACGTGATGCTGCATTTTTTCGTCTCTGAGGCCATCATGGTAAAGAACATATATATATGTAAAGAACATTCTATACCTTGGGCTTTACAGCGAGCTGAACTGCAGAGTTCTGCACTGCCTCCCACCCCTGAGCCTGCCTCTGTCTGCCATGTCCTTGAATTCTCCTTGCTGTCTGACTTCACCAATAGCATTTTATGGAAAGATCCAGGCCTGTTGCACTTGAGACATGGAGATGTGTGTTTGCAGTCATATAATGGGTGCTATGCCGGTTATTTGAATGCCTATTTTCTTCAGTACTCCTGAGTGTTGTTTCTTTTTATATGCCAGACTAAACTGTTTCAGGAAAGACAAGAGCTCCGTTTGGAAGTGTAATGATAGACTTGAGAGGATGCTACAGCTCTGTAATGCCCAAGCTGTACTGAATGTTCCGGGTGTGTGTATAGGGAGTCTGTGAATAATTAACAAAATCTGTGTGTTTCGTTTTCTTTTGATTGGCTGAACATGGGGATTCAAAGTGGGTTCAGCATTCTGCCTGCCTGCTTTATGTTGATTTATCGCTGTGATTATTAATCTTACTGAGCTGAATTTTATGCAAGTCGTCTCTCGCATCCCCGTGAAGGAACAAAATGTTGCCATAATAGCTATCCAACTGTGGAAATTAAGATCAAGAAACTGCATCAACTTTCTTGCATATTATTTTCACAGTTTTGGCTGATGTTTTATCAAGGACAACACACTCAAGTGATTGAATGAGACCCCTAGCAACTCTCAACATGAGGAATATGGGTATCAAATAAGTCCCTCCTGGTTTTATCTACAGCTGATCTTATATTTTTTTTGGTTGACACCATTTTGTGTTGAGTATCTATGTGTTTCTTCTTGGGCATTGTGTTGCATGTAGGGTTGTAGTGAAGTGTGTAAATGCACCATGGTGGATGTACCTGAGCTCTGAGTAGGAGTTGGCCTCGATACACAATTCTTTAGTTTGTACCTGAGGGAGACACAGCTGGTTGAGGGGTTGGAAAAGTGAAAATGTGAAAGCAAGGCTGCTAGGAAAAGATGGTTATTTTTTTATCAGACCAGCTGTGTGTAGTTCTGGTGTTGCTCTTCTTCCCCACCCATGTACCCCGCTTGTAGAAAGCTGGAAAAGGTGCAAAGTAGGGCTGTTAGGATGCATGAAGGTGCAGAATGCCTTCAGCGTGATTGTGTTCATTAGCACTATTCAGCCTTGAATAAGAGATCTAATAGAGGTCTGTATGATTAAAAACATGAAAGATTTAGTCTTTCTTCTGAAACAAGAACTAGGGGACATCAAATGGGAGAGCAGATGCCAGATGCAAAGCAAAAAGGGGAGTAACTAACTCAGTTACAGGTGTAGAGGATGCTAGGAGGAGACTGTGCGATCAAAAAGGATTCCACAGGAGACAAACATATTTAAACTCCAAACCCAAAGTCTGGAAAGCCCCCTGACCACAAATAACTGCTTCTGGAAAGGTTATTTAGAGGAAGCTTCATTTACACCGTTGTCTTGTCATTGCATTCATCCTCGAGTGACCACTTTTGGAAGGTGCTGGGGATGAGCTTCTGGGCTAACACACCTTTTTGCCCAAGTTGGTGTGGCAGTTCCTGTACCACAGCTGGCAAAATGGGCAGAACTGCGGTGAGCGAAAGGGCTTTAGTGAAGTTCTTCTTTTCTTAGGACTTTATAATAGACCTTTATACACATCCACTCTAAATTTCTCATTTAGACACGCTGTTGAATAGTATCACCTTGTTGCAGTGGAAGAGGTTGTCCAGAGAAGCTGTGACTGCCCCATCCCTGGAAGTGTTCAAAGCCAGGTTGGACAGGCCTTGGAGCAACCTGGGATGGTGGAAGGTATCCCTGACCACGGCAGGAGGTTGGAACTGGGTGATCATTAAGGTCCCTTCCAACACAAGCCATGCTAGGATTTTAAGAGCAGGATTTGATTATCCTTTGAATTTCTCTCTGAAGCCAGCATTTTCCTGCCTTTCTCAAGTAAAAGCATAATAGTTGCAAGAAATGTACATTAATTATTATAAAATGACTTGTAGCACTCTGTGAGCATGTAGTCCAATGTTTTGGTTACCTTATTAGAGCTCCTGTCACTGTATGAGAGCATATGGGGAGCTGTAAAATTTGCTTGTTACCGTGTCCTGGCAAGGCAAACCTCTGAAGGTATCCCTTTGTGCACATTTTAATTTATATGCAGTCTTCCTTTCACATCTCAGAGAGGGTTTTAACTGCATCTGTTTGTTCAAAACAACAATAACAAAAAAGATATGTAGGCATATCTCTGTTAGAGCTACTGGAAGTTATTAATGAAAAGGGTGGGACTGTTAACACCCTCTCTTCTTGCTTTACATTAAAGAGGGCAATGGTGGGGCAGATGCCAGTCCCCGTCTCTGTGAATGGTGCATTAATTTTACTCTGTCTTTTGGCAAAGCAGCCAAGTACCATAGAAGCATACGATCTGTCTGCAGACACAGTGAGGTTTACTCTGGGATGG
The DNA here is from genome assembly GCA_036023395.1 of Myiotriccus ornatus. Taxonomy (NCBI): domain Eukaryota; kingdom Metazoa; phylum Chordata; class Aves; order Passeriformes; family Tyrannidae; genus Myiotriccus; species Myiotriccus ornatus. Next base: position 29,103,531 of record JAYRBT010000005.1, on the reverse strand, counting down.
TTTGTGGTCTGCATTTAGCGTGCCTTCTGCAATCAGAAATAAGAAATCACATCTTTTAAAAGGTATGTTACATACTGTAGAAACTCTCTGATAAAGGTCACTTGACATGGCAAGCTTTCCTGCTTATGGACACATGAAATTTGGCAGTCATTGTGATTGCCCAAGCTGCTGGATTGCGCTGTTTTGCCTTCTTCTAGATGAAATCTTTTTGACAAAACTTTATTTTACCAAGTGATCTTTGTACTGGCAACTAACAGAGGAAAACAGGATGCTTCTGAGTTGTTAACAATCCATTTGTGTTTCACCTCTGAAGATGTACTTCAAAATCAAGTTGTGAACTAGCAGGTGCAAATGACGGGGGCTGGAAATGTGGGAAATGGGACAAGCGTGCTGATCAGCAGTGAGAAGTGGGAGTGAACAGTAGCACCTTGCTCTCTTGGTTTTGGGTTGACCCAGACTGTGTCTGAAGGAAACAACAAGGACACTTGTGAAACCATGAACCCTTCCCCGTGTTTTTCAACAGCTATTTCTTAAGAGGATTCTATCTCTTTGTGTCGTCTGTACTGGAAAGAATATGACCATGTGGATGTTGTTTTCCGATCCGTGTAAATGCTGCCTGGAATTAAAATGTACCTGTTCCCTCAAATAAATCCCAGTATTTTAGGAGTTGTTTAATAAGTGCTATCTGAAGTTCTTTCCTTCTGGAGAAAGGTGAATTATTGTATTACTATACAGTGTCTGGTAAGTGAAACATTGTCCATCACTTGGTGTAGCACTGTTATCCCAACAGGCTCTCCAGCTCCTTTCCGTCCCCAAAGCAGGTCTCACAAACCAGTCGTTCCACGTGCAGTCTTGTGAGAAGCTGAACATCCAGCAGCTTCTGATACTCTTTGTCTGCTCTGATTATATGCATCTGATGATGCTCTCTCTAAATGTGCTGGGGATAATATAGGTGAGAAGGCATGCCTGGCTTTAAATATTCGAGTCTGTCCTGAACAGCCGTGATGACCCCGTTTTAACGCTGTGAGTCTGGCTGCTTCTGGCCTGTCTAATCAGCCCCTTGTTTGGAGGCTGACTGCAATCAGGGCTGGGTTCGGGGAGCATCTTTCTTGATGCTCAGTGGTATGAATGAGGCAGTTCTAATTCAGCAGTGCTGGCACAGAGAGATTAATGCGTGCTCACATCTCCTGCCTGGCCCTGCACAGCTGTTGTCAGGTGGGAAGCCGTGGTTGGTGAGATGATTCCCAGCGCTGCACTGCACCTGCATGTCCATTGGGATGTTGTCCTACTGTTTAAAAGCTCATTAAAGTTGCATCTCCCGTTCTTAGTTCCCTCCTTGCCCCCTCTGGCTAGCTGTCCAAGCTTTTGTGAACAAACCAGAATTGATCACAGCAATTAGCTAAGCCCAGGGGAGATTTTGAAATGTTAATGTATATATACTTTTTTCCTTGCTATTAGATAACTCCTCCCTACTGCCAATGATTTGTGCTTTCATGCATTTGCACTTCTTCCCTTTAACAGTCTACTGAGAACTCCTATTTAGGTAACATAGTACACCTCAAGATGTTTGTTTAGCTTTACATTTCTAACTCAGCATCAAACTGGTGATATTTCCAGCAGCTGTTAAAGTCACGCTTGTGTTTTGCCCTCTGAATTGTATTCACTTACACAAAAGATGCATGGCAAGTGACATTTAATTCATCTAAAAGATGAATGGCCCAAGTAAAGACTTTGTGTACTCAGAAATAAGCCAAACTCCAAACTGCTACAGGCTTTTAAAGGAGCCAAGTTGTTTGAGCTGTTTCTGTGTGTTTTATATATCTATCTATATCTATCTACGTATCTATATCTATCTATATATATGAAAAACTCCCTTACCTTGAAACAAGTTCAATAAAAAAGAAAAACATGTAAATATTTGGTTAAGAGGTGGTGGGAAACTGAAAGCCGTGGCTGTTATATATGTCTTACTAAACACAGTGTATGCTATGGCACACAGCTTACCTCTTCTTGGAAAATATTTGTCCTTTTCCTACAGAAGAAGCATTCAGTGTCCCTTTCTGACTGATTTCCTCCTTCTTGGCCAAAGTTCAGCATTAACCTTGGTTCTGAAGAAGTGGAAACTTGACAGCAAGTCGTGGCTTGCCAATTGAGAATCTCAACTGATGTGGTGGTTTTGTAGTATTGACTCCATGTGGCAGTTCTAATCCAAATAAACACAGCTCACCCTGGGAACTGGATGCTTGCCCCGGAAAATAGGATTGAAGAAATCAAAGCTTTAGTATTTTAGTCTTTGGGATGCAATTGTACAGCGTCTAAACAGCAACGCTGTTGTGTATTCAAACAGTTTCCTCTCCTGAGTATCACAAGTAAGCACATCTTTTAGGCTAATCTGAATTTTTCCTTGAAGATTATTAATTATTAAAGCTCTTACCTATTTCTGGGGTTGGTAGAAGTCCCCAGATGCTGCATATTTAAGGATGTGGAAACATCTTGCACCAATAGCCTTCTTAGATTATTTTTGTTTGTTTTAGAAAAATACCAGACTTGGTTGGTATATGTACCATTTTGGTGCTCTGTTAGTTAGCTTGTTCTGAACTATTAAATGTGTTTGTAATATCAGTTTGTGGATATCCCTGTTTAAATCCTTTCTACATTGATAATTAGACCTTGTTTTACATTACATATTTTGTAACAAAATGTGAAGTAAGGTGTTCCTGCTCGCTGTACTTAGTCATGTAATGTCTTTTTTTTTTGGTTGCATGTTTTTGAAGTGAGAGCAGATATTAGAATTGGTGAAATTTTATTGCTTAGGTGATGGCTTGTGTAAGTTAAATTTTCAAGGCACCCTCCAGTCTTGTATTCTTCTCTTCAAGTCCATAGGTACTGCACGTGGTGCAGCTGACAGGCTGGCTGGGAAAAGCCCCTGCTCGTCTTGCCCTGTGATTCATTCCAGAGTGATGCTGGATTCTGGAGGAAAGGATTCACGTGCCTACTGCTCCCTTCTCAGTGTTAGGGGTGGTTCTTGCAGGCCAGCCTTGATTTGGAAAGTATCCAACTGTGTCCTGGGCTGCATCAAAACTGGCGTGACCAGCAGGTCAAGGAGCTGATTGTCCCGCTCTGCTGTGCTCTGGTGAGACCCCACCCCCAGTGCTGCCTCCAGACGTGGGGCCCCCAACAGCAGAAGGATGTGGACCTGCTGGAGCAAGTCCAGAGGAGGCCACAAAGCTGCTCAGAGGGATAGAGCACCTCTGCTATGAAGACAGGCTGAGGGAATAGGGATTGTTCAGCCTGGAGAAGAGAAGGGTCTGGGGAGACCTTAGAGCCCCTTCCAGTGCCTAAAGGAGCTCTAAGAGAGCTGGTGAGGGAGTTTGAACAGGGACACGGAGTGACAGAACAAGATGAATGGCTTCCCACTGACAGAGGGCAGGTTAGATTAGACATTAGGGAGAAATTCTTCCCCTTGAGGGTGGTGAGGCCCTGGCACAGGTTACCCAGAGGAGCTGTGGCTGCCCCATCCCTGGAAGTGTTCAAGGCCGGGTTGGACTGGGCTTGGAGTAACCTAGTCTGGTGGAAGATGTCCCTGCCCATGGCAGGGGGTGGAACAAAATGAGCTTTAAG
>JAYRBT010000005.1:29076890-29099810 GCA_036023395.1 Myiotriccus ornatus | reverse complement strand
GGATTTCTTTTCTCTTTTGCACTTCCTCCTTGCTTGACTCCAGACAAATTCTAATTCTTTCTTCTATTTTGACTCCTAACCTGGGTCATCCTGCTGTTCAAACACAAACACCGAGTTTGGTGTTTGTGTATGGGGTGCAGTCCTTGATGTGAATATCATTTCCTGTGCTGCCAGCAGCATTAGGGTTATAAAAAGTACTTTGGAAACCTCAGAACCATCCTCCATAAATACATTTAATTAAACCCATAGTTTCCAGTATGCCTCAAACACATATATTGTTCCAACTCATGACATTGTGATAATAAGATGACAGCTTTAAAATGTACTGCTTTGGCTAAGCCTTCTCCTTTCCATCTTCCTTTGTGGTTTCTAGGGGCTCTTGATGTTACAGCCTTCATATGGCACATGAATTCTTGGCAGGGTTTCCTCTGCTTGCAGTCCAGACCTTTACTGCTGCTCCTCTCACACATTAAAATGTTGGGGGGTTTATATTCAGTTTTTGTAGCCTTGTTGTCCCTTGTTAACCACAAGGGATAAATAGCTCTTGCTTTAGAAATTTGCAAGACTCCAACATAATTCTTGCATTAATACTTGTCTGGTCGCATGTTTTTTTTTTCTCATTTAGTGATCCCTGGACGTGTTTTCCTCACCATGGGAGAACCTCTCAACTCTGCTTCTTTCTCTGCCTCACCTTCATGCAAAATGGGATGCAGTTTTTTCCCCTAAAATTAAAGACCTCATGCGTTCAAGATGTAAAAATTGACCTCAGAAACACCTTGGTTTTCCTAGTAGAAATGTGGGAGCATTTTCTCTGTGGTAGGTAGGGTGCAGATGGAGGCCACAAAACGGCCAGGAGATGAAAGTGCCTGTCTTGTGGTACAGATTTGTCAGTCTGCTCTTTGGTTGTGACATCGCAGGCACTGGATGATTTGTGTGCACTTTCTTCTGCCCCCAAAGCCTCCAGCTCTCAGTGCCTTGTTGGTGTCTGCACCAGCAGAGAACAGTTCATCACGAGGGAGTAGCAAATGCATTGAAATGCCCAACATAAGGATTATTTTGGCAAATGTCAAGCAACTTGTGGAAGACTGATCAGGTTTGGGAACAATAAGCATGGAATCGATTATAGGTTTCTTATCAAACACGTTGCTACTCAAACTTGCTTTCTGACAAAATGAGAGATCAGGGACTGGATTTCCTCTCTTTGCTAGCTTCCACCAATGACTCTGTAGCTTGGGAAAAAATCTTTGTTGCCCCCAACCATGGTTGAGTGGTCCCTGATGACTCGGCAGTGAGCAATAAGCCTGTGCCACTCATACTGCTGAAACAGTGTTGACACCCACCTTCCAAGTGTAGCTTTGTAATCCTGCCAGGGGGGTGGCTTTGCCTACTTCTGAAATGTGGATTGACCTGCTGTTCTCAATTCTAGATGGAAGTTGAGTGATTTTTTTGGATACACCCCATACTGTTGAGTAGCCCTAGGCTAAAGGGAGGGGTGTGCTCACTGTTCCTTTTGGTGGGAATTTTGGTTAATAAAACAGATTAGTCCTAATCAGCCTCATTTTGTAACAGAAAAATAACTTGGAAAAGGAGGTTTCGGGTGGAGATGTGTGCCATGTGCTGAGCTGGATCAGAGCTGGTCTCTGCAACAGTGGGTTCATGTGTATCCCAGGATTCGCTCTCAGCTGTGCTGCAGCCCGGGGCAGAGACAGGGCTGTACTTTTAGGTTTTGAGAGATGGACTTAGCCAGGATTACCACAGGTACTGTTTTAAGACTACTATAAATTTAGGCTTAAGGATAATAATGTATTTCATGATCATTCCTCTAGATAATTACTTTTGATTCACAGAAATAAATTCCCTGATATATTTTCAAGCAATTAGATTGCAGATCTCTGCACAGCCCTACAAGTAGGCCGGTGAAGCCTGTCCAGTTCCACGCACACTAATCCCAACCCCATGTGAGTTATTACAGTGTCATGGCAAAGCTTTTCTGTCCTACAGATTCGTGGGCATTGGGAATTTAGTGAAAGTGTGGTCAAGTGCTCTGCCCTCAGCTCTGGCTAATGCTGGCTTTTTTCTTTATGATGTAGATAAACATTCTCAGTCATTAGAGTGATTATGCCTTAAAACCTTCAGCTTAGGTTTCTGAGCTACAGGTTTTGATCCTACATGAACCAATTTTTCCTTCCCCTGTGTTATTCCCATATTTGGATGAAGCAATTTGAAGTCAATCAAAGGCAGTTTAGCTTTGCAAACGCTGACATATTGTTCACGACTGCAGCAGTAATATTTATTAGTTAGGGAACTAGACAGCACCTCAGGTGACTGCCACTGCCAGCATGTGGGTCCCTGTTCATGTGAGCTTAAGAAAACTCAAGTATTTAAGAATTCCTTGTCTGGTCTGATCCATTTGCCATCAGAAAGCCCATCTTCACTCTAAGTACTGGAATATGGAGCCACAGTTTCACAGTACAAAGCAACAGCAACAATGACTTCAGGAAAGCTTTTTCCTCTCTACCCAAGTCTGGCTGTTCCCACTGCTGTGTGAGGGCAAGTGGATTGGATCTGGCTTTAAAACTTTAAAAAAAAAGAAGGCAGTAGTTCTGGTTTTGGATTTTTCTCTGCGGGAGCAGGGGAGGAGGGGAAGGAGGAACAGAAGGGTAGTATTTGCTTGCTTTTCTCGAGCTGGGTCTGTTCTTCCATTCACAGCTCAGCAGATGCTGGACTGAGAGAGGGAAGGACTGGGGCAAAGTCATAGGGCGTAGAGGCAGGAAGGTCAAAAAGGTAGTTTTACTAGTTTCTTTGTAATGATTGTGTTCTCAGAACTAACCAGTTCAGAGATCTGCCTGCCTAGAGCTCCTTGCCAGTTCTGTTGTTAATTATATTTGCTTCAAGTTTTTATAATACAAGTTTATTTGTAACTAGGTGTGGGAATTCCAGTATTTGCTCATGGTATGTTTAAGAGCTCAGAGCATTGTGATCTTTTTTTTTAGTTTTTTTTAATTTAATTTTTTTAAGGTAGGTCTTAATTTCTTTGAGCACCTGACCTTAAATAATTCTGTTTTAAAAAACCAAAACCAACCCCTCAAGGCAAATCATATTAAATTTCATAACTGAATCAACTGGATGTCAGTTCTTCATTATTTTTCCATTTACTGCACTGCCATGGAAAAGACCTGCTTTCGCATACATTCTTTCCTAAACAAGCTTTTCTATCCCTGTGTCCATTTTCCTCCATTGCTTAGTGTTCAAGAAAGTGCTTTTGCTTCCTAGGGGGTCCTGGTTTTGCTTCAAACTGCCTTGAAGCATGCTTTGTTCTTGTTGCAGAAGTATCATAATTGGCTGATTCTACCCTTATATCCGTAGAGTCTAATGTTTTCGGTTTTTATTGTTTAATGTGCTTAGTAATGTCAACTTAGCCCTGAACCTACTGAAAGATTGTGTTCCTTTGTTTTTAACCTTTTTTTCCCTCTAATGTGATGTTAGTATATGCTCAGTATCCACGATGCTTTCTCATAGCCCTGACAGCTCTCATCTTTTCTCTTCCTTTGAGAATTGGTCTAAACCATTCTCAGAGTTTTTTAAAAAAACCCTAACCAATGTTTTAAGTCTATGTGTGCATCTGTCTGTCCTTAGGGATTTACTCCTCATAAGTCCTCTTGATTTGGATCAAAAAGATTATTTGGCTTATTTTAAAATATAACCTGTTTAACCGAACAGATGCCTGTTTTCCCTGGGACACTCACTCTTGCACCCGTATTTTAAGAGTACAGGTGTCAAAGACAGAGATGACTGGCTTAAGTACTTATCTTGGAACATGGATAACTAGACTGTTGTAGGGGGTTTTTGTGTGTATTCTAGAAGGAAAAAAATCTGCACATAGTTGCTGTAGATAAACTAGGCTTTTGAGTCATATCTATAGATTTAGTTAGTCAACTTGAGTAACTGAACTGTATTGCAGTATCATCGATATGCTTTCTTCCCAGGTTTGAGAATGCATTGGATAAATGTTCCTGATAGCAGAGGAGGCTGTCACTTCCATTTTTGAGGTGCTCTGGTATCTTGTGATATGCAGCAAAACATAATTAGGATGTCACAGGGGATTTTCACTTTTCCAGCCCTTCTCCAATCCCCCATTTTCCTTTTCTCGTCTGTAGGTGCTGTATTTCCAGCTCATGGTGGAAGCGAAGAGCTTCTCTTTCAGCGTTTTGCAGGCAGCTTGAAATGTGAAATTCAAAATGAAATGAGGTCTCTGGAGTTAGTACAGAATGTTGCTTCTTTTCTCCTTCCTGAAGGTTTAAATTTCTGCCATTAAGTGTTTTACAGAAAAAAACCAAGTAGTACGGGCCTCATCTGCTGTTAGTTGGTTTTGTAAAGCTTTGCAGGAATGACTCTTTGAAGAAAGAACAATTCTGCAATTAGTAGGATTTTGCTCGATGTTAAAGGTTGAAAATCTTGCTGGCAAGGAAACTGGGCCTGTGCCAGAACATGCTTTTAAGTATCTGTATTCTGATCCCGTTTCCAAAGGCAATAAATACCAAGAAAGCCCAGCCCCTTTACTTGGCTGCTGGGGAGAAAGCTTCATGCTGGAAGGAATCCATCTTATCAGCTTGTGCCCTTTTCCTTTGAAGAGGAGCTCTTTGTCCTTCGCCTTTCTGAGAGCTTTCTGCCTCCCTCCTACCAGCGAGGTTTCTTGCCTATTGTGTCCCCGCCTGAGCTGCCTCGTTAGTGCAGGGCTGATTGGGCCTTTCCGCAGGGCTAAGCCTCCATCAATAGCTCTCTCCTCCCTCTGGCACACTGAACGCTCCCTGCTCCTGTCTGCTCTCCGTCCCCCCTTATTCAGTGTTCAGAGCCTCTTCATCCACAGGGATGGGTCATCTTTGCTTAATGGTGCACACACTGTCGTCATGATGTCCCTGGTTTTCCTTTGTCAGCCCTGACTCTCACCGAAGGTCCTGTGTGTGATCATCAGATTGCGTCCCTTGTGACAAGAAGGACATTGTGGTGATGGAGGGAGTCCAGAGAAAGAAGGGCAGTGGAGCTGTGGAAGGGTCTGGTGCGCAAGTCTGATGAGGAGCAGCTGAGGGAGCTGGGGGGGTCTCAGCCTGGAGAAAAGGAGGCTCATGGGGGGACCCTTTTGCTTTCTACAACTCCCTGAGAGGAGGTTGTAGCCAGGTGGACTCTGCCTCTTCTCCCACGTAACAACTGACAGGACGAGATGAAACAGCCTTAATTTGTGCCAGGGGAGGTTTAGACTGGATATTAGGAAAGATGTCTTCATGGAAAGTGTTGTCAAACACTGGAACAGGCGGCCCAGGGAAGTGGTGGAGTCACCAACTCTGGAGGGATTTAAAAGACATGTGGATGTGGCGCTTTAGTGGTGGGCTTGACAGTGCTGGGTTAACAATTGGGCTCGATCTTGGAGGTCTTTTCCATCCTAAAAGGTTTTATGATTCCCTGATTAAGAGCTGTGTGAGTTCTCAGCTTCCCCCCCCCTTAAATGTTGATGGTACATATAACCATGTCCAAACATTGCTGGTTTCTCAGAAACAGATGGGCCTAAAATGGCATCATGGGACTGGAATTTTATTAGTTATCATTGTTCTCGTGCTTTGGAAAATTAATTTAATTTGAGATAACTAATGAGAAAGTGGTAGGGGAGCCTTTCCCGTGGCAGCTTTGCTGCGGCTGTGCCTCTGCCATTTGCTGGACGGGTGGGTCTTAATACATCCATTAACATGACTCCTCTTGGTCAGACTGAGCTCCTGGCTTCCAGTCTGCTCTGTCTGCTGCTGTCACTTCCCGATGTAGAGCATGAACCTGTGAGCCATTATGTCACTAATAACCACAGGCCTCTTTGAATGCTTTTTCCTGGTGAGCAGCCACTGTTTCTGCAGGCTTGGAGGATGGAAGGGAGGGATGAACGAGGTAGCTTGCACTTGCAGGAGGTATTTTTTCCTGCTCTGTAGGACAAACGCAGAAATGTGTAGTCTGAACATGTTTATTTTCAGCAGTACAGCAGCAATCCTTGCCATATTTTAAAAACTGACTCTGAGTTGCTATGTACTACAATATTGATGTCTTTCAAAGAAAGCTGCCAGAGAAAGCTGATCAAAGCAGAGCAGAGAGAAAACACAAGCTTGAAACATTTGAGTTTACTGACCTCATTACCTTGTCTCCATCACTTCAAATTAAGATGTTTAGATAACAAAATTGCATCGTCCTGAGGCTGAGAATCGGCTTTGATAACACACTGAAATTGTAGTATCTGCTAACTCTGGCCCTTACTGCATAATTCATGTCTTCTGTACCTAAGCCTTAATTAAACCTCCAGATAAGTTGGGTTTTAGTGCTATTTACACATTCTGACCAGAATAGCCTTACTTTCGTGCCAATGTCACTGTTTCCCATGGATTTCTGAGCAGGGAGCAAACGGATCAGCTTGTGTCCTTTCATGTCTTTATTTGCCATATGATTTTTCATTGTTACCAAGGCAACCCTTCTACCCACCCCCCCAACAGGCGAGCTCTCAATACAATGTAAGTTATTGTCTGGAGCAATTATTAGGCTATTATTAAAGCCCTATTGAGATATGTCAGTATCCTGTAGGAATTTTAAACAAGTGGGAACAGAGACAATAGTGAGCATTAGAGGACTGAGAACGCGTCGTGCTGCTTGGTAGCGTGGGGAGGATGCCTGCATCCCTCCTAACAATGTCTCGTAAAAACTATGAGCAGTCTTCCCAAACTGACAGAAGTCAGAATGTGCCAGTGTGGATTAACACTGGAAGGGAAAAGAGGGGAAAGTGCTCTATCAGGGCTCTGGGGCTGCGTGCTGCTCCTCACGTGTTTGCCGTGCACACCGAGCATCTTCGCGTGAGTGCTGTACAGCCCACGGGGTCATGCTGTAGTGAGTATATTGTTTTGATGGAAATGATGGTAAAGTATCCCCATCCCACATGGATGGGAGAGCTTTCTTTGTTAGAAAGCCTTCTCTATTTATGATCCTTGTTGTGGGTCCTGAGTTTCAAAGGGAATTATCCATCATCAGTGGCAGGATGTATGACATCTGGGCAGTGAGGAGGGATAAGAGAAGAGAGTGACTCTTGACATGGTTTTATTTATTACAGCATTTTCTTTTCCAAAGTAAGGCCTTTTCAGTTTCCCAGCTATGGGAATTCAGGAAATATAGGAGCAGGACTTGCCTTGCAGTGTCCTCTTGCAGTCCATGTTTCCTGCTGGGGCCACTGGGGTTGTGTTCCTGAATCCACCACCACTCACACAGCCATAACAGCCCAACCCTTTCCATACTACCCCATATCCTGGGACTGCATTTTCTGTCGCCTTTGTCTTGCTCATGCAGTCCTTCTGTTGAGCAATAGCAAAACCAACAGGGTTTTATAGCACCGTATCGATTTTTTCCAGGAATTTCCTTCCAAGAAGCTGCAGTGTTGTCATGGGTCAAAGATGTCACCAGACTGATTTGGCGTTTCGTCTGTGACAGTTGTCAGAAGAGGCTGTGGCTCGCCCAGAACATCTTTGTCTTGGGCTGTGCAAATGTTAAGAGCAATTGTGAGTGCAGATGGAGAATCCACTAATGATGCTGCATATGCAAAAAAAAAAAAAAAAAGCAGAGGAGTTTGCAAGAACCTTATTTCTGGCTGTTGGAAAGTGAGACTGTTTCTGGTTATTTAGAAGCTAATTTCTCTGTGAAAATCACTTTAAACTCGTGTAAATAGAAGATCCGCCTCCACGATTTCCCCTTCCCACTGCTTGGGAAAGGTCTTTTCCTCCATCCCAGGCTTAATGCAGAAGTGGAGAGCTTTCCCTCATCCCTCTGCACAGCAGTGTGCCACGATAAATATTTGAGGATGTGTCTGTGTGTCTCTTATTCGGTGTTTCTCTCAGACTAGAGCACAGAATCATAAGGCTGTAGTGCTTAGTCTGACATATAACATGTTTCTCGGTTCTCATTTATGACTTTTCTGCTGTTTACTTCTCACATAGATTTTGTGTCCATGGATAGCAGCATTGAGGGGTTCCCAGCTAGCAGAGAGATCCAAGTGCCTCTGAATCCATCTGCTGCTGGCATCTGGCAGCTGTCTGTCAGGTAAAGCCTGTGGTGGCTTCAGTTTTCCAGTTCCTCCATCGTTTCAATGCTCACCTTTGCTCCGCTGGCTGTTTTCCTGACCTCTGGTGAAAGAGGGAGTGGGAATTGTGTGAGCTCCGTGGTTACCTGTAGGTTTGTGGGTAGCAGCAGAGAAAACTGGGCAAATGCTCTCACCACAGCTGCTCAGTGCTGTTTTGTGTTTCAGCTGCTTTAGAAGCAGCTCACCCCACCTCATTAATGAACACTGCAGGGATGAGGAAGTTGGTTCATTGAGACTTTGTTAAAGACTTGTTAAAGTCAGGTTTCATAGCTAATGGCACTGGATATCTATCAGCATATGTCTTTTGACAGTTACCATTTCAGGCTTTGAAAGTGATGTAACTATTTTACTGTAATAAAATAATTACAATTTTCAGAGAGGAATCTGGGGCAGTAGGCTATGGTTCATAAAAGCACTCGCTTTTGGCAAACATTTTACAGTTCAAAATAAAAAGCAATTATTTAAAATTGTAAAATCTCTTTTGCACAATGTTGCAAACCTTTTTTTAAGTACTGGCAGCATTCCTAGATGTGTATAACTTGTCTGAATAACCATCACCTCTGTGGAACATAATTTAGTTCTTGTCAGATTTGCCTACTTGAAACTTTGTTGTGAATATTTTAAGCATGGGCTTTTGCTGTTGAATCTTTGCTGCTAGTTGTAGAGGTGGTGTGTATTTATACTACATTTGCAGGGACAGAGTTTATTTTTCATCTTTCAGTGCTAATGAAGCTGCTAATGAGGAGACATACATAGTTTGTGGGTATGCAAAGAACATTTCACAGGTCATTTCTTAAGTAGTATTAAACAACATATACTAATAAGGCGTGCTAGGTGGATGTGTTAGTGAATCTTCAAATAGCAGAAGCAAACCCTAAATGATAAAATTCTTTACAGCCAGCTGCAAAAATACTTTTGCATCAAATGTCACTTGCTATAAATTTCCTAATTATTTATTCCTACAATAAACACAAAAGCAAATGATATCCATTAGTTCAGCAGCAGCCGCTTGGCTTGGTCTTTTCAAGCTCATTCTTAAAAAGCAAGATTGATTTAATGTTCAGTGACTTTTTGTGTAGAGGCTGCCCGTGTGTAGTTGTGTTTTGTGCCTTGTGGGTGTTCTCCTGTCCCTGCAAACAATCCTGTGTAACTGATAGTGTCAGTTGAGCTGTGTGATCCGTGGCTGGTGCACCGTGGCTGCTCCAGCACTGCCGACAGATTCTGGGGTGGGTGTGACATCCCTAAAAAAGGGAAAGCTATTTTTTTGCCCCCAAGAAATAATTACAGTTCCCTTTAATTTACATTTCATTGTGTACTGTTTGATATCTCGTGTTGATGTGCTCTCTTGTGCCATACAAAGCCTGCAGGTCTCATCAGTGTCTTTGCTTTATGGCTATCGAGTGTATTAACACCAAATAGACCGATGAGATGTCAGGGTGATGACAGCGAACGCTCAGCTTGATCCTGACTACAAATTTCAAACATTTTCTAGACCCCTTGTCTGTTTGAAGACTTGCATTTCTTCCCAAAGAGTTTTTTCAGACTTGCTTCTGCTCTGTCCAGTGTTATGTGTATGTGACAGCTTGGAAGTGGCAAGCTCCAAAGTTGGAGATTCTTCTCCAGAGCTGGAAACTCTTTCCCCCAAATGATCTCTGTGTGCTGAGTTTGTCCCTTACAGAAAACAGGCTGTCTTGGCTATTTCCTTTGTGTCAGCAGTTCCTCTTGTAATAGGCTCAAAATTGATGGTCACTTCTTTCTGCATCTCAGAGGTTAAGAGAGACCCATCAACACATCCTTGGGTAAATTTACATCCAAGACCCAGGACACTCCTTTGGTCTTAAATACAGATACCCTTTATCCAGCTTAATTTGGGATGGTAACAATAGAGGAAGTTCTCACCTGTGGAGAGCAAAGATGCACCAAAGCTTTGGGGGGAGCATGTATCAGTATGGTTTGGTGTTTTTTTTAGAAAGAGTTGTTGGAATCCTTCTGGCAGCCCCATCTTGTATTTCTGCTGAATTCTGACTGTTTTGTCATCTGCATGCTACCTGCCATGTGGCATATTTCATATACTTGTTTGGCAAAGGAGAGGAAAATACATTCATGTTCTGCTTTAAAAATAGTGCTGCCGTCTGTAAGACCACTTGTGTTGTGTGGGGGGATTGCCGTGCTATCACTGTCTCTGGAGGCAGATTGATAGCTACAGAACTGCAGTTTCGGGCTGTGTGTGTGAATTGAGTGATAAAACAGCCAAGAAACCTGAAAATTAATTCATATGTTCAATGTGAGTTTGCAAGGGGAGGGGGCTTTAATCTTTTGGATTGGTTAAAAGGTACCATTATTTCAGAGAAGGGCAAGAAGCTTCATGAAAAGCTGAGTTGACTCCAGTGAGTTAAAAGAGGTGGCTGAGACCCTGGACACATTTAGCAGGAACAGAGGCTGTGTTTCTAATTGAGGGTGATGGAGACCAAACCAGAAGCAAATAACTCTTGTTGGTGGCAGGACCAAGTGCAGCATCAGCAGCTTCCTTCTTTATTGCCACAGAGGGCAGGCACACAAGTGGTATTACTATCCTGTGTACATTTGTCTGTATATTCAAAGCCAGAGTGGTTTAGTGTTGGCAAACGTGAAGTTTTTTCAGTTTGAGGAATTTCTTTTAGGTTGGTTGTGTCTCTCTCCTCCCCGAAGCTCAGTGTGCACAGATAAGGACCTTTTTCTTGTGCCTATGGCTTAAATTTCCACTTCATTCATTCCATTCTGTCTGTCCTAACCCATGCCTCTTTTCTTTCACTACTGTAATGAATTAATGATTTTATGTAAATGTGGTGTTTGATGGACTGAGGAGGTGTGCCTTGGGACTTGTTTAAGCTATCACATAGGAAATGCATCATCTGCTTCATGTTTTCTGCAATTGCACTCAGTTTTATTTTTCCTTTATTCCTTCTGCCTCTTCTCTAGTTTTTCCCCCTCAAAACAGTTCTTTAGGTATGTTTAGACCTTTTGCTTGGGTTTCAGCATTTAATTATTTTATCCATCCTATCTCTGTGCCCTACCCCCCTTATTTTCCACCCTAAAATGTGAAGGAAAAAAAGCAACCATCCCTGCATTACATACCTGATTGCTATTCAGTTCCCAAGGGAGAGCCACTGGGAGCTAAATGGCTGGAGGTCTGGGCTCTCTGGTGAGATTCACTGAATGTCACTAATTAGAGCAGAGTAGCCACTTACATATTTATTCATCTTTCAGAACAGTTGGTGAATCAATTGGGTGAATGAACTGGGGCAGCTTCAGTGCTTCTTTTGTTGAATATGCTGAAGGACCAATCCCCAAACCCCATATGCTTAACCCCCAAATCTGTTGAGGTTGGTTCTTTGTGGCTTGCTTGTACAGACCAGTATGGCTGTAACAAAACTTCATTTCTTCATGACTTTTAGGTGATGCTTTTTCCACTCCCCTGTCTTCTGCTGTTGAAGAGCAGCTGATTCCAGCCTCTGAAATACCTGCCAAAAATAAAAAACTTCTGGTGAGGAAAAAAAATAATGTGCCTTTAAGGCCACCCTCACCCTGCTTGTAGTTAGTCGTTTAATTTACCTAAAGCTTAAATTAAAAGTCCTTGCAGGACATAAAATCAGGACAACCACTTCTGCCACCGCACGAATGAAACAGCACAGAATAATCTTGCAGTTCACGGTGGATTTTTTTAGACAGTGCAAATGGATTTCCCCGTAAACACCTTGAAGTGTTGCCTTTCACCAAAATTCTGTCTGAATTTAACTCCTAATTGATAATAGCTCATTTACTTTCTCGGAGCAGGATGGTGACAGCCTCCCGGTCCCCCCTCGCTGGGAGATTTGCATTCCATCTGCTCTGGCTGTTGATTAGCAGCACGCCAGCTACATGAGCAGTGCTTCTAGATGCTGCGGTCATCTGTTGCAGTAGAATTCTTCTGTGAGGACACAACCACAGAGCTAAAAGCGTGGTTAGGGGAGCAGTATAACCATTTTGGAGTTTGCTCTTAGGGGGGTTTCGTGCGCTGTTGAGTCCAGATTTCCTGGAGCACAGCAAAAGCTTTCAAACGCTTAGTGGACAAAGCTCCGAGCTCCTCCCTGCTTGATGCTGCTGCTGCTGTTGGGAGTGTTTTCTCTCTCTTCTAGTTGTATCACCTGTACTTTAAATAAGGATCAGCCTTTAATTTAACAGGTTTTGCAAAGAAGAAGGTTTCAAGTCAACTGTAGCTTCCAAGTGGGCAGTATCTTGTTAACTGCTGCTTGGCAAAGTTGCTGTGTACAGCACACAGGTTTCTTTGGGAAGATATCCATAGATGATTTATTCAGGTTTATTGAAAATACTATTGTTCTGTCCATTTGCACAGATGATTCTGCAACTCGGACTTAAATTCAGGCTTTTTGCCACTACCACGAAAAGGGGTAAAATAGAATTAAATGTGGTGGCTCTGTAATGTGTTCTTTGAAATATAAATAAGAGGTGACTTAGGAAGTGGGGCCACTGAGTTTTTTACCCTCAGCATACTTCGAGTTTGTGTTTGAATGCAAAACCTTTCTGTCGGCAGTTTGTGTATTCCCTTCCCACCAGGTTTTGTTCAGGAAGCAATAGAAATTACTGAATGGTTCCTTTTGCCTTTTTATTTACCGAGTGCCAGCAGTGCTGTGCATTGAGCCTGGGGGAAATGGAGGGGGGGTGGGGGTGGGAATCACATGCCTCTCAATCTTTCTTCCTATTTGGGGTGTAAAAATTCTTTTCAAAAGGATTCATTCCAGTTCCAGTCTGGCAGGGATGCTCCAAGAGGAGATACCCGTGTGGTTTCTGGCTAGGGGCTTGTGCTGTGTGAAATGAAAGCGATTAGCTTGGAAGACAGACAAACAAACAAGTGCAGTCCTGGTCTCTGCTGCATTTTAATCTTAAACTAAAATTACCCCTGGAACACAGCAGATCTGTTGAGGAGTTGAAGTGGGCATAGACTTCCAAATAAATCCCTTTGAAAGACCACCTTCTGTCCCCTTGAAGGAAGGACTTTTGGTAGTCTGAGGAATGGTGCTTTAACTTAACTTGGCTTTAAACAAGCCCTTCAAGCGCAGGACTGAAAGGAAAGGAGGGCAAGGGGTGCTCCCTGAAAGTGTGTTTAGAAGAAAACAACTCCAAACTTGTGGGGACCTGCACTGGAGTAGTTCTGGTTATCTTGGATTTACTGCAGTGTCTCCGGGCATGCTTCAATCCATGTTTTTTAATTAATATAGCAGGGTAGGGCTCAGCTGGGTGGCTGTGCACTGTGTGAGCAAGGAGGAATATAACCTTGGCTAGGCTTTGTAATGTTGTGGTGAGGATCCTACAACATCTGTTGCTGTAATAATGTAAGAATTAAAGCAGAAGAATTACTGCCTTGAGTGGAGAAGCAGCTACCTTTGTGTTCATTTGCTGGTGTTTTAGCTAGACTTATATAATTTAAAAGAAAAATGTTTTTTTAAATTCTGCAAAACATTTAGGAAGATGCTGCTATAAACATTTATGAGAATTAACAATCTGTTCTGCTCCTGACTGTGGTCTGACTGTAAGGGTGCCCTGGTAAAATCTTACACAGAGCCACTCCCGAGCCTTGTGTCGTTTCTCTGAGACACCTGAAAACCATATTTTTCTTCATCTGATAATTGCTTGCTTATTATTTTCTTGCTGTTTGCTCTTATTAGCTAGTAAAATAAAAAAGGAAAAATGAATTTGAGTAGTGGTGGCTCCCTGGAGGGAAATTAGGCCACTGATAGCATATTTGAAGTAGGTTTGTCTTTGTACCCTGCATTCACTGTACTCCATATGGGGAACCTGTTGTTGGTTCTGCGTCATTTGTTTTGTCTTTCTGGTTGCTCTTAATTTTAATTGGAGTCTTTCCCAAGACACAGTTCTGTTAATCTTCCTTTTGTCATTTCCCTCCTTCCCCGCCCCCACTATCCCCAATGAATATGCTCTCCTGTGTCTGGAAAGAGCTTTAAAAGTACCATTGCTGTTGTTTTTTTAATGGTGATGACCCGTTTATTCACCTGTTTGTTTTTGTACCACCAGTATTTGTGTTTTCGTTTGTTTGTTTAACTTCTGAATTTTGTATGTGCTGTAATTGGTTATAAGGATGCAAATAGTTTCCTGGAGTGATGGGTATAGGTCTCTTATCAGCTCCAATTATGCAAAATGTTTTCAATTAGCTGTAATTCCCTTCTCTGCCTCCCCTCCCAGACAGGCATTGCTGAGCAGGGTCTCTCTGGGAACACCGGTGTGCTTTGCAGGAGCAGCCTTGTTCCTTCTATATCTCATCCTGTCCCGGGAGCGTTAGGATCGGGAAGCACACTGCTACTTGTGTTTTTGAAAAGTTAAAATACCCTTAATCACACCACTTCCCTGAAGGTTTTCAGTATCGCTTCTGGCAGCTTCAGCTGGGCGCTTGCTCCATCTTGAGATTCTCACAGTTTTGCCCGTGGCGATGGAAATAAATGACCCTCCTGGACTGCAAAGCTTTCCCTTGAGCTTATCCCTTATCTTGCAAAACCATAGCAGGCAGTAAAGTGTTATTTATAATACTGGTAACTACCAAAGCAAGATGCTCTTTTAGATGGACTGATGTGATGGCTAAATGGGAAATGGCAATTTCTGTGGTGCCTTTGCAGAGAACTGTTGCCAGGAACTGACCAAAATGTTCCTGTAAGCCCTGAGGTGGTTCTAGCTCTGAGGTTTCCGCCTCTATGTCTAGTGGAAGGTGTCCCTGCCCATAGCAGAGGGTTTGGAACGAGGTGGTCTTTAAGGTCTCTTTCCAAGCCAGACTATTCCATGATGATGTACAGTGACAAACAACAACAAGGAGAAAGCAGAGCAGTTTCCTGACAGAAACAGTTTTTGTGTGGAGACTTTATTGAAAAAGTTTGAAGCCGTGTGGATGGAGTTTGCTTATGTAGCACAGGGAAGAGGCTCATGACTTCTGCCTAGTATGGAGAAGATTCATTGTTCAAAATGGTGCTGACTGATTTGCCAAAGAATTATTGAATTACCTGCAGTAGGATAAAACAACTCTGGGTTTAAATAGCTTCAACCCTCAAAAGAAATACTTTGAAGCCCTCTAAACACTATCTCTGTAGTTGGAGTATACTTTTCTCCCTGTTCTGCCTGAAATTAACCCTGCTGCTTGTTTTAGGCCTGTTTTTGGCCCCTAATTCATGTTCCCTGCCTGGCAGAATCCATCAGGGAACCAAGGAGCTTGAGACTGACCTTTTCCAGTACCTGTTGTTGGGCAGTTGTACCAGAGCGGCTGAGGTTGATGGGTGCAGAGACTCAAAGAAATACTTGAATCCAGAGTGAGGTTTTGTAAAAACTAACTGGATGCCTCTGCTTCTGTGTTACTTATCAATATCAATCCAGAAAGGTTGATATGGGTCAGATTTCTGCAACTTTTTAAGGCCTTCCCAGGTAAAAGTGGGCTGTTGGACTGCTGGGCTTGATTCTACAGCACCTGAACAGGGCATGGTTTTAATGCTGAAAGATGGCATTTCCTAAACCTCTTGGAGTGTGTACCCTGCTGGTGGCCACATGCAAATCCTGATGAAGAACAGAACTGCTTAGGCTTTATGAGTCTCAGTTTGGGTGAGTCTGGTCAGGGTGCAGGGGGTGGTGGGGCAGCAGAGATGATCTGCTTGTCGGGCCGCATTTGCAGGGATGGCTTTATTGCTGGGAAGATGTTTGATAGTATCTAAGTCTCTTGTTTCAGCATAAATTAGCACTTTTCTTGTAGGACTTGCTCATGCAGGACCTGATTTTTGCCAGCAATTTAAATAGAAAAATAAAAAACATGTATATACAGTGGGGAAAAAAGTGATATTTCGTGGAGGGAGGAAAAGAGTGGGGGAGGAAGCAGCGAGACAAAAAGACTTAAATTCCATCTTGAGATGATTCTGCCCTGCCTTTATCTTGTTTGTCAGATATGTGAATGACAGGTTAAGTCTGTCGTGGCATATATGAATATCATGCAAATATGAACTTTTGTTCAACCTTTTTAGTCCTTTTCTGGGGAGATGATTTTACTTTGTACATTGTTGTGATACCAAATATCACCTTCACTGTGGGGGCTGTGGACAAGGGGAAGTGTCCCCGAGGGAATGGAAGCTTGGACCTGTTGCATAGTGAATCACCTGCAGAGCATGTGTAGTACAGATAAGACAAATGTTGCTGCAATCGCTTGTGTAACGCCAGGTCACAGTGAATTCTTAGTTTACTTTGTTTCCCAACTTATTTCTTCTTTTTAAGCACTTTGTTTTCACACTAAAATATCTATTTGATGGAGCAACCTGCTCTAGTTGAAGATGTGCCTGCTCTCATTGCTAAGGGGCTGGACCAGGGCGACTTTAAATGTCTCTTCCAAACCCAAACCATCCTGCAATTCTGTTTTGCTGGAGTACACAGCCAGTTTGCCCTGTTTGGAGGCTTTGACAGGGATGGCTTTTCCCCATAAGAGAGTTTGAGGAGGGAGGACTGGAGGCACACAAGCTGCTGGAGCATTGGCAGGGGGTGAGGGACTGCTGAGAAAAAGACCAAAGCTTGAACATGTTCAATCTGTTTAACAAATAATTGAGACATTTACTGTGTTCATATCAAGGGTACAGGCATGTGATTCCAACTCCTGTGAGCTATGTTGGCTTCACCAATGTCTCATGTCAGCTGAGCTGTGGGGTGATGCCTTCAGTCATCTCTCAGCACAGGATGGACATGAGTCCAGGTGGGTGATTTGATATTCCAGTTAAATCAGTCTAACAGGTAACTGCTGCCAGAGGGGGAATCTCCCTCTCACTGCCTCCTCCCTGTGTGCCAGGAGCTCTTTCAGAGGACTAAACCACAGGAAACTAGTTTATTGATCAATTAGGTTTTTAAAGCTTTTTAGTACCGATGCTCAGTCGTTCTCTAAATACCGGATTAACTTCCTGAACTGGTTCACTGGGCTTGGATGAGCAGCAGTACCAGAGCAAGGAAAGGACATCATGTGTGTATCTGAGAGAGGATCTAAAGGATAGCCAAAACTGCTGCTGAAATCCTCCGTCATTCCATCTCCATGCAGTTTTCCTAGGAAGGAAAAACTTTATCTAACAATATGAGACTTTAAAGTGTGCTTTATCAACGTTCCTTTAACTGTCTGTAATCTTAGTTTTATTTTAATTCCTGTCTTGCTTTTTGTTTATGTCAGATGTTCTGATGTGTTTTATGCAGTTTTAATGAGAAGGTAATTGTTATTGCTCAGTAAAATTCTGGAAATAAAACTACTGAAACTGGAGACAATAAAAGGAGCATAGTCACTTTATTACAAAGCTTCATCTTCTGACAGAAACCTTTTTTGCTCGATTAAAATATTCACAATATCAAATTTACATCTTTCCTGTTAAATACGAATGCACATTAAAAAAGATTAGAAAGTTTCCTCCTATTTCTCCTTCCATGCCACGAAATACAACCTTCATTCAGGAAATGGGGCAGGGAAAGAGCACTTGTGGGTTTTAGGGTGAGGGATCTCTGCTATATTCAGCACTGGAGTATTTGAATTTCCTTTGATTGCCCCTTGCTGCTGTGTTTCCAGTCCCCGTAGGGTGGTGGAAATGGTCCATGTGGTTCCATGGTCTTCTCCCCATGGAAGTCCCCAGTGTTCCATCAGTGCTTCAGGGGCTGGCACAGCTCTAGGCAGCTGGGGTGATCTTCCCTTCCTTTTTCTGGAACCCACATATATATTTGTTTAAATGTCATTTGGCTAAAAGGTCTAGCTCTAGCACTGATAATCAGCAGAGGGTTTGCTGAATTCATTGAGTTTTGCCAGGCTGAAGGGAAAGGTGGGGAAGGTGAATATAAGGAAAAACTTCCGTTTGAACTCTGAGCCCCTGATTTTCTATCAACAATTCTGGTCTCGGTTTTCCATGCTGCTCTGGGCTTTTGTTTTGTATTTATCTTCTTGGTTTAAGGACCAAATTGGGCAACTTAGGGAAGTGTCCTTATTTCCATCCGTGTGATTTAGCAGAAGGAAGGTTTTTCAGATTGTTTTGTAGCTGTATAAAACACAGCTGTGCTAATTTACTTGAGGTTCATTCAGTGAATCTTAAAACCATGAACAGATACTGCTAAGTTTTTAGTTTGGTGGCCCCACCATTGAAGAGGAGGAAAAACTATCGGCTTAAAGGCTTGGTAGAGGGAACGGATGGCAGTGCTGAACTTGTCTCCTGTAGCATCTGCCAGAGGTGCACGGGCCAGTTCAGATTCCTTGTCTGTGAGAGGCTGGAGTATCTCTGCTTTGCTTAACCCCCAGTGTGTCAACTCTGATACATTTTTTTTGTGCAACCATAATTGCTGCTGTCTTGTTTGTTTTAATGAAATCCAGAACTGGAGGCAGCAGATGAGCAGCTTGAGGAACGTGCAGGTGCGTTGTGTAAGCAGGGAACGTCCCGTGTAATCCTGGCAATTCCGCAAAGCTGTGGGATCTCTGTTTGCATGGCTGGTTACTTGTCTAAACTGAGCATTCATGGCCTGGACAGGTTCTGGTATGCACCGAGTAACTTAACCCTGGTGCTCTCCATTCTTTGTCTTGGAGTCTGGTGACAGTCACTGAGAAATTTCATCTGATCTCTTAGTTCCTGATGACTCTTTCCCTCACCCCAAAGTGTGTGACAGTATCTTTGGTCAAGCCTATTTGGAAGTATTTGCAAAAACACATATTGATTCTTTACTTCCCTTCTTGAAAACAGAAGAATTTGAAGCTTGTTGTTAACCAGGGAAAGCAGGTATTGAGAGTGCTGTCCCTGTATGACGTCTTCTGGCTGTCAGGACCTGGCTCCAGGTCTGTCATCCTGTATTACCAATATTTCTCTGGTGGGTTTTGAAATATTATTAGGCATTTATGCTGCTTCTCTTTAATTTATTTATTTATTTTTCTGTCACAAGTTTCTGCCTAGTTACTTAAGCATCACAGTCACATGTAGCTGACAAAGACTAGTGCCACCTTCCTTACTTGCAAAATGACTTGTATGAGTGCTGGATGCTGGTTTAAAGAAGTGACCCTGTAAGAAGAGCTGTGCAGCTGCCCTGTAGACCACAAAACCTGACATCAGGAGCTCCAAAGCTCATAGCAGCCAGCTGGACAACATCTGCCTCTTCACATCTGGCTGCTGCATTGCCTGTTTTTTCTGCACCTGAAGTTCATACCAGGATGCTGTCTTTGCTTTGGAATCCGTGTTTATGGAGTCACAAATGTAAATAATTTACAGTAAACCCTTGGTTGGATGTCTGGTTTGTAGGCATGTTGGGGAGGTTGCTTTTTCTTTCCAGCTAAATAAACCAGCTACAAGAATCTGGCTGGTTTCCTTGTGAGATTTCAGTGATACAGTCTGAAAAATAGGGAAGCAGAGTTTTTACTGACCTGAGAAATCACAGTTTCTAAAGGTATTTGGAAATAGACTCTGGGTTAATTGATAAAAATAACAAAATTGTGAACCAAAACCTGAGAGAACTTGTGTTGGTGTCATGCAGCAGTTCTTGCCTCCTCCTTCCCCTGCCCACACATAAACCCTGTGTGTGCAGGCAATACCAACCTTATTTGCTACCTGAGTGATCATTTCTTATTGCCAGATTTAGGGGAATAATTTAATAACCAAATCTAATTTGGGCTGAAGCATTTGTTAAGTGGAGAGCTGACCAGCTCATCTGTGGGGGTTCAGAAAAGCACAGGTATAGCCTGCTATGAATTTTCTTAACTTTTTTTTTTTTTTTTTTTAAAGATTAACCAGTCCATGGAGCTTCTTTCCTGCTGATTTTATAGTGTTTTAAGCTGAGGTCCACTTTCATCTGATGGAGTAAATTCTGAGAGAGAAACAACCATTATATATACAATTTGTAGCTCAGATGTCCAAGTGTAATAGCATGAATGCAAATATTCATTACTTGCAAGAGGAGTTGGCTTCTTTCCTCTTCCTGTAGCAAGAATATATCCTAGGAAGAAATTTCTCTATCTGTACTCAAAGCACTTAAAATTCTGTACGAGGAAACTTTAATTTGCCACAAGATTTGACATGAAGATGCACAGTGATTAATTAATTTATTGGAAGTCTCAGTGACTGATTCAATTTGCAGCTGACCCAAGTGCGGCTTTCTGTCCCGAGGAAGGGAGTTGCCTCGTGGAAGAACCTTTCCTTTGGAAAAACAGCCCAATAAACACGAGGGTGAGGCATTAGGAGTGTAAAGGTAATCTTCGCCCTTGCACTTATGAACTACACAGTTTGATTTTTAGCTGTGAAATCTCACAGTGTAAAAGGCTGGGAAACTGCAGTCTTGGTGCTGCAGGACTGTCAAGGGTATTAGAAAATTGCAATGGTTGAGTAGACAGACAAAGCTGATGGGATTTTGGAGACAGATACATGTTTTCATTACAGTGACCCACTTTTAAAGATTTTTGAGTGGTAACAGAAGTGGCTTTTTATCTTTTTTTCTTTTTTTTCTTTTTTTTCCCCCTAATGTTCAACTGGGCCTAGAAGTATAAGCAGTTAATGTCTTTATTGACCTGAGAACAAGAAAACTGTCCTTTAAATCTTGTTATTTTTCAGAACACAGTCCTGTTGTTTTAAACCTATTTGAGCTGTGGGTACAGAGTGTGGAAATCTTTAAAAATTTAATCTATTCAAAATGGTGCTGATGTTAAACATGTGATCACCTGTTCAGTTTGATTTGATGTGTTTGATGCCAGTGTTAAGTTTCATTTTGATTTTTATTTTATTGACTAAATGGCAGAGCCCTCCTCATAAATGAAATTGCCTCCTCTCTAACTGAAGTGTTGAAATAACATTACTCAGATAAAGCTGTTTTGTGGCAAGCAGAAGGTGATTCAGAGAACTACACCTGTGCTGATCTCATAATGAAGCTAATTAATCTTTTAAAATTAAATGCCCTTTAAAATTCAACATGATAAAGACAAAAGGATTTTAAAAAATTATTACTTTTAGAGGGCACTGCTCTAACAAAGAAAACTTTTACTGTGTGTGTTCTTGCAAGAGTGAGTAAGCAGAGCTGCCTGGGGATGGTGAGCATTTGTTCTTATACTACAGCTGCAGGAAATGAGAAACTAAATGGACAGTTGAGAGAAGCATGGAGAAACGAGTGCTTGGGACAGCGCAGGAATGTAATTTGGATGTTAATTTTTCAACTTCAGCTTCTGTTTTAGGTGTACCAACATCTCAGCTCTCTGCGAACCAGAAAACATGGGGTAGGGGGGAGTTCATCCCAATTGCTGCTGTTTTGGGCTTTGCAAGTAAAAGCAAGAGCCTTTCAGGCTTCCTGCGTTTTTCATTCAGGACAGGCAATCCATAGGAAGATGAGGTCAGGAAGCTGCAATATTGATCAGACTCTCTTCTTGGCAGCTTCGGGGAGCTGAGGGTAAATGGAGTGTTAGGGCTATAGAAAAAGAACAAAAGGAAGGTTACTGCTGGACCTTCTTGGCAGCAATAGCTGGATGCCTTTTAAAAACAGGCCCTGTTGTCATGGAGCTTCCGAATCCAAGGCCGGGTTTCTGGCACCGTGATTTTCTCATGGCAAAACACGTTGTCCTGTCCCAGCCTTGGGGGGAAAATAAATAAATAAAGGCAGCAGCCTTGCCAGCACTGGTCTATTATTGCAGCTAAATGACTGAACTGCAGTGGGAACGGCACCAAAGGGAAACCTTTTCTTCACAGAGAATCCTGATTTCTTTTTTTTTAAGGCTGGCATCCATCCTGGTCTGCAAAATATCTTTTATAAGTCAGTGTTTGACATTTGGAGAAGAATTTTGAATAGTTGATCTTGAACTTGCTTTTTTTTCTGAGTCAGCAATGTTTTGAGGTTGAAACAGAGACCTGAATTCCTAATCTCAAGGTTTTTGGAAGGGCTTTCAGTAGCACTTGGTTTGGGTTTTAAAGCCCATTTTCCTCTTCCAAAGTTCAGGTTATAGTCAAACTGTTCAACACACTTATTTATCATTTCCTGAAGTGACCAGTAATGTACAAAACAAGATATTTATTGATTTATTTGGCATTGATTGTGTTAGTTTAACACTGTTGCTTTGCAGAACTTTTTGGTGTCTTAAAAGGTGATATTTTGGTTGCGTAGAAATATTCATGCTTGACATTCTGAACAAAAGGTATATTCCGCTCCTGATGAGGGTTTTTTTTTTTCTTTGACAGCTTCAGTGACTGAAGTTTAAAAACTTGCTTGGTCTTACTATTATTTTGTGGATGTACTGAAACAAGTGATGGCAAAAGAGGCTTGGTGTTTCCAAAGCAGGAAAGCAGCGAGCCTGTGTGCTTTTAGTGCTGTGTGACTTATTTCTAAGGGCAGGAAAGAATGGTTCCCCCATGTCAGAAAGCACCTCTCCCTAAGCTTGTCTTCTTGACTTGTGTAAACTCTTTGGGCTGAAGAATTTGCCTCTCGGGTCCATTCTTAAGAGTCAGCTGTGGTTTGATACTGCCCGATTACTGTACTTTGAAAAGTTTCAGGCAGCCAGTGAATAAAAATCTCTGCATTTTAAGTATTGCACATTAATTTCTATTGCTTCATCTGCCTGTTTGCACTTTGTCTGTTGTTGGGTCAAGGATTTAGAGCTCTCGAAGGCAAGTTCAGATTGGCCTTACTGGGAGGGCCCTCGGGCAGGATGTCGCAACTACTGTGACTCTGCCCTTCAAGTTCCCAGCCCTGAAGCAGAGTTATTTTCTGTCCTTCTGGTGTTTTAGGTT
>JAYRBT010000005.1:29049205-29076790 GCA_036023395.1 Myiotriccus ornatus | reverse complement strand
CCTCTCGGGTCCATTCTTAAGAGTCAGCTGTGGTTTGATACTGCCCGATTACTGTACTTTGAAAAGTTTCAGGCAGCTAGTGAATAAAAATCTCTGCATTTTAAGTATTGCACAGTAATTTCTATTGCTTCATCTGCCTGTTTGCACTTTGTCTGTTGTTGGGTCAAGGATTTAGAGCACTCGAAGGCAAGTTCAGATTGGCCTTGCTGGGAGGGCCCTCGGGCAGGATGTTGCAACTACTGTGACTCTGCCCTTCAAGTTCCCAGCCCTGAAGCAGAGTTATTTTCTGTCCTTCTGGTGTTTTAGGTTGCCCTCAAGGAGGGATCCATGGGAAGGCACAGTGTGGAGTGGGATTGCCTGGGGTATGTGCATCTTTGATTCTGCAGAGCCAAGGACCTCAAGCAGGGCTGTAATGACACCTTGGGGCTGCTGTGGCTTTTCCTCAGCACAGAGGAGCTTGAGCCCTGTCATTCCAGGGTTTGTGTGCACAGGGGAGGGAGCTCTCATCCTTGGGAGTAGCCACAGATCTGCAACTATAATGACTGGATAATAAAGGAACCCTGGGAGCCAAAACTTGGAGCTTGGAACAGCCTTTGGAGCCCTCAAGAATTCTCTGCAAGGCAGTGGAGTTGTAAACACCAGGCATCTCTGCAGAAGTGGTTATTTTCTCTGTTTACTCTTTAAAAGCATCATCAAACTCCAGAAGAAGACAGATTTCTTCCAAGGTTGCCCCTGTGCTGCACTTTTGTGTTCTGTTCTTTGCTCTTTCTATACCATCCCTTAAAAACCTGACTGAAGTGCATGTAGGTTCATGGTGCTCAATATCAGGGCTACAAACATAAACCCCAGAAAATTCTAAATGCTAAAAATTTCTACTTAAATGTTCTCTTGATTAATGCTAGTTTTGGGTTGGTTCTACCTAAAAATTAATGCTAAATGAAAAAGATTTCTTGGTTATGACAGTCTGGTTTGTGTATCTGCAAGTGAGTGAAGCTTTTCTGCAGTCACTTGTTTTCCCAATTTAATGACATGTATTTCAACATCTATTTGAATGTTTTCATCCCAGGGAAGTGGTGGAATCACCATCCCTGGAAAAGTTAAAAAAATATGTGAATGTGTCACTTGGGGACATGGTTTAGTGGTAACATGGCAGTGCTGGGTTAATGGTTGGACTTGATGCTCTTAGAGGCCCTTTCCAACCTGATTCTGTGGTTCTATGATCTATTTCTCAACACTATCAAAACCATAATAAAAATTTAATTTTCCTGTTTGTATCATATTTTCAGTCTGAAGATTCAGGGAATGTAACTATGGGGGGTATGAAGAGTCTGCTTCACTTCAGCATGAGGAACATTTGGGTTTTGACAGTACTGAAATTGGTAATTATAGTGTGTCTTTAATTTTTTTACTCATTAAACTAATTTCTTAATTATTAGAAAATGCATTCTGTCTCTGAGACTCTGCACTGTATTTTTTTATAACAACAAAGTGACCAAATCGCTGCTTTAATTTCAAGTTTTGACTTTAACTATGGAATTGGATGTAGTTCTTCCAAAAGAATTAAAACCATCCCAGAGCAATGTGGGGGGAGAACAGTTGAGGATCTGATCGTGTTCACCATAATGTAGACCTCCTCCTTTCAGCTTTGCTGGTGAGAGAAAGTTTTATTTTCCAGGAGGGAAGCTTCCGCACAGTTTTCTGGATACTCTCAGGCTGATTTTAATTTCCACTGATGTTAGGTTTGTGTTTGAAGGATTAGAGTGGTGAGAAGGTAGGAATGTGGCTGAAGCCGGTGAGTCCTCCTGAAAGATGAGATGAAGCCTTCAGTTTAACAACTTGGTGCTTTCCTTCTAAATACAGTTGTTTTGCCAAGCTGGGGAGAATAATTTTATGGCCAACTTTGGTCTTCAAACACAAGATGGGTTAGGAAGTGGAAATGGAGCTTGTGAGATCTGCACTAGCATGGGAACTTTGGTTGAGGTGCTGTTACTGCTTCTTTGAGTGTTTCCCTCTCTGTCTTGGTGCAGTTCCTTTTACAGCCAAATATATGTTCCCCCAAGCCCTTTAGACTTGCTTGTTCTTCTTTCTCTGCATGACAAAGATGGTGGATTTACTCTGAAGAACTATTTCCGTGGCAGCCACTTTCAAAATTGCTTCTGTGTTCTTCTGTTACAACTTCTTTGTTTTTCTGTTCTGTTTTACAGACACAGATGAGGACACGGTGAAAAGGTGTTTTGCCACGTTTGAAGAGAAATTCTTCCAAACCTGTGAGAAAGAACTTGCCAAAATCAACATTTTCTATTCAGGTAAGGTGCTTATTTGTGTGTATTTGTGGAAAATGCAACAGCAGAAAAAGAATCTGAAGCTCCCAAGCTTTCAGAATAATCACAGTGGTGATGCAGGTTGACCATTGGGTAATTAGAGGGCTGGTTTACGTGGGAAACTCTCTGGTTTAATCACATATCTGCAGCGAAAATATGGTTATTTGGATGGAGGGAGAATGAATGGCAGGTGATTTCATTGCTTTGCAATAGCATCCTGCTCTTAAAGTGGTGTGTTACATATAGGGCACAGTCTCTCAGCTTATCTGTGTTGACAGTCTCCTGGGCCTGTTTTAGGTGTACTAAGCTCCCCAGTTGGTGTTTCCTGTGCTTCTGCAGGAATAGCTCTCATGGGCTGGCCTGTGTGTGGTAGCTTGACCATCTTGATGTGTCCAACAAGTTTTTAAACACTTAAACTTTGCCTAAACTCTTGCAGGTTTCTGGAGTACATCAGCCAGTAGCAATTTGTGTATAAAATCCTGTTTGACTAAAAATGTTGTGATGATATGAGTAGGGATTTCTAGGTGTCATATATGAAGCGCTGTTGTTTGTTGTTTTGCCTGAGAAAGTTTGCTTTCCCACCCTGTGTTTTGAAAATAAAACTTTAAAAGAGGATAGTTGGAAATTCACCGTGTAACATTGCTAGAAAAGGCTTCATACGCTCCACTTCCACCCACCCTTGCACTTCAGCTGGTTTTGAGCCTCTTTTGGTGAGGTTTAAAATGGGTTTTCAACTAGGAAAGCATTTAAATATGGATACAATGATGCACTGGCATCTATACTTTCTCTTAACATGTTGATTTATTAACTTAGTGCTGTAAACAGGATTTGCAGCACAATGTGGCAGCCTTTTCTAGTTCTGATTTTAATCTGATAACAAAGACAAAGTTGAATTGTGCAAAATATTTTCATAACCACGAGGTGATGACTTTATTGCTGACTGTTTTATTGCCAGCAGACTCTGGCCTGTGGACATGAGAATAGCTGAAAGCATGATGGATGCAGGGCCGAGCACTGCAGCTTGCCTCCGCTCAGCTTCCATCTAGGGAAGTGAATCTCTTTGGGGATGGCTGTGCCTGCTCTCCTGGCTCCCTGGAGCAGAGTGAGTGTCAGGACAAGAGGCAGTTTGTAGGTAGAATCAATATGTTTTATTAGGGCAGCTGGGTTTTACACTCTATAGGCATTTTTCTGCATGCGGTTCACACATACCTGACTCAGAGCAGTGTTTTGTTTCCCTGGGAGAGCTGCTGTTTCTGTCCCAGGTCCGAGGTTTTTATGCTCAGATACTTGTCTTCCTTTTTGAGTCATATCAGATCCCGTGTGCTGGTGGATAGACTCTGTGGAGGAAGTTCTGTCAATTTAGATGCACAATACAGATTATAATTTTCCCTAATGAGGACCTGCTGGCACACGTGCACCCACATGTACACACCCATTCCAGCGTTGTTTAAAATGGCATTAATAATGTAAGGTAGGGGTTTTCCACCCCCCATAGCTGTCATTTCAAAAAGTTCTAGGAGAGAATACATGTAATTTGAAAATCTCTTGTGATAAGATTATTTGCAGAAGAGTGACGTGACTTTCATAAAATGGAAACCCATTATTAGGGTTATTAACGTTAAGCTGCAGCAAGAAATCAGTGGTTCCTCTTCTGATCATGTCAGAAGTGTCATGTAGGACCATTTTGTAACTCCAGGCATGTGTTGGCTTGGATTATGACCTGATACGTCCTATTTATTATAGGCTTATTGTATGGCTTATTATGTGCCTGTCTTTACAACTATAAATACTGTTCATTTTCAAGAAAGCCGAAATTTTTGTTGATCTCTGCTTCATTTCCTCATCGTCTTTCCCTGCGCTGAGGGATCCCTAGTGAGCATCACCTGGGATTGCCACAGCATAAACAATCTCATCCTCTTGGAATGGGGTGCTCTTGAACCCCAGCTCCTCCATGGAGCACTCGGGGCTGGAATGCCAGCTGCAAAATTCCTTTGCCTTTCCCTGTGTGCTCACCTTGTCACCTCCCACCAAACATCGCCTTAATTCCCCAGACCATTATCCCAGCTCAGTAGAAAGGAAAACTATCAAATCTGATTTAGTTAATGGCAAACAATTTGTGATTATTTGAACTATGCTCAAGAAGATCTACCCTTAACTGAAAGAAAAAAGAAAGGCCATGCAGTTTTCAGTGGTTCCAGCAGAGGAATGCCTGTTCAACTGCTGAAGTTTTATTTGTGGCCAATTTTGGTTTGGGTTTGGGATTTTCTAGATGGCAGGTTTGCTGTATTTTAAATTAGCATCATCAGGATCTGGCTAAACAGTAGGCAGTAAAATTTTTGTGGTTAATTTAGGAATGGTTTTACTATTTGTAGAAAACCATGGCTTTAACTTAGTAAGCAAAATACTGAACATAATATGCACAAGTAGGGAAGGGAAGGAGTCCTAAAAGCACCTGCATAAATGCCCCAAACTGGGGATCTGTTTGATCACCTCCTGTCTGGTGAAACAGGTTTTTGGTCACAACCATGACCATTTGAACTGGAACTTAGGGGGAGATTTTACTGGTTCCTTGGTGTAATAGTTTTTTCCCATCATACTTGTGTGTGAACTTTTGTTTAAACTTGGAAAATGGAGTCAAAAAACAGCTTGGAATTGCGTAGTTGAGGCGATAACTCAGTAACACTAAAGACTCTTTTAGACAGGATCTAGGAATATTTTTTGGGTAAAACTGCTTCTTCATTGCTGCCTCATCCTCAGAGAATTGTGGTCCTCCCTATGGATGGAGGGAGCTATATAGCAGACAGCAGTGACTCTCTTCAAGAGTGCTTAATTAAGAAGAATGTTGATATTTGGAGATAATGCTTTCTTAGGGATGTTGCTTTCTAAACTGATAGGAAAATTGCAGCAGCAGTTTTATAACTGTTTCAAAACGTTGCCTTCTCTTTAAATACTGTGTTATTAGACTGATGGATTTCTTGATTTTTCTGGACATAGAGACAACAGCACAATGTTTTCAGTTGCAAGATGAAAATTTAAACTTTTCCATATTTACTAATTTGATCCAAAAGAAATCTGTGTATCACAGATGGTTTATTAGACATTTTGAACATAGAGAGTTCACTTGTGAGTTTTATTTATAATGAAGGCTCCTGATATGAACAGATATTTGTTACTTATTCCCAAGAGAGTTCCCAAAGTGGGGAGAGATTATTGTTTTTGCAGTCTGATCTTGTGTGTGTTGAATATTATGTGGTTCTGGGCTGTGGGCAGACAGTTCTCACTGTGAGCTCCATTGCCTTTGTACAGTGGAGTCCTTGCAGCTGTGGAAGTTGTCAGGAAGGGTTGTCCTTTCTTGCATTTTGAATCTTCTTGCTTTAATATAAGCAAGAAAGTTACAGAGAGTTTCAGGCTCTTTTGTACTCAAGTTTTCTACATTGATCCCCATTTTCTGTTTGGAAAGGCGTTCTCCTCCTGGAGTGCAGAGCACAGTAAAATTATTTACAGAGTAGCTTTGCCCTTAAAATTAACCAGAATTGAATAAGACAAAGGAAGAGGAAGAGTAGATCTTACATCTGAGGGGGGAGCAATGGAGAATTATCATTAAGTTGTTATTTAAGATACTAATGAAGAGAATTAAATTGCCAGGCAGGAGACTGTCCAGCAGAGCTTTGGGTGGCAGAGGGACCTTGTGGCTCCGTGGTCTGTGGTGTGTGTCCTGCTGG
The DNA here is from genome assembly GCA_036023395.1 of Myiotriccus ornatus. Lineage (NCBI taxonomy): Eukaryota > Metazoa > Chordata > Aves > Passeriformes > Tyrannidae > Myiotriccus > Myiotriccus ornatus. Next base: position 29,070,747 of record JAYRBT010000005.1, on the reverse strand, counting down.
ATGGGGGTGGCTCCAGTTCCAACACTGTGAACCTGCTCAGGATCTTCCTGGCCAACACCAACACCCGTGGCCTGTGACGGTGCTTATCAACACAGATGCCAAAGCTGTGACTGAAGCCGTAGCAGGGGAAAAAAAGCCTGGAAGGAACCAGTTGTACAGAACAAAGAGAACGATAGCGGTGTTAGTTGTGCTGGTTTTAGCTTTAAAAGATTGTTATTCAGCCAATACTATTATTTACATAAAGCAGCATATTTAAAGGAACACCTTTTTCGTACTTGAGGTATGAAGAAGAGAGATGGACTTGTCCTGAAAACACAACAAAATGATATTTAAATGCAGGCTGACTGTCTCTTTAACCAGTAAATAACAAGGCAGTGCTTCTAAACTGAGGGAAAGAGGGATGAATTATTACAGCAGATCATGTACAGCAGCTACTAGTGTTGTAACTCCTGATCAAAGCAGAGCTGTGTTTGTCTGTCACCAGGAGCTTGGCACAGGGGTTGAGTTGCTCTCTGAGCAACAGAATTCAGTGTCACATTTGAAGTGTGGAGTTTTTCTTCTTTTGATTTCCTTACTGTCACATAAAAAGCTGGTAAACACGTAGTCAGTAGTGGGTGCACGGATATGAAAAGCGCTTTGCTTACTGTCAAGTTTCATAATATTGTCTAGCGGGGTTTTTTTTTTTCTGATGCTTCTCGTGAACTCGATTTATTGGGAAAGATGAGCAGCTTTCCTTTGCACTCAGAGTAGACATTTGGTCACTGCTTTGGTATTTGGATGAGACCCTATCTCCTGGCTGCCTCCAGCCACGACTCTGCCAGTTTGGGAAGGCCTGTCCCAGTGTCCCTGCACTGGTTTGCAGCCCCCAGGTGCAGGCTGGGCTTCTTCCACCTATAACAGGTATTTGTGTGGTCCTGGACTGAGCAACCACTAGAAATCAAAGCTGGGGTGCAAGTTGAGAAATTTGAATTCATGTCTAGTGCTGCTTTAGTCTGTGCTGAAGGGACAGACCCTTGATTTTGACCATATTAATTAAGGGCTTTTCTTTTGAGAACATGGATGTTTTACATTGGTTTGATGAGAAGAAGGTTCCTCCAGTGCCCTTGTGAAACCACACCTGGACTACAGCATCTGGGTCGGGGGCTCTCGGCAGAAGAAGGACATGGACCCATTAGAGCGGGTCCAGAGGAGACCGCGAAGGCGCTCTGAGGGTTGGAGCATCTCGGCTGAGAGAGTTGGGGGTGTTCATCCTGGAGAAGAGAAGGCTCCAGAGAGACCTTAGAACCCCTTCCAGTGCCTAGAGGGGCTCCAAGAGAGCTGGAGAGAGACTTTGGACAGGGGCACGGAGTGACAGGAAAAGGGGGAATGCCTTTCCTCTGACAGAGGGCAGGGTTAGATGGGATATCAGAGAGAAATTCTTCCCTGTGAGGGTGGGGAGGTACTGGAACAGGTTGCCCAGAAAAGCTGTGGCTGCCCCATCCCTGGAAGTGTTCAAGGCCAGGTTGGACAGGGCTTGGAGCAGCCTGGTCTAGTGGAAGATGTCCCTGCCCATGGCAGGGGGTTGGAACTGGAGGATCTTTAGGGTCCCTTCCAACCAAGCAGTTCCATGATTCTATTCTATATGAAGAGAAATATGCAGAGCCGTTGAACTTAGTGTGTGATGGGGGAAGGCTGGGCACAGGCACGTTGTTTGAGAAATAGGTGTTAGTCACTTTAGGGCTTGGTAGGCGAGTTGTGACTCTCCCAGCTGACATTTCCCTCCTCTTGCCACAGAAAAGCTTGCTGAGGCTCAGCGCAGGTTCACCACTCTCCGGACTGAGCTACAATCCACTTTGGACGCACAGAAAGAAGCCAGTGGGGCTTCCACGCTGCAGCGGCGCAGAAAGCCCGTCTTCCACCTGTCCCACGAGGAGCGTGTCCAGCACAGGAATATCAGAGACCTGAAATTGGCCTTCAGCGAGCTCTACCTCAGCCTCATCCTGCTGCAGAACTATCAGGTACCTGCAGAAAGAGGCGGTTTTACAAAGCCCTGTCTGTAAATGTCCCTGTGCTTTGTGTACCCTTGAGTTGTCTCGTTCAAGCCAGCTTTTTTATTTCTTCCTTCCTTTTTTGGTTGGCCCCTGAACACTTTTAAAGCAAAGGCAGATACCTGACAGCCTAAGTCTGGTTGCTTTTTATTGAGCTAGAAGTGCGAAGCTGACCTCCGCAAGGACCTTCTTTCTTCCTTTTCTGGGCTGTCTGACCCCAGCACTCGTGGCCAGAACATGAGGTCACACTGGGACCTCCTTCTTCTCTAGTGTGTTGTTCTGTGCAAGGATGGAGCAGGCAAGCTGGGGAAGAAGTTCTTTTATCTAATATTTGTAATGAAACTTGAAATCCTCACGTACTGTTTCCTCTTGGCGTTACCATGGTAGTGGCTGTGACCTTGCTGTATCAGAATTTCTTGTTAAAACATCTATTTAAAAAAAAATAATATTTTGATTCCCGCAGGATACAGGCTCGTTTGCCTTGACGTATGAAAAAATAAGCAAATATTTAGTTGTACGTGGATTTCTGGCACGGTAAATATTGCAGACACTGATCTAGTTCCAAAAGTCTTGAAATAAAAATCTGAAACTGTTAATATCTTTTCTTCTGGGCTAGCTCTTCTGGAATTAAATAATCTGAAATGCTTTTAGGTGTTTTCTTTGAGGCATTTTAACTTGTTAAATTAGAATGCTGGGGCTTAAATTCACTACGTCTGTATTTGGATCTTTACCAGCATTGTACCAGAGAATTTCATTAAACAAAATTCACCATAAGAATTAATTTAATACCACTCTGCAATATGGACAAAACTTATTGTCCCAAAATTCTGAGTGTTTGTACCTCTCCTAAGGTGATGTTATGTCCTTGAGCATGTGTCTGAAAACTATTGATGGGTTTCTTAATCCTCTTTAACTATTAGTGATAGTTCCTAGTTCAAAATCCTGTGAAAGGTGGAATATCTGTAGCTTTTCAGGAATGGAGTGAAGCACTGTCACCTGCAATCATTTTTTCATTTATTTTCTCTTTAAAAGAAGACAGCTCACACTTTTGATTACAAAAAATTGCTTCTGAGGCATGATGAAGAGTTTAAGTAGGGGGATGACATAGGCCATTCCTTTGGAAATCTTTTCCCTACTATTCATCAGTGAAGAAAGGCATCTTGCACACTTATATTTTTGATTTTTTGCCATTGTAAGTCCAGATCTACTGTAGGTATACTAAATATTGATGTAAGCCCCATCTGGATTTGATAGTTTTCACAGTTTGCAGCTGCTTTCTACAACATACCTTCAAAGAGAGAATGAGAAAAAATCCTTCAAATTGGTCTTGAAGTTAAGGACAAGGAATGCAAGTACTAAAACAGACATAAAACCAAGTCCCAGAATACTACTCTTAATCAGTCTTGAGCTTAGAATATAAGAACGAGAAATATCCCAGATCTCACAGTTTTGGAAAAGAAGAGAAAACAACAACCTGGTGGGAAGACGATGTAGCTGAGATCTTCGTGTAGGAGGGAAAGTCAAGTCAACAGCAGCATTATAAATGTCAAACTGTGGCTTTGATGAAATGCAGATGCCTTGAGTTGGGTTACAGAGGAAGGAAAATGCACCTGAAGCAAATTTCTCTGTCTGTCAGGACTGAACAAGAGCACAAATTTCATGCATTCATTCCTGAGCTGCACAAACCAAGCGTCAGGTGAAACTATAACTAGTCTCCAGGGCAGCTCTTAATGTATTTAACTTATTAATGATTAAACTTCTGATGAAATTAATTTATTGTTGACAGTATTATAACATTCTAGATGTGTGTACATAGATAAATAAATCTATTTATTTGAAATACTGTGGTTTAGGAGAAACAAACTGAGAAATTTAGCATATAATAATTAGTTGCATATTCTGTATGTAATGTAGTGTAATTATAGTAATTTCTGATATATGTATATATGTAAATATATGTAATTTCTGACACACTTGTATATGAGAAAGGAGTTTTGAGTCCACTGTTTGATTCTACTTGATCTTGTATTATATTGTTGCCTAAATTGTAGTATTTGTTTTGTGGCGTTTTGTTGTTTTTTTGTTTGTGTGGTTTTGGGGTTTTGTTTTGTTTTGTGTGGTGTTTTTGGTTCGGTTTTTGTTTTGTTTTTGGTTTTTTTGTTTGTTTGGTTTTTTCTGTTTGGTTTTTTCCACTTAAGCAGAGTTGATTGTTACCCAACAGAAACGGAGGTCAGGCTTGGGGTAAGCCCCTTGCCAAATAAAAGCAACACAAATAGCAAGAATAGCAAAATATCTGACTGTATAAGTGATGTTTGTTCTGTTTCATAGTTCCATCACTGCATGTTCCCTGTCTGAAGTACCACTGTGGCCAACAGTACTTTTAACATGCACTTTGGGGTTGCAAAATTTTTGCAGCCAGAGCATGAAATTCTGCCAGAGAGGTTTTAGTGTGTCTGGTGTAACCATATCCTGACTAGCCAAGGCACCCCACAGTTAGTCTGGGTTTGCACCCATGGTAGACGAAAGGATGTTAGTTCAGGCCACAGAAAAAAATCTGGCCAAAATTGTCATTTTGTTGCGGTTTTTCATTTGAAATTTCTGGTCTCCCTGGGGTAGAATGCTGGCTTTTCCAATAGAAAGTAATTAAAGTCTCATGTCTGCAATAAGGCAGATCGTTAATGCTTCGGCTTCCTGAGCCTGTCTCCCCAGCCTCATTTCCCCACCTAGTTTGGGGGGTTCTGGTATTAAATCACCCTAAGCATAATTAGATTGAAAATAATTTCAGTGAGTAGTTGGTGCCTCTCCCCAGGGCATTGGATTTTGCTGTTTTCTACATTTTTCTTTCCAAGCTACTTAAGCTTTTTTCAGAAGTGAATCTTGCCATGATCCCTCTGCATTTCTGCTGTTGCTTGAAGGAAATGTTGGGTGTCTGGATGGAGTTTCCTGCATAATGAAGTACAGGATTGCAAATACATCAAGTGGCTGCAGTTGTCTGCAGTGTGATGAGCTTTGCCTGTCTTGGGTACTGTGCATTGGAAAAGAGGAGTCAGGGCTTGTATATAACTTGTAAATCGATAGTTAATTCCTGGTTTAAGCTTTGTGTGCTTATCTCTGCAGACTGGAGAGTTACATCTCCCACATCTGCGAGCCTATAAACTGCTTTTATAGTCATAGTGCAACATACTCTATGTAAAAGGATGCTGCTGTGGGGATGCACTTGTCTGGATTTAACGTGCAGCGTTGACATTTTTTGTGCAAAGATTTCCCTTCCATGATCTAGAGGACTTGATTTGAAACCAGTGTAAAGTTTAAAGAAACTAGGAGTCAGTACCTCAGCCTTTTCAGAAGGGAAAACCCCTTGAAGGTTATTTGTCTTCAAGGTATCATCAGGAATGTTGTCATGTCCTCCATAAAGGAGGAAAATGGCAGTGATCTGGCTTTTCAGGGAATAAAAGGGTTCAGGTAGCTCCCTGGAAATAAGTTGCCTCTTTTCATGCCCTTGAGTCTCCCGTGTTTTATTTTACTTAGAAGGAATATGTATTACTTATAACAAAGTAATAACTCGGACACTTCGTGATTATAGATGTAATCATTTTGATTCTTCCTATTAACTATTCCTTTATTTGCTTGCACTGGAGAGAGGACCACTGAACTTTGTTGGGAGCTGACTGAGGTTAAAAGCAGCGTGTCTTTTCCCTTGCCTGCAGAACCTGAACTTCACTGGCTTCCGCAAGATCCTGAAGAAACATGACAAGAACCTGGAGACAGCCCGGGGGGCGGAGTGGAGGGTGGCCGAGGTGGAGGTGGCACCCTTCTACACCTGCAAGAAGATCAACCAGCTCATCTCCGAAACAGAGGTAAAGACGCTGCTCTGGGCACTGCTCCTCTGATAACTAGAAAACCACAGGGTTTTGTTCACTGCTGGTTTCTGGAATGTTCAAGGCCTGGTTGGACGGGGCTCTGAGCAACCAGGTCTAGTGGAAGGTGTCCCCCTGCCCATGGCAGAACTGGATGATCTCTCACGTCCTTTCCAACCCAAACTGTTCTATGATTCTATAATTTCTACAATGTTTTGCCCTCTCTATAGCTTGTATTTACCACCAAGATAACTGATAATGGATTTTGAAGTGCCATGGATTTCAGGCACTTCTTGCATAAATTTGGGTATGTTCTCTTCAGCTGGTAACTCTTCCCTTGAAAAAGATAGTGCCGTGTTAGCTTGTGTTGTGTAGGAACTTGGTGCAGCAGAGTGAGCTTTTCATGTCTTTGTCACCCTGTATTAAAGGAGTACAGGGCTAAGGTTCACATGAAACGTGGAAACCAACCATTATGTTTTGTTTAAGTGCATTCCACGTGCTCATCATTCAAATGAACTTCAGTGGTGCGTATTTTTTATCTCCTTAGGAAGTGGTGACCAATGAGTTGGAAGATGGAGACAGACAGAAGGCAATGAAACGTTTGCGTGTTCCACCCTTAGGAGCAGCTCAGGTGAGAGATGGGGCTGTGGAACAAAGCTGCTTCTCCACCTTGTCAAGGTGCCAAATTATACTCAGCATCTCAACAAAGGAGTGAAAGTAATTGGTGTGAGTGTGCTCATGCACCCAGTGAGGGCGGCATGGTCACGTAATCTGCTTTAGTTCCGGAAGGTTTGGAAATAGGTTACTATTCCTAATGCATGCAGACAAGGTAATGAAGGGATGAGAAACAGTGAAAGGAAATTTGTGCTAATAATAACATATGCTTAGTGTTTGTGTGGTCTGGAATATTTTTCAAAGGGCATTGAGATGCCCAAGCTCGGTTTCAACGCAGCAAGAATATTATACAGCATTTTCAGTTTAAAAAACCTCACTTCAAGAGCAAGAGGGCAAGCAGGGATCAGGGCACTGTACTTCTGATTTTAAATTTACTCTGCAAACTAATCTGAGTTTGCTGATAACCTGTTTACCCCGTGTTAATTCTGCCACTGCTTTGTTCACAGCCTGTACCAGCCTGGACTACATTCAGGGTTGGATTGTTCTGTGGGTTGTTCATTGCACTGAACGTCACCGTCATACTTTCAGGTGGGTATCCTGCCATACCTTGTACTCTACTCAATCAGTGAGGGCCTAGACCTGAACTGGGCAGTTGAGGATGTTCTGGGTTAAGTCTGAGCTGGATCACACTGGTGTGAATTATTAGTTCCGCTCAGTAGCGGGTTGTGGCTTATCTCATGTTATATATGTGAATTTTCTACATACTATAGTGTGTTCTCCTTATTCTTTGAGGGATATTCTGAGGGTGCAACATCTGTGTGAAAAGACAGATGTTTGTTCCCTGCCGTGAACACACAGCCCTCGCCCACCTTGAGACAGGTGCTTGTAGAACTTAAATTTTGCATGGCACTGTCTCCCTGCAGAGAGCAGAACCAGACACAGAGCCATGTGAGCACATGGCACTCGGGACATTTTCATCTGGAATTTTTCTTGTTGGCAGATGCTGGCAAGATTGTTTAAAAGCTGCAATAAATTGTTGCGTACCTCAGGTCTTGGCTTTATTCTGCTCTGTGCCTTCTGAGTTTGGCCTCTGATTAGAGCAAGAGCCACATTAGTACTGTAGATCCAGACACAGTGCTTAATCACAAGCGGCTTTACTAATTGTGTGTGTGATTTCTGTAGTGTTGTAACTTGCTTAAGCAGTACAAAGGAAAAGGCTTAACAAATCAACTTACGAGCTCTTGCATTAGGGAAAGCCCATGTCTGTGTTTTTGACTTAAAAGAATTTTTAATCGGATGTTTCTGTAATTGGATCCAGCCATCTCTTGGGATAAAATGCCTCTGTTTGAGGAGCTGTTTGCAGTGCTTCCCGTTTGGTCTTCCAGTGGTAGAGACAAAAGGTTGACCCATCTACATGAAGGGGCTGTTTAATGTGTTGAAGCTGTTCTTTATTCATCGTTTCTGTTACTTAAATGTTTCATCTCTCTCTGAGATGCAAATATGATTGAAGCCAGTTGTGTTTGCTTTCTTTGTTAAGAATAAAAAAGGTGCCACAGTTGTGAGAAGGAATTCACAAAAATGATTATATCTGTAAAGCAGGTGTTACTAACCCAGTGTGTTGTATCAGCAGGCACGATCTGATAGCTCTGAGTTACTACAGATATGGGACAAAACCTGGATTCTGACTGCAAAGTGCTTGCTTTTAATTGGCTTACACTTTGTTAACCTCTCAGCTGCTTTTGCTGAATTATTTTTATGATTTGATCAGCTAAGATAGGATTTTAGTGTTCTATGAGTAGATTCTGTGAAACAGCATCAGAACACGGCTTCTATTAGTGACCCACTGCTGTATTGCCTGGTTTGAAAGCTCGAGCAGCAATATTTCACAGTGATGAATTCGTAACTTGGCGTCTGTTAAAGGCTGCAAATGCTGCAGGTGGATCCCAGGAGGGAGTCACCCTAAAGAGGACAAATTTTGAGACCTCACTGTTTCTGTATGGGCTTTCCTAGGTGCCAAACTAGTGTGTAACTGAGGTTCATGGAAATGAGCATTTGTTTTAATAACCAGAAACCTGTAAGGTTTCATGCAAACTCTCAAGTCTTTTGCTGCAGCAGTGCCTTGCTCTTGCTAGAGAATTAGGCTATGATGCTGTTGAACTTGTCACCAGAGGTATTTTCCTCTCTGAGCACCTTTTGCAGAGCCTGTGCTGGCTGAAAGGATGAGCTGGCTGAGTGTCACATCCCTGCCAACAGCAGGAGGTGACTTCACTTGTGTTGGATTTAAGTGGAAAGAGTATAGGAATGGACAAACTCTTTGCCTTGGGGCTGCAGTGCAGAGCCCTGGGTTGGGTCACCACAGTTGGAGACCTTGGACATCTTTGGGCACTTCCCTGCAAATGGGGTCCTTGAGGGTCTCCACTCAAACTGTTCAACTCTTAGGAAGAAAAGGGTTCAGTTTGGGAAAATGAAAAGGGAATCAAATCAAGCCCTTACACTGTGGAAACCGAACTAGACAATGTCTTAGTATCAGACAAGAGAATATACAGAAATACTCATAACTTCTGTGGGTTGGTCTCTCAGCAGCTTATACTCCTCAGTGTCTGCTTTTTCTCTAGCTGCTGTTCCACACTGCAGTTATGGTCCTCTACCACCCTGAGAGGCCAGAAATAAGATTAGTGGGCATTAGCTATGGAAGTCATATGCTGTACGGCCATACTGAACTCTGTTCACCTCAGGATAAACCTTTTTGTCTGGGTGTTCTGTCTGGAATAGCACACAGCAGGTCTGTCCTGGTGGTGTGTTCTCCTTATATCTGTCTATATCTCTCTATATCTGTCTGGTCACTTCTTAGTCAGGATTTTTCGGGCAACTCTGTCCTGTTTTGACCAGATGGCCCACTGTGGTCCCTTCCAACCTTGCCTATTCTATGATTCTGTGATCTCCCTTGGTTTCCAGATTCAGATTTGGAAAGCTGCTTTTGCAAATCCACATTTAAGACTCATTTCTTTCACCTTCTTTGGGGGCATGTAATTTCTGTCCAAAATTTGATTCTGCCTTGTCTGAATCCAGTGGTTTCTATGAGTTTCAAATTTAAAGCAACAGTTCTTGAGCCTTTGTTCCTTTCACAATTTTTTCTCCATAATTTATATAGTCTAAAGTACAGATGCTGAACACGTGAAATTCCTTGTGGATATGCTGTCTCTGAAAATCAGTTTGAAGAACTTGGGGCTGTAATTTAGACAGGCAGGTTTAAGGGGAAAAAAATTCTCAGCCTCAACTCTGTAAAAGTGTAAAAGTCTTCTTTTTAAAAGTGTAAAAGTCTTCTTTTTAGCCCTCTTAAGAAAATATGTGGCTGAGAAACTCTCACTGAAACAAAGACTGAGGATTCGAATAACTGCATTATTTCTCACAATCTGTGTAGGCAACCGGGGGACAGTACTTTGCAAAGAGATTTGGGCTGGCTAAAGTTGCTGCTGTGTAAGGCAATTTGTTTTCTGAAATGAAGCAAATTCGCTTCCAAACCCCTGAAGACTGAACAAAGGAAGCAACAGGCTTTCCAGCAGTGCTGCCTTAGGCTGGGATTTCTGTTTGGGTGCGTCTGGGTGTTGTATGGCTGGCTATGAATATGTATTGCATTGCCGTTTGCACTGAGTTCCGTGATTAGGCGCAGATTAGCGTTGTTTTAAATGCCGTGTTTTAAATGCTTCTTGGTTTTATGGGGAGGTGAAGTGTTTTGTGTATCTGTCTGTTGGGATTTCATCTCTATTAAACCAGAATATTTAAGTGCATATAGTCAGATTTATGCTGTTGCTGACGCTTGTGCCTGTAATGTGAGGCAGGGACGCTGCTCATGACTCGATTACACCACTGGAGAGGGAGCTTTCCCCGGGATACTCCTAAATTTGCTGACAGTCTAGGCACTCCTCCACTTGCTGGAATATGCAGTTTATACAAGTGTACCCTGTTTTCTCTCACGTGAGAAGACTACAAAGCCATGGAGCACAACGTGACGTGCCTTCTGCTACCCCTGAGGTCCTTCCTTTTTTTGTCTTTGCCAGGTGTGGCTTTTATAGATGGACCAAATGTGTGGCCACTGGTGAGAATCTATCGAGGTGGCTTTCTCCTGATAGAATTCCTCTTTCTCCTGGGTATCAACACGTATGGCTGGAGACAGGCTGGAGTCAATCACGTCCTCATCTTCGAACTCAATCCCCGCAGCAACTTGTCCCATCAACATCTCTTCGAGGTAAACAGAGGGATCCTAAGAGTGGCTGAGCTGTGCAGCATATCAGGAGGATAAACCCTGCGCTGTTTCCTGGCAAGGAGCTCTAATACAATTAGAAGAGGAAGTTGCTGAAGTCTGATTAGATTACAGGATTGAGCACTGCTCTCCCTTTTCTTATAATGAGACTTCATTGTAGGTTTCAGAACTGTATTTTCATAAGGTATCTGTGTGGTTTGTTTTTTTTCCCTGTAGATTGCTGGTTTCCTGGGCGTTTTGTGGTGCCTGAGCCTGCTGGCATGTATATATGGTAAATTCACCTACATCCCTATGCAGGTGAATCCACTCATCTTGTACGGCTTCATGTTGCTTTTTCTCATCAACCCTACCAAAACTTTATATTACAAGTCCCGATTTTGGCTGCTCAAACTATTGGTAAGTCTCTAAACCTTCTTTAAATAATTAAAAAAAAAAAAAAAAAAAAAAGCTGTGGCTGAGCAGTAACTGTGAAGTATATAGAGGTGTCACTAGTACTCAGTGAAGAGGGATGCTGGGATGCTTATACCACTGTGTTTTTATAGAGCAGACCTGATCAGGTGTTGGCTGCAAATAGTTTTTGAGGATGGATTTACAGAAGCATCTTCTGCTTTCTGTGCCAGTCTCATTGTGTTAATCTTCCTACAGATAGCTGTATACAGACTTCTGCACATGTAGAAACATTCTTGCCTTGTTTGTTCCCTAATGCAGTGGAACAGTTGGGGCTCCTGTGCCCTAAGGCAAGGCTGCATGGGTGCTCCTCAGTCCTAGCTGGCAGAGAGGGTTTGCTGATCGAGAGGCAACCTTTGCAAAGGCTACTGCTTGTAAAATTATGTTCATGGGTGGGTTTTTTTCAGCAAATCTGTTTGTGGTGTTTAAGTCTTTATTTTAGATCCAGGTCATATTTTTAAGATAAGATAAGTCTGGTAAACTGAATGCAAATACATGTGCTGCCTCAGTGTTCCAGTTACAAGTGGGAGCTCTGAAAGAAGTTTTCAAACTTGCTGGATGACTCATCAGTTTCTTCCCAAGTGGCTGTTTCAGATGTTCATCCCCACCCTGTATGTCCTTTTAAATTGATTTTAATCAAGTTGGTTCCCCCGATACCTTATTCTTGCTGGAGCTGCTCTGAGAACTTTGGGCAGAAAAGAGTTTGGCTGGCTGGTGTTCTTCGTAGAATTGGTTTAATGCCAATTAAAACAATTAACTTTATCTGGAACATGCCAAAGATGAAATGTAGAGTCGTGCTTTGAGGCTGTGTGTGCAGGTCCACACACAGTGAATTAACCTCTGTTATTTGATTTACTGGCTTACCACTATTTTAGCTTTTCCTTTTTTGCGTTCCAGCATTCAGCCATCCCTCACGGATGTACCTTTAGTCCCGAGCCTCATTAGTCTGATTGCTGTCCCCTGGTGAGAGGGGAAGCACTGGAATTGCTTTAAGCACATGAGTAATATCTGTGCTAATTTACCTTCTCAGTGTACGCAGAGCTGTGTGGGCAGTTTGCAGCACCTGCTCTGTCCCAGCGATCTCCAGACTGTGCTGCAGTCTGTGATAGAGCTGTAGAACCATAGAATGGCCTGGGTTGGAAGGGGCCTTAAAAATCATCTTGTTCTAACACCCCTGCCATGAGCAGGGACACCTTTCACTAGAACAGGTTGCTCCAAGCCCCATCCAACCTGGCCTTAAGAATCCAGGGATGGGGCATCCACAACCCTTCTGGGCATCCTGTGCCAGGGCCTCCCCACCCTCACAGGGAAGAACTTCTTCCTAATAGCTAATCTAAACTTCTCTAGTTCAGTTTGAAGCCGTTCTCCCTTGTTCTGTCAGTTCATACCATTGTAACTAGCATCTCAGACTGATACAGATATATCTGTCAGTAGATTATCTCAGAGTCATAGAATATCTCGAGTGGGAAGGGAACCCATAAGGTTCACTGAATACCTTTGAGTGTGCAGAGTCCAATTCATCCCAGGGTCTCCTGGGGTGAAAAAAAAGCTTAATCAAAATACAAGATCACCTTAATGGTGGGAAATGACACAGTACTTCTGTGTGTTATATGGAAGGAGGAAGGGGAGGGGGAAAAGAGGCCAGACAAAGCACCTAAAGAGCAGCTCTTATTGGCTGCTGGGTGTATTTTTTTTCTCCACACAGTTTCCAGCAGCTCTCTGGGTGAAAGGAGGTTTAAATAATGCAAGTGTGAGAACTGTGCTGCTCACGCAAATTTTCGTTTAGTGAGCATTTTTCTTCACATGCTTCATATGTTTCACTCCCACCCAAAACGAAGTCTGATATATCAGGTGTGGCAAAGCATTACTGGCACCTACAATTTTTCTAGAACCAAGTCAGGGTCATACCTTACTGTGCTGTAGCATTTCCTGGTGGATCTAGGAGGCTTACTGTGATCAACATCAGAGCCTGCTGTTGCTCCTGAGTGGGATCTCTTGTGCTAATCCCTGAGGGATGGTGAGTTACATCATAATTGAACCTGCTCTGAGTGAGGTTATTTAGCCCAGAGTGAGTCTAATTCCCATCCCAGGCTCTTCTTTCTCTTCTACATGCTTAGGTGAGTGATCTTTGTCTCTTTGCTGCTGGGTGAGAAGCCCAGGAGTGCCCTTGTGTGGGCTGAGGAGAGCAGCTTGTCAGGAGAAATTGGATCTGACCACAGGGAATGGCACAGTGTCCACATGCCCACGCTCTCTGCAGGGAGCCGAGTGGTGACACAAGTGCAGGGAACCTCTCTGGGAGAGGTGAAAATCTAGGAAGTATTCAGCTCCAGCTCAAATATCTGCCATCTCAGCACTGATTCAAAGTGCAGTGATCAGCACCAGGGAAGTCTGTGCTCAGGTTGTGGAACTGTTGATATAGGATTGCAACTGATTGTTGAAACTGAGGTTCAGCTCAGTTCTGGTATTTTAAAAAGTGATTCTTCTCTGGAGGATGTTGCAGACACTTCTGAGCTGGGAAGTGTGGAGGTACCTGTGGTACCTCCACTGCCAGCACTGCAGAAGTTGGGCTGCAGCTCCAGCTGTGCCTGGACAGCATCCAGAAGCCACAGTGCCTGGTACCTGACATTGGGAGGGTTCAAATGGCAGCTCAGAAGGATAGTTAACCCAAGATGCCAATGCCAGATATGTCGTGGGGGTATCTGTTGACTCCTGCTCTGCCATAACCTTTAGGTGAAAAGCTTCTACTCTCTTAAAAGTTTTGCACTGTTCTCTGGCAGTGCTGAAGTGCCTCTCCCTAAATTAAATAACAACAAGGATTTTATTATTTTTCCTCTTTTTTTTTTTTCCCCCAGGGAGATCTGTCTGTAAATCTGTTTTCACATTTCCTTTGTTTAGCTAGTCTTTGTTCACGGGGAAAAAAGGGTCTATGATGAAGCAGATAAAGAGAGTATTCAGGGAGTGAGGGAAAAGGGAGGAAGGGCATTTTGCAAAGGAAGGCTGGTGAGGTCTGTGACCTCTGCAGAAGCTGTTCTGCAGCTGGATGCTTTCAAAGACAGTCGTCCCTAATAGCTGGCCCTTTTTGAGCCTTGGGAATAGGTGCCATCCAATACGAGCACTGTGCTTTCTGGGTCAAGATCCATATCTTCTTTATGCCACTACCTCTTAGTCCCTCATTTGGCGTTGAAATTTAGGAGCAGAGCCTTAAATTTGCTTTACAGGCTGATGGGAACGTTTCAGTCCTTTCCTGGGTTTCTGGAGCTGTGCACCCTTTAGGTTAATAAGGAGAGCAACATAAAAGATCAGTGTTAGCCTGTGCTTTCATTAATTTAAAGGTTCATAAATCTCGGAATGACCGGATGGTGCTGGTGCTGTCTCTGTGAGAAATTGGCCATTAGTAACTATAACTAACCGGGTAGGGAGAGTTGTAATCAAAGGTAATGGAGCATGAAAACTGTCTGGTTTGGAAGGAGCAAAACTGCTGTTAAGGCTTAGAGGGAAAGTGGCCTGGGATTGAGGGGGAGTCCAACTGCCAGTCAATAGGATTTCCTCTGCCTTTTCTTTAACTCTTTCTCCGCTGGAGGCATTGGCAGATCCAGTAACAATCCTCACTTTTACAACACCAAAGAATGACTGGTGAGTTTACTAAACCGAGGCGTGGTCACGTTAGTGGCCATGCTGAGGTTCTAAATCCAACGGACATTAAGTGTGAGGGAGAAGGTAAGTGTGGAAGATGTCAATAGATGCGATAAGTGCCTGAAAGAAAGAGCTGGTCAAAATGAGGAGTGACAGGAGAAATGGAGCCGTATAGAGCTCTTACATGGAGATTGGGAGTTTCTGGGAAACTCCAACCAAGAGCTTGGTTGGAGGAGACTGGGCTGTTCTGCCGTTAAAAACCAAAAATGTGGGGGACACAGAATATATGCATACAGGAGGAGGAACATTCCTCCTGGAATGTTCTTCGTGCTAAAAGCGAGGAGGTAGTTATCCTTTTTTGTCAGCTGAAGTGAAAGGTCAGCAATAAATCTTGAAGCATTTCTGTTATTACCATATTTGTTCAGTGCCATGATGTTCTACTGCTGCATTTAGATGCCTTTGACACATCCATGAATTATTCCTGCTTTTTTTTTTCCCTGACAGTTTCGAGTGTTCACTGCTCCCTTCCACAAGGTAGGCTTCGCAGATTTCTGGCTGGCTGATCAGCTCAACAGCCTGGTCGTGATTCTCATGGATTTGGAATACATGATCTGCTTCTACAGCTTTGAGGTTCAGTGGGAGGACAATGCTGGACTTCTGGCAGATACAGGTAGAGTAATGCTGATGGCCCGTGTGAACACGGTCCAAATGACCTGAAAGACACTGAGCAAGGCAACTTCATAATTATCTGTTTTGAAGAGGGCTACAAGTGATATAGGAAATTGAATTAATAGGCATTTCTTGTAAACATGGTATTAGAGACATTCTCCCCTTTCTTACTTCCATCCAGAGAAATGGAATTTCACATCTGTCTTCATTTTCTAATCCAGTCATTTGGCCCGACGTGTATATTCATCAAGAATTTAGACACAGCAACACTGATTCGAAAGAGAAATCCATTTTCCTGGCATTGTTGTTTTATTTCACTGTAGTTTAACCATGTATTTGCCTTTAGCCTGTTCCTGTTGCTCAGTGTGAAAACAAGTTGCCTGAGCCTGTTAAACACAATTTTCTGTGCTGTGGCCTGGTTCTTACACGCTCCATCGCACTTCCCTGAAGCAAGAGAGGATGGAAGAATCTCCTTAGTGCCACCCCATATCCAATTTGAGTTGATATTCTGATGTCAGTGTTGCCCATGCTCTGCCTTCCCTTCTTTCTAGCCAGAAGGGCCACAGAGCTGGAATATAAATTTTGACTTTGGCTTTCCCAGTGGCAAAACATTACCTGTCTTCTTGTGGATTGGGCTGTTGTCTTTCCATTTTAAGCCGTGACTGCTGGCAAATTGTGTTGTCTGATGGTTTTGACACTTGCTGAAAATTTGCTGTGTGCTTCAATAAGCATCAGTGTTCACTTCGTTCTTCCAATCTGTCTCATCTTTCCCCTCCCTGTAAGACAGCCTTGCAAGTAGCTAAATATTTACTTATTAAAAATAAAAATGAAATACATAAAGCAACTGAGTGCCTAGCAGTTTGTCCTCTTCCAATGCAAGCAGTGGAATGACGGCTCAGTGCTTTGAGATAAATATCCACTAATAACTTGTCCCCGTTTGTGTGAATAAGAAACAAATGATTGCTAGTCAGGGGGGCGTTTGGTTTATGTGCTGAGTGAGACAGCAGAAGAATATGGACTCCTTGGGGGGTTCCAGGCAGAGCTGGGAATTTCCTGGTCACTTCCTCAACCAAAAAAAGGCTTTCAAACATCATGGGGGTGACAAAATGACATGGTGTGTAGTTGCTTCCCATCCCAGTTTTTGAAGCCAGGCCTGGGTTTGCTTTTTAAAAAGCAAAGCAAAAACCCCCAAACTCAATCCCATACTGAAATATGTTTTTTCCTATTACAACGTACAAGGAAAATGAGTCGAGGACATCTTGGGCAAAGTAGCCTTTTAGAGATGTCCTGCAGAGTTTCTACGTGCTCTCCCATTTATGCACAAAAATCCAGTGTCGGAAGGCCTTTTGTAATTCCATCCTTAATTTGATTATTCACGGTACTGCCAACAGCATGAACACATTTAAAAATAGATTATTTCTAAAATTCTTGCATGTTAGTTATATTAGCAGCAGTGAGTTAGGTGATGATCTGTCTCTGGATGTGTTACTTAAACTTACTAACTTTTTGTTTTAAGGGTTTTAACTCTTCTTTTTTTTTTTTTTTTTTTTTTAAACTTGCAGATAATCAGATTTGTAACAGCTACTCCTACGGAGTGAGAGCAGTCGTCCAGTGCATCCCTGCTTGGTTGCGATTCATCCAGTGCCTGCGCCGTTACCGTGATAACAAACGGGCCTTTCATCTGGTTAACGCTGGAAAATATTCCACCACCTTCTTCGTGGTGACATTTGCAGCCCTCTACAGCACTCACAAAGGTATCAGGGGTGCTGGAGAATCCTTTGCGACTCGTGGGGTTTGCTTTTTTACCTGAGAGAAGCTAAGAATCTGGCATCCTGTTGAAGCATTGACTTTTTGTGGTTTGGCACCTGTGAAACGTCTCTGTGGAGAGGTACAGACCATGCCTTGCTTGTACAGAGTGTTTTAAGATCTTATTGTAGGTGTTTTTCACATCCCTGGTCTGTTTAGAATTGCACTTATGGAGCGTGGGAGAAAATTTTCAGGTTTCTCTCTCCGTAAAGGGGGAAACTGAAATACCTGTCAGAGTTTGCTGTGAAGGGAGCTGAATGGGAGGGAGATGTACGAGGAAAGCGATAACACAGGAAATACTTCTCCCTTAGTATTCATGAACAGCTAACCTGGATCATCTAAATAATCGATCCATCCATTCCTGAATGTGGAGGCATGTGCACAGTGCCAGGAAAATGCTTTCCCTGGATTTTCCTGTGTGATTCTGTCCATGTTTTTTCTGCAGCTGGTAAGGAGTTGTTTCCAATCCATTTAACTGCAGATTGAGCTCTGATCCCCGAAGTTCCTCATCTCCCTGGAAACGACAATTACTCGATTCTCTTCTTGTTCTGAAGGAAAAAGCTTTTAGCTTCTGCACTTCAGGCAGTCGCCCTGCCTTTCATTGTTCTGAAGTCCTAAAAGCTGTATTCTTTCACTTGAGATTATATGCCTTCTGTATCTCCAGAAATTAGCAACTACACACAGTCATGAGCAATTACCTCCCCTGGGATATTATCGTGGTGAGGCAGGGAGAAGTGTTCAAGGCATAATTCTAGTTAACATGCTGGTTTTTTGGAGGGGTGACAGGGTTATGAGAAACCTTCCCGTGGCCAAGAAGTATCTGTTTTGATGTAACCAGACCTGAAGTCACATTGATGATGTTTGTCAGGCCTTGCATTTTAATGGCAGAGAAGTGCAGTGGCTCAGGCTGGCTGAAGGCTGGGAGTTGGGTGCTCTTTGTCCCAGGGTACATGGAAAGCTGGTATCGGAGCATCTTCTGTGCATCTCCTCCCCGCTGCCATGTCCCTGGAGCCTGTTCCTGTTTTAACTTGTTTGCTCAGTGACATTCTGCAGCCCTGCAGTCCAGTTAGTCACCACTGCCAAACCCTGGAATGAGACACGTACAGATTGCCCGGCTGTGTAGTCACTGCTTGTATCTTCTATACACAGTGCAGCTTTGGGGAGTCTGACTAATGCTTCTCCTTCCCGGGAGGACACTCTGGCAGAGCTTTTAGTGGGAAGGTTGGGGTAGGTTTGGAACCAAGAGGAAAACCAGCATCTGTCAAAATGTCCTGTTGAAGAATTTTACCTCCTTCTACTGCCCTTGAGGTTTGTATCTGTGCCAGTGGTGCTGCCCTCTGTTCTGGTTGCTGTCATACACAACTGGTGTCCCCTCTCTGAGCCTGGCAGGGCTGTAATGAGGTGTTTTCAAGCCAGGCACGGGACTTGTTCCAATTGCTGTGAGATGTCCATGACTCCCAGCCTTTGTCTGTCCAGTTTGTCAGTGGGAGTCAATAGCACATAGTTGCTACACACAAAAAAATTTGGAAGCTTTGCGGCCTTTGTAAATTGCACGTTAGCACTGATTTATAAATGTCACCGTGCCTGGACTTCTCAGAGGGCTGCCTAAAGACCTTGCCACGTCCTCTCAGCCCTGTAGGCCCGTTCCCATCCTGCCATAAATGCACTTTCTAATATGCTGTACCTGTTAAGAATCCAATTTTATCTATGTGCTTTACATAGATTCCCAGTTCTTTTTGAACTTGGAATCAGATGACCTACCATCAAGTTGTTGTGATGCTACTGTTGAAAATAGATGTGCTGCTTGCCCACACCTTCTCTGTGTCTGCCCAAAGATAGCAAACACCCATCTCTTACCTACAAAACATCTGTTGGGGGGAGCTATGTGCTGTTAAGAAAGCACTGCCCAAAACAAGTGTGTCAAATAGGTAAAGATCCTTGCTCCCTAGACCTGCTCGAAATAGCAGTATGTAATGAACTTATACATTGCTGTGGTATCAAGAGTTTTATTTAAACAGTCTTCCATGCCTATGCTTGGCAGCCTATGACTTATACCTCTGGCATGACAGCTTTTGGCTGCCAGGACAAGGGGGTAATCAGTGGCCTTTCCTTGGGAGGTCAGGTAATGTACACCAGTGCCTGTTCTCCACTTGGGAGGCCTGGGGACGTCACAGCCCTCTGAGAAGTCTCATCTTCCCCCCTTCATTTGAACACTGGATAATTTGTAGCTGGTCTGTAGGTTTTACCTTGTGCCTGCCAGCACTGAGAAGATGGACTGTGTGGCTGGGAGGCTTTGTTGGTGTGGAAAGCCACCTAATTCATACAGAGTGCACTGACAGCATGCTTGTGCTGTGTTTTCCTGTGCTTGCTGCTGGAAAACAACTTGAGCTAAACAAATGTACAAATGCCACTTTATTACATTTAAGTGATGTTTATGCAGCTTCTAATCACACGTGGTACTCCCTTCTCCAAACCTCCTGTGGAGAAGGATCCCCCCCAAGTAACACCGTGTACTGTGGGCTCTTGACAAGTATCGGTTTCCCCAGAATATCCCTGTTTAATAATTCATGTTGCTCAGGCAGTGCATAGTTCTGATTCTTTCTTCCCTCAGAGAAGCCATTTCTTTGCTTTTCTTCCCTTGCATTTAGATGCAGGATGCAATTTTCTCTTCTAATTGCAGCTGGGATGTCAGACCGCTAAGATACCGAAGTAAATTCCATTAGGTTTTCCCTCCCAAAAACTGCAATCCTGTTGTCCTGGGACTAGACTAGTTTTACGGGGGCAACTCCAAGCTCTCATTTTGATATTCAGATATCACTGGGATTAGTGAAGTGGAAGTAGCTGCCCCAGAACATAAGCCTGGTGCAGGCAGTGGTTGCATAGACAAGCGCTGATTCCGCCACGGCTCACAAACACAACCACGTTTCAGGGACGACAGCAACAACACAAGGACAACTGTTGCTGACTCCCAGAGGAAGAATTCTCAGTATTTTTATACCGCCCAAAGGAATGGGAAGCAAAGGCCGTGCTCTGTAAATATAGTCCCACGGGGTAAGTTTGCTCAGGCAAATGAGGCATAGCTGTAACTCTAAGCTACCTGGCAAGTGGGAGAGCCAGTCCCTGGCCCCTCCAGAAGCCTCTGTCTGTCCCCACCTCTTTCCCACCCTTTCTTTGCACTAAGGAGTTCAGTGCTGGCATTAAGTTCCCTGGCAGTGCTGAGTAGCTTTCCCCAGAGCCAGCCAACAGGGTATTATATTGCCTTACTTAATGTCTACAGAAGCCTAAGTGGTGCTGGGGAAACAAATTATTAAGCCCAAGCCTGCAGCAGAATATTTACCCCGAGTGCAGTGTTGTTTTGACACACAACTACTTTTTGCAGTGTTTTCGTTCTGCCAAAAGCAGATGTGCTTTCCATGACAAATGCACCAGTAAAGCAGCTCCCACTGGAGTCCAGTTTATCACAGCATTCATAGAATCCTAGAGTGGTGTGGGTTGGAGGGGACCTTAAAGAACATCTTGGTCCAACCCCCTGCTATGGGCAAGGACACTTCCACTAGACCGGGTTGTTCAGAGCCCCATCCAGCCTGGCCTTGAACACTTTCAGGGGTGGGGCAGCCACAGCTTCTTTGGGCAACCTGTGCCAGGGCCTCACCACCCTCACAGGGAAGAATTTATTCCCAATATCCCATCAAACCCTGCCCTCTGTCAGTGGGAAACCATTCACCATTTTCCTATCGCTCCAGGTCCTTGTCCACAGTCCCTCTCCAGCTCTCTTGGAGCCCCTTTAGGCACTGGAAGGACTCTGAGGTCTCCCTGGAGCCTTCTCCTCTCCAGACTGAACAATCCCTATTCTCTCAGCCTGTCTCCATAGCAGAGCTGTTCCAGCCCTCGGAGCATCTTAATGGCATCATCTGGACTTGCTCCAACAGGTCCATGTCCTTCTTATATCTTGAGAGCCCCAGAGATGGAAATCCATAGGGATCCCTCATGTATAAAGTGTACTTGCATTAAATAAGGCACACTGACATACCTGGAATAAAAAGCCTTGTTTTCACTTGTCGTGGTTTTGCTCTGGGTCAATTTGCTCTCACCCCCCACACAATTACTGTAAGCTGAGAGAAGGTTTATGCAGACAAAAGAGACCTGGTTTGGGAAAATAATATGAACATTTATTACTAGCAAAATAAAACTAAAGAACTACATCTACAACAATTTTAACTAAATAAA
>JAYRBT010000005.1:28863454-29049105 GCA_036023395.1 Myiotriccus ornatus | reverse complement strand
CCAGCGTAGGTTCTCTCAGGGTTACAAATCTCCAGCACCAGCAGCATGGATCTCTCACTGAGATCCCAAGCTTACCCAAGCCGTTCTTGCTCCAGCATAAGCCTCGTCCCTCTCAGAGTCATAAATCTTCAACAGGACTCTGCTTCACTTCAGGTCTCTCATAAAGTCTTGGCTTTCTCATGCATCAACTTACTCCAGTGTAGGCTTCTCCACAAGCAACATGGGGGTCTCCTCACTCCAACAAACTTCCACAGGTGGCAGGGATCTATTTTTTCAGTCTTTTCCCTGATGAAGGGAGAGAGCGAAAGGGGAAAGAAACAGTCCCCCACTTCGAACTTCTCTCTCCTCCTGCTGCCAGCTTTGGCCTTGGATACTTCGTTGTCTCTCTGCCGGAATTCTTTCTGCAGTGTTTTCTCGTCCAAGCAGTCAGTTCTTCTCTGAAGTTTTTTTTTTTTCTCTACTCTGTTACATGAGAAAAGGGGGGCTTCGGTGCCACACCTGACCCCAAGGCCAGGGGAGGAGGGGGCCTGGACCCCACCTGGGACTTGCCACCACTCCTACATGGCTACTGCTCCTAATTTCAACTGCCCAACAACCTTCTCTTCTGTTTTCTTAAATATGTAATTAGCAAAGGCGTTACTGAACTTGTTGATTGCCTTTTTCTCCGGAAATCCATCTGGACAAAACCATCCTCAGCCCCAGGGGCTGGCTGGTGGGCAAAACCACGACATCATTGCTCACTTGGACCTGGCTATGTGGGATTTTATCCTCCAAATGGTTTATGGACATTTTCAGTTGATTTACACAGCTTTATTCAATGAAATCCTTGTGGTCTGAGTAGTGTCCTGCTCTTTCTTAACCTCCAAATTATTCCAGAGTTAATCTATGTGGCCTGGAAACTTGAGTAAGTGTCTCCTCTTCCATCCTGCCCCCACACCTTTTCCAGGCATTCCAAATGAGCCTGCTGAGCCCTAGCTGTCACTGGCTTGGGGATGCCCTGGAGAGCCTTAGGTCAGTTTAAGATAATGGAACTGCCACACACTTTCTCATTAAACAGCCCAGGAAATTGGCAGTAATTAAAAATACTGAAGTTAACTAAATAGGGCTGTCTCTGAAGAGTGGTGCTTCTGTCTGTGCTCTCACCATCACTTCAGAAACAGGCTTCTCTGGAGGGATGTCTAATCTATGTTTTTGAAAGCCAGCCTAAGAGAAAATGGTGGAATTCCTCTCTTTGCAGAGGAATAGAGACATGAAGTGTCAAGGCAAGAGCCACCCTGTGATTAATGGGCATTTGCAGGAAGGTGTTGGACCGTCCCTCACCGATAGAGAGGTTCAACCAGGTCTGACCAGAGGAAGAATGGGAAATGTGCTGCTTTATCGGAAAATGCAGTGGGAGACGCCCAGGCCTCGTAACTGCTCCCACTGCTCATTAATCACGGTGGCTTCAGCCATTACCAGTGGTGACACCGGCTGGCATAGCCCGTGTCACGCTGGGACGCATCGCTGGTTCTCCCACGGTCTGTCCCCACGCAGAACCCTGGGAAAGGCTGTGGCTTCAGGGGAAGGGTGGTGGTGCACAGCAGGAACAGGGAGAGGCTGGGGTGACATCCAGCTGTGGCACTGGGAGCTGCAGGAGGTACCTGGCTGCACCTCAGCTCTGCCAGTGGGAGCACTGGTGGTGGTTGTTTCACTCAGCCCTTGTCAATGCCATGTTAGAACCTACAGGTTGCAACCCTGCAGAGTGAGTTTGCTGGTAGGTGGGATAATAATTCACTGTGATCCTACGTGGTTACAGCAGGAGAGAACGGGGTGATGTGAGAAGTGGGACTAAAATTGCTTTTATAGGAATCAGACATTGGTGCAACAGTGTATAGTGCCTCAACTGAGATAATTTCATTTCTGGGGAGTGGGGCAAGGCAAAATAAGTGGACATGTAGAATTTCCTTTTCAAAGAAGTACAAAAATACTAAAAAAAAATCACAAGGAATGAAGCAAGTAGCATTTGTGAGATCCTGTTCCCTCAGTTCTGTGTCGGTACAAGACCTCCCATCTCTCCCCCTCCTTCTCAGTGCTGAAAGAGCTGTCAGCATTTGATTTAGGTGTCACGAGAGCCTTATAGAGTGCTTGGATTGACCTCTTGAAGTAAAACAAACTTTGTAATGGGATTAACTGGCTTCTTTCTTAATACTCTCCCCTTTCGCACAGCTTCCCTTAGCACAGCACACTGGCAACTCCATCAGGATGATTATTTGGAGCCAAAACATGCAACGTCTGTCACATTGCTGTAAGCTAGGATGAATTTTTGTCTGAAACCCCTGTCATCCCATGCCCGGGAGGCCTTTGGTAATGAGTTGTGTTCATTAGCCAGTCCTTCTGATCCTTTCTGTCAGAGCAGCAGCGGTGTCATTAGTGAGGAATTGCGAGGCATTGCCGTGGGCAAACATTTCCATCCTGGCCTCTGACCTCCTCCCGGCTTTGGCTTTGGCTTTGACGTGGGGCTCTGTGGCACCCTGGTTTCTCCAGGCCAGCTTGTTAACTCCTCTGGTTGCTTAAACACCCATCCCAGTGATGTTGCTTTGGGTTGGAGCTGGGAAGAGCGAGGAGCACCCCGGGAAGTTCTGCGGCAGGACCAGCCTGGCCGGGGTGGAGGTGCCAGTGAGCCTTCGGTAAGTGAGTGGGGAAGGAGAGAAGAGTCAGCAAGGTCTGCTCCGTGGGCAGCCTGGGAAGGGGAGTTTGGAGTGATTTCAGGAACTGCCACCACACCCTGCACAAATGAGGCATAAATTCCCGCTGGGAAATCTTGCTGTGCTTTGCAGGTCTGCAGATGTCAAGCAGGACATCGGTGGTCCCGTGGGGGAGAGGCGACCTCGGCACCCTATGGCTGCGTGATCTGTGGGTTTGCTTCTTAGGATTGCAACTGACAGGGGATGGGGTTTAATAGCTGGGATTTGGAAACCCCTCTAAGCATATCATTGTGTCCCTTATTACACTTTGGTGTTAAAGGTGGCTGGGGAAATGGGAACGCTAATGAATGAGGTGTAAGTAAAAAGAGTGACCTACTGATACTTCATTTCACAGGCACTTAAGAGGGGAAGCCTGACCTTTTTTTTTAATGGAACGTTTTAAGAAAAGCAACTGACTGCATTATAAGCAATCTTCCTGTCAGATCTGGGCAGGATCTGGAGTTCTGTGGTGCTGCAGAAATGCAGGATACGCAATCCTACAACAATTTGTTTTGTTTTAGTGGTTTTTTGGTTGCTATTAGATTTTGAAAGAATCTGCTGTTGGACCTTAAAGCACTACGGAGGTAGCAGATGACATTGTGTCCCAATCCCTAAATTGTACATCGAAGGTCCTGATTACAAAGCTATCAATTTCTGATTGTGAATCCAAACATTTTTATTAGTGAGACTGCGGGCAAATGCTTGTATTGGAAACCACATCCTTCTCAAGGTAGCGATTAAAAATCCCCTAAGAACACCTCTCAAATGCTAGACAAGCCACCAGAAGAAGAATCAGCTCAGATGTCAGCCATGACCTGATAATGCTTCCGCCTGTTTGAAATTAAGTCACGCTTGTCTGTTTGTGAGGTAAAAGCCGTGAGTTTGCTGCCATGTCTTGAAATTAGACACAGTTGTATTGTCCTACAAACCTGCAGAGGATTTTTAGTCCAAGCATGATTTGGGGATTTCCCTGCTCTACAAATGAAGAAGAAATGAGATGTTGCCTCCTGACAGTTCTTCGCTGTGCTGTGTTTTGCTGCCTTGCTTTAAATTGTGCCTGGAGGCAATCGCAGAGGTTTGCACAATCCAATGGGAGGTTCTTCCTGCAAAACAGGACTTGGCAAAGCCCGTCAGCACACGGTGGCAAGTCCTCCATGTGCTCTCACGGGTTATTTGCCTTTTTACTGCATTAAGTCCACTGTCACGTCCTGGCTCTGCCATTGATCAGCGTTAAACGGTGGGACATGCTGGCTGGGCAGAAAGACAGCGCTGCTGCTCACCCCTCATTAAGACATCTAATTACTGAGGGAGCTCTAATGCTGTGCTGGGAGCAGTGAGGTGTTAGACAAATGCTTTGGGGTGTCACTCTGATGGCAGCTACTATGTAGATAAGTCACTTCTGGCTGTCACCTCTCTCCTGTGGTGTGCTGGGATGGAGTTAATGGGCACACATCATCCCCAGGCCGGCTCAGTGCTCCGATGTCTTGCCTCGCACACTGTAAATGTATCTATTTGTGCTTTGCTTCTGCTTAAATCTGCGGGTGGGGCTGAACTTGGCGTGCCTGGACCAAGAGGTTTTTTAGCTGGCAGAGCTGCTGTGGCTGGGTCGGTGTTGCCTGATATGTATCAGGGCTTACCTGGCTGTGTTCCCTGATAACCTCTGGCTTCCTACAGCTTTTATCACAGCCTTCCCCATCAGCACAGACCACGGCCAGCCATGATGGCTGACACACCAGGAGTGCTTATCGAGGGCCATTGTGCTCTTATCCAGCCCTTCAATAATACATGGCATTGATTTTTGCAGTGTTGAATACTATATGGTGTTTACATTCTTGGGAATAATTCAGCAGGGTAAACAGACAGTATTCTTTGGAAGTAAAGTCAATATTAAGAGCGTTCGGGATAACGTTTGCAGTCTCCCTTTGATGGAAAGCAGCCTTTTCTCTTGCCTGTATTTCGAAGGGGCTCAATTCCTACAGAGCAGTATTACCTCAGAATGCCAGTCAGATACTGTGGTCCCTGGGGCTGGTTTGGTGATCCAAGATATTGTCTATCAGCAGTTTTTTCAGGCAGTAAATTCTGCTGCTGCAAGTGCCTTTGGCTGTTTTCTGGGACTGTGGCCATTCACAGCTTCAGTTCAAAGGTGGAAGCCATCCATTATTTATCTAGTTGACCTTCTGGAGCAATTTGCAGGTGTATTTGTGCAGTTTCCACTGGAATAGCCTTTTATAGGGTAAACTGAGGATGCTAATGGAAACGTTGTGGTGAAGGCTGCAAACAGCTCCCGTGGTTCGCTGCTTCCCATTGGCTTTGTGGCAAGTGGAATCGGCAGGGCACTGTGGCCTCAGAGCCTCTGACATAACACTAGTTGCAGGCATGGTAGCGTGAACATTGAAATCAGCCCATCCTCGGGGTTAGAGCTGCACCTGCAGCTTCATGCACTGAGGTTTTGTGCTGGTGGTGTTTTGTCCTGCTCGTGCTGCTTTGAATAACTGTAGCTCAGGAAGCTGCTCCGTGGTGGTGCCCTTTGGAGCATCAAGTAGGAAGGTCCTTTGTGCCCCTCTTGGCTGGACTGGCAGTGGTGCTGCCAAAAGGTTGCTGCAGTCCATGGAATGTTGAAAACTTGCTCTTTTTTCTTTCTTGGAAAGGTTGAGATCTGCCAGGTGTCCAGAGTGCTTCTCTTATCCTGAGAGTCTCCCTCTCTCGTGGTTTTTGGTGTTTTCTAGCACATCATTAAACAAAGAAAAAACACAGGATGAAACAGTTCCTGCTTAAATAGACCCTGACATCATCATACATATGCAGAGCTCTGTATTGCTTCTGGAAAACCGGCAGGCCAGGAGTTGATGGAGCCTCTGGGCAGAATATGAATGCCTTGATTTTCTCTCCCCTGAGCAGCAGTGAAGAGGGCTGCTAGGACCAGCCAGCAGAGACCGAGCTATAATTGCTTGCCTGGAGCAGTAACATATTTCTGTACACCAGCTGAATACCAATGAGGACAGAAGGAAGGAAGGTATCAAACAGAACTGCAGGCAGGAGGAAAAGGAGGATAGTGATTAAAGGAAGGGACTTGGAGGCAGGGACTGAAGACAATAGGCTGATTCTGATTAGAGCATTTTACCAGGGAGTGATTTGGGTTTTTAATGAATTTTTTTCAGGAACTGAATGCATTGCAGAGTGGGTTGGTGAGAGAGCAAGCAGGACCGAGGGGCCACAGCGTGACCCCAGGTGCCACTGAAAGGGCTGGTGCAGAGACAGAAGCAGGGAGAAGGAGCTGAGACTGGGGTAACCTAACTGAAAGCATGCACACATCCCTTAGAGATTGGCGAGGTTAATGCCATAAAATTTCTTAATTGGGCCTTTTTCTTCCAGTTCACCTTTCTGTAGTTGCGTGCGAGAACCTGTGCCATGTGCCCTGGGAGGGAGGTTGGACCAGGTGAACCACTGTGGTCCCTTCCAACCTGACCCATTCCATGAGTTAGGTTTGAGCAGCAAGATCCTTTGAAATCCCCTCTTCCTATGTAATTGCCAACTTAGGATGCAGTTTTGTTAGCCCCTTACATAGTTTGAGATGATAGTCAGGGGCCAGACTGCAGAACTCTGAAGGAGCACCCAGCAGTGCCACTTCCCTGCTCTTCTCCCTGACATCTGCAGGGCATGGCTCATCATCAGGGATGTGGCTGAAGGCATGGTGATAGACGGGACTGGCTGCACTGCCTTCTCCATGGCTGCTCTGTGGGTCTGGAGTAAGACTCAGTTTATTTGGATTAAGGGAAAAAAAACCCCAAGCCAAATACAAAACAGCATCATGTAACTAACCTACAAGACTGAGGTAATAGGAAGCACTGCAGCTTCTCAGGATGCTTTAGGGCATTTTAGGTGTTAAGAAAGCACATACCACCCATTAACTGCCTCTGAATTATCCTTTAGGATCTGATAGTGGGAACTAAACATGGAGATCTAATGAGCTAAAAATAATGCTGGAAAGAACAGGCTTAGTGTCTATGAGTCACCAAATGTCAGCATCTCCCTTTTCTTCCTGAAATAATGTAGTGGAGGCTTTGGAGGAGCTGATGGGGGAGAACGAACCTTCGCAGCACAGCCCTCATTGCTGAGCTCCAAAACCCTCACCTGTGTCCCCCTCTGTGGGCAGCGGCACTTTAAAAATAGCTGGGGAGATGGTTTCCAGGCAGCAGCGTTAACGTACCTGGGCATCCGAGCCCGTGTTCCGCAGGACCTGTGCACTGCTCCCGGTGACGTCATGACTCTGCAGCGGGAGAGATGCGGTGCTGGACCTGTCCCTGGGCACAGCCGAGGACGTGGGGCACTGCCCAGAGGCTCCCAGCCTTGCCCAGAAGCAGGGAAGCTGGTTAAACCTGAGACCTGCAGCCATCCCGTGTCCTTCCCCTCCGCTGATGTGCAGCTTGGGTGCAGAACAGGCTTTGCTGCATAAGCGCCGTTAATAGGTTTGCTTTAGGGGGTGTGTTTTGAGCGGAGAAGGAGCATGTGTGTTTGACCTATATCCTGCACATCATGTCCAGGAAGCCTGAAAGGGGTAATGGGAGGAACGTGCTCTTACACGATGCCTCTTATTTTCACCTCCATTAATTTTATCGGATTGCTGCGTTACATTTGGATTGCAATTGTTAGAAACACAAAGGGAAGGGGAGGGAGAATTGCCCTGTTGCTCCCTCGGTGAGCAGCATCAGGATTCTGTTGTTTTACAGACACGTATATGGAAAACAGTGCTGTCACTTGGCGTGGCATCGGGTTTGGACTGAAAACATTATGCCTTTTATGTGTTATTTGCTTTGTTAGAGGGAATCAGTGAATGGGCAATTGCCAAAGGAGGAGATTCCTGCTAGCAGTGAGATGCAAAGTGTCTCAGCCTTCCAAAGCATCACAACGTGTTTTATTTATGTGAATTTTATGAGCCATCTTTCCGAAAGCAAACAGAATTATCAGATCTGTTTTGGTTTTCCCCAGCCAACTGATGTAGGGAAATGTATCTGAACTGAGAGCAGCATAACCTGTTCAGGGGGGAAATGAGAAACAACTTGGTTGAAAAAACATATCTGAGGTGAGCAGATGGTGGGCTCACAGTCCCGTTTCCAAAGAGGAGCCCTATGTGGGTATTTAAAAGTCAGAGCCTGCCTCAGGATTTATACATATTTGTTAATATATTTCTGCTTCTTGCTTATTTTCCCTTGCCACCACAACCTCTGAAATGGCCAGTAGTAATTCCTGTACTGTCCATGCTCTTCTAGGCATTTAATGCACTGATTCACAGTTGTTTATGTTTATACAAACTCAAGTAATTTCTTACCAAACCCTCCTGGCTGAGCATTGCCTCATTGCTGTATCCTTTACACAAGCCCGTGTCCTTTGCGAAATGTGGCACTCAGCTTCCACCTGCTGTTCAGAGCCAGAATGGCAGCTCTGCCACAAGTCCAAAATCATGGAATATCCTGAGTTGGAAGAGACCCACAAGGATCATCGTGTCCAACTCATGGCCCTGCACAGGACACCCCAGGAATCCCACCATGTGCCCAAGAGCGTTGTCCAAACACTCCCTGAGCTCTGGGAACCCTGGGGCTGTGATCACTGCCCTGGGGAGCCTGTTCCAAATACTACTATACATTTCAATCCCAAGTGCAAAATGTTGAACGAGATGAAAGTGGAATTTAAATAAGAATATAAAGTAGGTCCTGGTAAGGTTTTTGGTTTGGTTGAGGTTAGCTTGTTGGGTTTTCCCAGAGCTTGGATAAAAGGGGTGTGATTTCCACTGCTCAGTTAGTAGCTGGTTTAAGAAACAATCTTCTTTCAGTTCTACAGGAGTGTGTTGTTCTTCTCTTTTCCAGCTAAAAACCACAGTGACACCCAAGTGTTCTTCTACCTGTGGATTATCTTCTGTTTCATCAGCTCGTGCTATACGCTCATTTGGGACCTGAAGATGGACTGGGGTCTCTTTGACAAAAATGCTGGTGAAAACACCTTTCTCCGAGAAGGAATTGTCTACCCACAGAAAGTGCGTATGCAGCCTGCTCTTACGCTAGGAAAGCTTTTCATATTTTAGCCAAACTTGCCGAGTTTAGAGAATGTTGCAGTTGGCCCATTGCATGCTACAGGCTGGGATTTTCCAGCAGTAGAGTTGATTTGTTTGAAAACAGAACATTTCTGTTCACTTTGCTAAAGGTCGAGCAGCAAATTCTGTAGCTTCCTGAAGAGGTGTCTTCCGTGGAGAACGTGTCTGATGAGCTGTCCTGTTCCTGTCTTTTCCCCAGGCATACTACTATTGTGCCATTGTAGAAGATGTCATCCTGCGTTTTGCATGGACCATCCAGATCTCCCTCACTTCCATGCAAATCTTTCCCTACGCTGGGGACATCATTTCTACTGTATTTGCCCCACTCGAGGTGTTCCGGTAAGGCTGCTGGATTCAACTCTTCGTTTCTCTCTTGCATTTTTACTGTGTAACATGAGCATGAGGGGAAAAAGTGCCTTGATCCTTGGGCATGGAATATACCAGTCTTTGAAATGGAAAACTAGGTCTAACAGGAATATTTAATCCAAACAGGGTGCTGAGTGAAGAAAGATGTAGAGGGCTCTGCCACAGTGTGGGGCTGTGTCCTTCACACTGTGCTTGCAGTTTGTTCTGAACCTTGACATAATCTTGGGGGGTTAGTTTTTACCACATTTCTCCTCAAAATTTCCAGTTGGAATTTCCAGTTGGAATTTCACTCGATTCCCAAGTTTCCAATTTTCAAATCTCTGCTGCTTTTCCAAATGCTCCTTCGGGTTCCACGTCATCCATTTGGATCCTGCAAGGTTCCCAGGGCTCTTTGCACACTTGTACTCTAGGTGGAAACCCACCCCCACAGCTTCCTGAGGAGAACTTGAAGCTGACCCTCACTCAGGCAGATGCTGGAGGTTGTCTTTAGCTTTCTGTGCTGTCATTGTTAGGACAAGGAATGGTGGGAAGATGTAGCAGGTGCTGCTGTTGGTCACTGGTTGTTTTTCCCTGCTCCCAGCCTATTCCCAGAGGGCACTTTGATCCACGAGAAGAGTCAGTGGTATCCAGGTGCTTTGCCAAACACAGGAAATGCCTATAAAAGTGGAACTCGGTCGACAATTTTCTCTTCTTCTCCATCCAGGCGGTTTGTGTGGAACTTCTTCCGTCTGGAAAATGAGCACCTGAACAACTGCGGTGAGTTCCGTGCCGTGAGGGACATCTCCGTGGCGCCGCTCAACGCCGACGACCTGACGCTCTTGGATCAGATGATGGACCAGGAAGATGGAGTTCGGAACCGCCGCAAGAACAAGCAGTGGAAGCGCAGCCTGAGCGTGTCCTTGCGCAGGCCTCGTCTGGCTTCACAGTACGTTCTGCCTCCCTAGTGCAGCAAAATCATGTCTTGGCGTTGCTCTTAATGCCGCGGGACCACTTACGGACTGGGGGTCAGGCAAAGATCTCAGCCAAAACAAAAAAGGAGAACAGGTCCCCCGAGTAAACAGATGTGCCTCTGCCAGGGAATTGATCCGTCCTTTACATATCTTGGGCTTCTAGTAAAGTACTGGAAAAGGGAGTTCCCTTTTTACAAGATTCCCCTTCGGCAAAAATAGCCTGTAGGAGTTGCCAGAGATTAAAAACGCAAAGCTACGAGAGGTTCTCTCTTCTTCTCGGCTGACCATTTTGGGGGCTTATGCAAAGGAGGGAGAGGGAATTTTTATACAGGCAGATAATGGCAGGACAAGGGGCAATGGTTTTAAACTGACTAAGGGCAGGTTTAGATTAGATATTTAGAAGAAATTCTTCCCTGTGAGGATGGTGAGGCCCTGGCACAGGTGGCCCAGCAAAGCTGTGGCTGCCCCATCCCTGGAAGTGTCCAAGGCCAGGTTGGATGGAGCCTGAGCAACCTGATCTAGTGAGTGGCATCTCTGCCTATGGCAGGGGGGTTGAAAGGAGATGATCTTTAAGGTCTGTTTCCAACCAAACCATTCTGCAATCCTGTAAGATTCCAGTTATCCTTTGGTTAACGTTCACATGTGAGATTTCAGGCTCCATCCTCTCTCAAACCTAAGCCCCTACATTTTTTTAATTCCCACCCATCATTCCTGCACCCCAAATGCTTCCCCTGAAGGTGTTGGCTGCCTGTCTTCCCTGCAGTGTCTGTGCTCTGAGCATCATAGGGTGCTCCAGTGTCCCTCCTGCCCAGCTGCACAGCTGCAGAGCCCTGCCCTTTGGCCAGGGAACAAGCTGGGACTCCTGGGGAGTGCTGAAGCACAGCAGGTCAGGAGTGTTGTGCAATCTCTCTGTGCAGCGCTGCATAGGAGGGGTGGGAAGAGGAGGACGAGGCTGTGGCTGTCAGAAGGGTGTGCTCTGGCCTCAGCCACAGCCCTTGGGCTGTGCTTGGCTCATATCTGTGTTGGCTTAAAGTACACAGATGGGAGCAATACCAGCAGCCTGCTAGAGACTGAAAAGCTCTATGCAGAGGGGATGTGGGCCAAAGCCCAGTCAGATTCCCTGTAACCATTCCCGTTTACCCCTCTGACACACGGTGAATGGAGATGTGAGTGACATATCCCAAAAAGAATCTGCTGCTCTTTTGTGCAGCCCAGTGGCAGATCAAGCAGGATCTCTGCTGCAAGGGTTTGGTGGAGTTTTATGGGGAGGGCCGGATGGATGCTCCACACCCAGCAGTCCCTGGCCATGGGATGTCACAGCCTGGCAGGTGACACTGGCCGTGGGCACAGAGTGGCCAGCGTGGTGTGGCATGGGCAGTGCCACAGGAGGAGGATGCTGAGGGACAGCTGGAGTGTCTTTATAAGGCTCTGCTATTCCCAGTGGGAGTGGGAGGGTGTGAAACAGTTCCAGTAGCTTGTTTATTCCCTCTCTGCATAAGAAAGACTTTCTTTTTCCCCCCATTTTTCCCCCAAGTGCACTGCGGGTTTACTGCCTGTGTGTCGTAACGGGGCGTTCCTTCTCCCCAGTGAGAGTTTTCCATTTGTTTTTTTCCAGGTCCAAGGCTTCTGACACGAAGGTATTGATAGAGGACCTAGCAAACGAAGTCAACACATGAGATGGCCACGTTCTCTTATTCCGCATCCTTTGTTTTCTCGTTCTGTTCCCCTCTTCCCCAAGTAACCCGAATCTCTGGTACAGTTCCAGCTGAAAACAGGAGAAAACACTGAACACGTTTTCCGAGCTCTTCCAGACCAGATCCTATGGACTCCAACAAGCTCACTGTGTTTCGTTTCTTTTCTTCTGGGTTAATTTTAATGTTCTATTTTAAACAAACAAACAAAAAAATAAAATATTTTACTTTGTTTTGCCAATAAAGAGGACAGTTCAGGAAAGAAGGATTGTTTACAGTCTCAACAAGGACATACAAACCTTATCTGGATAACGAAGCATCATAGGAACTCCCTCATGGGACAGTGCCAAGAGCACACTCAGTTTCTGCTTGGTCCGGTTTTGACTGGTTGAAACCGGACTTAAGTTTTTAAATCTGATTTTTTTGTTGGGTTTTTTTCGGTTGGTTTTTTTTTTTCCTTCATATCCAGCGCTGAGGCACTGGCTGCACTTGCAGGGAAAGTGCACTTAGAGCAGTATCTTCATTCATGAAGCTACTTTTTAATTTGATGTAACTTTTCTTATAATTTTTTTGGAAATACGATGTATCTGTTGCGTATAGTTTTCACATTATTTATGAAACTTAACAATCATATGAGAGTGACTTTGAGTCCTGTGCAATGAAGGTTGTAATGGTAAAACAAAGTGGGGAATGTAGATCTCCATCTCCAGGGTCGTGGGGTGATACCCTGCAAATACCCCTCTCGTGAGACAACTTGCACCTGTGTGTACCTTCTCTCTCTCTCTCTTTCTTTCTTTTCAATTTTATTTTAAACCAAAGTTTCTCTTTGTGATTTTTTTTTAGTTGCTGCTACTGCATCTGGGCATGTCTCTTGTGCCAGTTCAAGGCCAGCTTTTCCATGCAGCTGTGTGACAGAAGTGCAGATGATCTTAAGATGGTCCTAAGGAAAGGAGAGTTGGTTCCCACAAACAGCGCAAAACGCTGGGCAAACAAAGGCTTCAAAACTTCATCCTCCTGATCAAAAAGTACTTTTCAAAGCCTTAATGATCCTTAGGTGACATGAGGGCATCCCAGTTTGAGCAGAGAGCTTTTTGGGTATTCTGCAGCAGCTCAGCACAGCAAAGGGGACAAGGTGAGGAGGTGTGGGACAGGGAGGAGGAGGTTCAGCAGGCTGGAGTTTGGGAGTGGTGGAGTGTTTCAGGGAGCATGGAAAGGACTGTGGTGTTGCTCACGTGATGGGGAAGGTGAGATATAAAAAGGCTCTTCCTGTGGCTTCTGGTTTGGCATAAAGCTGCTGTTTGCTGTCCCAGTGAGCTGCCCTGGGGCTCAGCTGTTGCTCCTACTCCTTGCCTCATTTGTTATCCCAACTGGGCAGGGGGATACTGTTGAGCAGACTTGGGTGAAGGACAGCTGTACTGCTGAGCAAATTATGTTGGAGGAGTGATGGGAATTCAGCGGTCTCATTGGTCTCTCCTCCTGTAGGATGGCAAAAAAGGGGGCCCGCAGAGTCTTGCTGTCCTTCCTCTGGCATACCCTGTTCTCTGTGGGTCTGAAATGAGGAGTGAAACTCCTGGAGCAGGATCCTTGTGTTGATGTCTCTCCGGTGACCTGCCTCTGGTTTGGGTGATGGAATTGCAGGAATCTCTGCTCAGTTGCTGTTTGTTGGTTGCTTTCTTTAATTAGCTCTTGGCGTGGCTTCTCCAACGGACAGTACGTTGCGTTTCCTCCGTTTGCCTGCTGTGCCTCTTGCCCAGAGGAACTGAAGAAGGAAACTTGTTTCTCTGCATTTAGTTGGACATAGATTAAAACTCAGTTGTGCTCCTCTTACCTCCCACCGTGTCAGGCTGCTCTGGTAGGAGGACAGCTGGACAAGCCGAGGTCGTGCTGGTCCCCGCCTCTCAGTGCCCAGGAGCCTGTTTTCCTGTATTTAACTAACTCCCTTAGGTCTGTTGATTGTACTGAAACAGAGCATTTCTCTTTGTACTGCAGTGGAGTCTGAAATATGAAGCCCCTTAAATTATTTGAGGTTCCTAATTTACATTGCAGCAGGTTGGTGCTGTGTCCAAACCTCATGTAGGTGTTTCCAGAGGTGGGGAAGGAGTGTAGTACCCCCCATGGGTATGGGGGCATTAGGGGAGGGCAGCTGCACCAGGAGGGGGCAATCCAAAATTATTTGGATTAAATAAAATCAAGTAACACCACTGCTGTTACTTAAGCAAGTGGGGTTTTATACAAAGAAATTGAGCTTTACTAGTAATTTGTCCTTTCAGAGAGGAGTTAAAAATACAGAGAGGCTTTGTCAGCAATTTGGTCTAGTGGAAGGTTTCCCTGGCCAAGGCAGGGGGTTGGAGCTATATGGTCTTTAAGGGCCTTCCAACCCAAACCATTTCATGGTTCTGTGATTTGGAAGTGATGCCAGTCCCCTGGGAGCACTCTGCCTTCCTCAGCTGGGCTGGGGAGAGCAGGGCATGGCTGGGTGGCCTGTGTCCATCTGTCCATCCTGCTGCTGCTCTGTCCGACCCTCCGCTTCCCAACCTGGTGGGGAGGGTCAGGGTATAAGTGATTGAGTAAATTCTTACTCTGTAGTTTACCCAAACCCTTACAGGAAAACAAGAATTCAGCACGTCCATCTGCTCTGCTCCCTGCTCTGCTCTTTCCCTTCCCTTCTTCTCTGTCTTTGCTGGCAGGAGAAGTAAGAAAAAATAAAAAAGGGAGGTGGCGTGCTGCAGCTAGCAAACATTATCTCCTAAAATATAACATCTTCCCTTTTGGCAGTGAAGATGCTGTCTCGGGGGAAAGCAGCCTGAATTCCCAGAAGTGTGTGGCTTTTAAAGGCTCCTAGCTCCCAGCCCTGTGTCTGCCTGTTCCCTCCCTCCCAGAGATTTCTGAGAAGTCAGGCGTGCAGATTCCTCCTGAGAGCGAGCACTAAAGTCGGGATGGCTCCAAGTCTACGAGAACATCTGGCCAATAAAGGGAGACCTAATGAAGCAAAGCAGATGGTGAGAGAAAATAGCCCCGTTGCTCCTTGGGAGGGCAGCAGGAGCGAGGGGAGAGGGGCCATTCCCAGGGTGGCTTCATTTCCTGAGCCAGGCTTTGCTAATGGGTGCTTGGAAACACTCCTGGAGGGAGAGCAGCAGGGTGGCAATCCAGAAGGATTCAGAGCAGAGTTAAAAGATCTGGGGGAGTTTTATCCAGCACTTTAGTTGTTGGGATACAGCTGGATGGGAAGTGGAAGCTGAGGCAGGTCTGTGCTGTGGCTTTTTGATGTTGGGCTCTGCCTCACCTCATAGTTTAGTGGCTTTCAGAGGTTGTGGTAGTGTGGAGCTGCC
Source organism: Myiotriccus ornatus (assembly GCA_036023395.1). Classification (NCBI taxonomy): domain Eukaryota; kingdom Metazoa; phylum Chordata; class Aves; order Passeriformes; family Tyrannidae; genus Myiotriccus; species Myiotriccus ornatus. Next base: position 29,033,961 of record JAYRBT010000005.1, on the reverse strand, counting down.
TTGGTCTGGTGAAACCTCTGGTCCAGTCCGAGGGGAGGAGATGCCCTTTGAACTTGCTTCTCCATGTTGATTCCCTATTGCTTTCCCTTCTACTGCTCCTCTGGGGATTTTTGAATGGCAGGGGGTTTAGTGTTGCAGCATCCAGTTTAATTGCTAGCTGGGGTTCCCTGCATGGCTTTGGGATGGTGTCCCTGTGCTTGGACAGGGTGACGCCGTGCACCGTGGGTGCGCTCCTGAGGGGACAGCGGGGCAGGTTTGGGATCTGTGGACTCAGCAAGCAGGAGCAGGAGCTGTTCCATCAGTGGGAACCAATGCTGTCCCACCACATTTTCAAAGAAATGCATTTGCAGTGCCGCAGCCTCTGTGTATCCGATAAGCTCCTATCTATCACATCCAGGCACGTTCCCAAGTCAGCTGGTGCTCATCCTACACCTTTCCAAGCCCTCATCATTCTGTTGGTGTCTTTGCTGTTTGTCCAGTGACAATGAAAGGGGATGAAGGGCAGCAGCCTTTATCGTGAACATCTTGGATTGGGGGAGATCTCTTGTGGAAATCTCAGCAGAGTTGGATTTTGCTGCTCCTACTTCCCTAAAAACTTCTTGTGCTGCTTGTTCTGCCTCCATGCCAGCACTCAGCCACTGCTGCAGTGTGGCAGACAGAGAGGGAGAGCATGTTCCTGGTTCAGGAGGTAACAATCCCTGGGTATTTTACCTTCCACTGACAAAGGAGGCAGTGTGAAGCCTTTGAACTTGGCCTGTGTTTTGCACCACCGAGTGGACTTGGCCTTGTCCTGCAGGGATGCTGCTGTGCACCGCTCGCTGGGATGTGGTGTGTGCTCCAGGCTTTGGGCGTTGTGTCCCCACTGCTGGGCCATCACACTGGGATGTGTCCTGGGACTGGGGCATGGCTTGGCTCCAGTTGGGAACACAAAAGTCACTTTGCTCACACACTGCATCCTGGCTCCATGTCCTCCCTCCTCTCCTCCACCCTTCTGCTTTGCACTCGCAGGGGGAAGATGATCTTCTGCCTTAAGCTTTTTTTTTTTTTAATTTATATTTTTATTCCAGAAGGCAATCAGATTGTTTTGTCTCCTTGGAAAAGAGGGGCTAGGGCTCCTGGGGGAAGAGTGGAAAATCCCTATGGTACCTCTGCAGCAGTCACGGCTGGGCTCAGTGGCTGTCACCTCATCAAACCTTGCCTCCTTTACATGACACCATCCCGAATTCTGCACCTTGGAGCGAGCTGTCGCCTGCCACTGCGGGGTTAAACCAGTGTGTCAGCATCCCTGGGGTTCTTTGGTCCCTGCTGCAGCATTCAGGCTGCAGGGAAAGGAGAGGAAAGGGACAGCAACCTCCGTGTACCCAGATGCCAATGCCCCAGCCCTGTTCCTGGTGGGAGTCAGAGCCCGCTGTTGCCCTGGCCCAGCTGTGCCACGGTGGGCAAGAGACACCGACCCTGCCTGACAGTCCCTCAAGCTCTAGAAACCAAATTGCAAACTCTTCACTCCAGAGGAGAAATTCGGCATCCTGGTAGAACTTGTGATGACCTCTCCATCCCGTAGGTCCTCCCAGCGAAGGATCGGCGTTTGGAGGGGGCCCGGGGTGGAAATGCCAAAGTTCCCTCTGGGTCCCACTGCCACCTTCCCCTCCCCCTCCCCACTGTGTTGGTCTAAATGATCTTTCTATGAAGCCCTGTAGATGTCAAAAGTAATTATGGAGTGTGATTAGTCCTCTGTGGGTGCTTTCTTTCTTCCCTCCTCCTTTCTCTTTTGCTATCCCCTTCTCCACTCTTCTGTTCTGGCTCAGTGGAAAAGGTGAGGACAAAGAATTGCCGCTTGCTTGGACTCATGATGTATCTGTGACTGCGCTATTAGCTGTCTCCTCCTTCCTCCCCCAAATGGATATAATTTTCAAAGTGTGGAATTCCCTTCTTGATAAGTAGGTTTAAAAAAAAAAATAACTGCACAATGTGATACTGTTTCATAGTTTCTAGGTGGTTGTATAAAGCAAAGTTACTGTGATTGTGTTTTTTCAAAGGAAAAAGTGATTGGTTACAAAATCTGTCCTTTTTTCATTATTACAAGCTCTTTGTTTTCCAATGATCTGATGGCTCTTTTGTCCCTGGTCTGTGTGTCTTCCCACGTCCCAGCCCTGTGCTGCATCCACCCACGGAGCACTGGCTCCCACTGCTCTGTGGCAATGCTGCTCTTGCACCTTTGGGAGCTGTGGGATGTTACTGGTGGCTGGAAGTGGGGAACATCCATCTCCTAGGAGGAGGTGGAGGTGCTTGGAGGAGAGAGATGTCTGAGGAGGGGTTGGAGGTGGGCAGGAGGGGCTCACAGGAAGGTGCCCAGGGCTCAGACACAACATGCCAGGGGCTGATGCTGGAGGAAACCTCCTGCCCAGACTTTGCTGTACCAGACAAAGACTCCTGGTCCTTCTGGAAGCCTTTGGTTACCTCTCTCCAACTTGTCTCCAATCCAAGATGTTTTCCTGCCAGCACAGTGGGTGACCAGAGGCTGAGCAGCTCAGCCCTGGGTTGTCTGGGGTCTCTGCTCTTCATTTTGCTCCTTAAATCTCTTCATCGTCTCTTGCAATCAATCTTCCTCCAGAAGGGAGCCCAGTGTCTTGAAATTACTCTAAGCCTGTTGCTGCTCTCGCCGGCCACTTCCCAGAGGTTTAATCCCGGCTGCAGCTCCCTGCTGGCACTGCCTGGCTGGTGGCAGGAGCCTGGCTGGTGGCAGGAGTTTGCCTGCTCTTGCTTTGGCACCTCACCGGGAGGTTGGTTTGCCCCCAGCTTGATGGGGACAACTCCCAGATGTGTTTCATCTCCTCAGCCCGGGCAGAAGAGCCGAGATCCCTTTCTGGAACGGCGTGGAGGTAAGGATGGGTCCTGGCATCACGGGAGAGGTTGGACCCCCGCGCTGGGGTGCAGGGTGAGGACGGTCTCTGTGCCTTCGGCTCATCCACACAAAACTGTCAGCCGGCCCCTCGTGCCTGGGAGCAGCCGAGGGAAGACGCTCGGTCTGTCTGTGGAGCAAGGAGTCATCCCGGCTGTCACCCCCACAGGGAGAGGAAGCCCTTGCTCTCACTTTTGGCCACGATGGGGGGCCCCAGGGCCACCAGGGTGGCTGGGGACGTTTTAAGAAGATAAGAGTGATTTCTTGCTGCTCGTGCTGGCAGGGGCCAGCGCAGCTAGAGCCAGGAGGATTAAAACAATTTCATAATCCTGGTGATTTCCTTTTGATCGGGATTATGAAACCAATCACGAATATCAGAAGCCACAGCTTAAAGCAGCAGCCAGAGTGGGGCCAGGATGCCCATGGCCCCCACAGCACCCCTCCTGCCCCCCATGGACGGCAGGTCTGGCACCTCCAGGTAAGCACTGCCCACCCGAGACCCTCGTCCCGCCTGGAGGGGTCTCAGGGGAGGCGTGGGGGCAGAGGGTGGGGTGTGGGGAGCGCGTGTGTGTCAAATGCTGGATCTAGGGGTGATGATACGTGGACGCACCGAGCTTGGCTCCCACCGTGCTCCTTCCTGGAGAGGCTCGGCTGGTCCTGCCTCGCCCGGGGGCCAGGCAGGATTTGGCCTCCATGAAAGCAGGAATGTTTAGCACAGCTGCAAACGTGTGATGCTCACAGGAGGGTGCCGGCAGCCGGCAGGCTTTGCTGTTGGAGAAGGTTGATGAAGAAAACACCCCCACCCAGCGGGACCACCCTCCCCATCTTTTTGGAGCTTCTGGAAGCTCCAGGCTCCAGTGCGGGACAGACAGACCCCTTGGCACCCAGCGCGGGGGAGGTGGGCTGGCTTTGCTCCCGCCGCCTCCCCAGCCCGCAGCCCAGACAAAGGACATTCCTGAGAGCGGGCCAAGGCAGCTGGGATGCCTCCGTCCCGGGGTGTTGGATTCCCCTCCTGTGGGGTCCCCTCGGTGGCAACCCGGGGTGTTGGGTCGCCCTTTCTGTCCCCGACGTGTCGCGTGGCCGCGATGGCATCGCCTTTCGGGGCCACCAGGCCGCCGGAGCGGGGACGGGCCGGGTTTGGCCGAGTGCCCCGGCTCCTCTCCCCCCATGCCCTGCAGAGAAGGAGAGGGAGGGGGAGGAGGAGGAGGAGGAGGAGGAGGCGGCCCCACAGCCCAGCCAAGCGGCTGAGCTCGGGCTCGGCTGGAGGGGCCGGGATTTGCTGGTTTGTCCGTTGGGGTTTTTGTTTGTTTTTTTTTTTTCAATTTCTTTTTTTCCCCTCCCCTGCTTCCTTCCCTTCTTCCGCTTTCTTCTCCCTCTTTCCAGCCCTCTCCCGATGCTGCTCCGGGGGTAAGGAAGAGCCCTCGCTTCCCGCTCGCTACCCCGTCCCACTCAGCACGGAGCTGCGGGGAGCCGGGGGGCGATGGGGTCCGGGGGGATGTCACGGGGATGCTCCGTCAGTCCCGACCGCGGGGGAGGCTCCTCTAGGGGTTCCAGTGGGGACAGGACGCTCCTGGCGGGGCGCAGGAGGGCAGTGGCACCTGGTCCTGCCACCGGGACTACGAGGCCGGCGCAGGACCAGTGCCACGTGTGACCCCGGGGGCCGGGGCGGAGCAGAGGGTGGCGTCTGTCTGGTGGCACTCGCCGAAGCGAGTTGTAGCCGGGAGGGATTTCTGTTCTGAGGAGTTTTGGGGCCCCGGTTTGTCCCAGAAAGTGCCAGTTCCCTTGGGGGCATCTTTCTGGGTGCCCCTGGGCACCTGAAGCAGGGTGGGCAGGCACCCCTACTGCAGCTCAGACTTTGGCCACCTGCTTTGGGGAGCCACCGCTCCCCATTGCTGCCCCACTGCCTCCCCGTTCCCTCCCCCCTCCCCAGCAGTGTTGGCACGGTGTCAGTGCTCTGGGTGGCCTCGTGCTGTGCCACCTCCCTATCCTCCTCCTGCCCGAGCACACTCTGGTGCCATTGCACGCGTTTTCCCCCCAACGCAGGTATCCCCATCTCTGCAGAGCCTGAGGCAGGCAGGGTGATGCCCTTTGTGGAGGCACCAGATGGGGTGCTGGGGAGGGCGAGGGCAGTGTGGGAGTCACCCACCCACCCTCCACTGGGTTTTCTCTCCGCAGGACTCATGGAGGGGAGCTCTCCTGCTGAGGCATGGCGTGTGCCGCGGCCCCCCAGGCAGCACAGCCAGAGCGGCAGCCGGACCCCTGTCCTGCCGGAGCGCCCCGAGGCCACCCATGGCCCTCACACCGTCCTGGAGAGTAAGGTGAAGGCGCTGAAGGAGAAGCGGGGTGGCGGCAGGCCGGGGACCCCCGCAGCCACCCCTGAGCGCCCCTCGCCCAAGAAACCCCGGCCCCGGCGGGGGAAGCCAGGGGTGGATGTGGCAGCGGTGGAGCCACAGGCTCAACTCCGAACCTACCTGACGGATGGGCTGCTGGATGGTGGGGAGCCTGTGGATGGCAGCCCCCCGGCACCCCGCCCTGGCACCCCGGGGCTCTGGCGGGTGCCGACACACAGGAGAGATGTGCTGGGAGGCACCGAGCTCCCGTGGGACAAGGACAGCAGGTCCCGGCGCTCTGCCTCCCTCCATGAGAGACACTCCCTGGATGAAGAGGCACGGACCCCCTCATGGGACCAGGGGGGTCCCTCTGTGTCCCCCCCTGCAGCAGAGGGCTGGGAGAGGCTCTCGTTGTCCGAGCGGGTGGAGAGGAACCGGCGGCTGCTGCAGGAGGTGCTGGGCCTTGCTGCTCCTGGTGTGTATTTTGGGAAGGTGGCAGCCGCTTCAGGAGAGCTGGGGGCTGTGGGAAGGAAAAGCTTTGGGGCAAAGTGAGGTTCTCCTTGGCATCCTCCAGGCTTCCATTGTGTGGATGCAACTCCATTCACATCCCTGCCCCATCCCCTTTATTGGGATGTAGGAGATACCAACAAGATGTTCTGGGTGCTGACAGTCCCTTTCTGGTGAAGAATTTCACTGCTGAGAGTAAGAAACCCACCTTTTGGGGCCCTCTGTGGGCATCACTGTCCCTTAGGAAGCTGCCACCAGAAAAGGGAATTAATTTCTCTTTTGACAGCATCTTCACCAATGACCCCATGGTCTCCCCCCAACAGTCCCACCCAATGCCACGTGCTGTTGCCCCATATCCTGCACTTCTGGGGTCTCCCAGAGTTAAGCATCTGGGAGAGCCCTGCGGAGGGTGTTGAGATGGGGTAAGCGAGGGGTGCTATCCAGGGGGCCCAGGGTGGGGGCTGCCATCCAGCCAGGCCAATGCCTTTCTCTGTCTTGCATTTCAGAGATGCCAGCGAGTGATGGCGACTGGGACTCGGGGGTCTCACTGCAGGACACTGAGGGCTGCAGGTAGGTCAATCCCAGCACGGCAGAGATGGAGGTTTCCCTCTTTCCCTCTAGTGTTTTAAATACATCCCATGAAGCAGCTCTGGGGAAGGGCTGTGGGGCAGCCCCCCAGCGTGGCAGCTGGTGGAGGAGCATGGCCAGGCTCTAGCGATGCTTCAGTGCAAGCTGGGGCAGGATCTGGATATCCATGAGGTGCCTGAGCGCAGGGGACCCCAGCCAGGACCCCTGGGAGGGAAGGGAGCCGGGGAACATGATGGGACAGAAATTTGCTCCAGGTGCTTAAGAAGATTGAGGCGGGCAGGCATGTGTAATCTTGTTGAACTAATGATAAACCTTTGAGGTATGGACTAAAAATAAGGAGGTGGGATGGGCAGGTGAGCTGGGCAGCAGCATAAGGGGCTGGGGGCTGTGTGAGGGAAGAGACTGAGTGTGGAGAGGCCCCCAGGATGGTGGTTCTATTCCTCTCGAGTGGCTGCATCAGTGACAGGGGGGTGCAAGGCAGAGCCAGGGAGTAGGGGCAGCCAAACTCTGGGGTGCAGCCTGGACCCCCCATGATGCTGCACAGACGGGCCAGCGTGTGCCCACCCACCTGCCCTGAAGAGGTTAAGGCCAGGCTTCCCAAAGCAACTGCCTGAGCTGATTATTTTAATCAGGAGGATTAGGGCCATGGCCAACCGGGAAGGGAAGGCCGTGCTGGAGCAGGGAGAGCTCATAGGTCCTCCACCCTGCAGCTGGCAGGACTGGGAGTGCAGGGGAAGGCCCCCTGCAAGGAAGAGAAGGCAGCTGGGTCAGGGGGGTCATCCCAAACCTATCTGTCTCCCCATCACTATGGGATATACAGCAGTGGAGATGGGAAGCAGCACCTGCCTCAGTTTCCCTGTCCATCTCTTGGATGTCCATGGCATAAAGTGCTGCCCATGCCCGAGCTGTGGGTGCTGAGCCTTCCCCAAAGCATCACCTGTCACTGGGGGGAGACAGGGCGCCTGCCGGGGCGTCTCCCGGCGCGACTGCCAGCCTGCCCACGAATGGTGGCTGAGCCCCGTTTTCCCTGGGCACAGCAGCCTCGTCGTCACTGTTAAACCACGTCTAATCCCTGTTATTTTTTCCTAATCCCCCTCCCTGCTGCGGGGCCGCAGGGCCTTTGTCCCTGGGCAGGAGCTCGAGCTGAGCCCGCGGCACGAGCAGGCCAAGCAGCTGCTGCAGCGCGCCCGCATGAAGGCTCGGACGAACCCCCTGCGTGCCAGCCACGACATCTTCCTCCTCCCCACCGCCCTCCCGCACCCCAGGTCAGTGCCACCACCCCGCCTGCCCCTCCCCTGCCTTCTCCACGGTGTTCCCAGGGCTGCAGCTGGGTTTGGGACACACACAGAGATGCACACATATGCTCAGGCATGCATGTGGAGCCAGGGTCTGACCCACTGTGTGTTCCATGCACCCTCTTATCCTGGATGCAGGAGCATTCCCTGCCTGACCTCTTTGCAGCACAGTATTTGGGGGGTGTTTAATTAAATGGTGTTTTACGGTCACACGGAGGCATTAATGGCAGGAGGATGGCGACTCCCACCTGATGGGATGTGTTTTCCCAGGGCAGACTCACTGCTGGAGGCTGGACCAAAGCGGCACCTCACCGTGTGTGCTGGGTCATGTGCAATGTGGTGTTCCTAGAATGATTAACCACACACCTCGGGGCAGGGGAAGAGTGATGGAGGCTGGGCTGTGGCAGCGGGATAGCGCTGCAGCCTCTCCAGATTCCAGCCTTAGGCTGGAGCGGGGAGCAGGGCTATACACAGCCAGGGAGCACCGGGTGCAGTTTCCTCCTTGCCCCATCTCTGCGCTGGGTTTTCCCCCTCCTGCCCTGCTTTCCCGAGGGACCTGGGCAGCCCTCGCAGCTTGCCCGTGTCCGTCTGTCTGTCCCCACGGTAGGGAGCCCAGCGGGAGGCCGAGCGTCGCCCCGCGGGACGGAGGGAGTCTGAGCGACTCGTCCAGCGGGGAGTCGAGCTGCGGGCGGCCGCGGCGGCCGCGGGGACCGTCCCCATCCCGCGTCCGCTTCGAGGACGAGTCGGCCCGCGACGCCGAGGTGCGGTACCTGGAGCGGCTGCAGCTGCGGCACCGGCGGGCGCTGGGCTCGGCGCTCTCCTCGCCGGAGCCGGCCGGCAGCAGGCAGCCAGGGGACGGGGCTGGCCACTCCAGAGCCCGGAGCGGCGACCTCGTGGCCGGGGGGGGCAAGTGCAGAGCCTGCGGCTCCTTTCTCGGTGCTGCCGCCGGCCGGGGCACGGACGCACAAGCTGCCACCGACGCGGCCAAAAGCAGCCCTGCGGCACAAAGAAGCATCCCGGGGGATAGCAAGGGGCCGAGCGCTGCCCAGTCAGAGCCCAAAATCAGGCCCCTGGGCCCCGGAGGGTCCCCACTGTGGATCCTCCCCTCCCGGCAGCGCATCCACACCGAGAAGATCAAGGAGACGTACATCGGGGATGTCACCTACATCGACGAGGTGGACTCGGCCCTGGAGAGCACCGACACCTCTGACGGCTGCCGGACTGACAGTGAGGAGGCGGGACCCCGCAGCCCCCACCTGCGGGGGCACCGGGACCCCCGGACTCGCGGGCACAGAGCCCCCCGTGCCACCCCATCGCCGGAGATGAGGGCCAGGAAGGGGACGTGTGTGGCCAGCGGTGGCCCCCGCGCAGAGGACAGGGGGAGCTTAGGTGGTGCCACGAACCAAGCGGGGGCTGTTTGCCCCCTGCCGCCGGGGAGAGCCAGTAGCCAGGAGGATGCGGAAACACATCGGTATCTGGGGGACAGCAAAGGGATGGGGAGCACCACTCATCCCCCACAGCAACCCAGTGAGCCCGTGGACCCTTCCTCTCAGCTGAGGACCAGCACACCTATTCCAGGCACCCACTTCCCTGCTCCCCCCCCCACCAAGAAGGCCTGCTCCCAGGTGCCTTGCAGGAAAGCCCTCTTCTCCAGTGGCAGCCGCCGTGCATCGAACCAAGGATCCCGAGGCCCAGAGCTGGATGCTGGCAGAGCTGCCTCCCCGCAGCCTGGGGGCACAGAGGGGCAGAAAAGTCCCTGCAGCCCCAGATGGCTCCCAGGGAGCCCCCTCCGTGCCTTATCCACCAACAACTGCAACAACACCCACAGGCAGGATGCCCCGAGGACAGCCAGAGGTAAGAGACCCGTGTAGGGGGTGCTGGGGGTGTCTCCAACAAAGCCGGCACGTGACTCTTGCTGTGGTTACAGGGGCAGCGTCACACCCCAACACCGGCCCTGCCACCCCTGTACCCCAGGAGGCTGCTTGTCCCCCCGGAGAAGGTTCTGGGACACATGGAGGGCAGCAGCAGCAGCAGTGGCGTCCAGCTGGGAGCACAGCACATGGGTGAGTGTGAGGGGCCATGGCATTCTGTGCTGTGCAGCCCCAAGCATCCCTCCTGGCCACTGCAGGATGCTACCAGGCTGAGTCCCCTGAGGCTTCCCAGTGGGACTTGACCCTTCAGCCCCCAAAACCTCCCAGAAACCACGATATGGGGGTGACGGTGGGCCCATGTATGGGTGTGGGTTTGGGAGTGTGTTAGCGTGGGTTTGGGGGAGCTGCGTTTTTGCTCTGCATCTGGTTCTGACGAGGCTATTACAGCAAATGTGACGGAGGTGTTTTGTTCAGTATCACATTCTCCCCTTTGGGGAAGATCAGCTGCCTTGGGGTTCCGCTGGCCCTGTGCCTGGCACTGTGTGTCTCAGCCTGGCAGTAGGGTTTGGAGGTGGTGCTGGGTCCTTTGAGCCCCTTGGCAGGATGTGATCTCTTGGGGCAGAGAGCAGGGAAGGTCCGAGAGATGTTAAACCCTTGAAATTATGGGGAAAACAGGGAGGGATTGCTTCGGATGGTGACAAACTTGTGCATGCTGGGTCACTGCTGTGGGGAGGTGGCTGCACCCCGATCTCAGTGTGCACCTCAATTTTGGCTCTCAAGGCTGCAGAGGCTGCTGCAGGATGTGCCTCCAGCCCTGAGGCAGCTGCCAGTCCTGCTGTCCCCCAGAGAGACACATGGTGGGTGACCCTCATCCCTCTCCACCCAGGGAGCCGGGGCGGCCAGCGAGCCGCAAGGGCAGCAGTGCTTCAGCGTCGGGGCTGAAGAAGCTCCTGTGCAGCCTGAGCCAGAGCACCAAGGAGCGCCTGGGCCGCTTCCGCTGCTACAGCATGGAGCAGCTCCCGGCCCCCAGCGGCCCTCCCCCGGGGGGGCTTGGCATGAAGAAGTCGCCCTCCCTGCAGTCCCTGCAGCTGGTGAGCTTGGACATCACCCCACCCAGGGTGTGTCCGTGGGGAGATGGGCATCCCGCAAGAGAGGGGGTGCTAGGCTGGGGTGGAGCACTCCTGGGCATGGTGGTCCTGGTGGGGTGTGGGGGCATGTGCCACCCCAAACCTACTGGGTTTGAAAAGGTGGGAGCTAACAGGGGAGTGCAAGGGGGAAGGAGGGAATTTGGGGGAGCGTGAAAGAGCGGATTTGGGGAGGGAAGGTGGGGGGTAGTGAGGTCATGGGTCGTGTGTCCCAGCCACGTGAGGAGGAAGGTGCCTCCCCAGGAAATGCTGCTCCTCAGGTGGGTGTCCTGGCCCAGGCTGGGGACACTGGCTCCTCCCTCCTCAGCGGTGGGTTGGGATGCCCCAATGCCCCCTGCTCTTTCAGCACATCGGTGGGTGAAGCACTGCAGTGCTGCAGTGAGTGTGACTGTCCTCATCTCAGCCAGCTGCTTTTCCCCAGGTATCACCCTTCTGCCAGCCCCAAAAAGCCTCCTCTATCCAGAGCCTGCATCCCCTCCTGGGCAAGGCACCCCGTGCCAGCGCCTACCTCCTGCCCCAGGCCATGGCTGACAGGTAGGATGGGGCCTAGCACATCCCCACTGTGCCCAGGAAGGCTGTTCTGGGGTGCTGAGCCACATGTGGTGGCTCAGTGCAACTGGGGGCCCCATCCCCTGGTTCCTGCATCCTCACTCACCCCAGCTTCCCTCTCCCCATAGGAAGGGGGGCTCGGAGCCGCGGCGCTCACTGAGCGTGGAGGACATCGGGGCACCCGGCCGGCTGCACGTGGTGGGACGTGTGGTGGAGGTGTTCCCTGATGGCACCAGCCAGCTGGAGCTGCAGCGACCCCCCAACGGTGCCTTCGGGTTCTCTGTCACCTCCGGGCATGGCCGGCCTGACACAGGTATGGAGGAATCATCCCAAAGCTTTGGCACTGCACACACGGTCCCTCCATGGTGACTCTCCTTCCTCTGCAGGAGTGAGCTTAGGGATGGGTGGAGGGGGCTGCTTCATCCCTGCTGAGCCCCAGAGGAGTGGCAGTGGATGGGGGGATGTTGCCACATGTGGCTTCAGCCACGCACAATCTCATGCGTCCATGAGTCCTTGGCTCAGGACATGCAGCCTGTCCCAAAGGCCGATAATCACGAGTCAGTGACTGTGCAGCCCCCGGGCACCCAGGCTGTGGTGGACAGGGTGGGTGAGACCCCCGGCCTGCCCCCCACAGGTCCCTCTCCACAGGTGTGTACGTGCAGGAGATGGCAGATGCCGGCACGGCCAAGCTGTACGCGGGGCTCCTGGGCGTGGGGGACGAGATCCTGCAGGTCAACGGCGCGGCTGTGTCGGGGCTGGGGCTGCCCCGCATCCGTGAGATGCTGCTCCAGGTGGACACCCTGTCCCTCCGCGTGCTCCGGCACCGCCCGCTGCCACGGTAGCCCTGGCACGGCTCCTGCAATGGCCAGCGTGAGGAGGATGAGATCCCAACGATGTCCCAGGATGCTGCAGGATGGCACAGGATGGATGAGGCCTGCCCTGCTCCAAGTGCAGTACTTGGCTCACTGCTGCAGCGGGGGCAGGTGGCTTTCCCAGCCCCCCTCCTCCCGGAGACAGTCCGGGATCAAGGACCCCCCCAGACAGTGTCCGGTGTCTCCAGAAGCTGCCCCTAGTGTGGGAACAGCCCAGCCCTGACAGAGCCAGGCAGGTCTGTCCTGTTGGGCACTGGGGTGACCAGTGTGGGGACGCCCCATCTCTGTGATCCCAGGAGACACAGGGCTCCCTGCCAGCACTGCCAACATGCACTCACAGGCTGGTGGGGTTCTTTTAAATTATTTTAAACTGAAACCCAAAAATATATCTCCGGAATAATGAAATACTGCCCTTGGCTTGCAGCTGGCATGGAGGGGCTGGGGTGGTGCTTACTGGCACGGGCAGGGGGGTGGTCTTTGCTGCCTGTTTTCCCACGGCACTGCTGGGGGTGAGGAGGACCTCAGCCTTGGAGAGTTTGAGTTCTTTTTTCCAGCCATATAAGTGGAAACTTGTGCCAAAACGTATCTCTCCAGCAGACAGAGATGGCATGGCAGCAATGGCTGCCCTCTGCATGGTGGTGCCCCACATCTGGGCACAGCTGCCTGCAGCATCCCCACACATCTGGGCACAGCTGCCCACAGTGCAGAGGGGACCCCAGAACCTGCAGTGCCTCAAAAGCCAGGAGGGCGATAACCAGCAGATGCTGGTGGGAGTTTTCCCTGCTCACTGGTGCCAGGAGACCCTCTGCTTGTCCTGGAGCAAGAGTCAGGTGAGAAGGACTGGAGATCTGCACTTGCTGCACCTTTATTTACTGTGGGGCACGGGAGGGGCACCACCAGCGACAGAAAAGCGACAGAAAAGCAAATGTACACAGGAAAAGGGACCAGAGACAGTCGGGTGGTGTGCAGTGATTCCAGCAGCTGGGCCACTCCCTGAACTACTGAAGGAGCAGTCCTGCACAGGAGTCGTTCCTGGAGGATGCACAACCATGCCAACAATGCAGGGATCGGAGGTGTGCAAACACCGTCCGGCAGCAAGCCCTGCTCCCTGGCCAGACTCATGCTCCCGGGAACCTGCTCTTGGAGAGGCATAAGCCCGAGGAGAGCAGCGCAGAGGCTGTGACAGTTAGCCTTGGAAAGCAGACACCACCTATTCCTTGCAGCCTAACCAAAGGAAACGGAATGCTCTGCAAGGATAAGGAGCCACTGTGAAATGAGGAATGCAGGTGGGCACCGAGGGCACCACGTGTGCATTAACAGCGAGAGCACCTGGGTGGGCACAGGGAGGCTCGGCTGGGCCCCCATCTGGCACCTGGCTGCGGAAGGCACGATGCCACCGGCTGTGCATCCAGTGGCAGGGATGGGGGGCATACAGACCTTGGAGGGAGCCACAAACCCGGTGGGGAGAAGTGTTCGGTCCCAGAGGTAAAGATGTCTGGTGGCGAGCTTCTAAGGCTGGGAGGACGATTTTGGGGCAATTTGCAATTTCAGCAGAAGTCCTTGCGTCAGTGCCAATTACCTTCCTCCCCGAGCCCATCTGGGAGCAATAAGCCAGCCTGTCCTGAGTCTTTTCATGTTTTCAGCTTTAATATGGGAGCAGGGTGGAGTAAGAAATCACTTTTGCTTTCCTGAAGGGTCACCCCACATCTCATGATCAGTGCTTCCAGCATGACCCCTCTGCCTGCCTGTTCCTCCCCAGTGACACTGCCCAGGTGAGCTTTCTTCACCACAGTTTGGTATTACCCACCTGGCTACTCCACATTCACTGTACAAGGGAGACAGCTACCTGACACTGCTGAGACAACACAAGTGACAAACAACTTGATGGTAACAAAAGGACTGGGAAGGAATATGGGAACATGATATAGCTTTGAATCTCCTGCCTTTTGGTTGCTTATAATGGAGGTCTCCAAAAAATAATGGTTGGGAAAAATTAAGACATCCTATTTACAAGTTCACATGCACTTAAAATACATCATTGAGCACTTTTTCTCTGATCATGCACGTCGTGCACCTGCAGAGAGAACGTGAGTCTGTCATCAAAAAAATCTTCAGAGTTTTTTTTTTCCTTAAAAAAAATAAGTTATTTTAGACCTGACAAATCACTTGCCAAAGGGAAGCAGCTGTTAAACAGAAGCAGTGACTCAGTTATACAAGGGCAAGGAAAGCATCAGTCAATGAGCTTCAGAGGCTGTATAATGAGGGAGGCAATTTTAAAAGCTTTAAGACACTCCCTCTCTGGCTCACAGCTGATTGCCAGTGCTTGGCGTGCAGCAACCCAAGTTTAAAGCTCTGGGATGTCTAACGATGCCTGGGTGGCTGATAGCAGGACATGAGACCCTCCGGCTCTGCCTTCTGCCCAGGTGTGGAGGGTGGAAGGCTCTGCTGAGGACTCACTGTGCTCTCTGGGCAGTGAGTCGGTGGCACAGAGCCGGCCCGCGGCAGGGGGGAGGCAGCGTGGGGCAGGGGGAGGGTGGCTGGGGCTCCCCTCCCTTGCTGTGCCTTGTGGGGTCTCATGCCACCCAGTAGCACTCGTGGCTGGCACTGGCAGTGCGGTTTGTAATGCTCAGTGAATTCATTAATTTCTCCTCCCTGTCCCGTCCTCCCCAGGGCTCACTGTTCTGTGTCCGCATTCCACCGCAGGCAGCTCCGGACCGCCATGACCAGCTCCTACCTGCACCGGGAGGAAGCGGAGGGCTCAAGTCCCCCTCCAGCTCCCCAGGTCCAGACCTGGAGCTCAGGTCCAGGTCACACTGCACCAGGGGAGGAGGCAGCTCCAGTCCTCCAGCCCCTCTCCCCAGGGCCAGGTGAGACACAGGCAAAGCCGAGCCACAGTCCTTGGAGGAGGACGGTGAGAGCTGGGTGCAGGTTTTCTTGCCAGGGATCTCTGGGCGGACGGAAACAGTGCGTTTCTTTTCCCCGTGCTGCCAGGGCGAGGGGGTGGGGAGGGGGCGTCCGAGGAAGTTCAGTCCATCACAGGACAAGGAACAAGATGAGCACCACCAGCAAGATGATGAAGAGTATGATAATTGCACACCACTGCCGTCGATCTGGAAGGAAACGGAAGCATCAGTCTTCCTGCTATAGTAGGGAAGGAAAATTGGGGAAGCACTTTCCTTTTTTGTACTGGAAGGAGCTCAAAGCCATAGGAAGCTTAAAGCCATAACAAGCCAAAACAGCAGTTCCTATAGGAGCATGCCTCACTGCAACATACAGTGCCACAGCCCTTCTCCTCCACGATCCATCAGGTTTTGGGAACAGCTGTGGGAATTCTGAGCCTTCTCCCCAAGTTCAAATAGATTTGATAAGCTGGCTCAAAAGCAATTGGAAGAAACAAGCAGAGAGCTGCTGTGTTTGCTGTTCAATTCATGGAGAATTCTGTTTGCTAGAGGAACAAAAAGGGATCTGGTAAAAGCTGCCTGGAAGAGCTCTGTCAGGAAGAGCTTGTGGCAGCTCCCCTTAGGAGAGGGCCAGGAATAAGGTTTCCCTGGACATCTTTACACTTCATTGGCTCAACACTGCATTGTCTCTGAGAGCTGCTGTCTGCCCCTCTGAGACAATGGTGCAGCAGTGGGAACAGGGCTGCTGGCACTTCCCAACTCCTGGGCTCAGCAGCTATGCTGGGAAGAGCCCTCCTGGTCGGTCCTGATACATCAGATGCCAGCAGAAATGCTCTTTTCACAACACTCAGAAACACTCTGCAATGATTCATGGGTTTTCCCAGAGGAAAGGGCAGATACACAGGGTTTGCCAGTGGTTGTGCTGCTGCTGGACTACTGGTGACCCAAAGTGTGCTGTCAGCACTCCACGTGGTCTCTCTAGGGCTGTATTCCCACCACCTCATAAATCCCCCAGACAGCCTAATCCCACAGAGCAGGAATGTTTTTCCTCCTGGTTGGCTGCTTCCTTCACAAGGTACCTGAGCACCCACGGGAGAGAGGTACTGGAGGAGGTGACGCTGGGCGCTCTGCCAGCGCTGGGAGAGGGGAGCTGGCGGCGGGGGACTTCCCGGCAGGCACGCCGGGCTTCCTGTTTGCTCTGCCTGTGGAACCCTGCCAGCCCACCAGCTTCAGGCATAGCCTTATAAGGACTTTTCTGTGGGTTCAGCACAGAATTCAGCCCTTTCCTCCATCAGCTGAGATCTGATTGACCACAGACCTGCAGGCGCCAGCAGCCCGAGGGCAGGTGGGATTTGGGAAGGGGCTTGCTGCAGGCATTCTGGTGTGGGGGAAGCCACACACAGTGACCAGGCTTAATGGCACCTTGACAGCTTTTGTTCCACAGGCAGCACGGGAAACTGCAGCAGAGCAGGAGGCTGCAGAACTTCCCCTCCTACCAGCTAGAGGGGGATTTTCCCAGCAGTAGCAGCATAAATAGAAAGGCATTTGTAAATAAAACAAAGGCAGCTGCTGGGCTTGGAAGTCTTCCCCCTGGTTCAAGCACTGAGAGCTGCTCCCTCCCCTCTGCTGGGTGGGTGGGTGGGAGCACACAGTGTCCCAGTCCAATGATCTGAGGGCTTATCCCTGCCTTTCCAGGACTGGATCCCACTTCCCGGGACCTACCACTCGTCATGTGAGACACTTTGGCGAGCTTCTTCATGACGTTATCAAGCCGCGACTGAGTGCTGTCTAGCTCATGGGAGAAGTCATCCAGCATCCTGGGGACACAGAAGCAGGACACTGGTCAGCAGGTGGCACATCCCTTTGGGATTTTGCAGTGTGCTCACACACACTGATGGGATCAGAGTATCACACTTTGGCAGAGAAAATGAGCATGCCTCCATCTCCTGGAAGCACCCAAGGGGAGAAAAAACCTGCTGAAGCAGCAGCTCTGCTTTGGTGGGAAGCGGGAAGTAATTTGGGACTCCAGTCAAGACTGATCCCTGCTGTGTGTTTGCAGCTGAGCTCTCATGCATCTGCAAGATGAGAGGGGGGGGCTTTCCTCTTTACAAGAGGAAAGTCTCATTTATAATCTGTGATTAGCAAGGACTGGTTAGGTCTAGGTACCAGCTTGGACTTTAAATCTCTTTTCTTGTTCAAGGCTTGCAGTGGAAGCTAAAATCTTGTTTCAGTCATGTATCAAGCGGGAATGAGATCTGCAATTGCTTTGAAGGTGCTTTTTAAGCTCTGCGTGGAAGTTACCCCTCTGCTTCTTCCACCCAGCAACTGTAATGAATCTGAAAGCCTTCCTGAATCCATGCTTTGTCAATGCCATTGCACATTCAGAATCAAGGTACAAATCCAATTGTCTCCAGCCAGTGGGACTTTAAAGCTTAATGTGTTTAAAAGGACAGCTCATCTGGAGTTCCGGGGCACTTGTTAAACCTTCATTAAGTGGGGAGAAAGGAAGAGCTGTAAAAACCTCACTGTGGTAGTTGTGTGCTAGTATAGCAAGCACTGATGGCTTGTGTGATTATCTGAAAACAGACACACCACACTGACCTCTTCTGTGAGAGCAGAGGACTCTCATATTGCAGGACTTCACAGAGGGGGTGGGTTTATCGTTCCCCTTCTCCATTAAAGACGACACCACTTCACAAGTGACACGGCCCTCCAGACTCCTACCAGCCAAACAAGCAGGGTTTTTAGGCATGAACCCTTCAAGCCTCTCTGGAAGCACTGCTGTTAGCCTGCACAACTGGGAACTTGTTTGCAAAGGACAAGAACTGGGAGAGAAATCTAATTTATATGTAAATGGGTGGATGCAAATGATTTTGTGAGCTGCCCTTTAACCCTTTGCGTGGGTGAGGGCTATTTTTAGCTTTAATGATGAAGAGCAGCTCTGTGTTGTGTGTTTCAGGGCGGCAAGGCAGAGCTGAGAGCTCCCAGCTCCAGCAGTTATGCAGGATCAGCACAAAACCCTGTGGAGTAGGGAAGTGCTCAGTACCCCCCCTTACACAGCACCTCCCTCCCTTATTTGTCTGCTGGCTGCCTGAGGGGGAGCATGTGGAAAGAAGAGAGAAGGAAAGAAAGGTAAACTGGTAGCTAAGCCTGCCCTAGGTGCAGGCTTTCAAACGAAGGAGGCTGCAGTTGGATCCCTGCAGATTACAGTACAAGATGTTTTCCAAAGGTTGGCTGGGAGAGGCTGCCTGAGGGACCAGTAAATTCAAGGCCCTAACAAGGGCAGAGATAAGTGTTTGAGGACCTCCAGCTGTGTTGCAGTCAACCCCATACTGGGTTTTTGCTGCCACATCCCACACTTACACTGCTTGCTCCTCCAGCTCCCCGCCAATGCGCTGGGACATGTTCTTCAGCACCCCGATGCTGCCAGAGACCAGCTCCAACTGCTCATCTTGCTGCTCCACAATCAACTGGGGCCAGAGAGAAGGGAAACGGGCAGTTACAGGTCTGCCTCCTGCAGCTGGGCTGGAACCAGCTGATCCAATGGACAGTCACTTGCTGCTCGGCCAACATCAGCTGTGAGGCCTGGGCTCAGACTTAAGCCACCAGGAATGAGGACTGCGTTCCTAAGAAATGCTGGAGAGGTGACAGCCCCAGGAAAGCCTCCATGGCATGGCATCACCATGGCACAGCAGGCTGCAGCCTCCAGACATCCCTGCAAATCCAGCCTCAGTTCAGCCACGCCACACCCACAGCTAAAGTGACTGTGGGAAGCCACATGGACTGGTCATCAAAACCTCGGCAAGGTAAGCAAGTATGGCAGAGGACACCTGGGAGCCATGCTGATGCTGTGCCTGGGAAATCTGGAACATGCTTCAGCTAACAAGGGGTTAATCCAAGTAAGACGCTGTTGCAGCTTCTACACCTAAAAATAGGCAGCCTGGCTTCATGTGCCAAAGGAGTAAGTCTGCTGATGTTTTAAGTCATTTTAAGGACAGTCATGCTAAGGATTAGATTTACCCTAGTTACCTATTTCTGAATCTGTTTATCTTCCTAGATTCAGCAGGTAAAACACATCTGGAAGCTGGGGAGGTGTCACAGGTCAGGAGATTTAGCAGAGTTTGCCACCTCTGAGAAGCTGCCTGAGTAAAGGCCTACAGTTGGCTGGGCTGCTGTACTTGGTCTGTGCCCGGCCCGGGCACTTCTCCAGGCAAACTCCCGTCAGCTGGGAAGTGTCAGCTGGGAAGTGCCTCGCCAGGGGTTCTCCCAAAGCCCAGGCTTTCTCACTAATCTCACGGTGACAAAGGCAGGAAAAGGAAGCAGGCGCGTACTCCTACTCCCAGCCTGTTCTGAGGGAGATGCACAACAACAGCAGCAAACACTTTTTAAACAGGGGAAGTTGCATAAGAGAAATGGGCTCTTTTCTGTTCGCAATGTTTCTATTCTTCCAAGGATTTCAGCAATCCTTGTACTATTACAGCTCTGCACGCTACATCTTCCAGATCATGCCTTCTAAACAGTGCAGAAGCCTCATACCTCAAGGCTTACAAGCTCAGTGCCAAGATGCATCCAAAGCTGTGCTGTACAGGAAATGCACGCACAGATACATGCCACAAGCAAAGAGGACAACTGTCAGGCTCCTGGATCCAGACTAGCCAAGGACTGGATTTTTTTTGCCTCTCACTGTCTCTCCCTTATTCCCCCAGCATTCATTTGGCAGCAAAGCTATTTATTCCGCATAGTGCCAGCTGCCTTACCTGTTGTTGTGCTTGCTGCTCCTCGATAAAGTGTGAATTTGCTAGCTGCAGCTCCCGGTCCAGACGGCTGTATTTGTCAGGTCCAGAGCTCCAACTCTGACTCCCACTGTCTCCCAGGAGTGCCTAAACAGATGCAGAAAGCCCTTAGCAACACTTTTGTGTCTGCTCACAGCCTGTCTGTAGGGTGTAGTTAGAAGGCAGACGAGGCAACACTCCTGTACACACACACACACAGCATCCCTTTCCTCCTTCTCTGTTGCTACTCAGCCAAACTGCTGTCATGGACTAAACTAATACAGTGCCAAAATGCCAGCCTGGGAAGTCTCTGCAGCCTTGTATTGCAGATATGCCTCTCCAGAAGTAGGAGAGCTGGAGCATGGCAGGAGGTCTGCACAACACAAAGGACTAGCAAAGGCTTGCTCAAGAGGCACAGCACTGTGTGCTGGGACATGTGAGCTGGGAAGTATCTGGATATACTGTGTTAACAGATGTACAACTCAAACTGAGCGCTGTGCTGCTAATGACAGGGGCTTAAGAGGGTCCGGATAAAGTACTTAACCGTTGAGCTGACAGTAAGATAGTGCAATATAAGCAGAGCAGTGCTGTATGCTTATGTTCTATGATCCAGGCTGCCTGTTGCTCCAGCAGGCGGTTCAGTTGCCAGCTTACAAGGTTACGCTTGCTCCCTGCCCTACAACCTGGACAGAAAAAAGCTTGTGCAGAGCCAGCAGAGACGTGGCTTTCCAGCTGAGTAGTCTGGTCCCTGCAAGTGGAGTAACACAAGCAACAGATGCTGGACAATGAACATGACCTGCAGGTGAGGAGCTGCACCCTGCAGCACTACGGATGGGTTAGGGAGGAGCTCTGCCCACTGGTGTGGAGGCAAGGCTGACTTGTAATGAGACCATCCTGCAGCCCCTGTTTGTGCGCAGGAGGGGGTGACCGAGTATTTGTAAAGAAAAGCAAGACAATGACCAGGTTGCTCTGTCAGGTTGAAAACAAGATGGTCTCTATGGTTCATCTGTGTCATAAGGTTCAAGGAGGGGTGAGGAAAGCTGACAGTCTGACCATGCAGGAAGCCAGCTGGACATCTGGCTCTGTCTGCCCCTGCGACACTGAGTGAGCCCCTGGTTCCCTCCAGTATGTGGCAAGGGCAGCTACTGTGTATTTAATGCTGTGCACTAGTTTGCTGCAGCTTCAATAGAAAGGCCTCTGTTTGCCAGCCTTAGCTGTGAGGGTCAGGTCAGCACTAGCAGCTCCTCAGACATGGAGTGCAGCAGCCTCTGCAGCCCTGCACAAGCCTTGTGGGCTGAAGGGAAGGCGAGGGGCTGGGAAGTGAGAGGAAGGCAGCAAGGGGAAGTCAGTTTTCCTGAACAGATGTCGCCGCGTGAGCTGGGCCATATGCTCTCCCACAGCCAGCAGGAACCTTGTGCAAAGGGAAGCAACAAATCCCAGGGAAAGCTACGGGCTTGAGCAAGGGTGTCAGGGACTTTGCTGCCTCGAGTGTTTGCCAAGCACATCAATTAGCCCTGAGACACGCTCAGGAACCAGATCTCTGCTTCTCAGTGGCTTGTTGCAGTTTGTTGTTTTTGCCACAGGTGGTAAGGCTGATGCAGAACAGATACGTTAACCGTGCACACCAGCTTTAGTGAGACTGCTCTGGAAGTCAGCTCCGGGATCTCCTTACAGCCTCCCTGTCAGCTGGGAAGGAGCACAATCTGCATCTAGTTCTATTCCTTAGATTACAAGTGCAGAAAACCCGAGACTCCTTGAGCTTCTTCCATCTTCTCACATGGCTATTATCAGAGGCAGCTGTGCAAAAGGATATTGCACCATCTTGGCTCCTAAATCCAGCAGAGAGCAGGATTACATTCACTGACATGGATTCCGAGGCGGTCTCCCCCCGAGGAGGAGGGAGATTTCCCTTTCCAAGGGATGATGCAACGCTGACAGTTGTACACAACTAGATCTGAAGACACAGACAGATGGCGAGTGCTGACTTACTGCTTTGAGAGACAGGCTTGGAAAAGGGTGGCAGCAATGTGCCTGTGAAAACCAGCTCTCCCAGGTCAGCCGAACACACACGGCCCAAACGCACAGCTCAGCTGCCACGTGCAAGCCCCTTCCCAGAACACAAGTTTGTATGGGAATCAACTACAAACAGGATATACATTGTAACAGATATATACCGCCAGTTTCTGGTTCTCACCTGCCTGTTTTTTCTTTCAGCCAGCGCTTGCATGGAGGAGTTAGACATCTGATCCTTCATATCCTGTTTGTTCAACAAAAGAAGCAGCATGTGAGCTTTGGATTTGAGGTGACAGGCAGTTCCAGAGTGTTACAGGGCTGTCTATACCCAGCAAGGCTTCTACAGGGGGAGTGAGGGAAGGCAGGTTTTCTTTGAGAATGTACAGTTTTGAAGAGTCTGGAAAGATATCAGAGGAAGTTTCACTGTAGTTCATATTGCTCTACCAATGCTAAAACCAATGCCAATGGGATATTTTGAAAATATTCCTTATGTACTACTCATTTTGCTCTATTACAACTAGAAACACTTTGATTTGTATAATAAACCAATATTCCCACTGATAGAGTGTAAGGAAGAGTAATGTTTGTTAAGGCCTTGGAAGACTGTAACCCCCTGTGCTTTGTTCCCAGGTTTTATATCGCATAGGATGAGGCAGATTTCCTGTCCTGTGGCCATCCTCTCTGTCTGTGCCTACGTTTTCTCCTACCAATTAATTTTTGCTGGGGAATTCCTGCGGAAGGTCACTACCCACAGAAGGCTCCCCATCTCGACGTAACATAGTCTAGTTTTTATAGATTAGCAAGCAGTCAATGTGATCCGGCAGAGGCTGATCCGCCAGCACAGTTCTGTTGTCACCAGAGCATTCAGGTGTGTTTTACCGTTCAGAGATGCGCAACTCATCACCCAAGAGTACCAAACCCCGTTGGTTACTTCTCACTGGCTGATAATACATGTGCTGCTGCACATCACGAATTCCCCCCTGAAAACTGGAAGTCGGCTGCACACCGCCACCAACCAGTTTGGTTTACCAGAAGGAGACACTGCTCCAAAACCCGTTAGCCAGCAGTTTTCAGCCAGGGAAAGAGGACCAGAGAACGGGCTTGCCTGATCCTGCTTGTTTGGGAGTGGACCACACCAGGGGCAAGGCAGCAAGCACGTGCCTGCTACCTGGGGCCAGCGCGGTTTCAGGATCAGTTCCCAGGTAAGCCTTAGGAACTTCATTCAGACCACAGGACTGCAGGTGGGGTAACAAGCCTGCTGCCAGCCACAGCAATGCATTCTGTGGAGCAGGAACATCAGAGTCATGAGGGGAAGCAGAAACTCAGTGTAGCTATTAATAGAGAGAAAACTTCCTAACTAGCAGCTTGTTACCAGGCAGTGAGGCTCTGGGGAAGACATTTCTTCTCTTTTTATTGCTACCAAGTTGTTAAAATCTCCTTTTTGCTTCTGAAGTGTGAGCTTAAACTAAAAAAAAGTCCTGAGTTAAAAATAAATCTAGTGGTTGCTTGGACTATTTTTCAGGGGTAGGAAGTTAAAGTCACCATGTCAATAACACCAGGCTCTAACCATCTGCCAGTGTTCAAAGTGGTCTCCCTGTTTTGGAAAACTAGTGCTACAAGTGGTCAGGACTGTTGTGATTTCCCTTAACTCTCAAGGGAGGCTCCAGCCTCCCCCCTGCATCGCAGTGGGGTCTTTACTCTTCCCCCCCCAGTTCCCAGGGTCAGTGTTGCAAGAGAGGTGTAAAGACTTCCAGGGACAGCAGCAAAAAGGAGGGAATGCCATGAGACACCCACACCCTCAATTTCACCAGGGCAGCCCCAGGCAGAAGCACATGGGGAAGAGGAGGAAGTCTTGGACAGAGCAGGTAGCAGGTTTATTCTCTCTGCTCCCAAGCTTGCCTTTTTTTAGCCACCTAACCACCTCCCTGCCTTCCCCATCTCTGACCCCAAGCCCACATTCCTTACCCTGACCACCTGCCGTGTGCTGGTGATGAAGGCTTTCCTGATGCCCAGCTCCGTCGCATCGAGGTTGAACTTCCGCGGGTTTGCCTCAACAATGCGTGGGCAGCAAGTCAAGGAGTCCCCGGAAGCGGTGTTGGGTACACACATGGACACACAAAACCCCAAGCGTGCCAAATGGCCATTGTTCTGTGCCTGTTCCCAAAATTTGATCAGCAAAGTACAGAACACTGGACAGAAGAACAGGCATGGCAGGAATGTACTGTGCAGTACACGCATCAGCGGTAGGTTCCCCTTTTCCATGTTTTTTTTTTTGGTTCTGTGATGCTGTGCAGCGCTTTCAGGAACGCTCAGATGAACACAAGGGAAAATGAGTATTTCTGGAAGCTAGCCTAGAGTATGACTGACTCCGCAGAAATTCAGATTCATACAACACAATAGGCTTTCTAGAACAAAGAATCTTAGAATATACCTTGTTAAAAGGGAAATAAAAAGGCAAAGGGAAAATCCTTGCCTTAATTTCTTATCGGCAGTTTGAGAAGAGCCAGTGTAAATGTAAAATTCAATCCCAAACAGTCCTGATTTCTGAAAAAAATGGCAAGCACTAGTAGTTGGGGGTTTAGTACAACTTGGGAACCGCAAGCCCCTACCTCCAAAGGACCACAGAAAGGATATTAATGGTTTCATCCAGGTCTTCCAGGTCCCACTCAATGCTCCGCAGGTTGTTCCTGAGCTCATTTGTGGTCCAGTCGATTTCTTCTCTTGTGGCGATGGAGGGATCCTGCAAGAGCTCTGTCCACCTCTGGAAGAGCCCCTGGGCAGTGTTCACAGCTTTCTGCACCTCCCTGCAGCCGGAGTGAGCGAAGAGAAGCCAAGGAATTACCATCACCTGCCCAGCAGCAGTGACACTGGGACTGCCCCATGTCCAGCTCAGCAGGGAAGCCACAGCTTCCTCCCAAACATCTTTCTTTCGAACAACTAGTTTGTTTTGTAAAATAAGGATTTGCCCTACCTCCTGGACGAACCTGTCTCTTGCTGCAGCACAAGGCGCTGAGCAGCAACAACTTACAGCTATTAATGCTGTAAGGGGACCTATTTCTTCAGGGGAAGTGCACACAGGCAAGCCAGGGCAGAGGGTCTGAAAGAGGCAGCTCTTTGGCAATCCATGTTTTGCATTCCTCTCAACAGTTTTCCTCTGAAGGCTCTTGACTACCCATGTAAGATACCCCAAGGGTACACAGAGTTACAGGAACTGTCCCCACAACATGGCCAGGCAGGCTGTTGAGTGCAGCACTGTTTATTTTAATTCCGCGTTTAAAAAAATACACAGCCCTACTATGCTGGCTTAGGGAACACAAGTTTTTTCTGCTGCTCTAAGCTCTTTTGGAGAGGAGTGCATTCACAGCAGGGGAAGGCTTTGCTGACAGCACTGCTCTTGGGCAAGCAGGTTTGTAAATTTGGGTGGTGGGCCCTCAGTGTGGTTATCTGTTTTTACAAACTCTGGGATCCTAAGCTGTGAACTGCTCCCCCAGGTTCAGAGGGAGTTGGGATGAGGAATGAAGTCGAGACCAGACTGTACTGATGCGAAAGGTGGCCACCATGAGTTTGCACACAGCACCCACGGCAGATGCAGGCGTTTCACCCCCGTGAAGGAAAGCAGGCTAACATCAGGAGAAGCTCAGGACAGATGAGATGAGCTCACACCCTGCAGGGGTGCCAGGACTGCAGCTCTCTACATTACACCAGGGCCTGAAGTCCTCAAACTGCTATCTGAGCTGCAGTTCTCAGTGCCCCAACGCGCGCCCCTCCTCTTCCCGCACGCCCACGGCTCCGAGTCTGCCACATCTAGTGCCCTAAAGTCAGCAACCCACACTGAAGATCTGGAAAACTTCATTCCCTACACTACTTGCCAGCAGTGCTTTTGCTTTTGTGTTTGGTTTGTGGTTTTTTTTTTTTATCTGAACACACTTGTGGAAGTACCCAGAAGCAGGAATGTAAAGCAGAGCTGGATGTCCTCCGATGGAGAGAGTTACAGACACCAGGAAAGCAAGGTAAATGCAACTCTGGTTGGCTCCACCACCACCAGCCCCTCAGACCTGCCAGGTAAAATTAACTCTGGGAGCGGCAGCACATTCCCTCTCCCCTCCCTGCCCTTCCCCAAATGCCGCAGGAATCTCTCTGGAAAGTTTGACAGGATATTTGCTCCCCACCCATGGCGACTCCTAGTTTTTCCCCTGAGCACCGGTTCATCCCGGCAGAGGTACTCGCCTTCCCTGGCTGCACTAGCATCCCGTCCCACACCTCCTGCTCTCCTGTGTCTTTCCCCACCACGCCCATACGAGCCTCTCTGCTGCTCCTCAGCCCTGTTACATTGTGACACGGATCAGAAGACCGTCCCCCAGTCAACCTGAAAGCGGCCCCAGGCTGTGTTCTGAGACTGAAGTGTTTTCACAGAATCACAAAATAGCTGGAGTTGGAAGGGACCTCTGGAGATCATCCAGTCCAACTTCCCTACCAAGGCAGGGTCACCTGGAACAGGTGCCACAGGATGTGCCCAGGTGGGTTTGCAATGTCTCCAGAGAAGGAAACTCCACGACCTCCCTAGGCAGCCTGTTCCAGGGCTCTGCCACTCTCAGTGTAAAGAAGTTCTTCCTTAAATTGAGGTGGAACTTATTGTGTTTGACTTCATGGCCATTGCTCCTCATCCTGCTGCTGGGCACCCCTGAACAGAGTCTGGCACCATCCGTTTGGCACCCACCTTTGAGATATTTATGTGAATTGATGAGATGCCCTCTCAGTCTTCTCTTTTCCAGAACAAACAGGCCCAGCTCTTGCAGTCTCTCCTCATTAGACGGATGCCTCAGACTCCAAATCATCTTTGTGGCCTCTGCTGGACCCTCTCCAGCAGCTCCCACGGAGCTACTTTTACCCCATTATGCACAGTTTTCCCTTGACCACCTTTGTCTTTGCCTGTGTTCCGTCTCCTCTCAGTTCGCTTCCTCCCACGGCCATTGTCCGTCCCACAGCCTGGTCCCCGCTCCTCTCCCCCTTTTCCCCCAGGACACCGCGGCTCGCCGGGGCTGCCAGCCCCGAGCCACCGGCCCCGCGGTGCCCGCTGCCCCCGGGGCCGCACCTGCCGCCAGGGCCGGGGTGCCCCTGCAGAGCGCTGCGGAGGCCCAGCCTCGGCCCGGCCCCTGCCCGCCTGCCCCCGGCGCCTGCCGTGCCCGGCCGCCACCGCCGGGCCCCCGCGGTGCCCACACGCAGCCCCGGGCAGCGAGAGGGGGCCCGGCCGCCATTTTCCCCCACGCACAGAGACCCCCCGCCCGCCGATCGCTCCCCTCTCCGCGGGCCTCCCGCGCTCCGGGCAGGCCGCGCCTGCCCGCTCCGCGCCCGGGAGCGCCCGCGGCCCCTCCTCCGTCGCTCCGACCGTGCCCCGGAGCCCCCCGCGGGCGGCGCTCACCCCTTCACCACGAAGAAGGGGTCCTCCATCGACATGGCGCTGCCGCCGCCTCACGCCGCGGCCGGCCAGCAAGCCCCACCCCACTCCGCCAGGCCCCGCCCACGACACGCCCCCACCAGCGCGCGCCCCCGCGGCACCGCCCGTGGGGGCGTGGTCGGTGACGTCACGCCGCCGTGGCGCGCCGTGCTGTCCCGGCGGAGCGGTCCGGGATGCGCTCGGGATGCGCTCGGGAAGCGCTCGGGAAGCGTGGGCGGTTCGTGCCGGGGCTCCCCCCTCCCGATAATCACATACACCATCAGTCAGGCGGGAAGGGACCGCACCGGGTCATCTGGTCCCACCTCCCTGCTCAAGCAGGGTCATCCCAGAGCACATGGCACAGGATTGTGTCCAGGCGGTTCTGGAGTATCTTCGGTGAGGGAGACTCCGCGTGCTCCCTGGTCTCTGTTCCAGTGCACAGTAAAGAAGTTCTTCCTCATGTTGATGTGGAACTTGTTGTGGATCAGTGTCTGCCCGTGGCCTCTTGCCGTATGGATCAGCACCGCTGAGCAGAGCCTGGTCCATTCTCTGCCCCCTCCCTTCAGACACTGACAGTCACTGATGAGGTCCTCTCTGAGTCACCTCTCTCGGTCACCTCTTCTCGAGGCTGAACATGCCCAGCTCCCTCAGCCTTTCCTCCTAAGAGAGATTCTCCGGACTCCTGACCAGCTCAGTAGCTCCCCACTGCACCTGCTTCAGGACATCCATGTCACTCTTGTACTGTGGAGTCCAGAACTGCTCACAGCTGTGGCCTCGCCAGGGCTGACTAGAAGGGTAGGATCACCTCCCTCGATGCCCTAGTCTCAGCAGCCCTATCACGACAGAGGTGGATCTGTATTCCTACTTAATGCCTTCCCACAACAGATTGAGTCACCAGCATTACTGTGCCACCAGCAAGACAGTGCAGAAGATGGTGTACGTCCCATTCCTCGTGTTATGTGAATTAATAATCTTAATTTAAAAAAAAAAAAAAAGGAAGAACAAAGAGCAGCCTTCTTAGTGAAGAGAGGAAGTGAGGTAAGGAGTTCAACCACCATCTCCTCACACACCTGGAGTTAGGAGCAGTATTGTCCACACCAGACTATTTTGTGTGGAAGACATTTTGTGCTTTATGCCAAACCCGGGACAGTAACTTCTTTCTCCTTCACAGGATTTGCAGTCTTACAAACCTCACACAAACCAGCCAGTCAGCCTCTACACCCAGGCTCATTGGCCACGACACAAAAACCTATGCTCAGGTGTGGAGAAAATCCAGAAAAAGAAGGGTTCCCCACCATTTGACTGCTCTGCACAGGCACAGGGATCTCCTGCTGAAAGGGTTTCCTCTGCCTATTCTGCACCCTGCATTGGAGGCACCTTTCTCACTCTTTGCTTATCCGCTATCTTAGTTGATGAGTAACATGCACTTGCCAAAAAGAAGGGGAAACTTCCAGCCAGAGGGAAGCTCCAACAGCTCTCCCTGCAGCAGTCTGAGGCCTCACGTCCCTCTCACCCTACGTGCCATCCGACATCACCCATCCTGCCCCGGGCTGGGGTCCCCACTATGGTTCCCAGGAGGAGCAGCTCATCCAGGCCGTGTACCAAGCCATTGTGGGAGGAAAAAGGAGGGGGCAACAGGCAGTCTGCTCAGCTCCTGCTGCCCTTCCTGCCCCAGGAAGGCACAGGCACCATTTCCTTCCTCCTGCCTTGTGCGGGGTGAGAGCAGCCCTGTATTACTTGGCTTTTGTCCATTCCAGGGTGAGGAACCCTCCCTCCCTGACTCCCATCTCTCCTAAATCTCTGGGCTCTGACAGATGCGAGCACAGGTAGCCCTGGGCTTGGAGCAGCTGACAGGAGGGGAAGGGAACCTGTAGCGTGCTGGGGGATGTGCCCATCCACATACACACAGCAGAGATCCCTCTGCATAGGGCTGTCCTTGCCTAACTCCCATGGGACAGTCTGGCACAACGATTGATTTTGCAGAGGTTTGGCCAGGAGGATTGCCCCAAATTTTGACCGAAGTGCACACCCCTGCCTGCGCTTCCCAAACATGGCAGTGATCCAGCATCCCAAACAAAGGCAGTGCCAGTTCACTGAGGGAATGGGCATGAACCCCACCGGCAGAGGTGCCTCCTCAGCATGGGAACTGGATAGCTGGCTTTTGCAATCCCAGGACCTTTCCTCACCAGTGTGGGGTGGGAAGGCTGTGGCACATGTTGAACCGGTTTCTGCAGTTTTGGGGGGTGAGAAATCCTCCTCCTGCTCCGGCCAGCCCCACACCAGGTGTGGTGCAATAGGTGGCAGTTTTAGGGTTGGCGTTCGCTGGCCGTTCCTTGCTGCGTCTTGGATGGTTTTCCCACGCCGGCAGGTTTTGGGATGTCCCTGCCAAACGTGTGCTGAGCATGGGAGGTTCCCTCCAGGAACAAACAGAGTGCCAAGGAGTCACTGGGCCAGTTTGTCTGTCCCTGTCCCCCGTAGGCCTTGTACACCCCAAAGCCTCATGATCCTCCCATGACTTCTGCATGTGCATCGCCTGAAACATTCATGACATTGGGAACAAAAAAGGGAAAAGCTCCCATAGCCTCTTCATAGCTAGGAATTTCAGAAATCCTTTAATAAATTATGTGAGC
Source organism: Myiotriccus ornatus (assembly GCA_036023395.1). Taxonomy (NCBI): domain Eukaryota; kingdom Metazoa; phylum Chordata; class Aves; order Passeriformes; family Tyrannidae; genus Myiotriccus; species Myiotriccus ornatus. The sequence continues at coordinate 29,004,156 of JAYRBT010000005.1, read as the reverse complement.
ACTTTATTCACTGACTTGAAAAGGGTTTCTTTTTTTTTTTTTTTTTTTTGCCGAATCATTTAGGTTGGAAAAGACCTCTAAGATCATTGAGTCCCTTTGTGAAAAAGCATAAAGCTTCACAGAGCTGTTGAGGGCTGAAGGTAAGGTGGTTTATTTACTGAAATTTAGGGAAGTTGCAAACTTTCCAGGAATAAAAAAAGACAACCTGGTCTTTGATGCTGGAAATTAATTTATGTGACGTAGTAAATGATTTAGATTTTCACCTGAAAGCCACTCCAACTGTGCTGCTATGTATTTTTCAGAAGGAGGGCGTGTGCCTTGTGGGAAGCTCTGATTTTGGGCTTGGAAGCAGCGAGGAGAGTTTCAGGAGCTTTTTGGAATGCTCAGCTAACCTATTCCTCCTGGGAGAGGTGTGCTGGGTGCACGGCACACAGCTGCAGAACTGGTCAGGAAAGATCTGATGAAACACTCCTGCACCAAAAAGTGCCAACTCGTCAAAATCCCAGCTGTCTGCAGGAAAGAGCTGGGCTCCCTGGAACTTTTATCAGGAAAATCTCTGTGGCGTGTGTGTACACGCACAGGGGTGTGTGTGTGATCCCACACCAGCCTGCTGCAAAGAATATGTGTCTGGTGACTTTTCCTCTCAGGGAAAAGCTGCACTGGTTTGAATTTGGATCTATGAAAGCAGAGGGGACTTCTCCCCTCCCCCCCTGAAGAAGTTTTACAGCTAAAAGAAGAAGTGATAAAGGGTTTCAGATGCTTTGGTGTTTTTCCTCCTTGGTTGCATTTTCAGTGAAAATTGAAGATTTTCAGTGGTGATTTTAAGAGGATTAAGACAGTGATAGCGACACAAAACACTGGTCTGTAGCTAAATATTCAGGGTTGTGGTGGACAGTGAGGGTTTACATCAAATCCTGAGGGGTTTCATCAAATCCTACCCACTCATGGCCTCTCTGTGTTTGTCCTGAACCTAATTTTTTACAAATCCTTGGGGGTTTCACTGGGAGGCACAAAGGGAACAGATGACACGAGGCTCAGCCTGTGATATGGTGACCTACAGGGGCAGCTCAGAGGTGTTAAAAGATAAAAAAAGATGATGAGAGGTGACTGCTCCTTGCCAAGAAGGCTTGGATGCTCGATGCTCCCAGTGGAGCTGACGGAGCAGGTTTCCTTAGCCTTGCACTTATCTACGAAGGAGAGAAACCTGACCAAAGCTTCTCCTGGGGGTTGTGGCTGTCTCTCATGGGCTCTCGCTGTCTATCAGAGCTGTTTCTGTGCCACAGCCATAGTCTCAGCTGTGTTCCTAACAGTGCAAGGCCTGCGTGCAGCGCAGACTGACAGCGCATCCGGACATAAATGGTAAAAATGCCATCAGATCTGTCATAAATGAACAAATGCAATGTGATAATCCCTGTTAGGATGCAGGGAGACTGTTCAGAATAAGGGTTATTTTGGAGAAAATTAATTTTCCTCTTTGCAGTGCATGAGCAATTGGTTATTTAATGAAGGTGAAAACGAGAAATTAAATTGGGGAAAGGTGGCATTGCTTTCTGCCATGGGATGTCAGGGGTGCTGAGAGCTTACACGGATCCAAAGAGGGGTTGTTAAATTGCAGGACTAGAGAGGTGCTGGAACTGCTGGAGCCCTTGTTACTTACATAAGTGAGTGAAATTAGAAGGAACTTTTCTCCAACAGCCTTTCCCTATAATCTTTCTTGTTATCCCTGTGTCCACGGATGACTTCTCCAGGACTCCAGGCTCCCCACAAACCAGGTGAAGGATGAGGCAGCTGGAGGAACATCCTTACAGGAGGGAAGGGGCACAGATCAGCAGGAACAGAGGCAGCCAGTGCCTGCTGGCAGACACAGATGTTTTATTTTTCAGTTCTCCTTGATGGTGGGAGGAGGGATTTGACACAGGGAGGATCTGCTCTGCCCTTGCTGCTCTCAGTGGTGGTTGCTGTTCTGTGGTGTGATTTTTTGGCAAGTCTCAAAGACCCTGATCCCCCTGGGGGTCCTCAAAGGAAGCAGGAAGTGGAGCGGGCAGCCTCTCCTAGGGTAACAAACAGCTCCATGGCTCCAGAGCATCATTGTGCAACCTCCCTATCAGGCCCAAGTGGGAAGCAGTTGCACAGAGGACACATCTGCACTCTGGGGCGTGCAGAGGGCTGCAGCTGTCATTTGCCCGATGGCTACAAGGAAGGTGACATTGAGATACAGGGAGAGGGAAAAAAAATAATTAAGCTGAGACTCCTCTGGGCAGAGGATGTACCCTGTGGATTGCTGAACTGTGACGGCAGCTGGCTCCGTGCGGAGTTTGCGCGATTAATTGGGGATGTTTAACCCCAGCTGCCGAGGCTGCCGCCTTCTCCAACAGAGTTTGCTCGGGAGCAAATCACTCCAGTGAAAAACACTGGCTATGTTGGAAAACCAGAGGTTCGTCTGCTGGGCTGCATCGCAGAGCTGTCCTGCTTCTTTTCCCCCTGGACACAAGGCAGCCTTTGGAAGTGGGACAGGACCCATTGCAGACATATCAGAGAGGGAAAAAAAAACATACAGGAAGGTGGACTACAATAGAAGGGTTGTCTGATAGGAAACCCCAGACAAATAAATGCATTTTTTTTCCCCCAGGAAACCCAAACCAGTTCCATAAGCCACTGAAAGATGTCGGGCCACATTTTTCCAAGGGAAATGGCTGCCCGAAGAAGCTGATAGCTGGGAGTGGGATTTTTTCCCCCCCTCTTTGTGTTTGGAGAGGTTGCAGGAGGAGTAGCAATCTAATGGGCAGGGGCTCCAGGTCACAAGTCTTCAGAGGAGGGGAGGGAAATCCCAAGCCAATGACTCAGAGTAAGGGAAGGGAAGGGAAATTTTAAATCATTAGTGTAGGGGGAAAAGGAGGAATCCCAGGTCACTGGGAAAAAAATACAATGCATAGGAGAGAGTCCTGCCTGCCTGGGGTATCAACACTATAATCTCTGTCGATGGGAAGGGGTTTTTAACCCCAGAAAAATCCTCTGCTTTCTAGTATGTGGCTGTGCTGCAGGCTCACACCTCACTGTGGTTTCAGGGCGAGTGACGGAGCTGCTTCCTCTCCTTTGGGTTTAGGTCTGTATTGATTTGTATTTGTTTCACTTGTGTTTGGTTTTCATTCAACAGCAATAGTGGTTGGCACTCTTGGCTCTGTTTTGGGAGGTTTCCCCGCTCTTCTGACCTTATCTTCTCCAAGCACAGATAAACCAGTGCAGTTGGGAACCCTGGGGAATTAGTTACCGATATCCGATTGCGGCAGGTCCAGACCACATCCATGCGAATCATCGATATTTCTGGAAAAAAACCCAACCACAAACAACCCTCCTCTTCCACCTCCTGAGCACTGCATGGGTCCCTCACAATTCAGATGTTTATTCCCATGCAGAAATGAACTCAAGCTGTGGATGGATTCCCATTTGGAAATGTTCCTCCCTGCCCTGTTTCGTTTACGTCAGCAATCGCTGGGGATGAGCCGGGGTCTCCTTGAGTCTTTGGCTGTCCTGAAGCTCTGTTTTTGCTGCAGACAGGCAGCTGCTGGTGCAAAGGCTTTTGCCCCAACCCTGCTTTTGGTGAGGGACATCTGGTTGATTTGTTCCTAACCTCTTCCCAGGAAGGGTCTAACTCACAAATCCTGGTTTGAATTGAAGACAGAAGGGCTGATGCACTGCAGTGCTGCTGGGACAGCCAAGGGAAGTGATGGATGGGTTCAACCTGTGCTTTGAGGAGACCTTAATTTCACCATCCATTCTCCCAGGAAGGTTTTGCACCTCTTTACTGCACATGGCTTCCCGCTGGGGCCTGGCCCGCACATTTGGTGACAGGGAGGGGCCGGCGGGGGGGGGGAGTGTGTGGGGAGGGGGACAGGCTCTGCCGTAGGAACAGGATCTTGCTAACCACATCCTCATCCCACGGCCCCAGGTCGGGGTGGCCATGCTGTGCACCAGATGGCTGGGCCAGGACGGTCCCCAGCCACACCGCCACCGCGTGGGATGAGGCTAGAGGGGGACGGGAGAACCCCCATGCTGCCAGAGCTGGGGATGCAGGCAGCCGGCTGTGGATGCAAACCCGGCATCCCAAGCTGCTCCCAGCCAAGATGCAACCGCATGAACCCCCAACGAGCTTCCCGGCGCCGACCTCCTCTGCTCGCCGTCGAAGGCGACTTTAAACGGCTCCAAAAGCACCCGGTGGTGTGCGCGCAGTCCTCTGCAATTATTATTTGTACCACAAGCTGCTTCCTCCCTCGAGCTGCTTTTATCTCGCTTTGTTTTCCTTTCCAGGTGGGGCCGTGGGCTCCTCGGCCTCCGGGGCTGCCTCCTCTGCAGGCTCTGCCGGCCGCAGCTTGCTGGCGGAGAGGCCACCTTTGTCTGCCAGCCAGCCCATCCGCCCTCCTCCTCCTCCTGCCAGAGCTATTTCGGGAAACAGCAGCTGAGCCGGAGGATTGTTAATTGTTCGTCAAACCCCTTTCCAGCCTGCTTGGATCACATGAGGAGATTAGAGCGCCCGTCACACCCTTCTCTCCGCCTCCTTCTCCCGTATACCCCCCGACCCGGCGGGATGGGGGGCAATGCCCCTCCTGCGGGCAGACAGACGGACACGAGGTGCATCCAACTGCCCGGGATACTGATCCCACCGAGGAGACGGCTCCAACGCCGTGCCCAGCTGTGGGAATCACGGGGATGCCAAGCCGGGGCTATCACAGAGGTGCCCTGTTCGGAGGGCAACCCCAGCGGGATCACCTGCCAGCGGGGCCGCTGCGGTGCAGGCAGGAGCCCAGGGCAGGCAGGAGCTCAGGGCAGGCAGGCAGACAAAGCCACCCCAGGCGCTGACCTCAGAAGCTGCCATGTGACTGCCTCAAACTTACTAAAGCATGACATCAGCCTGGGAGGGAGCGGCAGGGCTGCCACCAAAATACCGCCAGGCTTCAACCGGCCGCCTGCTCGCTGCCGGGGCTGCCTCTGCCTGCACTGCTGCTCGTCCTCTCTCCCCTTTCCCTTCCATGGTTCCCTCCCCGCCAGGGGAATAAAACTCCATATCTTGGCAAGGGGCAGGAAGAGCAGGCAGGGGCAGGAAAGATGTCAAGGCAGGGCTTTGGTGCCCAGGGAATTACGTGCTGAGGGTTGTGCCCGACACTAGGCACGGTGTTGGTGGGTGAAACCGGTGGTACTAGGTACAAGTTCTGCTCTCTGACATCCTGCACCTCTGCTCCTCCCTGCTGGCTCTCTGTTTGAGCACTGAGGGGAATGTGGGACCGCTCACTACCACTCCCCATCCTGCTAATCCCTGGCCAGGGCAGGGAGAAGCTGCTGGCCCGCCTGCTCCTAGTCAGAGTAGGTAGCCAAAATGCAGTGACTGGAGAGAAATGGTGCCTCATGCCATCAGGGTGAGGTGGTGAGCAGCAGAACAGGTCAGTCCACTCGGCACCTTCACCCAGCAAATCTCCCACGCTGTGTCTCCTCCACCTGCACTTGGCTTTTTCCAGCCAGTGAGATGACTTTGCACTGCTGCTCTTCATCCGGCATCTGAGCCGGGATATACCTGGCTGAGACGGATCAAACCTGACTTTATCCTTCTGACCCAAATCACTGTTGCTTGAGGATGCAGGTGCCCCAACCCTGCAAACAGCAGTCCCAGGGCAACACACCCAGTGATGTACAAGTCTCTTTCCCGCAGCACAGCAGAACACTGTGTCACTGAGGGGACATGGGTGGCAAGCAGCCGTGCAGGCTGTGGGCCAGGAGCCATGACTGCAGTCCCAAACATCCAAGCCCAGACCTGCCCTGGCTGGTTAGACTGACCCGAGGGCTTAGGCCAGGGTGTTGCCAGCCCTCCGAGGTGTGGGGAGCAGGTTTGGCAGGTCTGGGATCCCTTGGTTCCCACCACTGGGACTTGCGTCCCTTTGGCCTCCCACGCCGGGTGTGGAGGGGACAGCCCTGCTCCCTGCGGTCAGGAGAGGCTTGCCCTGGTGTGGGCAGGAGGAAAGCTGGGACCAGCTGTTTTGGACAGTGTTTTGGCTGTGTGGTCGGGCATGCTCTGGTCTAGTCCTTTCAGACAGCGTGGCAGATTAGGTGGAGGAGGTGGGCATTTCGAGATGTCAGCCCCCAGGCTGACAGGTGTCCAACACCCAGAGAGTGTCACTTGAGGTTTTCCTCAAGGTATGTTTCAGCAGGAGGAAAACATGCAATTGTTCTGAGTGTGAGTTTTTTGTTTTTTTGGGGGGGCAGAAGGCTCTTGTTATGTCAGCTCTGTCTTGGTGTGCCTGAATCTTCACCTGTTTTTTGTTACCACTGTGACAGCCGTCTTCTTGTCCTTCCAGCAAACCAGGACATGGTGGCAGATCCTGCTGGTAAAACACCATGACAGGCTGTGGCTTTCCTTTTGGGGGAGTCTGTGGTTTAATCCCTTGTGAAAAAAGGGATCAAAGTGAGTTGTCATGTGCCACTGGGAACAGAAACTGATACTCAGGGGCAGCACATTGAACTTCCTTAATTTTGGGCCCTTTCACTTCTTTCCTTGCAAGTGGTGGTTACTCCTTGGTAGATGAAGGAGAGTCTCCACTCCAAGCCCTGAAATACCCTCCAAGCTTTCTTGGAGGCTTCCCTGGTGCCCGGAGCTGTGTCTGGGGGTAACTGTGTTGTTCCCTGTGTCCCCCAGCTACGGGGCTGCTCCTGCCACCAGCTCTCACAGCTACAGCCAAGTGAGGTTTCAGTTCCCAAACAAAGTGCTCCAGTCTGCCATGGTCCCCATCACCCCTGGAGATGCTGATGGCCTGTTGTCCTCCCCCATCCTCCCTTATAGCCACTTTTGGATTAACCTCTTCTACCCTGGGATTTCTGCAAGCTTCTATGCCAGAACCCTGGAGCAGAATTCTACCTGGCAGCTGGGCAGGGATGGCTTTCTGCTCCATGTCAGGGCAGATTTTCCTCGAAATACTCAAAGACACATTTCCCCCTCCAGCCAACACCAACACCAGCTCATTCTCTAACAAGAGAAGATGTCAGAGACAGGCTGAAATTGCGGGAAACCTTTCTAACCCGACAAAACAGGGGTTGCTCTTGGTTTGATTTGATTTTTTTCATTTTATTTTCTCTCTCCAGGAGCGTTTCAGTCGCTGTGGCCGAAACCCCCACCGCCGCCGGTCGCTCTGACCGAGCCCGTGCGGAGTTCGGCGAAAGCGGCGGGTACCGCCGCCGGTGTGGGGCCCACCGCTAGCCGCGCGCCGGCGTTGCCGCTTTAAGCGCCCTCTCCGCGGGGCGAGCTTTCGAACGCGCTGCCCCGCGCTGCCATTGGCCGCCGCGCGCGCGCGGGGGCCAGCCGGCGGTTGGAGCGGCCGGCGGCGCGCCCTGATTGGCCGAGGCGGGAGCGGTATAAAAGGCGCGCGGGCGCGTGGGCTTGCTCAGTGTGCGGCGCGAAGGGGCGGCGAGCGGGGCTCGGGTGCGCCGCGAATCGGCTCCCCCCCCGCCTCGGCCCGGCGCGGAAAATCCCACCACCCCGTCGCCCACCCGGTTTTCCCCATGGAGTTCAAGCTGGAGGCGCACCGCATCGTCAGCATCTCGCTGGGCAAGATCTACAGCGCGCGGGGCCAGCGCGGCGGCCTCAAGCTGCACAAGAATCTCCTGGTGTCGCTGGTGCTGCGCAGCGCCCGGCAGGTCTACCTGAGCGAGCCAGGCTGCCCGCCCGAGCCGCCCCCCGCCGCCGCCGGGCCCCCCGAGGAGGAGCCGGCGCCCCCCACCGCTGCCTGGGCGGCCGAGCCGCCGCCGCCGCCCCCGCAGGACGAGGCGGTCAGGGACTGCCAGGGCCCCCGGCCGCGGCGCTGTTGCTGCGGCGAGGAGAACCGCGGGGGCTGCGCCGGGGCCCCCCCTCCGACGCACTGCCCCCGTAAGCGGAGCGCCGGCGAGCGCGGCCAGGCGGGATCCCCGGTGAAGAAGCCCCGCCGCGAGGAAGAGGAGCCGCCACCGCCGCCGCCCTCGCCGCCGGGCGAGCAGGAGGACATGGAGACGGGTAACGTGGCCAGCCTCATCAGTATCTTCGGCTCCAGCTTCTCGGGACTGCTCAGCAAGGAGCCCAAGGGCCGCCGGCGGCCGTCCCTGGACGGCGGCGAGGCGGCAGCGGGCACGGCGCCCGCCGAGGCGGCGGCCGAGACGGGACAGATCTGCTGCGATGAGCCGGTGCTGCGGACCCTCAACCCCTGGAGCACGGCCATCGTGGCCTTCTGATGTTCCGGCCGCAGAGACTTGGCCCTCCGCCGCGGGACGGGGGGCCCGGAGGTGACACCCACCCACCCGGCGCGGTGGGGCTCCGGCGCCCTGCCCCGCCGCACGGGAAGGACCGTGGGGCAGCGGCGGCAGCGCTTCCCTGTTCCCCGCCCGGGTCCCGGCTGCCGGCACCCGCCCTGGGAGCGCCCCCGGCCCTGCCCTCCCGGAATTCCCCTTCCCGGCCGGGCCGCCGCCCTCCGCGGCGCCCGGGGGAGGCTCCTCGGCTGCCGCCAACCCCGGGGGCGCCCCCGCCGGGTGGTATTTTAAGCTTGGAAAGTATTAAGTTTATTAAATAAAAGTCTCTATTTTGGAAAGGTTTTAGGTCAGAACTATTACATGGTGCTTTTTAAAAGTGTTTTATTGAAAGAAACGAAGTTTACAGACGCTCTGACGGAAAGTCCTTGAGCCTGTTTGTTAGGCTTGGTAATTCCCGGTCTTTGTTGTATAAAGGCTTGGGACTCCCGTAGGGATTTTTGTACAGTGTTCTCCTTCAGTGATGTATCATGTTTTGTATAAAATGTAATTTTACGTGTACAACACGTATTAAATATTTTCAACTGTATGAGCCTAGTTCCTGTTTGTGCCCCGCTGGCTCGGGAGGGGGGGAGTAGGGCAGGCAGCAGCCGGGGTGTGGTTCTGCATGTCTGTGGCTGGATCCACCCTGCCTCGCCAGAGGCTTGGGGTGGGTTGGAGTCCAGATCCTCTGGAAACGGAGAAAGAAAGGGAACTTCTGTCAGGGTGCCTGGAGCCCTTCCCAGGGTCTTCCAAGTGCTCCCGCTGCTTCTCCAGCTACAGCCTTTTCCCGGGCTGGAGCTGCTGTGGCAGTTGAGGTCTTAATCTGAAAGTACCTAGTGTTCAAAGTCACTGTCTGTGAGTGGAAAGCGGTTGCTAAATCCCCGAGGAGCAACTGGGCGCAGTCTGACCAGGCCTGTGGCAGTGCTGGGCTGAGGACTGGCCTCCAGTGTTGCCTGCCCAAAGGTCTGGATTGGGGTTCTGTGAATGGATTTGTCCAGTTTGGACACAGCTACTGTTCTGCCAGAAGCATTTTTCAGTGCCTCCTCCTTGCTGTTACTTGCAGAGTAGTTCAAATGATAAATACCAGGAGGTTTGTGTTTTTTGTTTTTTTTTTTTTTTTTCTCTTTCATTATCAGTAAAGCTATAACTGGGTTAAAGTTCAGGCTCTTAGGGGTGGGGAGAAAAGTTTGGCCTCGACTTCACAGTGACTGGAGCGCCCCAAGGCGTTGTAATTAGACTGAATTGTGGGGGAATTTTTTTTCCCCTTGCTTCTTGCTGAAAGATTCACTAGAGGCTTCTCTGCTCCTAATTAATGAACTTTTCAACTGAGGATTGCATCTCTAGCAAGTCGAAGATGTTTGTGTGCTGTGAAATGCAGCCTGGGACATTTGACTGAACCTTGGGATTCTGCCTTGGGTGGGAAATGAGGGGTGACCGGTGTGAAGGTCTCTGCTCCCAGATTTTTCTATGCTGGAATAGGCATGTGGGGAGCAGTGCTGTCCCAAATGGGGGGCACTGAGCTTTCAGGGTGAGCTTTCACCTCATTTCTGTGAAAGCTGGAGTCATCAGGCTTGGTCCTTGGTTAATGGGGGGAGAATCTGTGATAGAAAAGCTGCCTGATGTGGGGTGGCTTTGAGAGGAGCTTTGTGTACTAAACTGCGTACAGTTTAGTAGCTCTCCATTCTTAGGTAAAAGCAAAAGTCCTACCATCTTAATTTTCTTGATAATTGCACTTAATGGTGACACACAATTTTAGTCTGGTAGACAACACAAGGAAATGGTGTGTGATGAGACATTTGTTTTCACTTGGTGAGCTTTGGGAGATGATGGGAAGGGACTGTCCCTGCTTCACTTGTGGAGGTGCTCTCTAGGAGAACCTCACAGTCAAACTCCCCCACCAAGGGAAAGGAGGTCACCTCAGGATCTCTCCAGTAAAAGGAGAGCATCAGGAGAAGGAGGGTGGCTACAGAGAATTATACCCCAAACTCTCCTGCTCCCTCATGAAACACCCTGCTCTGAGGGTCAGAAGCTGGGCTGGAGGATGGAAAGAGCTTTCTGGTCCTGTACCAGTAGACTTTCTTTCCAAGGCCAGGGGGAGCAGGTTTCAGTCCCGCTCCTTGTCCACCAACAGCATCCCCATGGAATTGGATGGTTTCGCCCAGCTCTCAAGTCCTGAAATGGGATGGAGACACTCCTGATCTTGGCATTTCTAAAGGTTTTCTGGGCATCCAACCCCTGGAAGATCATTTGGTCCTGTTGGTTCGTGTGTCCCTGCGCAGACAAGACCCAGCCTCCCTCTGGCACAGAACACCAGCAGCGCTCCTATCCATTAGATCTTCGCTAGAAGAGTTGTGCAACAGCTTAATTGCTGCTGGTCTCTGAAAGCAGGGCAGAGACTGCCCAGAGATGCCCACGCATTTCCCTCAGGCTGGTGTGACCTCCCGTGGAGCTACCTGAGGTGAGTGAGCAAGTTCTCACTCCCCTGGCTGATGGTCACAGAGCTGTGTCCCCGAAAGACCCAGCCCAGCTCCATCTGCTGTGCCGACACATGCCTCGCTTGCTCCCGTGGCTGTGTTTTTATGAGGTGTGGGGTTTGCTCCTGGGGACGTGCGTGTCCCCAGGGAGCTTCAGGCTGCTGTGGCCGAGGGGGCTGTTAAAAAACAGTGGACACAGGATAGCTGCTGTTGGCTTGTTAGTTACAGAGGGGTCTGCAGCAAATGAGCCTCAAATTGAAAAAAACCCGTAACAGCACTGTGTTACTTTTGAAATCAGTTTTTCTGCTCTGTTTTGTTCTTTTTCCTCACCCAGGGTTTTTTTTCCTTTTTTTATTTTTTTTTAATTCCTATAATCACTTGCACCTGAATGGGATCTGTTTTCCTTATTTCATCTGTTCCATCATGCTGCCTCAATCCCTGTACTGTTCCTTCTGCTTACGGTGCTGCCTTTAGGTTGTTGCACAGGTGAGGGTGACAGATGGGACAGATGAGCAAGGACTGGGGAATGAGCTCCGGGGGAGGCTAAACTCACTGCCCAGGCCAGTGCTGAAGGAGGGAAGAGAAGTGCGTAAATAAGCCAGATAAAAATAAAAACTTTCATCACTTGGAAGAGAGGGTGACTCCTATGGAAACTGCCTCACGGGGTCGAGGAGGATATGACTTAATGGGAAGATGGCAGGATCCTCACCTTCCCAGAATAGCAACGATGTGTTGGAAGCGCTCTCTCGGGCTGCTGCCCTTCCCCCAGTTCGGGTCAGATCCCACGGGAGAGCAGAGGTGCTGGGAAAATCCCTTAGCACAGCCGGAGGGTGGGATAGAAGCCGTGGGAGGGGCAGAGAGAGACGGGACCGTGGCAGCTGGCTGCCAGGGTGATGGTTGGGAAGGAGGGCAAACGCCAGGCTTTCACTTTTTTCCTGCTGTAATCATCCAGGAACGATCCCTGGTTGCAGCTCTGGGCGAGTGAGCTGTGGCTCTCACCAGGGATACCTTCTGGCGAGAGGGAATAATTTAAAACCTGCTCTCGCCAATAAGTGAGTGCTAATGGTGTGAATCATCCCGATCTGTAAAGGTGTTGGGCCCGGGCCAGGTGCCAGCAGAGGCTGGGGCAAGCCCGCGGGGCTGGGAGGTGATGGCATCGAGGGGCTTGCAGGAGGCTCCGGTGTTTCACTCCGTCTGCTCTTGCTCCCTCCTGGCCTGATGCAACCTGGCATCACCCGCCCATCCCTCCTTTCCTGGGGCAGGGGAAGGATAGGAAGGCCCTGCACACTCATTGCTGCAGCATCCTGTGTCAGCCCTCAGGAATCTGGCAGGCTGCTGGGAGGGAGGTGGGAGGCAGGCCAGCAGCAGGGCTGTGTGCCTGCTGGGGCCTCTCCCTGCCTGGGGAGCTGTGGGCAGCGCAGGGGTACCAGAGCATCCCCGGGGGCTGTGTGCCTGCTGGAACTTCTCCCTGCCTGGGGAACCCTGGAGGGATGCTTTGCCAAAGGCTAATCTGCAGGACAGAGGGTGTTTTTTTTCTGGGCAAGGAGGGGTGCAGGAGTACTGTGGCACAGTACAGTGTGCTCAAATGATAGCTCCAAAGGCTGAGGAGAGGCATGCCTGGATCCCCCAAACCTCCGTGCCGCCGTGGGACTTGCATCTGTCTCCAATGTACTGTGCTCGCTGCTGACGCTCTGCCAATATATATTTAGGGTGGGTGGAGGGACCCCGGTCCCCAGAGGGCTGGGGAGTTCCTGCAGGGGAGCAGGGGCTTGTCCTTGCTGCTCTTCCCGGGCAGGAAGAGGCTCCATGTTTTCCTGGGCAGGGTGCTCCAGCCCAGGGAGCGAGGGAAGGCAGTGCAGCTTCCCGGCAGGGCTGAGGCTTGCAGAAATTCCCAGGGCTTCTTCCAAGGAGTATCCAAGCCTTTGTGAGGCTGGAGTGGGGCAGAGAGAGGGGTCGGCACCGTGAGAGGATGAATGGAGCGTAGAGAAGCTGGCTGGAAGGTCCCCAGAGCTTCCTTGGCACGGAGGGACCTCAATGGGGAGAGCTATTCCAGGTCAGCACTTTTCCCGGCGGCAGGGTCAGGGGCCAGGCAAGCGCTGGGATGCGGTGACAAACACAAACAACTCCCTTCTCCTGGATCTCTGGTTGTGATTTCTGCTCCCGACATGCAAACCCTGCGGGGCCCCCCTCCCCTCTCCTCCCCAGCTGGGCAAGGGCTGGCCTGGCTGCCTAATGAAATGCAGAGCTGCTTGGGAGAGCAGGGCGGGGGGGGCGGCGGGAAAGGGCTCTGAGGTTTTGTGCCTCTGGTTTCCTCTGGCTCTCTCTCTCAGCGGGGTGATTTATTGGTGATGGAGCCTGGGGAGAGGGGGAGGGAAGGGCTTAGAGCTGCAGGCAAATAGTCATCCTGGGCAAAGGGAAAAATGGGAGGAGAGGGAGGTAAACTGTCCGGGCAGGGACTGAGGAGCATCATTTACTGGAGCTAGCTCTCCCGAACTCCCAGTTGCTCTGAGGTAGTGTTGAGTGCTTTGCACACCGAAGGACTGGCTTTGTGGTAGATGCCCTCTCCCTCCATCCCAATTTTCCCATCTTCCTACGGGCAGTGGGGGTGCTGGGACCTGCCTGCTGGCAGCTGGACTGGCTCTTCTGGCCCAGCCCAGCCCAGCCTGCAGCACTCGCTCCTCCGGTGCAGCCGAGGGGGACAGCTCATCCATTTTCCCTTTCCCAAAGAAGCCATACAGACCTTTCCCAGGCCCATGGAGAAATGGAGGTACTGGTTGCCACTGACCTGTTTTCGGGCACCTGCATGCCCAAAAAGGCACTGACATGCTCTGACCTGCCTGGCTGCAGATGCATTTGCTGCTGGCAGCTACCCCAGCTCAGACTAGCCTTACACTTAGGCCAGGCTTTAGGTTCTGCTGTGCTGCTCTGGCACTGCCAGCAGCGAGCTCTCCTCCTGTGGGATGCTCCAGTGTGCTGCTGTGTTGCAGGGTGACCTCCTCCTCAGGAGAAGCAGGCAGAGCTGCCTGTTGTTCATGCTCACTGCTCTGGCTGGGAATGTATGTGGTTTCCTAGGGGGAAGGTCTCCTCCTCCTCCTCCTCCTCTTCTTCGCCTCTGCTGACAGTGTCTGACCTCAGCTGTCGTCCCTGGTGGTGCAGGGGATTAATGTGAGCCTCGGGACAGGTTGAGGCATGTCCAAGGCAGAGGAGAGCTTCATGCGTACAGACACAGAGGAAGGAACAAAAACAATTCCCAGGGAAATATTTTCCTGCTGCTTTTCCTGGCAGCGAGCAGAGCGGGAGGAAAAGACCTCGCTATAAATTGCTTGCAGGAGACTCCAGGCCTGGGTCTGCTTTGCCTTTAAGCTTCCAGCACCCCGTGAAGCTCAGCACCCCCCACCCTCCCGACCCACACGAGGGACGGCACAAAGGGTGCTCAGCCCCCCAGGGTGCCACTCAGCATCCCCGGGCTCTGCTCAGGCAAGACATTGCCTCTGGCACCCGCTGCCTGCCAAGCTCCAGGGTGCACAGAGCCAACCCAGAGCGTTTAGAAAGCGAGGGAAAGGAACCTGCGCACCCCGGAGCAGCCACAGGGTTTGCTGGTGGACTCTGCCCTTTGCCTGCTCCGGCCTCAGCCGCCCTCGTCCTCCTCCTCCTGCGCTGTTTGCTTTGGCAAGCCCGAGGCTTCACCCTGCCAGTGGAGTCCTGCGGTCCCGGGTCAGGCGGAGCGGGGGGAAGCCAGAGGGAGGCGGCCGGAATGGAGAACAGGGAGGGAAATGGAGAAGCAGACGGCCGGCTGGGCGGATGGGACACGCCGGCCCTGCCGCAAAGGGCAGGAAGGACACGGCTGGCTCGGAAATCGGGAGGGTGGGCTGGGAGAGGCAGGAAAGGGGAACGAGGGCAGGGAGCATGTGGGATGCAGAGGTGAGAGCCCCAGTACTGCTCCAGGCTTGGTCTATAGGACCATCGTGTGGATGCCTGTTCCGTTCAGCCCTGGGCTGGGGCATCTGGCATGACATGGTGCCCTGCTCCCTTTCTGGAAGAAACAGGAGGATGCTGGCAGTGTGGCACAGTGGCAGCGGTTTCCCCTGTGCTATCCCCTGTGGAGCTGGGGTCCCAGCTGGAGTGTGGCTGGAGCATCACTAGGAAAAAAAGCGAGGAAGTGGCTGTTCCAGCCATGTCCCACTCAGGTCCTCATATTTACTCCTGCAAACCTGGGCATGGAGCAGTGCAGGCAGGTGGGCTTTGCCAGCACACATAGTGCTCCATCCCAGCTCCCTCCATCCGGTGGCACGTCAGGGGTGGTGGGAATATGTGGCAATGGAAGTGCCAAGCCAAGAGCCAGGGCAGGAGGCAGCTTTGCCCTGTGGTGCAGTGCTGGGGCCACCAAGTATCCCTGCCTTTCCTCAACCGGGTGAAGGGGGGCCTTGGGAGCAGAGCAGTGTTATGTCTCCATGGCAATGGGGCTGCTGTTTTTCAAGGCAGGAGGAATTTATGTGGTTTTTCACCCAGAATTGGCCCAGGGCAGTGTTTTACAGGAGTCAGAGTGCAACATCAACAAGCACCCACAGTCCTGTGGTGATAGGGAACATACAAGGGGCAATGGGATACCCTCTCCTCTCTGGGATAAGAGCAAAACCCCTGAACCCCAATATTGCCCCAAACCCAGGGCTGAGCGCATTGACAAACCCCAGGGCAAGAGTGCAGGGGAGGGCAGAGCTGGCCACTGCCCCTTTGCAGCATCATGTGCTCCGGTGGGAATATCCCACCCCTTGAGTCCTTGACATGGCGGAGAGGCTGGGAGAAGTCACATCCAAAGGAAGGCACAACTCCCGTGGGAAGGCAGGAGGGACGGAAGGACAGACAGGGGAGGGAACCTGGACCTTCCTTCCTGTTCTTTGGAAAAAGTTGCCCAGAGAAGCTGTGGCTGCCCCATCCCTGGAAGGTGGATGGGGCTTGGAGCAACCTGGTCTAGTGGAAAGTGTCCCTGCCCATGGCAGGGGGGGTCAAGGTCCCTTCCAACCCAAACTGTTCTATGATTCTGTGATTCCCTTCTTTGTGGTGTGGCATGGCTGGCCAGGGAGAGTTGCAAAACACTCGCTGGTGTTTTCAAGCTGGGATTTACCTTGTGAGTGGCTGTTGGGGCTACACTGCCTTTCCCAGCTCTGGCACTTGTGGTGACAGAGCTGGTGACAGCACCCATTGCCACACAGCCTGTGCCACTTCCTTCTACGCTGTGGCCCTGCCCTGTGGCTTTTCTATTAATGGAATTAAAGTCAGAGGGATGTAAACACTGACCGGAGGAAGCCCTAATGGATATTCATGGCATTGTTCTCCCATCCCTTCTTGGAGTGTGGCTGTCTCTAAAGGACAGCACTGGTGAGCCCACTGCAGGGTGCAGTTCTCCCACCCTTATCCTTGCTGAGGTTTTCCAGGGGGGAATGGATGAATTTTGTGTTGAGCCAATCTGCAAGGAGGTGGCTGGGGTGACGCATGCCTCCTGCGTGACCTTGTCTCCCTTTGGCCCTGGCAGTGCTTCCTGCACTGAAATTCCCTTCCTGGAAACAGCGAAGGAGTGAGCGTTTGCCTTCAGCTCAGGATAGTGTGACGTGATGTCCCTGGTCAGTGGCCAGGTGGGGAGGGACCAGCCACTGTGGGCTCAGAGCAGTGGCGCAGGGCTGGCTGGTGCTGGGAGAGCACGAGCAGACACTCCTCAAGGGGGTCATGACCAGGCAGGAGGGAGGGCTGTTAAAAATAAACAGGGTGGCAAGTGGCAGGAGGAAGGAGCCACCTCTCATGTCCCCACAGCCATTCCCAGGGAAGGGAGAATGGCTATAAGGCAGCACGTGCTGCCCAGTGAGCTGAGCATGGAGCGGGGCTCTGATCCCAACCCTGCCGTGGTGGCAAGGTCAGTCCCATCCCAGGTCGCTGCAGTGCCCCACACTCCTGGTCACAGCCTGCTCCTTCCCTCTCCGCTCGCAGCAGAGGCCCGGCCCTCCCAGTTTTGTGCCTGTGGCAGCCTCTGGAACTGCAGAGGTCCCACTACATTAGCCAGGCAGAGCTTCTGTGCTTTCCCTGGGTGGGGAAGCTCCCAGGTGCCGGGAGGCAGTGGGGATGGTTGCAGTGTGCTCAGCCGTGGCTCGCTCCATGCCCTTTTCGGAGCACAGCTCCAGGGGGAAGCAGCCGGTTGGCACGAGCATCCGCCGCGTCCCCCCCGGCTCCCGGCCTGCCCGGCCACGCGTTGCTTCTCCTTACATCAGAAGCGTAGGAGGCTGGAAGTGACCTTGAGAGATGGTGTGTGGCTCCGGCCCCCAAGTCAGCTCAGAGACCGCCTGGCGAGGGATGGGCCAGGCTTCGCCCTCACAGGAATCGACCCCCAGGGGATTAAGGGGCTGCCCTGCCCCAAACCCCACTGTTTTGGGGACGTATTTGACGTTCAGCGATCTGGGAGGTCTTCGGCTAAGGCGGCACTACCCCAAAACAGCTGCATTGATGCATCTGCTCAGATAAGGGGTTCGTGTCTGTAAGGACATGCTCAGGGCTGGCCAGGCCAGGTGCAACGTGCTGCTGTCATTTCCCGGAGCCGGTGGCCTGCGACTTGTCCCTACACGTACCTGCGCCGTGATTCATGTCTCCTGCTAAGGACCAGCATGAGTGCGCATGGAAATCAAGGTGAATTCCTTTAGCCATGCCAGGGGCAGAAGACTCATCTTTCTCTCACCTCTCTCCTGCTCCTCCTCTGCCCTGCAGTTCCCACGGTGGCAGCCCAGCGGGCGCTTATCTCCAGGGATGTGTGTGTGGGAACAAGGGCACTGCCCATCCCATCCATCATCAGATGTGCTTCAAAGCACTCGGCTCTGGTGGGAGGAATTGTGGGTGACAGCCTGGAGCCTCCCAAAATGCAGTGGCCAGCTGGTTGTGCAAGTGGGTGCCGACGGCTGTGTCTGTTCAGTGCCAGAGTCCCCTGGGAAAGTTGGGCTCAGCTGTGTGGCCACTCTGGGATGCAGCTCATCCGGGAAAGAGAGGCTTCAGTAACAAAACAGGTGACTTTTCAATGCTGTCACTAGCATATGAATGTCATCTTTGGGTGTAATACTTGGTGACTGTGTCCCGCTGGTGCCTGCTAAGCCCTGGGTGAGATGTGGGGAAAAGTCGGGACCTAACCGGAAGCATCTTGTAAACGGAGCTCTCCTCGTTTTGTTTCCTTGTACAGCAAAGCCCTCTTGTGGAAGCCAGCAGTAGCTTGCCAGGGAAATTCTGGCTGCTGCAATGTGCTGCTGCTTCCCAGGAAGACCCAGTCTGGTCCCTGGGACATGGTCCCCTGGCCCCATCCTGAGAGGATGTGGGACAGACCCAAATGTACCATCGCACCCCTGAAGTGCCTCGTCAGTGCTGTGTGGCTGTGTTTTATCCCGTGGGGATTCCCAGGTTTTCCCAGCGAGCTGCTGAATCTGCTCTCCTGGCTCTGTTAGGAGGTGCATGGCACCTGGATCCCTCAAAACAAAACGGGAATGAATGGTTGCAACTTTGGCTTTACTTATGGGCCACCACTTGTAAGGACACCACAAGACACCCCCAGGCTGTAGCATCTGTCACTGGGATCTGTGATGCTGGGGTGGGACAGCAGGTGCCTGCTCCAGGGCTGGTGCTGCCTGGACCTGCTCCAGACCATGTGCACATCATTACAGCCTTGGCATGGATAATTCCCCGGGGGGCCAAGAGTGGATGGTGACAGCCTATCATAGGGTGGCCTGACATAAAATAGGCCAAGCCAAGGTACTGCATAAACACTAGCAAAGCCCAGCCTTGCTGGGGCAGACGTGCTGGCTGGCAGAGCGGAAGATATCAGGCTGCTGGCTGGCAGAGGCAAAGCTGCTTTGCAGCAACTTCCCTGCCTTCCTACAGAAGGCAATGGCAATTCCTTCTGGAGGTGCAAGGTTCCTTAAGAGGGTGATCACACTGCACGGACAGGGTGGTGGGTGGGTTTGTGTTACTCTGCACGCCCTGATAGGGTCCCTGTCCTGTCCCCTGAGTCATCACTGTCCAAGGTGACACGTTATATACTCCAGTGTAGCTTGGCTCACCTGGGGGCATCAAAGTTAACAGCTGGCACCTGAGTTGCCCCCAGCAAGTGTGAGCAATGTCCTATCACTCATCATCTGTGGTCCTTCACAAACTCGAGTCACCTGCTTCAGGGAAACCTTTTTCCCCAATGCAATACAGCCGCCTGTAGAGTTGCCTCCTCCTTGCCTGAAGGCTGATGGCAGACTGTAAATATTTAGAGTTCATGTTCCTGATGTCAGCCTCTTGGCTTTCCCAGCCCACCTTCCCTGCTGGTGTCAGCAGGGGCTTGTTCCCTGGGCTCTGGGGGCTGACTTACACCCTGCTGGAGGCGATGGGTACAATATTACTTGTGGCTCTGGATGAAGAATGGATGGATTTCTGTGCTGGTGTGTGCGAGGAGCAAAGCAATCTGCAGCTCTGCTGTGACTGATTGAGAGCAGGTGATATTTGCAAGTGGGTTGTTGGGTAAGACTTTGGTGGCCAGGTGAGGCTGGTTTTTGGTGGGATGTGGAGGAGTAGCAGGGCTGGATGTGCCCTTGTTTCCCCTGTACTCACTGCAGGCATTTTGCTTAGAGCTAGGGGCATCCCGCAGCAGTGATAGCCCCGGGGTGCCGTTTGCCTTGGTGATGTCCTCTCACCCTGCAGAGCTGGGATGTGCATCCTCCGTGGCCAAGCCGGCAGATGGGGCTCCTGCCCGCAGCGAGCTGCTCCAGAGGAGGCTGGAGAGCTGGGCATCCCTGGGCAGACAGTGCTGGTAGTGACCCAGGGATGCTTGCTGTCCCCAGTTCCTCCTAAAGGGTTTTTGGTCCATTGCACAGGCTTTTTTTTTTTTTTTTTGCCTCCTCGTTATCTCACAACAGCTGAACTCAACGTTTCCTGGAGGCTTTCCTTGCTGTGCTGAGCCTCGTCACATGCATGGTTACTTGGGGTGAACAAATCCTTGACCTCTGCTCAACATTACCTGCCCCAAACTCACCTCTGAGCTGCTCCTGGCCATGCCATGAAGAGGGTCTGGAGCACACTGTGTTCTGGGGAACCTTTTCCCCTTGGAGGTGTCCTTATGGTGGAGTTGCACCATGTAGGATTTATGCAGTGAGTTGTCATAAAGTCTCCAAAGTCATAAAAATAAAAACCTCTTGGGTGTAGAATGAGGTGGTTGGGGATGAATGATTTTTCTTGTTGCTTTGCTCAAGCTGTAAAACAGCCTCTTCCAGGTGCTGTCACTGCTGGCTTCTCTCTGCTCTGCAGATCCCTGGGGAGAGCTCTGTTCCAAGGAACTTTGCACCTTGAGAATGGCCTGGGACACGTAGCCCGCCAGGCAGCTGGGAGATGGTCGTCAGCATTACTAGCTGCTGTGCTGCCTGGAAATTGCTCTTGGAAAATCCTCTTGGAGAGGGATCAGGAGGGCTGTATAGCGCATCCTAACTCTTTCTGGCAGATGGAGAAGGTTGGGGACAGGTCTCCTCTCCCCCCGGGGCTGTGCTGCTGGAGATCCCTCCTTCCATCATCTTACATGCTGGGTACTTTCTGAGGCGAGGGAGGTCTGGGGGGTAACTGCAGCTGCTTTGCTATATAATTCCAGTGACTCAGAGAGGGGTGTGGGAATTACTTGATTTTGGATTCTGATGTGAGATCTAAGGGGCTTCAGCTGGAAGGAGCCAGGGCCATAAATGTGGAGCAGTGGTGATCCTTGCTGCAGGGTGCTCTGGATGGTTAAAAAATTCAGCTAATTCTGAGCTCAGGTGGTAAAAAAGTCTGGAAAAAGATGACTATGGGGGGGGCTATTACATAAAAATGAGCTCTGCCATCATGCTTGCAGGCTCTGAGAGCTGGGAGAGTCATGAGAGGCAATGGCCCACATTAGGGGAAGGAGACTGGGACTGTCTTGCTTGTGGAGCTCCTCAGGAATGCTGAGAGGTGGTTGGTTTGGGGTTTGCCTGATGATCCCTGTGCATAGAAAGGAGAGAGCTGAGAAGGGCTGAATGGATCCACTGATCCCCAAAAGCAGGTCTGAGGGATGAAGACCCGTGCAATGCATCGCCCTGCTGGAGCAGAAACCAGATTGCTCCATGAGGGCAATTTTAGTTACTTTTTTTTCTAATGTTGCTTTTCTTGACACATATTTGGAGATCCCACACAAGGATTTGCCAGGGTGGCGTTCCAGTCCACCAGCCCTCTGGGGAGCACCCCTGGGCTAGGCAGGGTCTCCAGCACTAATTGTATGTGCAGGCACTGGGAACACTGGTGTTGGACTGGGAACCCAGTGCCCAGAGAGCAGCTGTTCCCCTGAGACACACGGGCTGTTTTGGGGTGCAGACTCCTGCTTGCAGGTATGATAAGGTCTGCTTACACTGCAGAGTGGTGGAAACAGCCTCAAAATGAGAACAGGTATGAAGAAAAGGCTTGGTCTTTCCTGGTCCCCAATGCCAGCATAACCTTCCTGGCTGGGAGGGCTCCAACCATAAGTAACATCTTCCAGGTTTCCCTCTGTTCTGACAAAACAGCACCCAGCCCAAGCCCTTGGCAAGGATGCCTGAGTCCCTGGGCAGCAAGTCTCTGACACCCCTATGAAAACCACCCTGAGGGACATTTTATCCCACTGCCAGACAGCACGGATGCTCTTTGCTGTGTAGCTTGTTTTGTTGGCAGCTCCCCCAAGTCCTTGATCTCAATTAGCTGTGTGGTGATGAATCCCACAGGTTAATTGCATTTGTACCTAAAACAAACAAACAAACAAAAAAACCACAAAAGAGAAGATCTGTCTATTGTTCTAATTTCATTGTCCTTGGGTATGAATTCAGGGCTGGTTTTGTTGATGTTTGTTGCAATGGAGACAGTAGAGCTCCTACTTCTCATCCTATTGCTGCTCTTTTCATTCTCACCAGGGCTGGGAGCTCTGGAGTCACCCATTGGCCTGATGTCCTGGTCTGCTCTTCCCTGTCTCCCATGGAGCTGGGATTCTTGGAATTCTTCCTCTAAGCTACCTGCACTTGGGGAGGCACTCCTAATGCGGAAGCACTGGTGTATGTCTTGTGAGTTCTCCCAGGGACTCATAAAATCCTCCTTTTGTGATTAAATCTGCTCTTACTGCTGTAATGAAACTGTTCTGTTGTTACTTGGACCTTTCTTGAAGATGCAGGTGATGCCTGCTATGACATGATCTTCTGGTGCTGTGGTGTGAGCCCCCTTTGTAACTGAGAAGTTGGGAATATTTTTTACATAGCTGTTTATGGATCAGGGCAGAAATTATTGTGCTTGGCACCTGAGGTGCTGGAAGCCTGCATGCTGCCTTGTGGTGGGCACAGGAGGAGCTGGGGAGAAGCACACGTGTAGGGGAGGTGGATGAAAATTCAGACTGCACCAATTTAGTCTTCCTTCAGCTGACAAAACAGTTTTCCCCATCAGAAAATTGCAGTGCTTCAACACTCAGCTGTCTCAGATGGCAAATAAAAGGTGATTATTCAGTTTGGAAATTCAGAGTTGTGTTTCGGAGCTCTCCCAGAGTTGAAATCTTGCGCTCCCAGATGCACTGAAGTGACCTGAAATTCTTGACCTGAGCAGGCACAACCCAGAGCTGGATCTCTTCTGGCAGCACCATCAGTGTGAGGGAGGCTTATCTGGTGGCTTGTCCCTGTTCTCTGCCTCAGTGATGCTGTGACAGGGACTTGCAGCTTCACTGTGAGCACAAACCCTTGTGCCCTCTTAGGCTTGCACTGAAGACCCCCAAGGAGGTAACAAATCCCTGAGGATACCTCAGGCAGTATCTGATATTGAGATGAGGAGGGGTCTGTCTCTTGTGGGCTCCTGCACACTTGGAGTGGTCTTGGTCCCTGATAATACAGAAGGACTTTGCACCTTCGGTGCTTCATGGTCCCATCAGAGCCTGGCTTTTGCAAGCTTTGCCTTTCTCTTGTTGTGAGAGTGAGGAGTGACAGCCCAGGAGTCCCAAAGTGGGACAAAAAGCTGGTATGGAAACCTTTTCCTGATGTTTTACATCCCCAGTCTATGGGCAGAGGCTTTTAATGGGAGTTTGGGTGGTGATGGCTGCACCCATCTGCCTTTCAGCTGGAGCAAGATGACCTGTCACTGTCTGTGCTTGCCGGGTGTTCTGCTGTTCAGGGGTGTCCCGCTTGGCTCGTTTCTCTGGCAGCATCTCCTTGCAGGGAGTAATTAGAGCTGGAGTAGTTCGATATTGCAGCCGAGGTAAATGGAGGGGAGCTGGGGACGGGAACATGACGTTTCCATGTGCCATCGGGGTGTGGGGGATGAGGCCCCCCAGGGCTGCCTCAGCTAATCTTCTCTGCTGGTCTTAATTACAGGCTGGTCTGGCAGGAGACCCTGCTGGCAGGATTGCTCCCAGGGTGGGGGAGCAGTGGCAGGAGAGCCACAGTGTTCTCTGCAAAGGAACCACCTTGGGGCTCTGAAGCTGGCGACACCCTGGTGCCAGGCTGGGGGGTGAGCCTGGGTGGATTGGGGTGGTAAATGGCCCTTTTGGGCTTGAAAGATCTTTTTCCCAAAGCAGTGGGCTTTCTGATGCTCTTGGGGGCTCATGGCAGCTGTGCCCTGCACTCCAGGGAATGCTGTAATGTACTGAGGGGACTTGGGATGCCTGTGCACCCACCCTGCAGGAACATGGAGCTGAAGGCTGCACACAGAGCATGGGCTGTGTGTAGGAGACGGAGAGAGCCCCAGGCTGCAGCAGGAGGGGCAGGTGAGGTTTGGGTGGGGGCTGGAGCTGCTTTTTGGGAGCTAGAGTGGCTCTGGCACCCAAGGGGGCTGCTTTGCCATGCGGCGGAGAAAGTCTTGGGAGCATCAGCACAGCTCTGTGGGTGTCAGCTGAAAATGAAAAGAGAAAAAGTACTCCCCTCAGTGTTCATTGTTGGGGGGGAGGGAAGGAAATGATTGTTCTCAGTGGACTTTATCTGATGGGATAAGAGAAACACCAGGAGCAGGAAAAGCCAGGAGAGGAAGTGATTAATATGTTTAGTTCACCCTCCAGTTCCTGCTGTCCCATTTTATTAGTGCTCCATGGCAGCATTTGGAAGCCCCAGCTGAGATCAGTGTCCCACATGTTCTGCTGTTGCTCAGCCTGGAGTAGGAGGCGCAGTGAGGAGAAGGATGAGTGTCCTTCATCTGTAGGGAAACCAGATCATAGGGTGGGGTAATAGCTCTGCTGGCTGAGCAGGGGCTGCACTGAGCTCTCCTTGTTTCTGTCAAGAAATGGACAGCAAAGAGGGGAGGTGATTCCCTGGGGGAACACGATATAAACTGCATTGCTGTAAATTGCTCTCCATCCTTGGATGTTTCTGCTACATATGAAGCCATCCTTGGCTGTTTCCATCACATCTGTTGGGCCCGTGACAAACACCTGGGTCATCTGCTGCCCCAAACATCTAAGATTTGTATTTTGGAGCTGTAGCAGTTGTAGCCAAGTTCCCCCCGGGGTTGGCAGCAGGAGGGCAGCTGCAGCCCAGCTGTGTAACAGGAGGATTCAGAGCAAGAGGAATGAGGGACGTGCTCTTCATAATCCCCATATTGGGCACTGGGGGAAAGGGATGGAGCTCAATAAAGCCCCTTAAGGCAGTGCCTTGTGGGGCAAACATTCATTTAACCATCTGCTGTCTGTGCTGAAGTAATTTGCCACTGAGCAGAGTGGACCAGAAATGAAAAACATTTCTCTCCTGCAGGCAGAAGGTGATGTTGTGCTGCTGTGGCAACAGGCTGGAGGTGGGTTGTGCTGGGCTTTGGGAGGGGCCAGAAACCCCCCAAGTGGGGCTGAAGCCCTGGGAATGTCCTCACAAGGGGCAACTCTGCTCAGTAAGCAGTTTTGTAGTAGGGATGTGTGCACACACAGTGCAATCAATCTTGTGCAAAACATCTGTTTTATAGGATCACAGAATATCCTGAGTTGGAAGGGACCCACAAAGTGTTCAACTTCAGGCCCTGCACAGGACAATCTCAAGAATCTCACTGTGTGCCTGAGAGCATTATACAGTACAGTGTACCCAGCAAGACAGTGTAAGGAGAGGCTTTTTTAATGTAGAAAAGGGTATTTTTTTTTTTGTCAAGGAGCTTGTACCTTCTTCCTAGATCCCCCTTTTATGCTTAGCCTGGGTTGCAGTGTGTCTCTGTGCAAGGCTGGGATTAGCCAGTAAAATTCCCAAGGGTTGCAGTGCAGGCGCTGTCAGAAGAGCAAAACTCATTACAGGCTCTAACGTGTTCCCAGGGGCAGGCAGGAGAAATATCAGCATTTACAGGGTAACAATCTTGTCTCTAGTCTGTAGAATGACAAAGACTGCTGTTACTGGGTGCAGTGAGCCCTCCGTATCCTAAAAGATAAGGATCTAGTGCCTATTGCTGAGCCCAGCATCCAATGCATCCACCCTAGAGAACAGACAGATAGGAGAAGCTGGTCCAGGCTCCTGCAGCCCAAGAGGAAGCAAGGGCACCTCAGTACTGGACTGATTTGGGAAGAAACCTCCTCCACAAAACCTTTAATGGGTTCCAGCAGGCTGTGACATCCAGTTCTGCTTGCTTAGCAGATGCACTTTTTTGATTACAATCAACATTCTGAATAAGGATCTGATTTGCAACTATCTGGGCTGGGATTAAGTGGATGATGTATCTGAATCCATGGGCCTGTGGCTCGTGCCAGCCTGTGCTGTTTGGATATTGCCAGCCCTGTGCCTGCAGGTATTTTTCCAGCCAGGGTCCCTGAACTGTTTCCCAGCAACTCTTCCCTCAGCTCCTCACTCCCTTCATCTGAAACTGCCCAAATGTGAGCCCCAAGGGAAGGTGGGGTGAGAGAGACAGGCAGCAGAGCAAAACAAGTGGAGCTGAATCTTCTGAAATCCTGGGATGAAAAGCTGAAGCTTCTCCCTGCCTTCCTCAGAGCAAAGCATCAGCTCTTCTTTTGGAGTACCATTTCCATATGAGGCAGTGCAGGCAGTCCTGGGCATCCTTAAGGTGAGACCCAAGGGAAATATGGAGAAGCTTTCTAAAGTCCTGCCCAGGTGAGGTGGGTCGGGGTGAGCCCAACAGGTCCTGCAGCCCAGGTGGCTGCAGCAGGGAGGGAGCTGAGAGCAGAGACCCAGCTGAGCTCAGCTCTTGAGAGCAATTTCTTTTCCCCTTATCCCATTGCTCATTCCAGGCCTGAATTTCCAGATTTTAAAAATAGTACAGTAGCTTCTGCTCTCCATCAGCTGGGTAACAGGCTGTGCTCAAAGCTGGTACATGTTGGCATCCATCATTTCTCTATTTCCCCAGCCTTCTTATAATCTTCATTTTTCATGTAGTTTTGGGATCACAGGTTCTCCCCTGGCACAGTCAGCTTTAAATCTGGACTTCCCTCACACTGGGTTTGTCCTAGAGGAAGTCCCAACTGGCCCTGGGCTGCCCTGATAACACGTCCCAGCATCCTGCTGGCCCCTGGGATCCTTGGGACCTGGGCTGGCACATGGTGCTTTCCTGTGTGCCATTACAGCTGCAGGCTGGTGTTTTCCTCAGTGGTTACCAGCTTCCCCTGGATTTAGCTGAATTGTCTGGATACGAAGTTCCTCAAAGACCCCTTGAAACCTCATTTCTACTGACAGACACACTGGGAGAGCTGTGTTAAAGGTGATAAGAGCTGGCTTGGAGATCCCAGCTTTCATAAAATACAGCTGCTGACAGCTGCTCCTGTAATGCTTTAACACCCATTGTAAATAGCTCCAGCAAGCACAGGGATAGGAGCAGGATATGATAGCTGTGGCTTAGGATATGTGCTGGTTTAAGGTGAGCAGCTTGGGGATTAGATGGAAGCACTGGAAACATGGCTGTGGCTCTGCAGGCAGCCCTGGGAATACTCCCTCTTTGGTGCTGGGGATCCTCAGGCATCACTCCCATCCTTGCTCCTGTCTGCTGGGTGACCAAACGCACCCCTGCTCCAGCACCCTGTCCCCAGGCAGTGCTGCACGCCAAGGAGAGGGGAGGCATGTAGGATTTCTCTTTGAGGCCTGTGTCTGGTTTGCCTAAAGCTGGGGTCCTTGGGGCTAAAACAGGAATTTCCCTCTGGGCAGGGGTGGGAATCATAGAGCAGTTTGGGTTGGAAGGGACCTTAAAGACCATCTAGTTCCAGGCCCCTTGTCGTGGGCAGGGACACCTTCCACTAGACCAGGTTGCTCAAGGCCCCATCCAACCTGGCCTGGAACACTTCCAGGGTTGGGATATAGCATTCCATAGAGTGGAGACTTTGCAAGGTGCCTCTCCATACAGGTAGTATGTGAATGTGCATCCACACAAGCCCTGACTGTCCCACCGGAAGTATAATGGGGAGGGGAAAGGTCTGTTTTGTGTAGAGGAGAGACTGCTCGGGGACTGGGATTGAAATGAGCTGCACCAGGAGGAGAGA
Organism: Myiotriccus ornatus; assembly: GCA_036023395.1. Classification (NCBI taxonomy): domain Eukaryota; kingdom Metazoa; phylum Chordata; class Aves; order Passeriformes; family Tyrannidae; genus Myiotriccus; species Myiotriccus ornatus. The sequence continues at coordinate 28,976,937 of JAYRBT010000005.1, read as the reverse complement.
GATGCCAAAAAAAGCTGTTGAGCATTAGAAGTTGTTTCCCTCGTATACATATCTGGGTGCTTCCTGCAGTGAGAAGCTCTCCTTGCCTGCTGGCAAGAGGATCCTGTTTGGATCTGTTTAGACATTATTTCACTAATATTGTTGTTTATCATGTGTTGGAACTGTGCCTCAAAGCCTGAGCAGCCCTGGGGGTGCCGGCTGCCTGGCGTGGTACGTGCCTCTGTGTTCCCTGGGTGGGATTATCCCCCACGTAAACATCACTGGGGCTCCCTGGGGAGACCTGTATCATCTGCTCTCAGCTTTGCTTAGAGGGTCTCTATCTCTTTGGTGCTTTCATATAAAGCTGGGACAGGCTGGCAGCACGGGCGTTCCCTAAGGACCTGGTGTGGTGTCTGTGCAGTCACCCCCACTGCAGTGTGGGGTGACTTAGTGGAGAAACATTACAAGTGTCACCTTAACACTGCAGTGTTAAGGTCACTTTGCAGCCATTTGGCTACAAATCCATGGGTCAGATCCCACTGACCCGTGAGCCAGTGTGTCCTGGTAAATCCCTTGGTTAAAGGCTTGGGAAATAAAATCCAGTTTGTTTCTGGATATCAAAGTGGGTAGAAAGTATGGGTTTCTTTGGACTTGATGATCTTGTAGGGTAAATGATTCTATGATACTGTGTGCTAAACTCCTCTTGATCAAGGCAGGTGAATTAGGCTCGAGTTGCCAAGCCCCAGGACATCCCAAAGGAGTGGCACAGGCTGTGAAAATTCCTGGGGCCACTGAGCTTCAGGTGTGAGGGTGGATGTGTTTGGGACAGGAATATCATGTGGCTTTTGAGCTTTGTTTGGTTTCCTGTTCTGGAATTTGGGGTGAGGATCTGACTGTGCCCAACTGCTGCTTCTGCCCAGGCCAGGGCTGGAAAGATGTGGGGAGGTTAAGGCACATAGGACAGTGAATGCTGCAGGTTGCCCAAAACTTGACATGGGCCCCAAAAGGCACTGTCCATTCTCTGAAACCCTCCAAACTTAGATCAGAGAAGGCAGAACTGTTAAATGTTGATTTTTTTTTTTTTTTGAGGTGAAACTAAATTCAGTTCATAACAGATTATGATAAACTTGCTACTTACTACAGCTGGAGATACTGACTCTCACCCCTTCTTCATCTGCTGAAGGTAAATGTTTTATGAAGGCAGGAATGAACAATGTTGAGTCAAGAACTTCAGCAGGACTGGCTAAGGTTTTCTGCCAGTGGTGGTTGACACTATGCAGATTTTGAGGATGGTGAGAGTTGTTGATGGACTGAAGGAAGCTGTAACTCGCTTCAAAAAACAGGTGGTCGTGGCAAATCATAAGATGGTTTGGGTTGGAAGGGACCTTAAAGGTCATCTTGCTCCAACAAGTCCATGTTGGGAGCCCCAGAAAATGAGCCACAATGAACTAGCTTGGTGTTGCTCATAACATCACAAAGATAATACATAAAAGCAATGGTTTATGCTTGAGTTGAATAGGAATGCTATTAGGAGAACTTGAAGTGGGTAAAAAGTTTTCTGGTACATTTCAGTGTTACTGTAAGTGGAGAAACATTACAAGATGTTTGTTTCTGGAAGCGTTTCAGGCTCAGCCCTAAGATGTGCTCATTACTACTATTTTAAATAATTCAATAATTTTAATAATGTGGAAAAACAACAAAGTTGCTGGTGAGGTCTGCAGCTGATTGGAGGAGCAGTGTGTAATGAAGAGGACAGCAGACCAAAATGCTGCTGCTGGGTGCTTGGTAACCTGACCTGGTCCCCGTGCAGTACTCAGGGTGGGAAGCAGTGGCTGGAGAGGAGAAGGAGCTGCTTTGGAAAATCCACCAAGCCCTGCGTGAAACCCACCTGAATGAGCCCTGGGGTTGGGGAGGAGCAGCCAGCACGTACATACTAAAAATACACACATTTTAAAGCTACTTCTTGTATTTATTCTCTTGGGATAACACACCCTTGTGCTGGTCTGCAACCAGGGGGATGCTGAGAAGTTGGCTTGGAGCAGTTTCAAAAAGCATGATTAAAGGTTTGTTGGGAAAAGTGCTACATGGCCAGGGACCTGGTATATTTGAACTGTCACAGGGAGGTGACTTGATCTGTCTCTTGGCTTGCTACAAACATTTTAGGATGAGGATTTGCCCATCCTGCCCAAGGATGAGGAGCATGGCATGTTTTCTGTGGGAGATGGGAAGATGCCATCCAGATGATGCAGTTGGGGGCAGTGCAGCTGGGCTGCCCTCCCAGGGACTCTGGCACTGTTCTACTTCTCTCTAAACCCTCCTGATCAGCTGCACCTTTGGATATGGAGCCGGGGGTGGGTTTGGGGAGGTACCTCAGCTGGCGCAGTGCTGTGGGAGCAGGTGAGGAGGTAGCTGGGCAGCACAGCGAAAGCATCCTTGACCTGGTCCAGCACCCCAATGCATTTGTTTGGGTTGGCTTTTCCTCATGTGTGGACATCAAAGAGCTTTGCCAGCATGGGTTATTGCAGGGAGCCAATTGACTTTCCATCATCTGCTCGGGTCTCTTTGTGATGGAAATGACTAAAACGCAGCCACAGGCTTCCCAGTAAACAATGAGCAGTTGGTTTCACATGGCTCCCTGTCAAAAATCTCAAACTGGAAAGGCAGGAAAACAAACAATCAGATCAGAAAGAAATGGGTTTTTGGCACTGGTTCCCTCCGTGTTGACTGGGCTGAGACAGACCCTGAGAGATGGCTCAGATTTGAGTCAGGCAGGGATGGGGAGGCTGAGGAAGTGGATAAAATGTTTCTGTGCTGAAATCCAGACACCTGCAGTCACAGACAAGCGAAGGAAGGGTACAGGTCCCTGTGTGCTCTTCAGATGGCAGAGACATTTTAAACACAAGAGGTGTAGTTATACCCTGGGTACTGAAGCAGAACAAGTGCCAGGAAAATATGTGCTTCAGCTAAAAGATGGGAGCTTGGAAGTCAAGAGCAGCACTTGTCTTGTAACTGGAATATAAACTACAGGTCTGAGGTGGAGCAACAGGCAGGCAAAGGCATCTCCTCTGTGCTCAGGCTGGAACTGCTGTCTGTCTGGTCGTAACCTAATTCACAAAAATTGGCCAGAGCATTTGGAGGGAAATTTGCTGATATTTTTTTTCTTGCAGTCTGCAGTAGCTGATGGGTGACAGAGATTTTAATTTTATTTTTTTTTAAGACAAATTTGGTGTTTCTTGATCATTCCCATTCAAGGTGCAGCATCCTTGTGATTCAGCTGGCCAGAAGTGTGGCCCCAAAAGAGAAAGATCCATGCGTTTGTCTGTCTCCCACTGCACTCTGCCATTTTCCTTTTGTAATGCAGTCTTGGAAGTTTCTGTTACCTGAAAGTTTTTTCCAGGGAGGATTATCTGCTTTTGGAAAAGTTCCTGCTTTGGGAAAGTTTAGTCTCACTTTACATAAACATCCTGAGATTTAGTACTTTTTTTTCCTCCTCTGTGCTTGTTGCAGTGCTCATATTATTGCGAGAGAGTAAATATTAAAGATGTTTCAAGTTCCACGGGCTCTCTCTTGTTGTTGAACAGAAGCACGTAGTTTGGCACAAGCAGGTCCTCAGGAGCAAACATTGATGGGACCATGTGGCATTTACTGGAAGGTGCTGTTTTTACCCCACGGCAGTTTCACAGGTTTCTTTTACCAGGCATGGAAAAATCACACAGCAACCCTTACCCAATTTCTCTTCCCTATGGCAATTGCAGCCTCCTCTCTTTAGGAGACCAGCATTCTTCCCCTGTGGAGGTCCATGGTTTTCTGGTGGGTCTCTCCAGCTTTTCCCACTCAGTGGGAGCAGGAGATGACTTGGCAGCTCATATATGGGCGCTTCCAGCTTTGCTTGAAAACATGGGGCTTCACTGTTTTTCAAGATGCTTCCGTCTGGCCTGGGCTTCATCTCATGTTCTCTTTTGCCCAATTTAAAATACCCACGTGCTTATTTGGTAGAAAAAGACACAGATCGAAGTGATGAGTGTGGAACTCAAGAGGCAGGAGTCTAACAAAACAAGGATCTGAACTTCCTGACCCAGACTGATCAACTTTACAGGTGCTGATGATGCAGGGGAGAGTGAGGAGTTGTACCCCACCATTAACTCCTTCTGGGAAGGGGAGGATGGGTGATGCCCTCCTGCTGCAGCTCCCCTGGGATGGGAGGTGATACCTGCATGGTGGTCCCTGATGTGCTGTGAGTCCTAAGCACAGGACAGACGGACGTGGGACAAAGCTGGGTGCTCTCTTGTCCCAGAACAGCCCTGAGTCCGTGCCAAGGAGGGCAGGCTGAGATGCTGTTGTACCTGTAATGCCATGGGCACTGCAGAAGATGAAGGCAGAATAACGTTGAGGGGGGGGAGGTACAGTGCAGGGCTGGGAATGGTGTGGTCTGCATCACCCCCAAAAAAGCTGTTGATCCACTCATGCTTGGCAGAAATCAGTGCAAATTTAGCTTGAACCAGCCACTAAGTGCTAAAATCCCAGGGCAGAAGCATACCTTGCAAGAGGGTCCCTTTCCTGGTCTCAAAAAGGGAGGTGCTTCATCCAGACCACCTCATCACTGTTTGTCTCATCTGCTCTCAAATCCCAGCAGCTTCCCAGCTGTCTATCCCAGAGCTTAAGTAATTTTTGCTACTGAGGTGTTGTTTCTAGTGTCTAATCTACAATTTACAGCCCATTACTCCTTGTCCTGTTCCCTGTGGGGATGCAGTACAATTTATTCCCACACCCTTTGCAGCAACCTTTTACATAATTGAGGACTGCTGTCAAGTCTCTTCTGCCTTCTGATTTCCAGACTAGACAAATCCAGTTATTTTGGCCTCTTTTTCCAAATAGATTGTTTTGCTGCCCTTTGATTCCTCTTTTTACTGCCCTCTGAACTGCCTTCTGTTAGTCCACACCTGAAGTGTTTTTGGCTGTATGTGTGGGAAGGAGGAGGAGGAGGAAAGCTAGTTAGGATTTTGTGCTGCTTGAAAGGAAAGCAGGATTAAAAGGCGGGAGGTCCTGGAGGTTACTTTACACAGTGCTGCTATACGGGAGTAAGAGGTTATCCAGCCAGCAGAGAACGTGGATCAAGTCCAAGTGGTGCTGGGTTTGGACAAGAAGCTCAGGTGTCTGCAGGTGCTTCCACAAAGCTCGGGGTTGAGTGAGGTTGGATGCTCCTGGATGTAAAAGATGCTTGTTTCTGTCTAGCTGGGCTTTGCAGTTCTGCATTTTTTGGCTCCCTCTCCAGCCAGCCCCTCTGGCTGATAACCTGCACCCCAGGCACTCACCTTTCCTTTGGACACTTGCAGGGGTGAGGAAAGCTCCTGCAAGCCCACTGGGAATACTGCGGGCGGGTGGGCACTGCTGCTGCTGTTCGCTTCCTGAGATGACAGCAGCTCAGCACTGGGATGCCAGTGCTGCTCCTGATCCTGTCTCTGCATATTTTATTGCTGTCTAGCTCTGGGTGGTGGGAGGGGATGCTCAGCTTTGTCTCTGCACCGATCGGGATTGTCTTTTCTTTCGGGATGAGGAAGCTGATCTTCATTCGTGTCTAATCATTCACGGAGCTGACAAAATTAATCCCGTAACGCATTCTAGGGGAGAACCTCTCTCCTCCTCCCCCTCCTGCTGTGCTAGCGGGGAGATGGGAGCAGCCTCGCTGGGAGACCAGAAAGGGCTGTGTGCAGCTGTGGGGATGGGGAGAGGGAGATGGGCAATGAATGGTGAACCCCCAGAGTTCAACTACCCCCCAGCTCCCACCGGGAGCAGGTAACCATGGAGACATCTGAATCTGAGGCATCACTGGTCCCCGAGTAACTGCATATATGTATATTTAAATACAGACCCTGAGCTTGTCCCTGAGAAAGGGGTCTTGGAGTGTTGGGGCTGGGTCCCACCTCAGGATGTCCCAGTTGCAGCGAGGCCACGGAGGGACAGATTTGGAGGCACCACACAGGCAGGGCTGTGTGTGGGATGGTGTTAGAGCCCCTTCTCTGGGGAGGTGGAGGGACGCCCTCTCACAGGGAGCAGTGCCAGCTTGTAGGAGCATGGGAGAAGCAGAGAGGAATGGGGATGCTGACAGGAGTGGACCCTCTGGGAGCATTTGTACCCTTCTGTATATGCCAGGGTGGCCTTGCTTGGGCTAGATTTTGGTGTGCAGTGTCCTGGCAGAGGGATTTCTATTCATCCCAAAGAGGACGGGTACTTGTGGGCTTTCCTCTGTACCTCCTCCCTGAGATGCTGGCAGGAGCATGCTGGGGCAGGAGCATGAATGAATGGGAGTGCTGGAGGAGACTTTTAAATGAAGCACTCATCTCTAGGATTTTCTTTCCTTAGCTTCATTCAGATTTAGGGATGAAGGTTTTAAAGAGACAGCACCCAGGCTGCATGTCACCAAGCGGGCATCCCTGTGAGGGGGTGGCTGGATGTGTAGCTCTGCTGCTTTCCCAGCTCCAGGGGTGCCAGCGAGGCACTGCAGTGTCCTGGCAAAGCAAAAGGAACATAACCTGGTGTCCTGGCTCTGGGTGATATGCACCCATGGCACTGCCTGTCCATGCAGGTGAGGTATGTGCCCTGGCAGGGGTTGTGTATCAAGCAGCAGCACGTGCCTGGGCTCAAAGCCAGGATAAGGGGCAGCTTTGGGATAGCCTTTGTGTCCAGCCCCAGAAGCTTAAGAAGTCCTGGATGCTGCTGGATGCTGTCAAGCAGCACAGGTTTGCTGGGATGCTTTGCAGTTGGTAGAAGGAAGAAGCTTGAGGGGCATTGGAGTGTGGGGGCATCCTGCCCACCCAAACCACCCCCTGACCGAGGCTGCAGTGGGTGGTCTCCTGAAGAAGCCATCAGTGCCAAGTCTTCAGGGGTTTCTCTGCAAAGCACCTGGGCTCATGCTGAGCTGTGCCATGCCAGGGTTTATCCTCTCTGCCCCTGCTAAGAGGCAATATAAGAAGACCTGTGTGCTGCCTTGAACCAGCAGCATCACTGTGACAGTGCTGTGGGGCTCCTTGACTGAAGTGCAGAGATTCTGAATCACCTCTAGCTTCTCCACTAGGTGCCTTCAGGTCCAGTTTTCCGTGGATGCTGCCTGGGAAAGCAAGATAGAGCCCAAACAGAGAAGCAGTGGGGATGCACGTCTGCAAGCTGGGCTGAAAAACTGATTTAGGAGGAGGCCTGGAAAGCGACCCCTTCCTACCGGCAGCTCTCAGATGCCGTGGGATCAACTGCTGGCTGGTCTGGAGGGAGGCATGTGCATCCACGTTCCTCGTCCCCACAGCTGCTGGCGGGGGGGGGACCGTTGTTTTGGCTGGTTGTTAAGGTCACCATGCCCTGGTGCGTGCAGAAAGGAGACCCGGGCTGCGAAACAGGGGTTGGGGAGCACCAACGCAGGCAGATGGGGCAATGTGGGGGGTCCTTCGCCAGCTGTCCCAGCCCTAGTTGTGGGATCAAACCGGTCGGGGTGCAGGTTTCTGGCTGCTGCTGCTGGGCAGGTGGCTGGTCCCGGGGTTACCCTGGTGGGCAGAGAGGAGGCTGCGTGACCCGTCCTTACCCCGGGGTGTGTGTGCAAGGGGGGGTGTGCCCGGGCAGTTGCCGCTGTCTTTTGTCTGGGCTCGTTCCCTCCTTTGTTATTGCCCGTCTGCCCCCTCTGGTTTATGTTCGAGTTCCCTTCCTCCGATTGTCAGAAATTTCTTTTCCACTGTGTGGGCAGGAGACAGATTTTAGCTGTCTCTATTTTCTCCTTTTTTTTTTTTTTTCCTCTTTTTTTTCTGCATTTCATTTTATCCCCCTCCCCCTTTCCCTTCCCTTCCCTGCTCCTCTCGTCTCTCCCTCCCCTCTTCCCTTCGCCTCCCTCCCTTTTTTTCCCTCCCTCCCCGCGGCTCTTTGCCTCCGTTTTCCGTTACAAATCATGTCTCTGGAATAACCCCCGGCCGGATCCATGCCTCTCTTCCCAGGTAAGCGATGCCCAGCGGGATGGTGGCCCTGGGCAGCAAGCTCTCCCGAAGTCCGTGGGGACATCGTGTCCCCCCCCGCTCACTGCTACCTGTTGGGGACGGCCGGGAGACAGCAGTTGGGGCTGTCTCCATCCTCCTCCTCCTCCTCCTTCTCTCTCTGAGCGATTCCCGGCGGACACCTCCTCCCCTCCCGTCTGTCTCCTGCTCGCCGGGATGCGCGGGGCACCGGGGATGGAGCTCGGGGGAAGGAGCCAGCGGCAGCCAGCGGCTAGAGGTGGGTTGTGGCTTTCTGGGGGCCGGGGGGCTCCAGCAGCACTTTGGGACGGCACCCCAAGTTTGAAGCCTGGCTCCTGGTTTCTTCCACTCCCGAGGTTTCTGGGACGCGGGGATTGGCTCTCATAAAGTTTGTACTAAGGGAGCCCTCGCTCTATACTTGAGGTGGTTTGGGGGGCTGGGGATCCCGGGGGTCCCACCACCCTTGGGAAGGAGCCTGTGTGTGTGGGCCCGTTCCGAGGGGCTGCCCAGCCTCATGCCCCGGTGGGTGGGTGGATGAAGCCGGATTGGGGTGTCAGCCCCCTCTCTTCCCCTGCCTTGGATGCTCCGAGGAGCCCTCGCTGGGATGCAGGACAACAGTGGTCTCCTTCAGTGCCAGTCCTCCTCCCGTGCCAGCCCAAGGCTTCCCAAATGTGCAGGATGTCTTTTTTCCCTTTCCTGCTCTGGGCACCCAGTGCTTTGCTTCGTGTTACCTCCCTGTACCCAGTCCCCACATTCCATGGGTCTGGGTGCTGCTCCTGACTTTGGCCCCTGCCTGGGTGTTGCTTGTGGCAGTGATGAATGAGTGGTCCCCTGAATCAGGGTTTATTTGCCTGGTTCCTCCAGCTCTCCTGGCTGCTCTTGCGTTGCAGAGCATGTGTTTTGGTGCTCGTGGCTCCTGCTGGCTCTTTGCGCAGCTGGAGCGGGGCCAGGGATAACTCTTCCCCAGTGATCCTGGAGAGACAAGTGCCACTTGTACCCTGGACCACCTTGCTCTCCTTCATGGGCCGCATCCTCCTCTCCCCCAGTGTGTGTGATCTCATGCCGCTCCCTGCGCTTGGTCTGTGCTGCAGATGGGGGATTCTGGACTCAGGATGCTGTGGGATGTGGTGACACTGCCGGCCGCTCCGGATCCATGGCTGGGGTTGTTTGGCAGATGAGGCACAGCATTACGGAAGGTGCTGTCAGCGAGATGAGCCACACGTTTGCAGCCTCGGCTGCGGCTGCTGGCAGCCTTGGCAAGGCTGGGGCATAGCTACCACCCACTGAGTACCTGGAGACCGAGTGCCATCCAAATGGGAGTGTGTTTTGGAGGGGTTTTCTTCAGCTCCCTCTCCCCAAACTGTTTATGCAGCACTGCAGATCTCTGTGCTGCTCGGCTGAGCTCCCCTGGATGTGGGGAATATGTATAAGAACTACAGGACTGGGAGGTGGAGGAGGTGGTGTTGGTGGCATAAGGCTGATCACTAGCACTGAGCTCCCCTCTGGTCTCTGCTGCTGCCTGGCTGAGTTTCCTCACTCCTTAGTATTCCTGGAGTACCTGGAAAGTTTGTTCTTTGTAGTTCGGGATGCAGTTGTGTCCCTTGAATACCCAGAGGTTTTCCTCCTCCTCTGCTGTCATACAAGGCACTGTAAATCTTTTGCCAGTGAAAGGATGAAGGAGAGCGTGACCTGTCCCCATTGCACCTTGGCACCTATTTTGGACAGGTGACAGGGTGATGCTGAGGCAGAGTCTCCCTTGGGTTCACCCATGGTGCTGAGGGCTCTGACAGGGGTCTGAGCATGCGTGTGGTACCCCCTGGCAGTGGTGCCTTTGACCCTGTGTGAACAGGGCTGTCCCCTTGGCCATGTGAGGCTGCAGCCCCCCGTGCCCCATCTCTGGCGTGGCTGAGTCAATGCACCCACCCACTGCATCCAGTGTGTGACTCACAGACTTTTCATACTCTGGTGTGAATCACTCACACACAGCCACACCGATGACTTTAGTGACAGCTGAAAAGAGAAAACAGGCCCCCCGAACTCTCCCCCAGCATCACCACTGCTGCCAGCTGGGCTCCTTGCTCATAGTGACCTGAGGAAACTTCTGCGAGTGGCACTCTGGTGATGGCAGCTGGAGTTCCTGCTCGCTTCCTGCATCCTGTGCTTGGGTTGACCTGTGGGTGCCACTGAGGATGCTCATGGCTGGAATGGATGGGTCAACACCAGGGTGACACAGTCTGGGGGATGGCTCTTCTGCCTTGGTGTTAAGGGCGCTCTGCTCCCCAGATTTGGGTGAGTCTGGTGGTGTTCTGAGCCACTTCCATCAGGGCAGGGCACAGTTTGGGCCAGTCTTCCCAAGGCTGTTCCACTCTCCACCTCTGTCTCTCTGGGGACCACATGTGGTGATGTGGAGCCCTGTCCCAGTGGCTCTCTTCCCTCTCCCCAGCCTGCTGGGGTGCAGCAGGACTGTCTGAGCCCCAGTGTGAGCATCTGGTGATGAGCAAGAGCTGTCAGGAAAAGAGCCAGTTTCCCCCCACCATGGCTTCAGCTGCTCCTCTCCCCGGTGCTGCTGCTTGGCAGATGGCCCTGGCCAGCAGCTCGGCTGGTGGCTGGGATGCTCTTTGCTCTCCTGCCAGACACTGAGGCTGTGTCTCTGCTGGCTCCCCTGGGGCCGGAGGTGACTGTTTCTAACACAGGGAAGATGCTCATTAATTAACCTCCCCGGGGATCGCTGTCTGTCACCTTCCTGGCTCTGCTGGAGAGAGTCCAAAGGAGGAGGATGGGGTCCAGGTGATCCTGCATCCCTCACCGCCAGGTACAGGCTTGCTGGGATTTAGTGGTGCACCCGAGTCCTCACTCAAGCAGTGTGTTTAGGTGGAAAGGTGATAAATAAATCCAGTGCCTTGCAGCTCCAGAGAAGTCACAGGCAAGGAGCAGGGGGGGATCAGACAGGCTTCACAGGTGCCTTCCAGGTCCCAACCCGCCCCTTGGCTCTCTCCTGCATTTTTTCCATGCTGCTTTGCTTTATCTCTGCCTGTTGCTCTTGCAAAAGCTCTTCCTGTCCTGCCCTTCCCTCCCAGTGCCGGCTCCCCACCAGCATGTCCCCTCCTTCCTTCCTGCTCCCCGCGGCTGAAATGAAGTGCTGGAGTATTTCAGGGATGTCAAAACATACCATTAGTCACAGGTGTGAGGCCTCGTGCCTGGGGAGAGGCTGCTGAGCTCTGTCAGGCTGAGAAATGAGCAGGGCAGGTGGGAGCCGGGGGGTTGGGGGGGTTGAAGATTTTGGGCTTTCTCCCTTTTCCAATACCTCTGGCATCATCTCAGCTTTGCTCTGAGCGGAGGTTCCCTGGCATCAATTATTTTGCAATTCCCCTGTGATAATGGGATGTGGCATCTGAAAAAAGAGGGGCTAGAACCCCCCCCAGCTTTTCTGGAGGGGTTCTCCCCTTGAATTCCATTCCAAGGCCAAGGGGACTCTCTAACCATATCCAGCTGTGTTAGTTATTGACTCAGAAGAGTTGTTTTTCTCCTCTTCAGCAGAGAGGCATTAACTTTAGTGTTTTCCACACTGGGATACATGCTTCCTGCCTCAGAGGCTGCCTCTTGTGGATTTAAATCAAATATTGGGTTTTCCAGGCCATTGTTTAAACAAAGCAGTTCGGGCACTGAAACACCTATTCCCTGTAGAGATGCCGAGCCCTGCTGCCCAGTTTGCCATCCACAAGCATCTGTGCTTCCCAGCCTGGCTCAGGTTTATTGTTCTATTTCTTTATTACCAAAACATTCTATTTGCTTTCATTTAGCAAGCAGGCAATGGGGGATCCTGTTAAAAATACACCAGGCTCCTGGTGTACAGCCTGTCTCCCGGCACTGGCAAGATGCTAGAGGTGGCAGAGCCTGATTTCTGAAGAAAAGGCAGCAGAAAGCTCAAAGTTGTCAAGGGGAAGGGGTTGAGCTTTATCTCCTCCCGTTATTCTCTGAGGACTGCTGCGTATAAATAAGCATAAACCAGCTGGAAAGGTGCCTCAAAGCGCAGAGGTGTAGGCAGGCCTGGGTGGTGCTGAGCCTTACCCCTGCGAGCACGTCCCTGGAGAGAGCCCATTAGGCTGTGGCTAATATTTTTATGAAGCCTTCTGGTTCAGCAAAGCATTTACATTCCCCTTGCCTTGTTTTTTTTCAAGCTGCAGGCAGAAGGTGGGCTCTTAACCCCTTGTTACCCTGGGGTAACATCTGCTTTGTGCCCTCCAATGAGACCAGTGTGAGTGCTTTTATCAAATTGGTCTGTGCTGGGCAGCCTGTTTGGTGTTGAGGCATCATGTGTGATTTTTAGAGGTCAGTGCTGGAGGGTGGAGGGCTCTGTGCAACCTGGCACTATTAGCAAAGAGCCCTGAGAGGGTGCAGGCAGTGATCCTGCTCCCAAAAACCTGGGCAGGGTGCAGGAAGCTGCTTGCTGTGGGATGTGGGTCTGGGGGGAGGGAAGGTGGGATGATGGGAGAACGTGGTCATTGCTCCAGAGAGAAATTCCATCTTGTCTGCACTCAGGGCTTGGATCCAGTCCTGGCACTGGATGGGAAAAACGCAAACCTCTCCTCTCCCGCCCTCCAGCATCTGTTCTCCAGAGCCACTGTGTGCTTGCTGAGGCTTCCCAAGCAGGGCTGGGAAATCATACCTGGCTTAAAATTAACTAAACCGGGTCCTTCAAGGCAAGGAGCACCTCTTGTATGTGTCCTTGTGTCCTGGATGAGTCCTTTGGTGTGCCAGGGTGGTACTTTCAAGTTGGCTATGTGATGAGTTTTAATTGAAACCTTGTGTGCTGACTGTGCCTGAGAAAATCAGGCTGTAACTAATGGCAGTTGCTCAAGATGGTGGCTAATTACTGTGCTTAACTGAGCAACAGTTTGGGTGACTCTTCCTCCTGCTCTGCCACTCATCCTGGACCCCGGGGAGTGGCTGCAGCAGCCAGGGAAGGATCCCACCCTGCTGGGGGGTCAGGAGGTGGTGCACGGCCCCCCAGTAGTGGGGTAGTCTGTCTGGCCATTGCCGCACTTCTGCTTTCCCTATAAATAGGGGATATTTCTCACTGGAAGCAGCTGATGAGAGGGGTATTGGTGCTGTGGGCATGGCTGAAGCTGGGACTGACTCCTCCTGCAAGAAGATACAGGGTGAGAAACTGTCTTAAAAATCTTACAAGCGTGAGTTGAGGCACATGGGACATGTTGGGAAATGGGGTCCGGCCCTTGAGTTCCTCCCCCACCCCCCCGCCCCCATTTTCTGTGGGAATTTTTCCCTCTCATTGGGTACCCACTTCAGTTCTGCCCCATCAGATGGTGGCTTTGGATGTTTGATCATGGCTTACTAAGCAACCTTAAAAAAAGCCCTGTTTACAAAACACGTCCCCGATGCGAAGTGAGTCTGGTGCTGTGGGCTGCCACTTGCCGTCTCCACTTGAAATGTGTCACTTGCAACGAGCGTTATTTTTAGAGCTGAGGTTTGCAGGAATGCAAAAGCTGGGCAGGTTTTGCCAGGGTGGCAGATTCCTGGGAGGAGGAGGAAAAGGGGACTGGTGTGATCTCTTGCTCTCTGCTGGTATATGGTGGCTGCTGCTTTCACCATTGTCTTCTGGTGAGACAGTGCTCACATGGCTCTTCCACATCTACGTGGGGATTTATGGATCCTTTATGTGCTTTTCTCCTAGTCCTCCTTGCTCTGTGTTGAGTAATATTCCTGCTTCCCTACTCCATCTTTAGTGCCTGGTGCTTCCCTGGCAGATGTTCCAGGCCCCTGGTCTCTGCCAGGGCTGACTGTCATGCGGCCGTGCCTGCTCTTTCCAGCCCTTTTCCTTTACCTAGAGTAGCTGGACTCTCTCTAGGGTCAGGTGTTGGGATGGACAGTCAGCAGGAATGAGTTGGATGTCAGCCTTGCTCCCTCCCCAGCTGCCCTGGGACTGGATGGGGTGCAGTGAGTGATCCTGTGCTGATGGAGCCCAGTGGCTGTGGGAAGCTGGTCCTGGCAGGAGAGCATTGCTTCATCCACATTTACCTTCATACGTGTCTGTGCAGCTCCTCTATCCCCTTCCAACATGCTTCTGACCCCACTGATCTTGTGTCCTATAACTGTCCTATAACAGCCTGCTGCCTGTTCTCTTGTAAACCCTCTCCTCCTCCCTTTCTCTGGGTGCTGAGCTCTGGGATAGGCTGCTTCCCCTTCCAGTCTGACTTTTCCCAGAGTTGTCACCCTTGAAACTGCCCCAGGACCATCCCCTCTGTAGCTCCTGGGGCATCGAAAGTGCTGCTGGGTCTTGGAACACTTCCCAGTGTCACAAGGGATGGGGGTTGCCCTGAAATGCCTTCTTGTGTGTTGGGCTGATGCTGAGCAAGGAGAGGAGGAAACCAGCTCCTCATGGTGCAGTGTGGTGATCCAAGGAGTCCAAGGGCATCCTGCATGATGTACCAGGGTGTGGTCTGGTGACCATGCACAGAGGTGTCCCCAGCCTCAGAGGCAGCAGTTTGCTTGAAGTTGAAATGCCTGTATGGAGTGAAGCTGATTTGCACCAGGCAAATTCATGAGAACCACTCAGAGGGGTGAGGAGAGAGTAGAATCTTTAAAAAGGGCCAAATGTGATGTTGCGTGTTGGAATAGGAAGTTGAAGGTTTGGAGGCTTTAGGTTTGAAAGCCATCTTTTAAATCTGGTGCTATTTTCCGTCTGGTGGATGTGATATGAAAAGCAGAATTGAAATGAAGCGTGTCTGCTGTGTTGGAATAGATATTTTCCACCACATAAACTGATTTTTTTCTTTTATTTTTTTTCCCCCTTCCTTTGCACTTCCTCCTCCCCCACCCCAGCAACTCCTGGAGCTGATATTATTTGCTCAGCAGGTTTCTCCTGCCCCGTGCCTGGCCACCTCCCCACACTCTGGGCTGTGAGCACTTGCGTGTGTTATTAAAGGTTTCAGAGGGAGAATTCTCACTCTGGTGCAGGATTTTATCATTCTCCCACTGAGTTATGGTCCAGGTTCTGGTGTCAGACCTTTGGAATGATGTTGTTCTTTTCCCAGCACTGCATGGCCAAGTTTTACAGCTGGTTGTGGAGCCGGGCAGCAGGGATGCTCTGCCTGCTTTCTGTTCCTCTGCCTGTTTCCAGCCAACTGCCAAAACTTACTCAGTCATTCTCATGTCTCACTCGACTTACTTGTGACTGTCGTGACTTTGTTTTAGTCACTTTATCTGTTTTGCTCATGCAGAAAGCTGTTAGTATTGTTTGGAGGGTTTATTAGCCTCGGAGCTGTCACCCATTTTCTTCTTGTTATTCCAGGTATTTAATTTTTTCTTTGCTCCTTGGGAGCTGGAGCTTATTTTCCCTGTGATTCCCTCCGGAGGAAGGTGGTTTTACAGCTTCTGTCCTGGAGAGGGACTGATGGGGTGGTGGAGAGGGCTTTTGTGTGCCTGGGGATGGGGCTGTGGCTCAGAGCTGGGCTCAGAGCCGGCGCTATCCATTGCTGGGAATTTTGGGTGACTAGAGCTCGCTTGGAGCAAAAGCTGAATTAATGTTTTAATTATGTCAGTCTCTTCCCCAAAGGCTGTTCTCTTTGTTCTTAATTTGTAAAGCTCTTGCATGCAACCTTGCTCTTCTCCTGCTCCCATCATTTGTGCCGTGCAGCTCACCCTGGGAAGTGAGCCACAGGCATGGGATGCTTTCCCTAACAGGAACACGAACGGCTGCCGGGGCTGTGGAGCTGCTCCTGAGGAGCAGGCTCAGGCTGCTCCATCCCACTGGTGCTCCAAAACAGGTGGATTTCTTGGCCCGAGTTTCAGAAGAGGCATTGGGTAATGAGATGGGGAGATCCCGTGCTGTGAATCTCCGAAGCAGCTTCTCCCAGAGATGCAGGTGATGGAGGAGACTGTGATGCTTTCACCTTGGCATCTTGAAGATGTTGCCTGCTGCTAGGGGTGTGGGTGCTGCGGGGGTGCTCCATGCCTCAGGGGATGGTGGCATGCAGGGTGCTGAGGATGGGGGCAATTCCCCCATCACTCCTGCACCAAAGCAAGGAGCAGGGTCAGTTCTCAGCAGCGCTGTGCTCCTCCTGCCACAGGGGAACATGGACATGGGAGGGGGCTCTGAGATGCTGCTGCACGTTTCTCCGTGCTTGGAAAAGGGGGAGAGTGTACACGTGTGTGTGATACTCCAGCCTTGTCATCCTCAGGGGAGTGTCCTACCTGCAGTGCCAGTGGAAGAGAGAGGGGCTGAGGCAATGAGAACAAAAGCTGAAGCTGCTCTGATGGATCAAATATGTATTTTATTAATAAAGGCTTGCACTGTGATTTGGGTGCCCAGCAGCAGGAGCAGAGTCGAAGTGAGGATTTAAATGCTTTAAAAAGTCAGGTTGGATAGAACAGAGAGAGCAACTTAGTGTTTTTGTCTCACTCTGTTATTCATCAGTTCCCTTAATAATTCAGGTAGGGTTTTTTTTATATATTAGAGGAGACTAGACTTGGAAAAGAATTGGAATGTGGCTCCTGGAGCTAGAGGGTAAGTACTGAGGCTTGACAGATCTTCCTTCCAGGTGATATTGGATTCTTGCTATTAGAAAATATGAGTACCCCACACCAGGAATTGATCACCCCATCTCTTGCCCGTGTAGCACATCAGTATTATCGTTGTTTAATGGAATTGCATTGGGAAATGCTTCCATCTGCCTAGGTGATGTTGCTGGTGTAACTCACAGTGGCACGATGGGGTGGGAAGGACCTTCCCATCCCCTGCCCTGATGTGGGGCTCCTCTAGCTGAGACTGGCCTGAGTGGATGTGGTCAAAAGACACAGGTGCTGCCCGTGTGACGCTGGTGCCTTTGTGCACGTCCTGCGCCGCCGCTGGGGAATCACCCGGTGGCTACTGCTGTGCATCACTGTGAGGAGAAGACAAATCACCTCCCTCCAGCCCTTCGTGGTTCCCAGCACAATATATAAAAGCTGTCCCGGAGTGTTTAATGTGTTTCCAAAGGAGTGGAGGGTATAAGTGACTTCAAAAGATCTCCTTCTGTGCTGGTTGCATTAGATGTCTTTGTTTGCATTTTAATCCCTTTTCTCCCCTTTTTTTGGAGGGGTCTGTAGATTTGTGGATTCAAGGGTTGAATGCTGCAGGCTCTGGGCTGCTGTATCCTTCTGTTTCCTTCGGCCAGGGAGATATAAACATCATATTGGGGTATAGAAACATGTAATGCTTTTAGCTTGTGATCTAAAAAATGAGCTAAAAACCATTGGTGCTTTTTGTCCTAACAGGTCTGTATGTTTTCTGAAACTCTGTTGCCAGGGAGGGAGGGCTGGGAGGGACTTCTGGTCTAGTCCTGTTTCGCCAGGGGAACATTTTATTCTGGAGGCCTCTCAGTGATGCTTTGTGGGGCTGAACATGCTGTTTCCTCTGTTTCATCTTCTTAATGCCAAACAACTGTACTTCTCATCTTTTCTCCAAACTCATGGTTTTCCACATCATGCTTGTTTTCTGGGCTCTTCAGTAAATCAGCAGCTTGCCTGATGTGTGTTTTCCCTGAAGTCTCATTGGCTAGGGGTGCTTTGGGAATTGTCAGGCACTGCTGCTTGTTTAGTTCTGAGCCAGGATTGCATCTCCACAGCATGGTGCGTTGGGCTGGGCCAGTTCTTCCTCTGGAGTGAGCTGAATTTTCCCTGATTTCCTGCCTCCAGACCCCAGGGTTTCATAAATAACCAAAATATCATTAGATTTGCAGGATCCCTCGGGCACACTGCGGCAGATTGGGATGGCTCCATGTTCTTAGCTCTGTGGCAGGATCTGGAGAGGGCTGAGCTTCAGCCAGAGCATCCCTGCACTGGGGCTGGACTTATTTGGATGCTGCAGATAGGAAGGAGCAGGGTGGTGGGCGGCACCATCATAACCCTCTCCCACTCTGGGATGGTGCATGCTGGCAAAACACATGGAGAAATCCCACAAGGAAGAGGAAGGAGAGCTTGCTCCAGCCAAAATGCTGCAGCTCTCCTGCCCACTCGTTCCTTCCTGGGCTGCTGAGAGTTTTCTCCCTCCCCAGCATGAGACAATAATGCCACTGGCTTTAGGCTTGTTGGGGCCAAGGTGGTGTGAGCTGGGAGAGTCAGAGGTGTGGAGCCTGTTTTTAACAAGGATCACTTTGGATCCAGAGGGGACTAATTGGTTCTGGTGTGACGGCTGGTGCAGGGTCCCAGGACACCATGATGGTCGGGTAAGCCATGGAAGGAGCTGCCACAGCTGTGGGTGGTGCAGCCCAAGGTAAGCACCCTAAGCTTCCCTTCCTGCACCCTGTGAGCGTGCTGGGACTGTGCAGCTGCTGTGAGGGCCAACGGGGCTGAGGAGCTCACCCTCACCTGAGGCTTTCCTGGATGGAAAACTTAGGTGTCTCAGTTTAAATGAGACACAGGTGTTTTGCTGAGGATGAGTTATGAGAAAGACCCAAACTCCTCCCTCTAAGCAATTGTAAATCCAAAATTAAGGGGCTCTAATTGAGGGGAAAAAGTGTGGAAAAAGGAAAAATAACACCCCTTTATTAAAAGATATGTGTGTATTGGCAGAAACAATGAAAGAAAACAAGTAAAACAACCAAACAATACTTCTATACCCACAAACAATCCCCTTCAAAAAAAACCAATAAACAAACAAAGGAAAAAAGGTAAACAGTTCAGTTTGCGCCCTTTGGTGCAATTCTAACCACAGTCAACGGGGCACTGTTGGATCACCGGAGATGCAGAGCATGTAGTGGTTTGTGCTGGTTGGCAGGGGGTGCTGTGGGATCACTGGTCGTTGCCACGTGGGGTGACACCCTCCGGGGGGTGTGGAGAAACCAAAAATGGGTTTCCCTTCCCCCCCTACCCCCCCACACTGGAAAAGGGGAGAGCGAGGAGGGAGAGAAACAACAAAAAAAAGTCCTCCCCAAGGGGAAACTCACTCTGTCCTGCTGACCAAATTGTGCGGTATAGTTTTTCCCTCTCCCTTTGATGTGCACAAGAACCACTGCTAAGAAAGAAACAAACGGGGAAGGGGAAAAACCTCCCAAAACAGTTCCTCTCCGATGAAAAATCCAAGCAGAATCCACAGCTGACAGCCAGACTGAGAACAAAACCCACTCTGAGCCCCTACTCTGACCTTGTTCCAGCTTTAACAGCCACCTGAACTCCTCATCCCCCCCCCGCCCCCCCCATTTCCCAGGACACGAAAAAAAAAGTAAAAAGGAGCTCCTAACCCTCCCTCAAAAGCAAGATTCTCAGAGCCATTAACTAGGAATGTGGCCTTACCGGCAGCTTCTTTTGTGTTTTTTAACTGCCCGTTTAACATCCCTCCAAGCAGTGGGAAGGGGGAAGGGAAAAATTTCTGCTTAGTTTCTAACAACCAGCAAAACCCTGACGTTGGGGCTGGGTCAGAATTGGCCCTAGGATTGCTGAGGAGCTCTGTGCAGGTTTGGCTGGGGGGCTGAGCCCTTGTTCACTGCCACGCACCTTGGCAACTGGCCACTTTGCATAGGGAGGTGTCTGAGCTCTGAGCATCCCTGGGCATCGCCCTGGGGGAAGCCCAGCAACAAGGGGGAAATTGGGCCAGTTCTGTTGGGTTTAGAGTGAACTCTTGTCCTTCCTGCTACTCCTGGTTAAGTCCTTTTCAGTCACAGCCTGGTGTCTGGACTCTTCCCACTCTCCCAAGGCAGCCTGTGTTTTTGTACCCTCCTTCAGACCTGGGGATGAAGGTGCAGGTTTTACTTCTCAAACAGCAAGCTGCTGCAGTGGATGGTGAATATGATGCCAGCAAGAAAGAGCGTGGTTACTGTTGTCCTTTTGTACACAATACCAATCTGTTATGGAAGTGTGGGGTTTTTTTCCCTTCTTCCTTTTCACTTGATAATTTGGCATTCGCAGCACAGGGGAGTTTCTGGGAGATGGCATGAAACTGTTTCTACTATGGATATTTTTTTTTCCCTTGCTACAGTAGCTTTAGAAATTTGTCATCACTGCTTTGGGTTTGGGCTTTTTTTTTTTATTATTTCTTCTCCCCTGGCATATGGAAGTAGCAAGCTTGGAATAAATGCAATCCGTTAGCCGTTTCAAGCAGGCTTGAACGTACGCGGTGCTCCGTGTCTCGCAGCAGGCTGGGATTTTTAGAAACACTCTGCATTAGCCTCGTGTTACAGCTCCTGTGGGATGTGGGAAGCACCCAAACTTCTTTTTAGAGGATGCATCGCTGCTGGGCCACATCTGGACCAAGCAGCACACCATAGCCATGCACTGAGTGCTCTCACCCTCATCTGCATTGCTCACTTCAGTTTTCAGGTGGAATGGGTAAGCGTGTAGGGGGAGGGAGCTTGACCCAGAGATGTTGACTTGGCTCTTGGCTGTTTGCTGGGCAGTGTGGAGCCCCCTCTTGCTCTTGGAAGTGAGGTGAATACGTGGGTTTGCCCTTGGATCCATTCTAAGCTATGAGCGATTCAACATTTTGGAGATCCAAGGTGGCTGGAAACAGCCTAAAAACTCTGTGGACTATTCTTGCCTCCGAGAAGTTTCACCAGAGGTGTAACTTGGGTGCCGAGGGCTGTGTTGAGTCTTGTGCCTAGAATCCCAGCCTTGCCTCCCGCCACCACAGGGATGCTGACAGCTTGGGAAGCTCTTTGCAGGCAGCTTGACACCTTCTTTAGGCACTTGCTGGTGCTAACAAGCTTTGCTGCTGAGTTTCTGGGGACAGGTTTTCTGTGCAAAATAAACCCCAGCATGGTGGAAATGAGCCAAGATACAGTCTCTGTGTGCAAGGCTGGGGATGGATGGGGAGACATCCCAAGGTGGTGCAGGATGCATCTGGGAGGTGGGTCATATGTGAGGGGTCTGCTCTGGTCTGTATTTGGCTGGCAAAAGGTGATGGTTCCTGTGTAGGACTAGTTTTAGCTTGAGAGTGCCCAGTGCTCTGGCTCAAGGGTGTTTTTGGAGGAGATGGGGCAGGTTTATGTCTTAGCGTCCAGCTGGTGCTTCCTCAATAAGGGATGGTGTCCAAGAATGGGAAGGGGGCAGGGGAGGAGGGAGCAGCGAAGTGCTGGACACAAAGCTTGCTTCCTCCCTGTCAGGATCCTAGAGTTGTTTCACTCTGAGACTTTAGACAAGAAAAAGGACCAGGAAAGACCAGTTGCTTTCATCTATTTTCCTGGACCCATGGCTGCTCCACCCCTGGAAGTGTTCAAGGCCAGGTGATAGTGGTGTCATGTAGCTCTGGGGCAGAGCCTGGGGGAGGCTTGGCCCTGGCAGCCACTGTTTTGGGGGAAGCCTTGGTTTTTCTGGAGAGCGCTGGTCCTGGCTGCAGTGTTGGCTCCCATGGACCCTGTGCTGGGTGCCCTCTGTGATGGGGGATCCCATCTGGATGCTTGCAGGCTTTGAGCACCTTCTGTTTTCAGCTCAGGACTTTGACAAATTGCTGGCCCTGTTAGTAAGGGTTGTCCAGTCCATTTCAGACAGGAAGAAGGGTGTAAAATCTGAGCAGACGTGAATGTTGTATTCCCAAATGGTGATTCTGTGCTACCGTGATGGAGTTTTAATGCACCCCAGACAGACCCAGAAGCACTAGAGGAAGACTGGAGCCCTCACAAGTGGTTCAATTGGCAGCTAACACACAAACAAGGCTTAAAGCAAGAAAATGACCTGGTTTAAACCTGAAATGCTGGATGGGAATCATGTACTGGTGCCTGCCAGTGTGGGAAAGGGTGGATGTTGTCAGTGTGGTACCCTCCTGAGAGGGATGAATTTTGGTTGCTGCCACTTGTAGGTTTGCAGGCAGGGGGGGCTGGAGATTGTGAGGGATGATTTCTTGGTTCTCCCCAGCTTGCTCAAACATCTTGCTGGTGCTCCAAAGCCTGCTGGCAGACGGTGGATGGCTGGCAGGGGAAAAATCAATGGTGTTAAACTATTTAGGAAGGAGCGAGTGGGCAAGAAGAGAGAGAGGGGGAGTGACGCTGCCAGAAATAGCACTGCCCGTTTACGAGTTGCCAAGGGTCTGGAAGCAAATGGGCTCTGCTGGTGTTGAGTGTGAGCAGGCACGGGGCTGTTGGTGAGTGAGGGGCCGTGCTGGATAACCTGGCAGTGCTGGATGTCCGTGCCATGCTGGAGGAGAACCCCCCAGGTGTCTGCAGGCTGAGTGACATACGCTGTCAGTCTCGCACTGCCGGTCCTCAGCCATCCTCAAGATGTCTAAAAATTACAGATAGCAGTTCCCCAGAGTAAAAAGAGCTGTGTGTTGCCTGTGGAGGAGCCTTGTCTGCCTTCCTGGAGACAGAGGGGGATGGATGGAGGTGCCACTGACGAGTAGCCATTCGCGTGTCGTTGCCATGTGAGTGCTGGTGTTTGCAAATATGGTGAAGTCCAAATGCACGTGCTGCTGTAAAAGAGACAATTTCATGAGTTATGGGCTAATTGAGGCTTTGGGCATCATCTCAGGAAGATGGGGCTGAGGAGTGCAGCAGCTGGCTTGGGTTGGAGCAAAGCTCTTCTAGCTCCATGCCTGGACTGGCTGCTCAGCCAGGACTGTGGAGGATGCTGGGCTGGACTGGTGTGCATCTTATTTCTCACACCATTATTTATATTTTATGGGATGTACGTTGCTTTTTTCCTGCTGGATCTTCCCAGGCTCCAGCTGTCAGCAGCACAGAGCTTGGAGACTGGGGCTGGGCTGTTATTCCTGGCTGTGCCTGCCCTTCTCTTCTCCGTGAATTAGTCTCATCCTTAATTTGAGCTCATTTTCACTGTGCTTAAGTGTCCCACAAAGCAGCTCTCTGGCAGGAAGGTTGCTTTGGTATAAATTATTCCGAGAAACGTGCTTCAGAGGGATGAAACAGCAGAGATGAAATAATGCCACAAATAAAGAGGAGAAGGAGGGAAGGCAGTCGCGGCTCGAAGCCAGCAATTGTAGCAAACGGATAAAAAGAAGGGAAAGCGGAGCTGGATGAGCTCTCCTTGTGAGAAAAAACATTTTGAGGAGGAGAGGGAGCCCAAAGATAAGGCAGTGGCTTTGGTCCAAAGAGAGGTGCTGGAATTGCTGGCTGTAAGGAAGCAAGGCAGACGACGGGGGATCAGCACCACTGTGGCTGTGGTTTGGAGGGGGAATTGGCACCAGGAATTAGGGGCAGACCTGTGTTGCTGGAGGGAGAAGAGGCCGCTCACAGCAGCTGGGGTCCATCTGGGTGTATCCAAAAAAGCAGTGCCTAAAGATGCCATGCTCCATGCCTGTCCTCTTGCCCGGATGGTTTCCAGAAGCGCAAACCTCCTGACACCTTAGGGAAGTGACTGGGTTCATGCCCAGCCTGGCGTAGCCCACCAGTCCTTAGTCCACCAGCGCAGCTGTCTTTGAGAGCCAGAAGAAAGGAGGTAAGCTTTCCTGAGGGTCTTGGTGGTCTTCCCTGGGCAGGAGAGGGGCCCCTGGGACCTCCTGGGCATGTGTGTGTTGGGTGGGAGGTGAGGACTCTGTGCTCGCTGAGCCAGGTTATTAGTCCTGGTGGAAAAAGCAGGATTGCTGAAGTATTCTTTTTAGCTCTACAGTAACATTTATTTGTTTTGCTCGTGTCTCCTCAGGTAGAAACTGGCCTTGGAGGATGAGATCTGGGGTTGTGTGGCAGCTTGGAGTGGCTGCAGATGACAGGGACAGGGAAGGGTGTGGAATGGGAAGAAGGAGAGTGGCTGGTCCAGGGTTTTGCTCCTGAGCAGTCAAGTGTCCTCGGACATGCTTTCTTAATCAGCAGGGAAGCTTGTTGCTTGCTGAAGAATCCTCAGAGCCTGATTTGTGCATCTGTTATGTTAACAGCCAAGAAATTCCTTTTTGTTGTCCATTTGTCCCAACCCTGCTCAAGCCAGAATAAGGTGAAAGGATAAGATAAGGCAAACCCAGTCAGTTCTCTGCAGTTTGTAAGGTGAACAGGGACTGGTTATGGAAGACCTTCATGAAGGAGCAAAAGGAAAAACTGTTTTTCTGCCTTTAAGGTGGAATTAGGAAGGTTTTGCTCTGTTTACCAGTGATTTGGGGCTCTGCCCTGTCCTTGTGGCTGTAGCTGCTGGGATAGCACATGTTCTTCATCTAATACTGGAATGGTTTAGGTTGGAAGGGACTTTAAAGATAATGTCATTTCACTCCCCCTGCCATGGACAGAAACATCTTCCGCTAGACCAAGTTGCTCTGAGCCCCATCTAGCCTGGCCTTGAACACTTCCAGGGATGGGGCAGCCACAGCTTCTCTGGGCAACCTGTGCCAGGGCCTCACCACCCTCATAGGGAAGAATTTCTTCCCCCAGCATGGCAGGACAGGGTTATTCTCTGTCCCCTTCCCTTCTTCACCATGCAACTGGTGCAAGAGATTGTCTTTGTTTTTGCACAAACAAGAAGACTTTTTCGCTTAGTCGTTCTACAAAATGGGAACAGAAGTCAGAGAAGAATAAAGCCTGCTGTCTCTCACCTTTACAGCATCCCTTTGTTTTACACTCTCAGGGGTGCTGGGAATCTGATGTTTGCATGATGGCAGAATTACCTTTGCAGGTCTATTAAGGAATGACACACGATGTGGTTTGTGAGTCACCTCAGTGAAGGCACTGCTGGAAATGAGAACTTGTTCTCCCTGGCTTTGCCAGGTTAAACATTAATTTTGTGGCCACGGGATGCCATCCTCCTGTGATGCTGTAGTCCAAGCCGTGTGTGTGTCCTTCTTGCCACATCCCAGCAGGCAGCTAAGACAGGTGTTTTTTGGAGAAGCTGAAACTTGGAGCATGAAGCCAGAATTGGGACGTGTGCTGGTGATGCATGGGGCACTGCTCAGACCATGACAACCCTCTTGGAAGCCCAGACTGAGCAGCTCCTGGGTCTCGTGGTCACCTCTCCTATGAGAGCTGTCTGAGAAAGCTGGGGTTGTTCAGCCTGGAGAGGGGAAGGCTCTAGGGAGACATTAGAGCCCTTTCCAGTGCCTAAAGGGGCTACAAGAGGGCTTGAGAGGGGCTTTCAACAAGGACCTGGAGCGACAGGACAAGGGGAAATGTGTTCAAACTGACAGAGGGCAGGTTAGATTAGATGGTGGGAAGAAACAGGTTGTGAGACACTGGCACAGATTGCCCAGAGAAGCTGTGGCTCCCTCATCCTTGGAAATGTTCAGGGCCTGGCTGGATGGGGCTCTGAGCAGCCTGGGATACTGGAAGGTGTCCCGGCCCATGGCAGATGGTATTGGAACCGAATCATCATCCAAGTGCCTTCCAACCTAACCCATTCCATGATTCTGTGATCTTGGGACCACATGCGTTCAGCCTGCCTTGACGTGGGGGTACTAACTTTTCCCAGGGCAGTGCACAGGAGACCTCAATGCTCCATGTATGGCTTCGTGTTTTTCCTTCTCTATCTAGATCAAATCCTCTTTACCTCTCTGGTTTCAAGCTGACCTGGGTTTCTGATGTCCTACATCAGCAGCAATGCCCTGTTCCCAGCCCCTTCCTGCTGCTGCTGCTGTATTTCATGTGCTCTGGAGCAAGGAGCCAGGGCTGGCTGCCTTCTGCCAGCAGTGCATCCCAGAATCTGCTCTATTTATTTTTAAAAGCATTTTCTTTGTCGCACAGCAACTTCTAACACATCCTGGCTCGTGCTGGCAGCTCCTGCTCCTCTCTATACCTTGGCAGTTCTTCAGCTGCTTTTGGACTGAGGCAGATGGGGACTGATGCTGAACCCTGATGTCACTTGGGGCCACTTGTCCCCCTTTGAAATGTGCCAGCTCAGGCTGAAATACCAGGCTTGGCAGCACTGCTTCCCATATTCCCATTCCTGGGGTGCGGGAGCAGCTGAGGTGTGACATGCAGAGCCAGCACTCCTGCTGCTGTGTGCTAAATAAAGTGTAAATTCTGGCTTTCCTCGGGGTGGTGGGGCTCTGTCCGTGACTACCCGTGTGCACTGGCTCTTGGATCGCCAAATATTCAGGGAATGGTGGGCTGGTGGAGATGTCACTCTCCCCCTGCCCGTGGGTGGGTGAGGGGAAAGTTTCAAGGACCATGAGCTGGGGGCTGTTTCCATAGATGTGCTTTACATTGTCTTTGGCTGCCTGCTCTGCATTTGGGGGAATGACTGACAGTCAGAAGGGTTGTTGGGCTTTTTCAAGGAGAACCTCGTGGTGGGAGTGGAGGGAGAAGGGCAGCGTAGCTCCTTAGGGGTGACAGCCTGTGCTCTTGTGTAGAAGCAGAGTTAATTCCTGGAGGGTGGCCTGGAAATTATCTTAAGAAGTCCTGGCTCTGCCCTTCTTTGGAAAGCAAACTCCTAAGAGCGCGTTCCCTGGCTACGTACAGCTTAAAGCAGTGCTGGGTTCTGGATGCTGCCGTTGCACAAATCACTCTTGCTTTTCCATTCTGGATTATTTCTATTGCCAAGCCTGGGCTGTGCTGTTCGCAGAGCGGTTCCCACTGAAGCAGTACCTCTCCCCTTGGCCCTGCTGGATGGAAGAGCTGGAAGGGGAACACTGAGCTGTGCCAGGCATTGTCCCACATCCCCCATCCCTGCCTATGGCTGATGGAACACACCCTCTCAGGTCTGTCTGTCTGTCTGTCTGCATTTCCTCTGCCTTCCTGGGGATCTGGGATACTAGTGTGGGGCTGGAACTGGGGGGTGGCAGGTTGTAGATGTGATGTATGTGTGATGAGGGGTGCCTTGCCTTGAGCTGCAGAAACATCTGCCTGCCCTGCAGTGAGGGATCCGGGAAGAGGTGATGAAATGAGACTGTCACAAAGGTGCTGCTGGAAGAGATTTGGGCACTGGGTTGTTTGTCAGGCTGTGTGTTCCTGATCACCATGACACCTTGCTGTCCATGCCTGGTGCTGCCCCTATGTCAGGCCAGATGGAGCCCTGTCTCTCAGTGCCACCCCAGCAGTGCCATACCTGCCCACGCACTGGATGGGTCCCCAGGGCTGGGGCTCAGTGCCTGCAGCCAGCCCTGGAGACCAGGGTCCCACTCCCCCTGGTACTCTCTGTCTCTCCCAGCTCTGCATGATGGAGACGGAGGGCTGACAGGAGGGCTCTTGTATCCAGGGCTGTGCTACCCCACTGCTGGCACAGGTGAGCCCATACACCCACTGAGGTCTCACTGGCCTTGGAGATGCCTGTTTGTTGGGATGGGGCCTGAGCAGCAGCCTGGCTCCATCTGGACTCTGCAGCTTTTCCCAGGAAGCAGTGCCGAGTCCTGAGGAGTGGGCTCTGCTGCGGGAGCGTCACTCCAGCTGTAAAAACCCTGGCATGGCAGAACAAAAGCTGTTTCCCAGACAAAAGGTTGTCTGATGTCTGGTGCCAGAGCATCTCCCAGCCTGAAGCAGCCCGTGAGTATTCTAAGCTGTGCTCTTTCCTTCATCTGATCTTTGTAGGTGTTCTAGGGGTCTTTGTTGTGTTGTTTTGGAGCTGTGAAGGCCTGAAAAATAGCACTTTTTAGATATGAATGGGTGATGAGTATTTCTTAAGAAATGAGCCAAGTGGTCTGTCTCTGATTTCACCATGTCCCTCTGCCCTGAACACGCTGGTGTGTGGGGTGCTGCCTTCCCTGGCTCTCCTGTGTGACAGGTGAGACATTTGATCTGGTCCTCTTACCTGCACCTTTTGCTGAATGTAGGACTAAGTCTTTGCTTGTAAATGTCTCTTTTCTTCGTTTCTTCCCCACCTTGTTTAAGTGTCTCTCTGTTCCTGGCATCATACCCATCATCCCATCCCCAAGCATGGGATGGAGCCCTGGCTCTCATGGGTACCTGGCTTTCATGGGATCTGTCCTTCCCAGCAGAGCTGCTGCAAATCTGCCAGTTGTGGGGGCTGTGAGAGGGGGGGTTTGATGCAACAAACTTTTCCCCAGTATCAAATGATTCGACTAAAAATAACACCCTCTCCAGCTGCCTCCTGCAGCCACTACACTGCACAGATCCGGCCAGGCAGGCTGCAGGACCGGGGGTTCCGGAGCTGACCCAAGCAGGGCTCACCCACCGTGGCATCCATGCCACTGCGAGGGGAGTGCACGTGGCAGGAGAGGAAAAGGCCACAGGGATGAATCAGCCGCTCTCGCAGCCCATCTGTCTCTGGAAGGGCCCCACGCTGAAATTCTTCCGAGCACTCCGAGCTTTAGTGCTCTCCTTATCCACTCTGCATGAGCTCTCCTGCTCCCCCTGAGCAAGGACTAATAATTAGCAGCTCAGGGCAAGCATGGCTGAGCACAGAGAGGCGGATGGCATTTGATCATCTTGAAAATCAAGTGGCCCCTGTGGCCTGGGAGAAGCAGGTTAGTGAGTCGGAGGGAAGGGGCAGCAGGGGATGGATTTGGAGCATCCCTGTACCCCAGAAAGGATGGAACTAGGCCAAGATATTGAAAGCATGGGAGTTCCCAGGGAGACCAGCCAAGTTTGGGAAAGAGACATGTCCTGTGGGCTGGTGAAGCAGAAAACCCCTGCCTGGCTTGGGATGTCCCCAGAATGCTTGGAAACAGCATCCTAGATGCTCTCATATAGGTGTACATTTTATATATATAGACAATATGATATAAATGTTATATATATATTTAACAGCTTCTTGCTCTGGTGCTGCTGTCAAAATCATCCCCCAAATCCCCAGGGAAGGCTGCTGGGGTGCTGGACCATGGTTGGAGGAGTTTAGCAGTTTTGTTGCTTGTTGAATATACCATAGCCAGGTTTTGTCCATTACTCCCTCTCCAGAGAGGGATCTCTTGCCTCCCTGCTTGCCCGGGGCTCGTGGCAGTGCTGGAGCTCAGCATTGTGATGCTGGACTCTTGTGCTGCCTGGGGAAGATCAGTCCCCATGGACCAGCATGGCATTAAGCCTTTCTGCTTTAACTCCAGGGGTTTTGGTGAAGTTTATTCAGCTAAGGGAAGCAAAGAGCTCACCCAGTGCCTTCAGTGCTGTGTGTAGTTATTATGGTAATACATAGTTACTTGGCTAAAGACATGATTGCTGCCATTGTAACGCAAACACACATGCAGAGAAAACCCCTAAAAGGAATTTCCTCTTTGTAGGTCAGTGGTGCTGCTGGAAACCCACTTCTGTCTGCGGCTCTTCATTAGTTAATCAGCTGGTAGAGGAAAAAATAAATGAAGTATGTTGTGAGGTTCCAGGGTCTCCTACCTACTGGGGCTGCACTCCTTGGCTGTGGCACACGGTTGAGCTTGGGATAATGGAGCTGGGTCTCTTGGCAGTGTGTAGCACTTCTTGAGGATGCTGCAGAGAGGATCTGTTTGCTTTTTCTTCCATCACATGTGCTCTGGTGCTTGAAAAGGCTTTTCTCAGTGATTTGTGGGGTGGGATGCTGCCTTTGGATGCTTGTGTCCCGTTTCAGCCCACACTGATGTACTGACTAAGGGGCCAGAGCTGCTCACTATTCTGTCCCTGTTTGGCCATGGCAATCCCATGCAGGAAGGGCTGGATGGATGCTGGGTGCAGTCTCTCTAATGAGATCCCCATTAGGTGGGTTGAGCTCCAGCTGTGTCAACATAGCTGGGTAGTCCGTGTCCTCAGATGTGCCCTGGACTGAGCTGGGAGTGTCATGCTGCTACAGAAACTGTGCAGCTGAAAGCACAAGTTGCCCATGTGTTTGCAGCTGAATATGCCCTCTCTAATTCAGTTTGGCTGCTCTCAGCACCCTGTGGCCATGGTTTTATCTGGACGATTTCTCCGCAGCAGGAGCAAACAGTAAATTTCCTGACTTTTATTACTTTGAGACTGAAGTTTGGGAGATAAGAGCCTCTAGAGATTACATTTTCAGGTATTGAAAGCCTGCTATGTGTCACAGCACAGTGGTTCCTCAGCTCTCCTGTATCAAAACCAGACACATGTACCATTGTTGGGCAGTGATGTCCCCCTCTCCTGTGGAGGTTGGGGTGGCAGGGGCCGCCTGGAGTCCTGTGCAGGTCTGTCCCATGCTCTTACTGCATCCCAGTCATGCAACCAGGGATATGGACAGCAAGTATCAGCTGGGGTCACCTGTGGGAAACCATATGTGGGAGTATAGGGGGGTCATACAGGTGGATATGCTATTTTCCTTTGCTTTTTAAACTAGTAAAATGTCATTAATGGAGCTGTGAAGCCACGTTCCGTCCAGCTGTCACCAGGGAGCTGTGTGGCAACCTGAGTTTATTACCAGGAAAAGACTGATTTGCAGCTGGAAGGGCTCAGAGGCACTGATACCTGAAGGGAGCCTATGAGAAAGATGGATACAGTCTATTTATAGAGGCATGGAGTGACAGGACAAAGAGGGGAATGGCTTCAAACTGAAAAGAGAGTAGGTTTAGATTAGACAGTGGGAAAGAAATCTTCCCTGTGAGGATGGTGAGGCACTGGCATATGTTGCCCGGAGAAACTGTGGCTGCCTCACCCCTGGAAGTGTTCAAGGCCAGGTTAGATGGAGCTCTGAACAACCTGGTCTGGTGGAAGGAATCCACGACAGGGGGTTTGGAATGAAATGATCTTCAAGATCTTTTGCAACCCAGGCAATTCCATGATATGCACTCAAGCTATATGTTATTAAGCAAACCCAGCATGGAAGTTGGGCTGCTGGCTGTCTCCATGGTCCCAGTTCTGTCCACCGTCCATTTCCAGCACGTACCGAGTTGTTTCCCACTGACAGAGGCAGTGCTGGCATTTAAACAGCAGAAGCCAAATTACATGACTGAATGTGGTGGGGTTTTTTTCCCTACCAATTCAGATTCAGTGTGAAAATAAAGCGTATTTGTTTTCCATCTAAGGAGGGGACCAGAGGCCAGAAGACCGGGAGATGCCCCAGTGCCAGGTGCTCGGTACCCCGCGTGTGGCACCCCGCGAGCACCCTCGTTAGTGCGTAGCCTCGTCAACTTCGCCCAGCAAAATGTTCTGGCATCCTCCCTTCTCTCCTTGTCACTTCTGCAGAGAGAACGTGGCTTGTTCTGCTGGCAGCATGAGCCCTGTTTGCTGAGGCGCAGGCAAAGCTAATTATTTCTATTTATTTCCTCAAACTTTCTCAGTGTTTCATTTGAGGTCTCTGCTCGAGCTTTCCTGCTTGTCTGCAAGCCTGGGAGTCCTCAGTGTCCCTGGGAGCAGCAAGCCTGGTGTGGGAGGTGTATTGGTAGGCATCAGGAGAGCCAGTCTCCGTGTGGATGCTGAACCTGCCCTCGGGTTGTGTCCTCATTTGCTCTTGGCTAATTGTCCTCAGGGCTCTGCTGCAACCACAGCATGGCTGAAACCTGGAGTGATCATGCTTGGTGTGCCCGAATGTCTCCTGTCTTTGCCAAGTAAATGTTTAGGAAAAGGAACAGGGCTGCAGAATGGTTCTTTGAAAAACAAGTAAAACCAAAACAACGCTTAGCAAACAAAACATCAAAACAAAAATCTCACCAACTACAGAAAAAAAATAAACAAACCCACCCAAAACAGAAATACAAAAGAAAAAATCCCCAAGTAAACTTGGAATAGCTGAACGAGGAGTTAAACTTTAGCAGAGGAGGGTTAAAAACAAGCAGAATGAGATGAAAAGGAAAAGCAGAAGTTGGGGAAAATGAGATCTTATAAAGGTGTCCAGAACTGACTTGAACAAGTAATTAATGCTCCTAAAAAAAGTCGCATGGGTAAGCAAAATAGTGGAGTGAAGGATCTGTTTATAGCTTTCAGTGGGAGCAGCCAACTCATCTTATCAATGTGCTAATTAATTTGCTGAGGCTCTTGCTGGCAGTTGCCTTTTTCTTTCTGGAGAGCTTGCCAAGGGCTGAGTATCCCTTGGGCTGGGCAGGTTTAAATTTGGAGGTGATTTGAGATACTTTCTATTTACAGTGCATCACCACAGACCCGAAGGAGACAGGATGCCCCTGGGCTGTCCATCCCTTCCCTTGCAGCATGGGGACGTCAGGCTTATTTTGACTAGGATGGAAGGGCCATGCTCTATGTTGTCCCCTCAGTTACTGTTGATTTTTTTCCCCCTATATTTAGTTTATTTTTTCTTCTGGTGTGGTGTTTCCCAGCCTTTATCCCAACCTCTGTTTCCACCTCCCTGTTTGTTCTGGAGGAGGGGTTAAAATGATGATCTGCTCAGTTTGCTGCATTATTGGGGGATTTAAATCCTCCTTTTCCTTGATGGGTTATTTTCTCCTGTATCAGGGATGTAGTTAAGAAGGAGGCAACAGCCCCAGCTCCCTTGTCTCTTCTTTCACCTCCATCATGGGCAAACACTGAAGAGGAATTTCAGGGACTAATGGAGCAAAGCCCTTCCTGGAGCAATTCCAATGTGAGAATACAGTGTTTCACCATGACAGTACTCTCAGATACAAGCATCTCCTGTCTATAGGGCTTCATCTACTTTGCTTAGCAAAGGAGAACTGCCTGGCAAGGTGTTCCTGACAATGTTCCTGTGCCTTTTGCTCCCATGTGTAGCTCCTGACTCAAAGTCACACTGATATTTCCACATCCAGCTTCATGAAGTGCTGCATCTCTCTGCCTGTCTGTCATCCCATGAATGTGAGGCTGGAGTGAGATACGGATGCTCCAGTCAGGGATATCCCACAGGGAAAACCCAGCCAAACAGAGGAGCGCAGAAGTGATCTGACCTGGGCGTCCCAAGGCTCCTTCCATATCTCTGTGCTGTGGTCCAGCTATGGGAAGCTCTGCTGGAGGGCTGGTTGCAGGTTCAAGAGGTGCAGGGGTGACCTGTTTGGGAAAGATGAGGAGAAAATCAAGGGAGGCAGTGGTACGCCTTGCCCTAACCTTGGGGGTGCAGTGATGTGTGTGCTGTGCCTGGCTGGAGACTGTCTAACCCAACAAGCCCAGGAGAAACAGGACTTTTGGTTGACATGGGGGGAAGGGAGGGGATTGTGGTGCAAACGGAGCAAACCCTTTAGCCTCCCCTCTCTGTCTTGTTCTCCTCCAGAGTGATGAGCCACAACAGCACCCAAGATGCTGGGATTTGGCACGTGCTCCATGGGCGTGCCAGGCAGGGGGGCTGAGCTGGATGGCGCCTCCCCCCACTACGTCCTGGCCCTGCCTGAGGAGGAGACGTGGCGCAAGCACCGGCTCGGCTTGATGCAAACCACCCACTCCTGCAACCTGCTGGAGCCTGAGGGCCTGGCCGAGGCCCTGGTCTCGAGGGCTGCCAGCTTTGACGCCCTCTACGAGCCCCGCGCCCGGGATGCTGACACGGACACCGGCAGCGCCTTCGACCTGGGGCTAGGCCAGTACGTGTCCGTGAGCCCGGACGTCATCAAGCGCCGGCGGGGCGGGCTGATCGAGCAGAGGGACATT
Organism: Myiotriccus ornatus; assembly: GCA_036023395.1. NCBI lineage: Eukaryota > Metazoa > Chordata > Aves > Passeriformes > Tyrannidae > Myiotriccus > Myiotriccus ornatus. The sequence goes on along the minus strand of JAYRBT010000005.1, from coordinate 28,943,705 downwards.
ATCAAGGCACACGAGGCACACAAGATGCAGAGCACGCCACAGGCGCGGAGGAAGGAGTGGGAGTAAGTACCAGAGAGCCCCCAGCCCAGGTGGGCAGCCAGGAGGAGCGGGAGCGTTCCCTGTCTGATTTGAGGCTGGTGGGAGAGTCTGGGGAGTGTTATTATGTCGGTGGGATCATCCCTGTGGTGCAGCTGCCACCCACCGTGCTCCATCTCCCGTTCCTCCTGAGCTGGGCTGCTCAGCTCCAAACTGGAGGGTGGCATTCCATGGAAACGGTGCACTTTGGGTGGGGGTTCTCTTAAGTTGTGAGGTGGTTTGTGGGACGTAGAGAAAACTTGGAAGATCTCAAGATAGTTTTCCTTGGATGCGGAGTGAGTTTTGGGTGTGTTTGGGGTCAATGCCTTCTGCTTTTGCTGTGGCTTGAGCCCTGCTGTGAGGGGATTATATTAGATGTGTCACTTGGTGCCATGGTTTAGTGGGACTTGGCAGTGCTGGGTTAATGGTTGCCTTGATGATCTTAGATGTCTTTTCCAACCCAAATGATTCTATGGCTTGTATTTAGCTTCAAAAAGTGTTCAAGTCTGAGTCAGAGCAAGTTGGAGACATTAACAAACTTGAGAAAACAGAAGTGCTTGGCAGAGCTAGAACCCGCTGGTTTTATTTACTGTTTTCCTTTAATTAGCTTATTCCTATAGTTTACTGTTGTGCTGTGAGAAAACCCTGGCTCCAGGTCATGGATTAGTCTCCCCCACCTGGCACTCACTGTGTGACCAAGTCTGCAGCCACGTGCTTCAGTCCTGCATTTAAATTACAAGCTTTCCCTTCCCTGTGTCTGCTCAGCAGGGATAAGCTGTTGCAGCACATCCTGCTCCAATATCACTGGTCTGGAGCAGCTCCCTGCCTTAGGCACTTCATTTGGAGAATAATGTTTAATAAAACACCCAAAGGAGTTGGGAGCCCCTGTATTAATTAGATGTGGCACGTTGCTTTGGCGAGATCCAGGTCAGTGTGAAGCTGGTAAGGCTTCTTTGGGATGGCTTCCACGATAAAACAGCTTGTGATAACACTGAGGCTGCTCCTGCTTTTTTTTGGAGAGCAGCCCATCATTGAGGCAGGATCTCCCTGGCCTTTTCAGCTCCATGCTCATCCCTGTGTGTCCAGGGAACCTCCTGGCTGGTGGCTCAGGCAGCCCTGCACAGGGAAAATAAATTGACATATGGGCTCGGCAAGCGCTCAGTGCCTTGTTATCTTTTTTGCAACCCACCGGGGATGCCAGATGAATAAATCATGGCTGGGCAGGAAGCAGAGGGATGGCCTTGTTAATTGTCGGCTGCCGGAGTGAGTCCCTAGAATGGCTGCTCGCTAATTAACTGCCTGGATCCTACAGTTCTCTTTGGTGGCAGGGAGATGAAGCCAGAGCCCTTCCCACTCACACTGTGTGGGATGTGCCCCTTTGGCCACCCTCAGTTGCTCCATCCAGCAGTAACTCAGACACAAAGCCTAATATTTCTGTTTTTAACACACTGGGAATACATGGGTGGCCGTGCCAGCTGCTGACATCCTGACGTAGTTAATAGGATGGTTTCCCCAGGCTAGTAGGGTCCAAACTTTGCGTTTCCCAGCTCCTGGATGCTTGGGTTTGTCATCTCATCCCACTTCATGATGGTTTTGTTGGAAGCCTCTGGTGTGGGGTAGACACTGGGCTCTGGCAGTGATGGTAGCTCTTGGGCTTTGAAGACCTCGTGTGCCACTCAGGACCTGAGGGCCCCACTGCCTGTCTCTGCCAGGTCCCTTTCTGGGAAGTTGGTGAGCACCAGGGAGCTTGTTCTATTCCTTTGCCAGACTTAGGTGCCATGATACCCCATCAGCCTGCAAAAACTGCACGCCAGAGGCTCTTGCTTTAAATGTCAAGAGAGGGACTTCTGGTAAGGGCATGGAGTGACAGAACAAGGGAGAATGGCTTTAAACTGAAAGTGAGTGGGTTTAAGTTTAGGAAAAATTCTTCTCTGTGAGGATGGTGAGGCCCTGGCACAGGTTGCCCAGAGAAGCTGTGGCTGCCCCATCCCTGGAAGTGTTCAAGGCCAGGTTAGATGGGGCTTGGAGCAACCTGGGATAGTGGAAGATGTCCCTGCCTGTGGCAGGGAGTTGGAATTAGGTGGTCTTTAAGGTCCCTTCCAACCCAAACCACTCTTTCTAGGATAAACCAGTGATGTTTTCCCCAAAAGCTTTGCCAAAGCCCAGACTGGTGTGCAGAGCTAGTAACCCTAGCACCATGGATGCTCTCTGGGAATAGATGGATAGCATGTGGGGGAGAAAAAGCAAATTAATTTCCTTATGTGTAATTTTATTAGTAATAATGCAATTTCCTTGTGATTTAATTTTCAGAAGGGCCCATCTCACATGCCTTGAGTCACCTCTTGCCTGGGTGGTCTGTCTCTGGTGAGCAGTGCGGGGGGGGGTGTTTTCCCATAGCTCCGACATGGCAGTGGACATGAAGCAGAACATGAGGAATGTGGGAAATGGCTGGATATATGCAGGAGGTCTCCCTGTACTCCTGTTTGCCAGCTCTGGCTGGGTGGTCTGCAGTGTGGTGGGCATAGGGAGAGAATGCAGCATGTGCCTCTCTTCTGCTGCACGAGACCTCTGCTCCCCTGGATTAGTTCTCTGTCTTTGCAGATGTGGCATTCCTGGTGTGCAGCCAGATGTTGGTGTTTAGCTGCTCTTGATCTGGGTTGCAGTGAGGGAGGAGGAGCAAAGTAATAGCATTGGCAGGTCCAACCCTTACCAAGCCTCCACCTCTGCTGCCTTTTCCCAGTGAAACAATTCCATAAGTGGAATAAGAATAGGAAGGATACAATTATTTTTTCTTTCTTTCTTTCTTTTTTTTTTTTTTTAAATTTATTTTATTTTTTTTCCATGGGTAAGCTGAGGCAGAGAACAGCGAACACTGTCTAAGTGCCTGTGGAGTGGGAGGCTTAAATTTATGGTCAAAGGTGCATGTACCAGTCCACCTTGTTCTTGTCTGAGGGATTTAAGCCTAAGGCAAATGCTAACCCACGTTTTCCATAGTCCCAGCCTGATGCCCTGTCCTCCATCCCTCTGTTTAGGTGCTGGGATGGAGGTACGTGGAGAGATCTGCTGTGGTCCAAGGCTGGGTGGGCTGCTGCATGGCGTGGTCATGGCTGAATCGCTGATGTCTTTGCTCTGTGTGTCTGGCAGCATCGTTTGGGTAATGTTTAGCTTAGAGACAGCTCAGAAGAGGAGCTCCTCGTCAAAACAAGCAAACGGGGAACCTCCTGTGGCTTTTCCAGGCTGAGCAGCTGCTTCCTTAGCCGATGGTAAGGACAGGCAGAGCCACACTGGGGACATCCCAGGGAAGCTTCAAGCTGAACTGGAAGCAGGCAGGGCCCAAACCTGCTTTGCATGGCCGCAAACCACACGTGCATGGGAATTTGTTAAGCTTAGCTCGTGATATTTGGGGAATGCAAGCTGTGCTCTCATTTTGGAATGATTCTTGCAACAAGGATGCATGGAAAAGCCTGATTCCCAGATGCTGGGCAGGGAGCATGGGAGCAGAGGAGACTGGAGGGAAAGCAGCAGGATGGTGGTACAGTGTGAAGGTGAGATGCTGTAATTCAGCACTGGAGTACCTGAGTGATGAGTGGCAGGTTTCAGTGTCCCAGAGAAGCAATGCACTCTGCCCACAGCATAGGACAGTGATCCTAAAGAATAAGGTAATTAGAAGCGATCTCCTGTCTTGTAGCATCTTGGAGTTAATGCCTCTGATGCTATGAGTCTGTGAGGTCTCCCTTGCAGGGTAGGATCTGGTTCACAGAGCTGCAGGACAGGAGAGCTTCTTGCTTCTCCCTCGGATTCATACCTGCCACACGGACCGTGGGGAGCCGTTTGCGCTGGAGCGTGTTGTTACTGCAGCTCTGCGTTTGTGCCGTTTTACGGGAAGCAGGGAGAGAACAGAACAAGCTGAAAAACACTCAGGGTGTTGCTAACAGATCTCAGTGGCTTTTTATGACTTGGCAGCTTCTGTCTGGTTATGTGCACGCTCTGCATCCCAGATTACAAATGAAGCTGGCTTTTTTTTTTTTTTTTTAATCTTATTCTTTTTACTCTTGCTGAATGAGACAAAGGGCCCCCTTGGTGTGTTGGGCTGGCAGCTCAATCGATGCTTCCCAGCATATTCCCCAGTACCAGCTGGGTTTAATTGGCTGCAGTGGTGGGGAGAGGGCAGGAGTGTGCATGGGGTGGCACTGCTGCTTGTCGGGGAAATGCCCCCGGGCACTGGGGCTGTTCTGGCAGCTGTGTCAGCCCTCACTACCCTGTCCCTCCTTGGCTCTGCAGGGCAGGGACAAGCCCCAGGTGGCTCTGGGTCGCTGCCACTGATGCTGGTAGCTCTGTGGCACATTTCTGGGAGAGGTGTTTGATGTAGTGGGTGTAGCTGCTGTGCTATGAGCAGCAGCCCTGCTCCCACCTGAATGGGCTCTGGGGGCAAGGGACTGGAGGAGGCCACTGGCTCTTGGCTGCAGCATCAGCACTGAGAGGGATCTGTGAAACAACAGCCCTTGCTCCTCTGTGTGTGCTGCTGGGGAAAGGAGAAGATGTCCCAGCATCCCACCCAGGTCTCAGCTCTGACACCAGTGTCCAGTGCCTGCTACCCCTCCTCAGGTCTCCCTCCTGACCTTGCCCTGGGGGGTGCGTACATGGCTTCCTCCAGCACTTTTGCAGTGTCAGTAACTGTCAGAGGCAGTCCTTAGCCATGTCCTTCTCCACCATGGGCACCTGTTCAGTCTTCTGCTGCCGTCTGTCCAGGAGCTTGGGAGGGCTGGGAAGAAATGTTGGGACAGCTCAGGAGCTGTGGGAACTCTGCAGGTGAAAGCCCGGAGATGGTGGTGGCAGGTGATCCTGGGGTTATGTGCCTGGGAGCATCCTTCAGGTAGATATACTCATGATTCCTATGCAAGTCCTCTGCAACCCAGGGCAAAGCAATTAACTTCTCTGAGAGCCTAATGAGTGCCTTGGTTAAGGTAATTCTTTCTGCTTATGTTTTACCCTGCATGAGGAGTAATACAGGTGGTAGAAAAGACTATGGATGTGCTAAACCTGGGAATCGGGACACTGAAATACAGCTTTTGTCATGGTAACTTGGCCTTGAGCGGCAGGGAAGCATCTCTCCCAGAAGTATCTGACCTGGACTTCCCTGTGCTCTCCCTGGTTCCCTTTGGTGCAGACCAAGGTTTGGATCCTTGGGGAGGAGTTTGTTTTCTGACCTGGGATGAACCTGAGTTCCACTGAATATCCTGGCAACAGCACAGAAATAGCAGCATCTTTCTCTGAACTGCCTCAAAGTCTGGGTTTCTGGCACACCCTGGAGGAATTCCCTCTGAATTAATTCAGGTGACTGCAAAGCCTCACAAGGGCTGTCAGGGGGTGGGCACTTTAGGGACAGTCCCAGCCTTCCTGCATAGCAGAGCCCACTGTTCCAGGGAGCTTGTCTCCTTAGGAGCTGGCTGCTGAATGTGGAAGACAAGGTGGTTCCCGGCAGATGACTCTGCTCAGGAACTGCTGCCTCGCGTTTTGCCACCACATCCTGGCAGTTCCTGCTTCCCTCACTGGAATCTCAGCTGCGGGTGTTGGGGAGCTTTATTAGCACATCTTGGGGCAACGCTGAATCTGTGCACCATACTGTGGCTGGTTGTGTTTCTCAGGAACAAGCCTTTGGAGGGAGCTTCCCTCCTGGCCTGGCCATGGCTCAGAAATGCCAAATTTCTGGGAGGCAGGGCCATGTAGAGCAGACTGCCCAGGATTGTGTCCCTGTGTGTTTTGAGTATCTACAAGAGTGGAGACTTCATAACCTCTCTGGGCAGCTTGTCCCAAATACTTAGTTCCCCTCACAGTGAAAAAGCTTATTCCTATGTATAAGCAGAGTCTGTTTTATTGCTGTTTGTGACTGTTGCCTCTTTCCCAGTCACTGGGTGCCACAGAGAAGAGCCTGGCGCTGCCTTTTTTTTGCACTGTCAGGTATTTTATGCATTGATCTGTTTGAGCCTCTGTTTTGAGCCTCTTCCAACCAGCTTGAGCAGTCCTAGCTCTCCTGGCTTCTCTCCCTTAGTCACCTTTGTTGGATTTGCTCCAGTAAGTCTGTGTCTCCTGTCCTGGGGGCACAGCACTCTGGGTGTATCTTACCAGGGCTGCACGAAGGGGATGGGTCACCTCCTGGACCCTCTGGCTTTACCTAACACAACCCTGGAGGCTTTTGGCCCCCTTTTTTGGAAGAGCAGATGGCTGGCTCGGGGTCAGTTCAGTGTCCACCAGGTCCCTTGGGGCTTTCTCTGCCGAGCTCCTTCCCAGCCAGGTTGTTCTTCCCCAGGTGCAGAGCTTGCTGTTTGCCATGAAGCTGAACTCCAGGCTGTTCCTCTGCCTGTTTCCCCAGCCTGCTGAAATCCCTCTGGATGGCAGCACAGCCCTCTGCTTTAGCAGTCTCTGGTTTAGAGCATCTGTGAGCATGGTTCAGTGCAGCGTGCAGGCAGTGAAACTTCTGATATTCAGTGCTCATTTGCGCCCTCATCCTTTCCCTCTCATGGAATAATTCAGCCTCTTGCCCTCTCCCAGGCAGCCCTGTGTGATTCTGATGAGGGGGCTGTCTGCTGGTTGGGAGATGTTTGTGGGAGAGGTGTTTTCCAGCCTCTCCACTGTGTACGGCTGATGTTATTTATTACTCTGAGGTGTAGTACACCTTTCCCCCCCATACTATTTGTATTTCAGAGGTGGTGGGGTAATAAGTTAATCCAGGGTGGAATTCAAGGACCTCAGGAGGTATCTAGTCCAATCAGACAATTGTTTATTTTTAAGGTAACTCAACATTTTGCATTTTAAAACACAGTGGATGTCTAATTGCACGTGCCCAAAATGTTTTATTGACTGAGAGGGTGGTGAGGGCCTGGCACAGTTTACCCAGAGAACCTGTGGATGGATGTTCCATCCCTGGAAGTGTTCAAGGCCAGGTTGGACAGGGCTTGGAGCAACCTGGTCTAGTAACAGGTGGCCCTGCCTGTGGCAGGGGGTTGGAATGAGATGATCTTTAAGGTTCTTTCCAACACAAACCATTCAGGGATTCTGTAAAAGGCTGGGAAGGTCCCCAAAAGGGTACTAAAGCAGCTTTCAAAAGGTGACTCTTGATTTCCCAAAGTGGCTTTTGAAACACTGAGACCTTTCTTAGAAAAACAGAGTACAGATGCTCTTCTTGTCTCCACTTGCCTTTTTCATGCTCAGTGGGAAAGGCTGCTCTGATCCTTCAGCACAGGATTATACATGTGTGCATCATCCAAAAACATGTCGTGTTTCTGTTGTTTGGCTGGTTTTGGGCTGGTGCTACACACTCCAGCAAGGATCGTGCTTTTTAACTGGGGAAAATGGGCTGGTGTTTATCTCCAGCTGTGGGGAAGGAGGTCACTGTGGTATTATCCTTCCCAAAATGCACCTGAAAGAGTCATCGTTGTCTCATCTTTCGTGGATGATTCTAACCAGCTGCGTCACTTGTTTGGTGGGACATAGCTTCCCTGCAAGCTTGGAACATGGCACTGTCGTGGCTGATGCTGTAACATAACACATGATGTCTCCATGAGAGCTCTGATACAAACCACAAGTCCGTTATTTGTCATCACAGAAACTTCACTTTTTTCCCTGCTGCAGCTCACAAAAAGTAAACCGGTATCTGATATGCTGTAACTCTTTTCTGTGCATTCACTCAAGTGGAAATAAGCCTAAAAATTCTTCTATGAACTTTTTCCCATTGAGGAATCATGAAAGCCGTGTTCTGGTGGGGCTGGGTGAGCGTGTTTGCCATCACAGAGGCTGCTGAGCTGATGAATCCCTGCCGACGCAGCAAAGGGGATGGTTTCTTCGCACCTCCCAGCACTGAGTAGCTTTTGGAGAGAGGTTTTGCTCTTTGGCTTTTTCTCTTTCACAGGTTTGGAGGATGGGAGCAGCATCTCCTTCCTGGCTGCGCTCCAGGGATGGGGCTTCTCTGGCTATCTTGAGCATCGGCTGCTCAGTGCAAGTTCAGGCTTGGTGGAAAAATTTTTCAACAGCTCCATCTTCTCCTGGCGCTTGTCCTGATAATGTAATTTTTGTCAAAGCCACCCTGTTTGCCAGCAGGTTGCTTTGGAGAAAGCTGAGACTGTGAATTTGGCTTCATTAGGTTGGGGATGGAACTGGTGGGTTTCTAGTCCAGCTTGCTTTTTGTTTCCAGGGGTATTTACAGCCCAAAGGCAGAAAGGAGGCTCCTCTGTCATCCCACCATGTGTTTTGCTGTGTTTATCTGACTTAAACCTTGCAGGGCAAGCAGAGGAGCAGAGAAAGCAGGGGATGGTCCTCAGGCTTGGACCTGCCTCTTATGGGGGCAGAGAGGAGATCTAAGGGAGAAGAAAACCTCCTGCTGGCTTTGACAGGAGCTAACGCTGCTGCGCCAGAGGGGTCACGAGGATGCTGAAGGAGAAAGAGGGATTTCTTCTGCTTTGGGTAGTGTAGCACTTGAAAAAATGCTTCTCAAAATCCATCTCAAGCCTTTTGACGGGCTAGAAATAAGTTTTCTTTTGCTGGCTTTTTATGGATGGCCCTGGGGATGTTTTTTTTTGATCTTGTCCTCACACACCAAGTTTGGCAGCTTGGTGTGTGGCTCTTGTGGGTCTTGGGTGGCTCAGGCTCTTTCCCTTCCTCCTTTCCATGGTCTCCCTTTATTCATTCTGTCCAGTCTTGGTCTTTTGGGCAGGGTAATTTTCAAATATTCATATTATTTTCCCCATTGGATCCTCTCAAGTGGGACCCTCTAGAAATGCATTGCCCAAAACTGGACCCATCTGAGATGGAGGAGGATGGAGAGGTCTGATCTCACCTCCTGCCAGCTTGGTTAGTATGAGGCTGGGATGCTCCACAGCTTTTGGCTGAGGGGAGAGGTTGTGTAGAGGGATTTGGGGGTTGGAAGCAGGGATGGAAATTCCCTTTAATCTGACGGAAAAGCAGGAGAAGGTGGATAGCTGTTCTGAGAGGTAGGATTGCTGCTTGCCCGCCCAAAGCAGCCAGGATCAACTGGAAATGCTAATTAGAGCCCAACTCTCAAGGCTAAATAAAGCAGCAGGGCACTCCAGGCAATTTATTAATGAGTGATTATTTCAGGGCTATTCAGGTGAGCTATAAAGCCTCCTGGCCTAAGGCAGAGTTAGACCAAGGAGAGCTGTGTCACCAGGAACACTCGAGTGGGGTGTTTAGGTAGGAAATGGGAGAGCAGGCAGTGACAGAATCCTTCCCTGCTGTGTGGCATCACTGCACCCAGCACTAGGGCAAAGTAATGGTGTCTTGTCTGTGGTGGTTTAGGGGTCTCACCTGCCTCTGCTTGAAGTGTCAGCAACCCCTTGTGCTTGCTCGGGTGGCGTGTGCACCCACAGATGGGGCTGTTGGTGTGGGGTTTGGTGTTTTTGGGAAGTACAAAGCCCTGAGCAGCCTGTGGGAGGTGGGTGAGTGCAGGCACTGAGCTTCACAGTGGCAGAGTGAGACCAAGCACCAAAACCAGCTCTTGTGGTGCTGGATGCACATCCCGAAAGTGTCCCCATAAATGCCCAGGCTTCTAGGCGGGTTTCATCCTTCCAGCTGCCCAGGTTTCAGCTCTTCCAGACTGACATAATTTCAAGGCCAGGTTGGATGAGGCTCTGAGCAACCTGATGAAGTTGAAGATATTTCTGTACTTGGCAGGGGTTTGGACTAGATGACATTAAGGGTCCCTTCCCACCCAAACTGTTCTATGATTCCATGATTTGGTTGCTGAATCCCCCTTTGATTCAAGATGCAATATCCTTCTGCTTTATCAGTAGTGCTGATGTATGAGCTACTCCAGTCCCACAGCAATGCAGTGGGGGAGGACAGCCAACTTGAAGGCTCTGTGGTGTGTTTGGGCACTTTTGGTGGCTTCAAGAAGTATGTGAGGAGTTTAACTTGGGGTGCATGTGATCCCATGGGACTGTGGGCCTTGGGTCACCTGAGCAGGTCCTGGTGCCAGGCTGTGGTGCTGTCATCTTGTCATGCCTGCCCTGTGCCGAGGAACACTTGGGGAAGGATAAAAAGCAGATTATACACAGCTCCTGATCCTGTTCTGACATCCTGCCTGACTTGCAGAGACACCTTTAAAGTGTCTCCCCTTTGCTTGCACAGAAAGATATCACGACAGATCAGCCACTGGGAAGCATCTGCGTGTAGGGGAGGAGGAAAAGGGGTGGAGGCTCTCAGGATTTCCTCCAGGCTCTGCCTGGTGCTCCCTAAAATGTCATGGCTAATGCATGCCGTTAGTCCTGACATCTAACCCCTAGAGAAGCTGGAGGCTGGTGAGCCCTGCTGGGGTGTGGGTGGGATATTGTGGGTTTGGTAACCATGAGTGGGACCTGGTGGAAGCTACATTCATGTTTATGTGGCATTTTGCTTTAGGTTTGTGTTGTGTTCTGCTTGGCAGCTGAGAACTTGCAGGCATTTTAAAAAATGGGGGCAAAGATGCTCCAGGCTGGGTTCTCTTAAGCAGTCACTTACAGAGGGGTTAGGAAAAGGGATCCCTGGGGTGGGAATGCAAGGTGTGCTGCAGCTGGGGTCTTAAGAAGGGGCTGCAGGGGGAAGGCTGGATGTGAGCTGCTCCTTCTGCACCTCCACTACTTGCAAGAGCTGGTTGTGAGGGAGGTATGATGACCAAAATCTTCGTTTCCAAATGGTTATTGCCCCATCCCAGCAAAGAGAGCTTTTACAAGATTGTTTTCCTATTGATTTTAAAGATGCCAAAGCTGGATGTTGGACTCATGGGTCTTGGTAATTAAAAGCCAGCAGTGTCTGTGAACAGGGGGATGTTTTATGGCAGCCAATTACACTTTCAGCTTCAAGCAGATTCAAGTTTTCTTGCCGCTGCTGCTGTGTGACACTTGGTGTGGCTGCTGCAGCCCAGTGACCAGGGGAGGGGTTGGTGGAGTAGTGGCAGTCACTTAAATCTGGAGGTAGAGTTAATAGCTTGGTGTAAGATTTGCTGGCTTTCATTAGTTCTTCCAGCCATCTGATTCCTCTGTGAATAAATTGAAGTGCTGATCCTGCAAAGTCAGCCCTTTGGGTTGGTGTTTGGGAGCATGTCCTGGGGGTTGTGAAGGTGATGGTGCTCACCTCTGTAAGTGCTGGAGAAGGCACGTTTTGGTGGGATGGGCAGTTCTGTGAGTCGGGTGAGGTTGCTGGAGAAAAGAGTGAGCAGATGGCAGAGAGGAAACACCCTGCTTTGGGTGAGGGCTGCCTTGCTGTGGGGCAGCCCAGAGCCTCTGCTGTGCTCAGCCTGGGGCTTTGTTGGCAGGAGAGATGCCAACAGGGCTGTTGAGGCCTGTGCCACAACTGCCAACATCTGCACGAATGAGCATCAGGCAGACGCTGGTGTGGTGCCCTCCTCTGGACATGACGTCCTGGAGCTGCTTGGACCTTCTCCACCCACATCCCTGGGTGAGCTGTACCAGCCTGGGAATTTTGTGCTCAGCTCAGCAGAACTTACCCTTTGCAAATGGGGAGAACATCCTCTTCCTAATCCAGCAGGTAATGAATCTGTTCCTGGAAAAAACCCTTGCATTCCTGCGTGGTTATAAACATGCTTCTGAGTCACAGCTACTCAGTCCCAATTTGAAATTTGGCCAGAGCACCACTGTAGATGATTCTCATCTGACCTTTTTTTTTTTTTTTTCCCCCAGCATAGCCATATTTCAAAAATAAATTCAAGTAAGGATGCCAAAAGCCACTTTCTAAGATGAGTGCAGTCCATCACAGCTCCTGGGAATGTCAGTCATGGAAGGGGAGCCTCTCCCCACTTTCTAGACCCTACCTGGGCTGCATTAGAATCACAGAATGATCTGGTGTTGAAGGCACCTTAAAGATGATTTAGCTCCAAACCCTTGCCATGGGGAGGGACACCTTCCACTAGATGAGGTTGCTCTAAGCACTGTCCAACCTGGCCTTGGACAGTTCCAGGGACGGGGCAGCCACAGCTTCTCTGGGCAATCAGTGCCAGGGCCTCACCATCCTCAAAGGGAAGAGTTTCTTGCTAATATCTAATCTAACTTTGCCCTCTGTAATTTTGAAGCCATTCCCCCTTTTCCTGTCACTCCACTTGTCATTAGTCCCCCTCCAGCTGTCTTGGAGCCCCTTTAGGCACTGGAAGGTAATCAAGGTCTCACTGGAGCCTTCTCTTCTCCAGGATGAACACCCCCAGCTCTGAGTATCTTCAGGGACTTGTCCCTTGCCTGATGCTTTCCCCGAGCAGAGGAGCAGCTTTTGGCTTTCTGAGCAACATGGGGATTAGCAGAAGATACTTAAAACGCTATTTCCCAGTTTTTTGGGGTGCCTGTACCAAGCAACGCACAGGTGGGAGACTTCGGGGTGCCGGGCTGAGCCAAAGGCTGTGCGGTGACTGCGTGGGGGGTTTGCTTCTGCTTCTGAGCATCCTTCGGGAAGTGGGTGGGGGTCAGGCGGGGGGAGCCCAGACGGAACCCTGGCTGTTCTCTGAGGCTGGGGGATGCAGGGAGGGGACAGCTGCCACTAGATGGCAATGCCGGAGCGGCGTCAGCGGCCCCACCACAGGGCGGGGAGGTAATGGGGGGGCTCTGGCTCACCCGGGAAGGGGCAGCCCCGTGACTCTGGTGATGCCCTGCCCTGCAGGGGTGGGAGCATGGCTGGGAGTGGTTGGGAAAAAGCAAGGCAATATCAACGTGAGAATCACAGAACCATAGAATCACTTAGGTTGGAAAAAACCTTTAAGTTCATTAAGTTCAGTTGTTAACCCAGCACTGACAAGCCCACCACTCAACTGTGTCCCCAGGTGCCATATACTATATGTCTTACAAATCCCTCCGTGGATGGTGACTCCACCACTTCCCTGGGCACCTTGTTCCAGGGCTTCACAACCCTTTTGGTGAAGACGTTTTTTCCCGAATATCCCATCTGAACCTGCCCCGGTGCAACTTGAAGCAGTTTCCTCTTGACCTGCCTGCTTGTTGCCTGACAGAAGAGACCAACCCCCACCTAGCTACAGCCTCCTTTCAGGTAGCTGTAAAGAGTGGGGAGGTCCCTCCTGAGCCTCCTTTTCCCCAGCCTGAACACCCCCAGCCTCCTCATCAGCCTTGCGCTCTAGACCGGAGGAGTGTTAGCCTGTCGTCGCAAAACCAAGCGCATCCCAAGCGCCTTCCTGTCCTGGCACCGCCTGTTCCATGTCTTCTTGGATTTCCTTCATTCACAGAAACCCAAACAGCCCCATATATCTGGCTCTGGATCCCTGTGCTGTGTTGAATCATGCAGGCAGCAGCCACTCTTCTTCCTGACTCACGGATCCCAGTGTGCTGGGTGAGGGTCAAGATGAGAACAGCAGTAAACATCCTGGGAAACTGAGCTTGCATCTCTTGGCATAGCCAGAGACTTTTTTTTTTCTTCCTCTTTTGGCTTTCAATCTTCTCTTAAGGAGCTGCTTTCTTGTAAATATCCCATCCTTTAGCACTGTCTGAGCAGGAGAGGCTCCCGTCAGAGTCATCCTGTGCTCTGCAGCAGCAAACATAGAGGTAAGGGATTAACCCTGGGTTCAGAGAACGGCCCACTGCCCCAGCAGAGGTGTCCAGCTAAGGTGTGTATTCCTGTTTTGAGAGACCAGGAGGAGGAATGCTGCCTTCCTCCTCCTCAGGCCCTTGCTCTGAGCCAGGGAGGGGATGCAGAGGCAGTCCTGGGTCCGTTCAGGACCTGGGTACCACAGCTGGAGCATTTAGGTTGGGTGGGGTCTTGCAGTGCAGGTTTCGGGGATGGGAGAGGCCTTGGGGGGCCGGGAGGAGCAAAAGCAGGAGCTCTGCGAGGCTGAGGATCTGCTCCTGGCAGTCTGCCCAGGCTCAGGTTTAATTAACAGTGACTTACAGGTTTGAAAGGTGGGAAGAGTGGCATTGCTCCTGATGCTGCGTTGGTGGTGGGGAGGAGGAGGAAAACGGGATGAGCCACAGATCATAATTGATTCGTTTAGGGCAGTGTCTTGACTGAACTGAATCGAAGGGACTGTAATTAGATGGTAACTGGTGTGGCCACCTCACTGCCTGCTGCTAGTGGAAGGAAAGCCCAGGGTCATTCTGTCTGGCTGGTGGCCTGGGAAGTGTTTTGTGAGGAATCTGCCCACCCCTGCTGCACTCTGCTGCAGAGTAGTGGTGATGTAGCTGGGGACTTGCTGAAACCCCCCAAAATGACACCCATTTTGGTTATAAGGCTAATTGGAGGCACAGAGTCAGTAGGGATGCAGCAGATGGGCATTGTGGTGAGCTGGTGGGCTCTTGGTGCCTGTCTGGGGCAGTGATCCTACAGTCTGTTTTGCAGACATTCCTCTGTTCATCTTGTGGACATATCCTTCCTCTTCCTCACCCAGTCAGCCCAAGGGCTTCTGGCAGTGAGAGCCTGGGACAGAAAGCACACCCTGTAGCCCTTTGGTCACAGTAGTGCCTGCAGGGTGGAGAAGTGCCTGGTGAAGTGCTGCCAGGCTGCACCAAGGGAGAAGCCCTTGCCCAAATGAGTTACAATTTATGTTTTTAAGGGCTTGATTTTTTCTTTTCTTTCTGTTAAATTTAAATGCCTCAAGTGTTTCTGGCTGCCCCACAGCAGGTGTGAGGGATAGGGCAGCAGCCACTGTGATTGCAGAGTGGTTTGGTGGTGGTGTTGTAGGCAGAGGAGAAGGGGACACAGGGTGCCTTGTGACACCAGCTGCACACTGTGGGTGCTCTGCTTGAGGCAAAGGCAGGCAGCGAATGCTGAAGGCCCTGGGGAGCTCTTTGACCTTGAGGTTCAGTGGGAGGGGTGGGGGATCCTGTGTGTGTAAAACAGCTTCCAGGGTGTGCAGAGCAGTGAGGCTGTGACCTGCCAGGTGGGTATGGAGCACTTGGGGACATCCCTGTGGATCTGCCCGTGTACCCTGCGTGTGCCAGGAGGGCAGGTGGGGTCCCCCAAAGGTGGGTGGGCAGGCAGTCCCTGCACCAGGGCACAGCCCAGCCCAGGGGATCCTGGGCATCCCGGGGTGACCTTGGCACATGCAGGGGTGCAGCAATAGCGGTGTCTCCAGTCCTCTGCCCGTAGTGAGTTGGCTGGGTGGGGAGCAGGGTCAGAGACTACCCCCTCCTCCCCGCTGCTGCAGGGACACACACAGCCCGGGCTGTTTACACCTCTCCGATGAGCTGCTGCTGCTTCTGGCCAACATCATGTGTCAAACAGAAAATACCGAGTTGGGCGGGGAGGGACGTAAAGAAGGCTGATCTGTATGCGAGTGAGCAGGAGGGCTCTCCCCGGGCACCCACTGGCGACGGGGCGGCTTTGGCAGGGAGCCGGGAGCCTCGAAGTGTCCCAGGGATGGGGGGAGGATAGTGCATGTGACCGGAGAGATTCTCGGTGCGGGCTGAGATGGGGTGGGGAGGCTGCAGACAGGGGAGCCCTCCTTGTCCCCCAGTTTAGCCACTCACCTAGAAGCACCCGTGTGCTGGAAAGCCCACTGCAGCCAGGGCGGGAGGAGTGCTTCTGGTAGGGTGAGGGCTCCCCCATTGCCTTTGTTCCCTTCAGACCCACCCCTCGACTCTGATTCTCCTTTGCGGCAGCTCCCGTGCTTGCCAAAAGAACGCACTGGCTGGAGCGATGGAGCGAGCCGGGCGTGTTGTGCGTGTGTGCGCTTGTGTGCGCCTGTGTTGCCACTGACTTCATTAAAGCGAGCTGTCCCCGAGCTGCAGAGGCGCGGCAGCCTTTAATTTCGTAGCCCGGCTCCTGCGGGAAGCCGACGTCGCCTTACGCGCTCCTGCCCTGGCAGCGAAGGGCTCAGCATCCTTGGTGCCTGCCTGGTGCCCTCCATCCCTGCCCGCCTGCCCCAGGGAGCCAGCAGATGGGTGGTCGGGCTCACGCAGGATGCTGAAGATGGAGTCGGGAGGAAGGAGTTGGACATCTGGCTCCAGCTAAGCCGGAGCACACTGCAACCTGTTCCCCCGGCCTCGGCTGCTGCGCTGGGTGCTGTACCGAACTGTGTCTTCCTTTGCGATGGGGTGGATGAAAGGACTTGGATCCCAGCCCTTTCCCTGCCTGATCTCTGCTTGCCTTGAAGCGGGGGAGGGGGGGTTGTGGGGGGTGGGAATTAAAAGGGGCTGGTTTGGGCTTGCAGGCAGAGCGGTGGGAAGGATGTGGCTGGGTTTAACCCCTTGCTTCGTGGTGGAAGGTGCTTAGGGACTGAGCCGCTGCGGCCTCTGGCGAGCACGAAGGCGGGCTCGCTGCCCTCCCTGCTGCCCGAGTGGCCGTTCTGGGGGGGCTGGAGGCAGCGGGGTGCCTCTCATGCCGTGCCGGAGGCACTGAGCCGGTGCCGTGCCTTGCCGCCTCTCCTCCACGCGGGTCCCTGCTCCCCTGGAGGGATGGAGGAGAGACGGAGCTGAGCATCACCCGGAGAGAAGGAGGGGGCTGTGGTTGGAACTGCGCCCCGCAACCCCCTCCCTCTTCTCTCCCACCCCCTCTCCGCCTCGGTGCTGCTGCTTTGGCTCACCTGTGTGTTTTCTTCCAGGATGGCTCGCTTTGGGGAGGCAGTGGCTGGCAGGCTAGGCTCTGGAGATGGGGGCTCCGACCAGAACCGGAGCCGGCAAGGAGCTCCGGCCCCTGCAGGAGGGAGCCCGGGAGCCTTCAAGCAAACCAAAGCGCAGAGAGCCCGGACTATGGCTCTGTACAACCCTATCCCTGTCCGGCAGAACTGCTTCACCATCAACAGATCGCTCTTCCTCTTTGGGGAAGAGAACATAGTCAGGAAATATGCCAAGAAGCTCATTGACTGGCCATATCCTTTCTGCTCCCCCCTGTGAGCCCCCCCTTGCTCCCCGGATTTGCCTCGGTGGCCGCCCAGGACACGTGCGTGTGGCACTAATGGCAGGTAAGGCGTGCGGAGAGGGGTTCCCCGTCCCCCGGGGATGCTCTCCTCGCCCTGTTGCTGCTTCACCTCCTCTGCTGTGTGTCTGACGGGAGCTGAGCATTTTCTCCCTGCAGGGAGCCCCCCAGCCCCTTATCAGGCTTGGATTTGTTAGCCCCCCATGTTGTTGAGGAGGGGTGCTCTGATCCCAGTTTAACGCTGTGTGCTTTGCGATGCTCTGTGAGTGTGCCTGGGGAGCGGGTGGTGGTTCCGTGGCCTCTCCTGTGTGCCTTGATGCCTTGCTGGAGTTTTGTCACCCCACCCCACGTGGAGCCACCCATCCCGTTGAGGACAGCTCCATGGGAGCCCATGAATCTCCAGTTGCTGCTGTGTGGCGGCTCTGTCCCTCCTGTGTGTGCCCTCTTTGCTGCGGATCACTCCCGGCTGAGGCACAGCCATCGTCACCCTGCAGCCCCCAGCCCCCCACGGCAGCTCTGGGAACTGGCTGCCCCCTGCCTGCGGCAGAGGGAAGGATGCTGAAAACCTCTGTCTGTGCCCTGTGGCCCTTTTGGAGAAGCCGGCACCGGGGTCTGTGATTTTTATCCCAGGGATCCCCCCACCTCATAGGGCTGGGTAGTGGGTGCAGATATCCCCCCTGCTTCCCTGGCTCCTCCATCCTTTCATACACCCCCATGCACTTCTCTCTCCTCCCACCCTCCCTGCAGGTGCCCCGGGTGCCTTGGCCGGTGCCCAGCACCGCAGCACTCAGCCCCTCATCAGCCTGGGCTCAGTGCCCTGCTGCCCCCTGAGATCCCTCCTGGGCTTTTTCCCCATGGAGGACCTGAGCCTGAAAACTTCCATGCGGCCACGCTTTGGCTGTAGGACCCTCCCTGTGCCGTGTTCTGCAGCAGTGATTCCATGCAGCTCTCGCCTCTCCTGCTTTCTCTGCCCGCAACTTGTTGGTTGAGTTACCGGCTCCTCCAGCGGGCATGGAGAGCTTTCCCTGGTGCCAGGCAGCAGTGCCTTGGTTTGGCGCAACAGGTACCTCAGGGAAAGGCCTCTGGTAAGGCACAGGGATGCAGGACAGGTCGCCCAGCCTGCTGAGCATCACCCGGGAAATGCCCCTTTGCAGCTCTGATATGTCAGGTCAGACCTCTGCAAAGCGGGAGCTGGTCCTGGCTGAGGAACTGCGATGTGCCCTAGGCTTGAGGGCATGACCTGGGCATGCAGGGCCATCTTAGAGGGGCTGAATTCCCTGTGGCATCCCTAAATCTGCCCCTCCTGACAGTGCCCACCGGGTGGGTGGCTGCAGGTGCGTTGGTGTGGCGGCGAGGATGGGGACGTGGTGGCTCAGCGCGGAGCCCTGCAGGGCAGTGGCCCGGCTGGCTGCCTGCTTTTCCAGAATACGCCAAATTATTCATGTGCTTTTTTAGTGGGCTGTGGGAGGGCCCTCGCCCCTTCGGCTCTCGTTTAAAGCGAGAAGGAGCTGGGGCTGCTGGCCTGGCACTCCCGGCGTGGGCTGGGGTCCCGTGCCGGCGTGATGTCTCATCTCCAGGCAGCCGCTGTCTCCTAGAGACTGGAGCTCCACGACCACGCGATAAAAACTCCCCAGCATTATTCTCTCCTGGAATTTGCAATGCATGAGGGAGATGGGCTCATTTTATATTTTTTTTCCAGAAGTAAATGACATATTCCCATGTCACTTAATGTGCTGGGAACAGGTGTGGTCCAGGCCCGGGAGCTGAGAGTTCATGCCTGGACTCCGCCTGGCTGCCAGCTCTTTCCAAGAAACTCATCCTGGAGTTCCTTTGCACCACTGGAGTTTTGAGGGCTTGGGAACAGGCAGGGCCTCTTCATGATGAGTTTTGGTTAGCTTGGCCTGGCAAGTTGTTCCCATCCTTTTAGTTGTAGCCTGGCACAGGCAGCTGGTGCCTTTTGGTAGGGCCAGGAAAACCCAGCTGCCTGGCCTGCAGCCCATGGCATCGCTTCTGGATGAGGGTAGATTGGGGAGGTGAGTGTTGGATCTTGGCCATGGTCAGTGAGAGCTGCAGGCTTTGGGAGGGTGATGGGCCTGTCCCTGTGCTGTGGGTTGGAGTGGGCACAGCACCAAGGAAAGCCAAGGGGGCTGGAGTGGATCACAGAGAGAAGTGAAGGCTCTTCTTCATCCAGCTCCAGTTGACTAGGTAATAGGGCTAAAAATATCTGGTGATTCAGGCCTGGATATCTGCTGGGTAACTGTGTAATTATAACCAGCAGCCTCTGCAGTTTGGCTTCCCAGTGTAAATAGGGATGATGCATGGAGGGGAAGGAGGAGAAACAGGAGCAACTGGGATTGGGATGCAGCTCCATGGGGAGGCAGGTCTTCCTTGCTTGGAAGCCCCAGTGTTGTTACCTCCACTGGAGCTGCTCTTTTAGCCTGTCCTGCCCAGAACAGTGAGACAGCTGCTATTTTGGCTGTAGGAACATATCCTCCTCTTCTCCTTGAGAAACACAGCCTCGTCCTGCCTGCTCTCCTCCTGCTGATGGCCAGGCCTTTCGCCCTGATTTCATTTGTTTGGCTGCCTGGAAAGCTGCAATTCAGTTAGCACATGAGATGGGCTGCAGCTCATCTATATCTGCTCCGTTCCTCGTCCACCTAATCACATTTGACCTGGATAAGATCCCTCTCCCACCCCAGAAAGGCCAGATGACATTGTATGGCTCTGGCTGCGTCCCCAAGGACAGCATCTGACTGCAGGCACACACTGGCCACTCCACCTGCCCCGCATTTGGCAGGGAAGATGGATGTCCATCAGGACCTAGTTCCCTATGGTGAGGGATTTCTCTTAACTCCTCTGAGGACCAAATCTGGTGCTGGGCTGGCCAAGAGCAGCCTGAGTGGCTGCAGAGCCCGAGGGCGTGTTCCCAGTCCAACAGTCGTGGGGATTTTGTTCCGTGGGAAGCACACCCGTGTGTGCCTGAATTGTTTTGCTCATGATGACTCTTGCTTACACCTGACACTGTGTGGGCAGTGCCCCTCAGGGACCCTGGCAGTGTCACCTGCCCAAGCATCTTCTGTACCTTTGCTTTTCCCCAGCCAAGATTCCGGCAGGTCTCACTTTCCCGAGGGAAGAGCTGCGCCATGTTGTGCCATCCTTGGGTAGCTCCATTCCTTGCGCTCCCCAAGAACGTATTTTTTGTTTATTTTTTTTTTTCCTCCCAGGCTGTTTTCTGTGCCCTTCATTCATCGGATTTTAGATTTTTTAAAATTTTTTTTTTGGGGAGGGGCGAGTAGGTGTAATGGCAGGTCTGTCTTTTTGACAGCCGGGGAGAGTGAGGCGGCCTGTCAGATGGTGAATTTAAACAGAGGCAGCTGTTGTCATGGTGATGCCAAGTTGCATCCTGTTGCTGTGGCAACCAAAGTTAAAAAACTGATGTTAAGGCAGGAAAATCACATGATGTCGCTCTTTTTTGTTTTAAAAAAAAAAAAAAAAAAAGAAAAGGAGGAGGAGAGGAGAGAGGTTGATTTCCAGGGTGAGGTGGGGGAGAAGGAGACCCTCCTCCCCGGAGCTGTTTGCACGTGTCAGGCAGACCCTGCATCCCACATCCTGAATCCTTACAGGAGCAGCAGCAGTAGCAGTGTGGGTAGCTCTGCCCTTTCGGACTCCTGGCTGTCACTGCCTTCGGTTTAACCCTTGATGGAAAGCAAACCACCACATTTTGGAGTCATAAGCAGCAATGTCTGTGACTGCAGAGAGTGAGCATGTCTGTGCAGTGGGATTTAAGCAGGCTGGGTGCTCCCTGCCAGCTGTGCAGGGACACGAGCACAACCTCAAGCCTACGCTTGCTCTCCTGAGCCTGTGTGTAACAGGCACATGGGAGCGGGCTCATGTTTAAAGGGTAGTGGGAGGATTTGGGGTCTGGACATCACTTTCTGTCAACCCTAGCACAGCACAGATGGGCTGGGAGTTATGGGTAGCAGGATGCAGGGATAGGGACAGACATGAGGGGTCACAGCTCTACGGCTGCTTGACAGCACTGAATAGTCTTATTGGTGGGGGAAGATCCCTTTCATCCTCAGGGACAAGCCAGGGAAGTGTTGTGGGGCTGGGGAATCCCAGAGTTCAATTAGGAATACTCAGAGACTTTGCTCTACTTGGCACTTCTGTTTTTTCCTGGAAACTAAAAACGTCTCTTGCCCAGAGAGGTTGTGGTCTCCCCACCCCTGGAAGTGTGAAAGGCCAGGTTGGGTGGTGTCTCTGCCCATGGCAGGGGGTGGAATGAGATGATCTTTAATTCTTTAATGTCCCTTCCAATCC
This sequence comes from Myiotriccus ornatus, assembly GCA_036023395.1. Lineage (NCBI taxonomy): Eukaryota > Metazoa > Chordata > Aves > Passeriformes > Tyrannidae > Myiotriccus > Myiotriccus ornatus. The sequence goes on along the minus strand of JAYRBT010000005.1, from coordinate 28,922,459 downwards.
AAACCGTTTTGTGATTCTATGAAAACAGCCTTGGAGAGGAGGTGCTCTTTTTCCTGCTGGGGTGTGGAGCTGAGAGGGAGGGGCACTGGGATCCTAGGGATGGGGGTGCTGAAGAGGTGGGTTTTTCTTCCTGTCTCACTATGTGGGACAGGCAACAGTGCTGGGATTGGGACCACCAAGATGAAGTTCATGTGTGTGGAAACTGAAGCTCATTCTCACTGATGCCTGGGAAGCAGGGAAAGCCCCTCAGAGCAGCAGGTCCTTGGGGAAGCCTGGGGAGCGGTGGGAAATGGAGACAGGAGTTTCTAGGAGGTGTTGTAACTGAGCTGGATGATGCAGGACAAGGGATAAAATTGTTCCTGCTCTTCTTGCTGGCACTGGGAAGTAGGATTTCCCAAGGCCCCCGGGACCTGGAGGGAGGGAGTGGAGTCTCCATAGCTCCCATCCCTTGCCTGCATCCAGGGAGGGATTTGTCTTGTACCCAGCCTCTCGTGGACATTGCATCAATGTACCATCAGCACCATAAATCTGTCTTCGGGGATGGGAGCTGGGAACACTCCATGCCTTAGCAGTATAGGTGTTCTGGGCAGGCTGGTTTGGAGTTCTGTCTGGGAAGGAAGGTGAAGAGGAAGGTCGCAGCTGGGAGAAAGGATCTGCTGGTGGCTGAACACCTCCCTGACAGACCCACCAAGGTGTTCCAGCTCCAGACTTGGGGTTAGTGCCTGCTCCAGGTGGTCTGGGTCATGGCTCGGGGGATGCCTGTATGGCCTGGGGTCACTGTTCACACCTCCAAGGCACTGGGTGGGAAGCCTGGAGCTGCAGGTGTGACATGCACAGGGATCGGCCGAGTTGCTAAGGAAACAAGTCAACAGTTCAGGGGAGAGAGCATTGGGTAAAGGAGATTAATCAATAAGAAAACCTATTTTTATCGGGTCCCTAATGATATTCCAGGAGAAGGCAGACGAAGGAGGAGGAGGAGGAGAAGGCTGGAGGAAGATGGGCTTTTGTTACCAAGCTTGGAGGGAGGCTAGGGCTACTCTGCATTTTGGATGGCTGGAAGATTGTGTAATTAGACATCTAATGTGAGACAAAACAAAGCAGTGACAGAACATTGTCTAGTGGGTTCCAGCCCTGAGCTGGGAGGATGCTTGCTTGGCAGACATGAAGTGTGGGGATAAAATATCCCTCAGTTTAGCCAGATGTTCCTGCTGTCCCTTGGGAGGTTTTTCTTACCCATGGCCTCTCAAAGCCTGACACAGCTGGAGCTATGGGAGCTTGTTTCCACAAGGTTGATGTCTTGCAGCTCTCACACAGCTCTGGATGTGATAACCCAGGCTCAGCTCCTTGGAAAACTGGGCCAATGGGGTTTGGAGAGTCACTTTTAGCAGTGACCTCGAGCTTAGGTCAGTGCTTAGGGAAGCAATTGCCCTTTTAGACTCAGCCAGGTTGGATGGGGCTCTGAGCAACGTGGTCTAGTCAGAGGTGTCCCTGCCCACAGCAGGGGGATTGGAATGAGATGGTCTTTAAGGTCTCTTCCAGCCCAAACATTCCTTGATTCTAAGATATCTTCTCACCCACATGCCATGCACTTGCTGGAGGGTGGAGCAGGGATGCGATTCTGTGCTGGAGTAGGTGTGCACCGTCCCTGTGCTGTTGAACCAGATATTGGAGCCTGCAAGGAAACATAGGGATGAGCAAAGCTACTAGAGGTGGTCCTGAACCACCCCCACACTGCTACCTTGGGAAAAGTTGGGTTTTTCCCACCTGGGTGTTTCCTCCATGGGAATAGTGGCTGTGGTGGGGAGGAGTGTGGGATGCTTGGCAGGTTTAGCTGTGCCGGGGCGGACAGACGGACTCGCCAAGCAGTTCCCACACTTCTCATCTAGGCAAATGTGCCTGGTGCCTGGGGAGCTGGCTGCACTGCCCCACTAACACGCTGTTTTTCTTTTAAACTGGTGTTAATTGCTCGCAGACTTTCAGGAAAATGATACAGAAAGATCCCAAACAGGCTGGTGGCTCGGGGCCAAGCGCCGCGCTCTGCCCATCAGCTGGAGCGTGCGGCCAGGGGTGGGAAGCAGGGAGAGGACGTGGGTTTCGCAGGAGCCGTGCTGTGAAACCCCCACTTGTATTAAGCCTCAGAGGAAAACTTTTGGGGCTTGGCCTCCCCCTCCTGAAGCACAGGGAGCTGCTCATGCTTTGTGCCTGGCTGGCAGCGTGGTGCAAGCCGGCAGCAGTGAGCTCTGCAGCATCTCTCTTTGGGTTTGCCTCTGACTTATCAGCCACTAATTTCACTGGGTGGTCTTTTAAATGCCTTGGCTGAATCTTTCCCGGCTCTTTTTCCTACTGGGCTAAATAGCTCCCAGCTCCTGCAGGCTCTTCTTGGCTGTGCCTCCTGGTCAGCTCTCTGATGCCCATCCCTGCTGCCGCCTTGCAAGCATCACTGCTGCCAGGGTCACTTCATGGTTCCCTGTTTTCCATGCTTGTGGCCAGCACTGGGGTGGGTTCTCTTGTCCATGGGCTCAGGGCCATTGATTTAAAGCATTTCACTGTAGTTAGCGGCCAAAAGGCAGTGATGCAAAAAACACAAAATCACCCCTTTTCCCGGGGTTGATGTCACGGGCATTGGGCACCTCCTGGTCTGAGAGTTGTGAACCTGAAGGTGCTGGGCCTGGAGAAGTTTGGTGTGGTAGGGAAAGGCTCAGCCAGGGGGCTGTTCTCTGTGCTGGCTTGGGGTGGTGGGAGTGTGGACGAATTCTTTACAGGCAAATCCATCCCTGGTGGGATCATATCCCCTTTCCACAGAGATGAGCTCTGGGAAGGTGGCAGTCCCCTCCCAGGGTGGCTGCTGATGCCAGTGGTGACAGTAATTGAGCAGTGGGTTTTTGGCATGGAGGGAGTGGAGCAGGGATGTGCTGCCTGCTGATGAATCGCTCCACATTTTGTTACTGAGGATAACAGGGCTTTTATTGTGAAGATGTGGGAAAGATAGATGGGAAGTTGGAAAGATATGGCCATCCTGTCACTTGGAAGTGCTTTGTTTTCAGGGCTTGGCAGTGGGCCAGGCAGGAGGAGGGAGCTCTGTGTCCCTGCCTTGATCCCATGAGTCAAAAGGCAGGTGGGAGCTGAATTTGGGGTGCTTTCCTGGGAGTCAACCTGCCCTTTCCTTCCCCTCCCACTCAGGTCCTGAGATGCCAGCACCTGCTGCCTCTTGTCCAGGCTCAGGGTTGCTCCTGGAGAAGAGTGTGTAAGACCTAGACATGGCTGTAGGATTTAGGAAGCTCTTAAGTGTCCAACCAGGCCCTGTTGATAAGGTGCTGCTACCCCTTGGAGTCTTGCTGAGGTGTGGCTGAGCTGGGATGTCTCCATAGGGAGTTTCCACCCTGCCTGAACTGAGGCTCAGCTCCAGCTGCCATCAGTGTCTTGAGCTGTGAATGCTCAGCCATGTGCTCTGCAGCTCCCAGCGCCCCCTGGGTGCTTGGCAAGGGCAGGTCCACCTTGCCAGCACAGGGCAGAGGGAGGATGGATCCAGGTCAGATTCCCAGGACCTGCAAGGGGTGCCCCATCTTTCTCAGGCAGTGCAGGTGGTCCCTCCCATGGGGATGCTTTAGGACCAGGGCTGCTGATAGCCTGTGACACCTTCCCTCTCCGAGCCCTGAGCCCCATCTCCTGTTGCTTTGTGATAGAAAAGAGAGGGAAGGCAGCCTGGCCGGCAGTGTATCATGCCAGGGAGAGCCTCCCTAACACTGCCAGGGACCATGGCAAACCCTCTTCCAGACAAAGCCCAGCCTGGTCAGAGCTTGGTTGTCCCTCTTCAGACTTGTGCCCATCTTCTGGGCTACCCCTAGGAGTACCATCTTTCTCCCAAGGGAGTTCCCAGCCCAACAAAGGCTGTTGGTTAATGACACATGAGCTCCGGAAGGAGGTGATGAGGCAAGGAAGGTCTTGGGGCTCTCAGTTCTCTTGTCACCCCTTGCATTTCCAAACAACCCAAGGTGGGCTTCAACCACCTGCCTGGGAGCAGCAGGAGGTGAAAGACAAGCTCTGTGTGTGCATGTTCCGGTGGGGAAGGTGGTGGTGGTGTCTAATGAGGAGGTGAAATGCAGGGAGGGCTGGCGGGTTGGGAATGTCATCCACCTCTTCTCTGTTCCTTAACTCCCCTCCACTCCTTTTGAGTACATGATCCTGGCGACCATCATTGCCAACTGCATCGTGTTAGCCCTCGAGCAGCACCTCCCTGAGGATGACAAGACACCCATGTCACGGAGATTAGTAAGTACCCTGTGTCCATCCCTCTCTGCCCTGCATCGGGTGGGCTAGTGGGTGAGCAGGGGCATCAGCCAAGGGAAGCCATTCAGTCCTACCAGGCAATTTCTTCTGGTTTCAGGGTGGTGGGGCAAGAGGTTTCCTCTGGGACCAGCTCTTCTAGCCTTCCTGGGGCTGCTGTAACATATTCCTCCTCTATGGAGAGGGTTCAGGAAGGCTTAAGCCCCTCAAAATGGGGTAGGGAAGGACTGGGTAACCTTGGGTGGCTTACAGTCACCATTGTTTTTTCCCAAGGTTGATGAGGCTGTGGAAGGGCTGGAAAAGCTCCCAAAGGAGAGGATGGAGCTGGGGAAAGTGGGATGGGATGTGAGCTGGGCCAGTGTGAAATGCCTGGTGCTGTGTTTGCCTAGTCTCCCCCTCTCACTGCATCACTGATTTCCCTCTGGCAGGAGAAGACGGAGCCGTACTTCATTGGGATTTTCTGCTTCGAGGCTGGGATTAAGATCGTGGCCCTGGGGTTTGTTTTCCACAAGGGCTCATACCTGCGCAACGGCTGGAACGTCATGGACTTCATCGTGGTCCTCAGCGGGTGAGTGGGGTCATGTGGGGCTGTTGGGAGTTTGGTTGGGCAGCCAGGCGTGGGGGCTCGTGCTGGTGGGGACGTGAGCTGCAGGATGTGAGGCAGGGCCCTCGTTTGCTGTTGTCTGGGGTGGTTCTCCATCCCAACTGGGAGGAAGGGCGGGATGGTTCCTTGTGCTGGGGGCTCTTGAGTTGGATTTGCTGTGTTGGATTTGCTGAGGGTGGGACAAGGGTCCCCCGTCAGGTGAGCAGGGCGGGCTCTGAGGGCACCATATCTAGCTTTCCTCAATTGATGTCCTGACGTCTGTGACCCATCTGGGCATGGGGTGAGGTGAAGATGAGGAGAACGACCTGATAAGCAACTAGATATGTTCTGGGAGAGGTTTTGATCAGGCACTATGTGGGGAGGAGGAAAATCTCTTGTCCTTTTGCCTTATGAAGCACTTTCTAGGGTTGGCCTGGTGCTGGGGGCTTGGGAATGAGGTCAGGGTGGGGTCACATTCCCAGGTTATGCCTGCTCAGCATAGTGATGCTGGGTGGTACCACACAGAGCTTCACAGGTGCTGCTTGTGTGTGTCACTGGAGGTGTCTGCTGCCAGGGACATGGCCCAGATTTGAGTTCTGCTTGCAGTGTGATGGGCTGTGCTGGTGACAGGAATGAGCAGGGGGATTTGGGCTTGTGTTAGCTAACAGTGGCAATGGCTTGAGCAAAAGCTTCCCAGGGTGACTCCCCTCGCTGTGTGCAGGGCAGGTGGGGGCCTGCAGCCACCGAGGGGCTTCAGGGAAGCAGTGCTGAGATTGTGCCTATTTCTTTTTGCCTACTGATGGAATCGTCACATTCAGAGGAGCTGGTTTGATGTGTACAAACAGATGGTTTGTGTGGGTCTCCAAGCACTTCATGAGCTTTGCTGGGTGTGGAGGAGCTGCAGGGTAGTGTGGGAAACTGAGGCACAGGAGCCAGGTGAGATGCCTGGAGTCTCTACAGGGATGTTTACTGCACAGTTCTGCCTCTTGGCTCACAAGGTGCTTGCACCACATGGGATGCGAGACCCATTTGGTTGTTCAGAGGAGGAAATCTGGGTGCTGAGCCTGGTGCTGCCAGGGGTGTGGTGATGGGTGCTGCTTGTCCATGGTGGAGAGGTGCGGGTTGAGAGTGTGCTTGAAAGGAATCTTGAGGAAAACGTGGTCTGGGACATTTTGACTCCCTTTTTCCGATTGGGACCTGGTTGGCCTTGCTGGGGTGTGGGACCATGTCTGGCTGAGAAGGCAGGGTGTGCTGGTGGTGGCATGATGCCTTTGGTAGGGGCAGCAAACCAGCTACCTGTGGGTGGTGCAGCCCTCGCACAGGAAACTGCTGCTCTCCTGCATCTGCCAGGTGACTCCTGGGGAGGGAGGGCTCTGTGGCTCCTGGGCTGGGCAAAGTTGCTCAAATCCCTGGTCACACCTCTGGGGACAGCACGGGACAGGTGTCACGCCTTGTAGCAATAAGAGGGGCTCTCAGCCTCACCGTGCAGCTGCGGTGCAGGGCTGAGCGCGCTGGAAGCGGCCGGGTGGCTGGGAAATGCCCATTGGCCGTCTCCCGGTCCTGGGCATCCTCTGGGGCGTGGGCCGAGGGGAAGCACTGGGCTGGGAGGGCGGGTTTGCTGTGGACCCGTCCCTGCCCTCCCCGCGGCTCCGGGTGAGCTGACTGTAACCGAGCCGGTGCTGAGTCAGCGCTCGGCAATTACTCGTGAAAGCTTCGCCAGCTCCTTTGAGTGCCGCGCCGGGCCGGGCCCCGTGCCAGGGAATCAATTGTCCATGAAGAGCTGTGAGCTCCGTGTCGGCTGCCCTGACAGGAGGTACCTGGGTCCCCCTGGCACTGCTGGTTGTGGGGCATCGCCCTCCAGCAGCTGCTTCACCACCATCACCCACCTTGTGTCCTGATGTTTGCTCCAGCAGAGTGGAAACTCTTCCCAAGAAACCCCTGTTTACCTCCTGGCTTCATTCCATCGGTGCTGGTGCCCTCTGGCATGGCCTCACTGACCTTCTAGGGCAAAATCTGTTCTGTGATGGGTGGAGGAGGCAACACAGAGATTTTCATCCTGGACTGGTTTTGGGGAGGATGGGGTCACTGGGATCAGCTGGACCAGGTCACTGGGCTCCTCTGTGCTGTTCGGCTCTTGCTTTTGCCATGTGGTGCCGACAAAGCTGCTCTTCCTTGGTGCCATGGTTGTGCCTCCCTTGCAAGAAACTCTTGCCTGTTTAATCTGCTGAATTATTGGCAAATTTCTGCAGCAAATAATCCTTGGCTGGCAAATGACTTGCAAACAGCTTGTGGGAGAAGATTTGCACTTGGCGGTTCGTTCTGTGTCGGTTGCATAAGGCGGGTGGTGAAGTCTGCATGGGGGACCTGTGCGGGCGACCGGTGGGTTTGGGATCGTCTCTGCGGACTAAAACTTTCCACTTGATGAATATGCGAGTGTCTGGACAGAGATTTGTGGAAAGTACTTCTTAGGGATCTTGTTGTCACTTACCAAGAGGCAGTGGTGTGGTGGAGGGGATGTTGTGAGCATCAGAGGTGTAGGGTAGAGCTTGCCTCAGGACGCGCTGACCCATTTGGGAGGCTGGTGGACCAGAGAGGATATATGTATGAGCAGAAACCGCCCCAGGATCCCTCCCAGAGGGACCCAGCATCATGCTCTCTGTCTGGCCCTGGTCCCTCCAAGTGTGATGCAGGATATTACTCTTCCTTTCTGGACTTATTTTTTGCCATATATCTGATGGGAGAGGTCCTTAATGCAGGTGGTGTCATGGTCCCAGACACCACATTAGGATTTCCATGAGAAGTGGGATTTTCTGCATGCTCTCCCTGGTGTAAATTAGCCTAATGAGGGGCTTCTCCTGTGAGCAGCCTCCTAGGACCCTCTGCAGGAATGGATGGCACTGACTAGGGTTCAAGTGGTGTTTGCTTCTTGTGTTACTAAATCCAGTTTTTTTCATCTCAGTGGAAATCGACGCCCACCTAAAGCTCCCTGATGCTAAAGCTTCCACTGGGGAACTAATAGTCACATTTGTAAACCTGCTCTGTTTATAACCTGTGGTTTCCAAATCTTCATCGCTGCCTGAGAAAACAGCCTGTTCTCCCCCAGCTAAAAATAATTTTATCTGAAAGTGTGCATAAAATACCTTTACTCGTTCTGAGGCAGAGCCAGGGTGGGGAACATCTGTGTTTCCCTGGGGGCTGGGGATGCTTAACTTGTCTGTGCATGGACCAGAGCTGGCCAGGCGCTGAAGCTGGACTTGTGACCTGCTTGATGCAGTGTGACCAGGAACAAAAAAAGCAGAAAATGGGTCGGAAGGGGCAGTGGGAGGTTGGTGACCTCTTAATTGGTGATCCTGAGAAGGGGGAGGTTGAAGGACCTTCAGCCATCAGGAACTGGAGCGTTAACTCCCTGCTCCCTGGGTGCCATTAGGAAGAGAGAACAAGGACCCTGCAGTTGCCTGCTTTGTGCTGCACTGTAATTGAAGATGCTCATGGAATAAGAAGAGTTAAACTCCCTCTGCAAATATCCAGGTGGGTGTGTGCTTCACACACTCCAGTGCGTGAGCATCATCGCACCATTGGCTTTTTTTATAGCAGTAATACAATAACATGTGAGTGGTGAAGGAGTGGGGGAACACTGCTAACAAGGGGGGGAAAAAGCAAAACGGGAATCAAAGGGCCCTTGTGAAGTTGTGCTGCTCGGGAGCCAGGGAAGCAGCTGCTGTAAAACCAGAATAAATACACTCGGGTCACTAAAAGGAAGAGCTGGTGTCAGGGTTTTTCAAAGGGTTTAGTAAGAGCTGCTAAACCTGGGTGCCTTTTGTGAAGCCCTTGGGCACGGTGGTTTCCATTAAAGGATTTTGTGGGGTGAAACGTGGCCAAGGAAAAGCAGGACTGAAAGATTGCTGGCGGTGCTTGCCACGCCCTTAGCAAACCCAGAGCCAACCGGATGGGCAGCAGCCTGTGCTGGAGGAGGAAAGCTTGGCTCTCCCAAGTCCTGTCCCAAAGACTGGTGTCCTCTCCCTGCAAAGCCAAGTGGCAGCCACGAGCCAGGCCCCTCCCTCTGACCTCTCAGGGAAATCCTGCACACACCTTTGCCCTGATACCCTGCTGGGGCTGGTGTGAAGCAGGACAGAGTGTTTCTGAGCAGGTTGCTTCCTGCCATACTGCAGGTTTGCAACGTGAGCCTGGGAATGAGGAGGGCATTTTTGCTTCTTGTGGTGCTTGCCTGGATTTTGAGGTGACTGTCTTGGAAAGTTCCTTTTCACACTTCCTCCTGAGCTCCCCCATGGCAGAGGCAGGGGTGCTTCGCCTCCTGGTATTTAGAGCACCTCGCGCAAGTTCTGTGTGTTCGGGTGGTCTTCTTGATCTTGGAGTTCCAGAGTTGGAGGGGGAACAGAGGCTGGCAGCAGCGCTGTCTGGGAATATTCATATGCTGCATCCCCTCATGGTTTGGGGTCCTGGCCCCCATCAGTGTGCCTGGCACACCATGCATGTGTGACAGGACAAACTTGCCACACCTGAGCTTGGAAAAGGCACTTCCCCCAGCACCCACACCTGTGTTTTTCTAACCAAGGGAATATAGTACAACTCTAGGCAAGGAAGCTTTGGGAAGTGGATATGACGCTTGGAGAAGAAGCCCTAAATCAGAGTACAAGTGCGGCACTCTGACATGGTTATCCCACTGGAGCAAGAAGTGTTGCCCTATAGTAAAGAGACAAGCCCGGGTCCAAAAGCTGAGCAACGCTTCGATCACACCAAACAGGACTTTTTTCTCTCTCTTTACTTTGTTTCCTTTCACGAATGATGCCTGCCCCATCTCTCACCCCTCTTCCAGCTCTTTCCTTCCAGGACAATTAGTAAGGTGTTTTGTCTTTCATTTGGATGAATAATTAATTTCCCAGCTTTGTGAATGTTTCATGCACCATATGGCACGGCGGTGGGGTGTGCCCGACATCGGCACCTCGTACAAAGGGCCGCACTGTTTGCCCGGCTTGCTGAGAGGGAGAGGGTGAGTGATGAGGGAAAAGCCTTCACACTGCTGGAGATGGTTGGTGGGGGAACCTCTGGGAAGGCATAACTACGGCTGTGGCTTTGGGGGAGACAGGCATCCCGCCTTCTCCCAGTGCAGGATCCATTCTGCATGCCGCTCACGTGCTTTGCTCCATCCTTCCCGGCTCCTCTTCCCTGGCGGTTGGTTTCCTGCAACCGCAGAGTGAATCAGTCCCTCCCACGTGGCTGCTGGTCCCCGGGGGCATTGCCTCCCCTCACAGGCATCCCTCCACCCTGTGTGATCCCCTTCTGCACCCTCACATCCTGGTCTAGGGTGAAGCTCCTGTTCTTCCTGTGGGGATAAAGCCTTGAGCAAAGTCCTTGTTTCTCTGTGGTGCCGTGGACCTCACTCTGGGAGTTAAGTTGGAGGGTAGAAGCCTGGCTTGAGGGAAAGGACAGTGGGTTATTTCCACCACATCCTCATGGGGGGAGGTGGGATCACCCAGGTGGATGTCCCTGGGATCTTGGGCCCCTCCTTTCGCATGAGTTCAGACAGGTCCTGCTGTGGTACACGCTTGCCTGTACTATATTTCTCTTGCAGGAAGGGCTCTCCTGCCTCCTGTCAATGACTTTAGGTTTCCACCAGGTCCTGTGTGTGCAAATCCTATATCTGCCAAGAGGCAGTGCAGGGACCAGAGGCAGGAGGGAGGCAGCTCTCAAGGTCCAGAGCAGGATACTCCCTCATGCACCAATTCCTGGGGGCTACTCCAGGGAGAGGCGGCTTTGGGGGATTATTTCATCCCCCACATCAAAGGCTGGTGAAGGCAGATTTTGTCATTCAGCCTCGTCACACCTTGCAGGGAGTTGCTGGTGCCCAGTTCAGGGCCCTCAAAGCTGCTGGGAAGGGTGGGAGCAGCGGCTTTGCAGCAGGGCAATCCACTTGTGTCATGGCCCCGAAACCTAGAAAGAGCAGGCTGAGGTGGAGGAGGCTTTGACGTTGCTCTGAACTGTGCTGAGGGCAGGACCTGGACCTGGTATTCCTGTCCCTTGGTATCCCCAAAGTAGAGTCACTGCACCCTGCTGGAGCATCCTCAGGCTGGGTGACCTGATCCCACTGGCCCTACCTCGAGCCAGGTTTGGACCCAAGAGTGTCAAGAACATCCTGCTGTGTCAGGTGCTGTCTGCAGAGAGGGGAGGTATTGATTCACCCTCAGAACAGGCCAAGAATGGGGTAAATTCATCAGGTAACTTACTTTTCGTGAGCTGTTTGACCAGTGTATTAATTATGAAGTAGTCTCCCCTGTAGAGTCAGGTGGCAGTGCAAGCCTTCAGGGGCCTTTCCACTTAATTATAAATATTAATTTGCACGTCAGCCAGCCAGCCAGCACCCTCCCTGCCCCAGATTTTGGGCTGAGATTAGTCTGTCTCAGCCGATCCCTCTCTCCACCCAGCACACCCTTTGCTGGGACAGCTTGTCTGCATGCGCCTCTGCAGTGGTTCCCGAGGGAAATAGTTGAGGGATGCTCAGTTTGGGGTGGGGGGATGAATCGAGGGTCAGTCTGATCATTTGGGTGTTCAGCCTTTGCTTGGGGTCCCCGTGTGAAGCCCTTTTCAGTGTGCCCTGAGCTGTGTGTGCTATACCTGAGGGGTGCTGGTGGGCTGGGATGGGAACCCAGCAGTGAACATCCCCTGGCATAGGCAGAGGAGGCACAGTGAGTGCTGCCATGTAGGACAGTGCCTGAATTCAGTGATGACTCTGTGCTTTGTGTAGGCAGGGTCATTGAACATCACTCACACTTTATTCTCCGCAGTCCCGAAGACCAGGGAGTCATTTAAAACATGATTATTCTTTCCTTTTACCTCTTTTTGCACCCCTGGGTGAAGAAATCCATAGGTGCAGGTCTTCATCTCGAGGCGAGGGCGTGTGTTCTGCTCAGCTGCTGGGAGCTGGAGCGGCGCCGAGGGCTGAGCATCGCTGTGCCGTCAGCCGGCCCCAAAGCCTGCAGGTGTGTCAGCCCCAGCGGGAGCCTCGAAAATAAATAAAATAAAATAATCATCCTGCTTGCAAACACAAAGCACTGGATTATTATTTTTTATTCGCCCCTTGAAAGCGTGTTTTTGTCTGCCGATGATTGCTCACTATTCATTTATACTTTGGGGGGGATTAGCATATATTTCCCATCCTACCTCCTCTCTCATTTGCATCCTTCCAAAAGCTCCTCTCTGCTCTTTTCTCCACCTGAAGTCTCTCTTCCCCCTTTTCTCTGAAGAGGTAAAACTAACCCCTTTTCCTGGGTGACCTATAAAAACGCCTTCACTTTTTTTTTTCCCCCTTCTTTTTTTCCTCCAGTACATATGATGAAAAGTATGAGATCATTGGGATTTTTTTTTAGACCAAATCTGGCAGCTTTTTTCAAATAACTTGGATGGTGAGATGTAATTTTAGTTTGGGTCCTTGCCTAAAAATAAGAATAATTATTAGCACATCAGACGTGAATATTGTAAGTGATCGAAAAGGGTTTAAATTGTTCTACAGATACCGGTGCTGCCACCCTGTATCAGCATAAAGGTCTGTCACAGCCTGATCCCATCTCTGGGCTGTGCATCCCCAGGAGCTATAAGAAACCTTAATTGGGTTATATGGTTTAAAAAAAAAAAATTAACAATAAGCATGATTAGAGGGTTAATAAGCAATTGACAGGTGCAATGCTGAAGTCCGAAGCAGCAAGGTGTGTTCTGAATGTTGTATTATTTATTAGCAGTAATGTGATGGTGGTGTGTCTGCGTGTACCAGCAAAGCCTGGTTATTGGGGAGAGGTTGTGTCTGTTACTTAGAGCTATGCAAGGGCTTGGGAAAAGCAGCCAGCAGCCAGGCTCCTGTGCCTGGAAGCTTGATTAGCTTTTTCCACCTTCTTTAACAGGTCTAAAGGTGGTCCCAGGGCTCCTCAGACCCTGCTGGGAGGCTCTGGGACGGACGGATTTGCTGGGAGCAGCTCCAGTAATGCGTGCTCCCAGTGCATCCACTGTCGTTGTGAGCTACGGTTGTGTCAGCAAAAGGATGTGCAGGTGCCTATTTTGTAGTGCTGGGTCCTCCTTTTGTCACTGGTCAGGAGACAGGTCTGAGTGCAACCGCCTTGCTCTGGTGATCTGTCCAAACCTCCTTCCGAAACAGCTCGTGATGTCCCCCAGCGAGGACAAGGAGCATGTCACCTTGCCACAGAGGAGTCCCATTCTTAGCAGCTAATTTAGAGCGCTGGGAAGTAGTGCCCTGGAATCGCCTGAACTTTGCCTGGAGTGCGGCAGCTCCAGAGCCCTTCAAACAAATCTAGGTTAGCGGAGGACTTTGCAGCCCGAGCGCTCCCAGGTGCTGCTCTGGCCCTGGGGAAGGGATGTGTGGTGGTGGGGCTGGGGGAAGTGATGGCTCCTCCTCCATTGCCCCATCCATCTGGGTAGGACCACGGCTTGCATTGATCTGTGGTGAGAGGAGAGAGCTGTTGATCCTCATCCTGCCTTCCAGCTGGGCTTGCACTGGCAAGCCCTTGGGAGAAGGGCTGGAGCCTGCGTCCGGCCCAGGAGCATCCCTGGCCTCCTGGAGATGCTCAGTCCCAGCTGGAGTCAGAGCAGGGGCTGCCCATGCCCCTTTGGGAGGTTTGGTTGCCCACCAGGTGGTGGGATGTGAGGAGCAAAAGCTGGAGAAGGGTCTTGAGGTCTCCAGCATAACGTTGGCACAGTGTGTCCTCTATGCTGGCACTTTGAGGAGTGCCGGGTTACCCTGCTCTCACTGGCAGGTTGTGTGAAAGGGATAAAAGTGCAGGTGCTCTTCTCTTTCCCTCATGCTGCTGAGTGGCTGTGCTTTATCATACTTATTGATTTTGATCTTACAACCAATTTAACAGCGCAGCTCTCCCCAGCCCTTGGGTGCTTCTGACTTAATTAAGTCCCTCTTCTGCTCTCCTGTCAGCCCTATGGGTGGGGGGGCAGTCATGGGCTGGGGCAGTGAGATTGTGTTGAAAGGGCTCAGGGGAAAGGGAGAGTGCCATGAAGGGTAAAAAATATCTGTGTATATATGGGATAAGCAGTGTGATACACAGGGAGTTGTGGATGATGCATCCCAGCTGCTGCTGGAGCCAGGCTGTGCAGCTAACCCCTTGAACTGGGGCAGGGAGGAAGAGGAGACCAGGAAAAGGAGCTGAACCAACCTGGTTTGCAGATGTGAGAGTGTTTTTGCTGGCAGGGTATCCTAGGAAACCCAGCCACCTTTCTGGAGGGACAGGTTGGAACCTGCCGTACCTCGGGGAGAGGGGGAGAGAAAGAGTGCTAATTGCTCAGCGCGCCAGAGAGCTGCTCTGGCCTGTAATTAGATGAATTAGTGGAACAATGACCCAATTTCCCTTGGTTTTTGGATTGCTGCAAACAACCCTGAGGTTGCTGCCTCCCTCTGTCCTGTTCTCCTCCCCATCCCCTCCATCCCCTGCTGCTCTACTCTTCCTCCTCACCCAGCACCTGGGGACGAAGCCTGGATGGGAGAGGGTTCTGCCAGCATCCCTAAGGCACAGCTTCCCTGTTCCCAGAGCAGGTACAGGGGCCCTGAGTGTTTCCACTGCCGTACTCAGTATGCACCGACCCCCTTCTGCCCCAATTTGTTTTCTGAAGATGGGCTTGAAAAAAATTTTTATTTTAAAAGAAAATATCTGGAGTCCTTCCTCTGCCTGCAGGTTGCCTTCCAAGGTCATCAAACTTTCATTACTATAGATTCTTGAATGTATGTGAGGTTCTCGACTCCTTCTCGGCAATCCCAGTGGTGGGACTCTAAGGAAGCTCCATGTGTGGAAAAAGCCAGAGCAGCTAATGGCTGGAGGTGCTGCCAGGGGAACATGGGTGACCATCAGGGGAGTGACCCACGTTTCAAGGGCACCATCTCTGCTCCACGTACCACCTCCCTGGAAGAGAGGCTAATCCATTGCAGCCAGGACGAGCACAATGCTGGCGGTGTTGAGACCCCAGAGTGCAATTGTATGGCACGGGTGATGTGGGGCTGTCCCCAGCCATCCTGGCATGTGGGGGGCATCAGTGGGGGACTACTGGGGCTGAGGGGGCCCCTGGGTGACTTTGGCTGATCACAGTGGCCCATGAGCTTTGGTGCCAGCATCAAATGAGGCTGACTGACATGTGGGCCTTTGGGAGGTGTTGAATCTCTGTACCTGCCCAGGGCCACAGTCTTTCTCGTGTCTTCCCCCAGCTTTTGGCACTGAGGTGGCCAAGGGCATTGCCTGGGATAACTCTGCTCTCTCCCTGTCTGCTCTCAGCATCCTCGCCACCGCTGGGACACACTTCAACACCCACGTGGACCTGCGGACGCTGCGGGCCGTGCGCGTGCTCAGGCCTCTGAAGCTTGTCTCGGGCATTCCCAGTAAGTTGGATGCTCCTGGTCCTCCTCTCAGGGTGTCTGCATCTGTCCCCAGTGTCCTTCAGAGGGAGATGGGTCCCTGGAGGGTGAGATCAAGGAAGAGGGGACAAACCTCCTGATGTAGTGGGAACTCTAGGGTGGCAGCATTTGGTGTCCCCAGGTGGCATTGCCCCCTGCCTAGCCCTCCATGTGCTGGCGCTTGGCGAAGCCTGCTGGCAGCTCTGCTTCCCTGGCCAGAAGGCAGTGGGTGGATCCTTTCAGGACTGGGGTTTATTCAGGGGAGATTTTTTTTTTTATTTATTTTGTTGTTGTTGTTGTTGTTGCAAGATTTCTTCTGTTGGCACGGGGATAAATAAAGAAACTAGGCTACTGCTGGCTCCAGTCTTCCCATCCCTCCTACCCTGGGCACCAGCAGGGCGGTGTGCTGGATCTGTGTCTTGTGGGCAGTGAGGTGGATGGAGCTGCACTGATCATGTCCCACCAAGTCCAGCTGGGACAAGGACAGGCAGGACACTAGAGTGGGGACCAGCTCCAGAAACAACCCCTCCTGGTGCCTTCCTTTGTGGCCTGGCTCTCCTTCCCTTGGGATGGTGCTTTTCTCCATGGTCCTCCTGCCCAAAGGGATCCTCCAGGCTGTGCTGGCTTATTGCATGTCTGAGGATGACTGTCCTTCTTCTCTGCTCACTGTTCTTCTTTTGTCAAATGTGATATGGATGTGCTTCAGGTAGGGGGTTTGCATCACTGTTTTGAGCTGTGCCCTTTCTTTCCTTTCCCAGGCTTGCAGATTGTCTTGAAATCCATCATGAAGGCCATGGTGCCTCTTCTCCAGATTGGCTTGCTGCTCTTTTTTGCTATCCTCATGTTTGCCATCATTGGCCTGGAGTTCTACAGCGGGAAGCTGCACCGAGCCTGCTACACAAACAATTCAGGTGGGGAGAAGGTCTCTGCACCCACTTTGCATCCTTTGGGTGGTAAAAAGCTGGGAAGAGCTATCTCCTTACCTCTGCCTCCTTTGCTTCCCTGCTATGTGCTCACAGGTGAACTAGAGGAGCTGGACCCTCCCCATCCATGCGGAGTGCAGGGTTGCCCCCCAGGCTACGAATGCCGGGAGTGGATCGGTCCCAACGATGGGATCACGCAATTCGACAACATCCTTTTTGCTGTGTTGACCGTCTTCCAGTGCATCACCATGGAAGGGTGGACCACAGTTCTGTACAATGTGAGTAGAGTTGCTCTGGGGTCTCTTTGGGGAGCTGGGCATGGGGGTGGGGGAGCTGGAGACAGTATTTCTGTGTGCTGGAAACTCGTAAGATCCTGAATTTCTTTTTTTGTGATGGGAGTTGAGTTGGTCCTTCCCATTTGGGGAGGAGATGCTGGACAGAGGCATGTGTTACATTCCTCCAGACAAAGGGAGCTCTAAGGGCTTGGTCCCCAACTCTCGGTTGTGCAGCACACTGCAGAGAGCAAAACTTTATGAGCTTGGGCTGCAACGATCTTCCTACTTGAGGGCTGTCCCTGGGGAGGCACCCTTCCTTCCATCCTCCTCTTCTCCCCAGGGCAGCTCCATGAGAGGGGTCATGTTTCCTGGTCACTGCACATGTGCTCTCCCTGTACACCAGGCACCAGATGTGCCTGCATCCCCATGGTGGCCTGGGAAAGCCTTGGAGCTAGGCTTGGACCCCCTGCCCTGGAGGGTCCAGGACATTTCAGTGTCCAGCAGGGAGCTGGGATCTTTGATATTTGTGCTGATTGAGCAGGGGATGGAGCTGGGTTTCTGTGGTTTGCAGCTGCTTGAAGTTGCTGATGGCCAAACCCTTGTGGTGCTCAGAGAGTGACTTGAGGGCAAAGCTGGAAGCAGGAAAAAAAGCTGCAGGCGATCCCAAAGTACAACATCGTTGTGGGCGACTGGCCATATAAGTATGTTTGAGTTTGTGGGCTTGAAGCAACCGTGCCTGTTCTGTTCCCAGCCTAATTTCAGCATCAATTTTGGCGTCACTGCACCGAGAATGTTTTTATACCCTGGTTCCCATAACGCCCAGAGTTTTGTAGAGTGGCATTGCTCTGCGGGAGGCAAATTGGATGGCATATGATGGGGAAACGTGGCTCAGTGGTGACTGTGTCATCGGTAGAAAGGCTGCTTTTTAACCCCAAGGTAGGCCAAGGCACCAGGCTGCCAGTGTTGGGGCCCTTCCTCCCACTCGGTCCATCCCAGGGTGCTTCTGGGGGTGCAGGATGGTGTGTGTGGACAGATGGATTGTGAAGCCTAGAGTGGAGTAGGAAAGGGAGAGTTCAAGGCAAAGGCTTGACCCTACCATGAGGTTTTCTTCTTGCTAAAGGAGATGGCGGTGTCAGAATATTGCTGCTTCAGTGGGGGAATTAAGCAGGATTGAACCACCTGAGTGTTCAGATCAAAAAAAAGTCTATTTCTTGTCTGCTTCTGGTGTGTCAATGGGATTAGAGACTTAACTATAGCACCTATTGCCCAGGCATAATTGAGTGGAGCAGGGAAGGTGATTTTCCAGTACCCTGGGCAGCTGTTGCCTTCTCCCTCTGCCATACACAGCCCGTGTCTGTCTGTGGATGGTGCCAGCAACCTGCCCTGCACCTTGTTCTTGTGCTAATGACTGTCTCTCTGCAAAACTGCTTCCATCAGGGCTCCCCATGTCTCCTCCTTCCCATCCTTTGGTGCCTGCAGCAATTAGCAGCAGCGTTCTCTGTGCTAGAGCCCCAGTGGCAGTGTGTGAGGAGATGGTGAGCTACACAGACAGGCAGTTTATGGTCTGATCAAGTTCAAACGTTTGTTTGAGTAAGTCTGGTCTCCTGTTGCTTGAGATGTCCTTAGTGGGAAGGCTGGAACTGGTCTGCTCAGTGTCTGAGACTTGCTGATTCATCAGCTGGGTCTTACTGGAGGGTAAGGATGAGAGATGCTGCTGGGAGAACTGAAAACTATGCTCCACACGACCTACCCTACAGAATCCCCCTGTTTACCACTGCAGCTGATAAACTGGGGTCTCTCTGGAGCCCCTGGGGCAGCCACAGCCCTGGTATCTAAGTAACCTTCCCAGCACCAATTGTAATGCTGGGCAAACATTCTCTGTCACTGTGTTCCCGATGTCCAGGACCATAAATAAGGTGCCTCCCTTTCCCACTTCTCTGTAAAGAACCAGCTATTACTGACCTATAATGGAAAGGATTAGGGACCTTCCTTGGCTTATAATTGAATGATGATTTGGGCCTTGGTATGGTAAAATGCTGCTGATTCACTTTGGGGGGTGGCAAGAGATAGTGTTCCCGGCACTACTGGGTGGCACCTCCCGCCCTCCCCAGGAACACAGGCTGTCTTTTAGAGTGCAGAGGTTATGGGTGCTCTGTTCCTTTGCTGCTTGGAGAAAGACAAATGGATTTCTGCCTTTTTTTTTTTTTTATTATTTTTTATGAAAAATAAGAGAGGCCCGGGGTGGGATGTGGTCCCTGGGGGATGCAAGAAGAGGGCTGGGAAGCCACAGGAGTACTCTGCCAACAACTTCATAACTTGGAGCAGCAAACCAGAGCAGGCTCCTGCTGCTAACCAGCATGGACCTTGCCCAGCACATGCCCCAGGTTTGGGGGGCTCGGCGGGGGACTCCGCTTTCCCACTGGGGTAAAGGAATGGGAGGCTATGTCCTTGCGGATTAACACTGCAGGGGAGTGGGAGATGGCAGAAAAACCACTTTAGCAATCTCTCAAAGAAATTGCTTACTATAATATTCCCCTGTGTAACTGTATCATGATTTTAAGATCCATTTTTCCACAATTTTACTGGCTCTAGAAGCATAGCTCCCGGAATTTGTAGGCAGCATCACGAAAAGCTAATCAGCCCCATGGTACTTTCCACGTGTGTTGTTTCATCTGTGTGTTTGCTTTTTGCCTTTTTTTCATCAGCCTTGCCTCTATGAAGGTAGAAATCCCAGTATGGGTTAAGAATAGAAGAAAAAGCTTCAAACTGTGGGGTGTTATAGCTTTTCCAGTTCCTGTCCCCGGGACCCTGGTGGACATTGCTTTCTCTTAGGGGGAAGTTTTGCTTTGAAGCTGTCTCTGTGGTCTGAAACAGGCTAAGGAGTATTTTGCTTTTCTTCTTGTACTGGAGCAGGTGCCCCTTCCCTGGGCTGGCTCGAGACCAAACCTGATTTCTGTAGGGACCAGAGGGAAATACAGTGCTGGCAAAGAGGCTTACTGTCCTATTTCTCCACCTCTGCAGCCGTGCTGGCATGGGGCAGGGGCTGGGTTGCAGTTTTGTCATTAAATGGTGATGCTGTAGGGGTGGTGGGGCTGGTGAGGGGCTGCCAGTGTGTGCCATGGGACTGGCCAGACACAGCACAGGCTCACGGTGATGCTGGTGGCTTTGGATGCCCAGCCCAGCTCCCAAGTCCCAGAAAGCAAACTGGGCAGGAGTTTGAAATCGATACTTCCTCCAGAATGCCAGCTTAGGAGGCTGTATTTATTCACTGCAATTGTTTATTTGCTTTCCCATTTGGAATTGCTCAGCTATTGTGCTTGCAGCAGGTAGCGAGGAGGAGCCTGGCTTGATGGGATCTGCCACTCTCCTTTTCCTCCCCACGCTACCAGGAACTGAGATGGGAAGAAAAACACTCGTGTCAAGGATGTGCTGGGGGCCGTAGGCAGGTGGGCTCTGCAGGGAGAGGGGACAGCCCTGCCAGGCTCGTGTGCTCCTTTGCCCAGAGCACTGCTCTGTGCTCTCCAGTCACACCAGTTCCAGGCACCCCAGACCTTGGTTGGAATGTAGTGTTTGGACAACTGGCAACACAACTGTGAGGAGAAAGCTGGTGTTTATAGCTATGGGAGCAATGCCAACATGGAGAGATGCAGGCAGGGAACCCAGGGCAGCCTGCCTCTCCTAGAGCAGGACTGGAGCACAAGTCTGAAAAGGAGCAGCTGAAGGAACTGGGCAGGGGCAACTCAGCCTGGAGAAAAGGAGGCTCAGTGGTGACCTTCTCACTGTCTACAACTCCCTGATAGAGGGGTGCAGCCAGGTGGGAGTACGGCTATTGTGCTGGGTAACAGGTGACAGGATGAGAAGAAATGGTTTCCAATTGCACCAAGGGGAGGTTTAGATTGTGTATTAGGAAAAATTCCTTCTTCAAAAGTGTTGGCGAACAGTGGAACAGACTGCCCGGGGAAGTGGTGGAGTCACGATCCCTGAAGGGATTTGAAAGACATGTGGATGTGGCACTTCAGGACATGGTTTAGCAGTGAACACGACATGCTGGGTTAATGGCTGGACTCAGTGATCTTAGAGGGTTTCTGCAAACGAAACAATTCTATAATTCTGTGGTTCCTGTTGGATGTTTCCCTGCATGGATCTGGCTGTCAGCTTGAACTCTTCTTCCTCTTGTGGCACTAGGGATTGGGATAGAGAAGCATGAGAGCAAAACTGTACAGGGAGACTTAGGAGATGCCAAGGCTGAGTGTCGGGAGCCTTCTGGGTGCTTTTGCAGCAGGAGGAGAGTGTTTGCTGGGGGAAAGAACATCAAGTCCTTGCCAGCTTCCAAAACACCTACCAAAATGCAGTGGTGGTGGGCAGAGCTGTAGGTCTCATATCCCCATGCAGAGCTGAACAGCTGCTGCAGAGAGCCAGGCGGCTGCAGAGGCACTGGTTAGGTGTGAAGTGTGAGCTGTGTGTGCAGAGACAGCAGCTGAGACAGTGCAAGAGCGGCTGTAAAACAGGAGCTGCTGTAAGGACGGGGGTTTGCAGCAAGTGTGACTCAACCACCATGTGCTCACAGCATGCTGAAGGTGCTGGGGCCAGGAAGGTGTGAGGGGAGGACATCCCAGTGTTTGGCATCTCCTCTATAAGTGGAGTGCAAAACAGTTTTGATGAATCTCGCTGTGTGCAGAAGTTGAGGTTTCGTGCTGGTGGGCACAGGGCTGGTTTTGTTTGTGAAGCACCAAACCTGAGATCACAGAATCACAGAGAGGTTTGGGTTGGAAGGGTCCTTTTAAAGATCATCTAGTTTTCACCCCCTGCCATGGGCAGGGACACTTTCCACTAGACCAGGTTGCTCCAAGCCCCGTCCAACCTGGACTTGGACACTTCCAGGGAGGGGGCCGTCACAGCTTCTCTGGGTAACCTGTGCCAGGGCCTCACCACCCTCATTGTATAAAAATTCTTCCTTATGTAATTTAAATTCACTCTCCTTCTGTTTAAAACTGCTACCCCTTGTCCTATCACAACAGGCCCTCCTGAAATATTTGTCCTCATTTTCCTTACAAGCCCCCTTTATGTACTGAAGATTTTCTGAGATCTGCTGGAACCTGGTTTTCAAATGTGGTGACACATCCATCCTTTCTGAAGCAGGGACTGCTCAGGCAGCCCTGATTTGGGGTGCTGGGAAAGGGAGGTGTGTTATCTCACTGGCCATGCTGGAGCACATGGATCAGAAAGGGGAGCAGGGCTTGACTTTGCCCTTGTCGACCCTGGAGGAGGACAGAGGAGGAATCTGTTGCAAAATAGTTGTTTTTCCATGTGTGTGTGTACAAAATTTGCATGTTGGCACAAATTCCTGAGGTGTTACAGTTGTCCCTTGGGATGCTCAGCACTCAGTTGCTCTCCCTGAAGCACCTTTGTGTGAACAGTGTGAGTGGGACCTGAGAATCATTCAGATCTGGGTGGATTCCTCCTCTTGACTTTTGGAGTGAGGACATTGGCTGCCTTTCCATGGAGCAGCAAGGAGGCAGCAAAATTAATGACCTCGCCAGAGAGGATTTTCCTCTTTTTGGGAGGAAACGGTTGGAAAAGGAGTCCCTTCTTACGTGTTTTAAATTAAAACACAGCGCACACAAAATATCCTGTTGGGAAGGTATGAAAATTCAATCAGACCTGACACGAGCTGGGAAACCTGAGCCCCAGCACTTCCAGGAGCTGCTGCAGCTCCTCTGGACATTGGTGTCTGTTTCCTGGAGTACCTGGCCCCAGGGCAAGAGCTGCAGCAGTGCCAGCCATGTGCCAATGGTTGCAGGGATTCTGCAGTGAGGGCTTGAGATGCAAAGACCCCCAAAACAGCACCTGTCCTCACGCCATGGTGATGGGCAGAGCACAGGAGGAGCTCAGCAGGGCAGTGATCCCAGAGCTGGGGGCTGAGCCTGCCCTGCTGCTTCTTTGGGTACTGTGGATTCTGGGAGTGTGTGATGGATAACGGTGCTCCCAGCAAGGAGCAGTGCTGGCTAGAGATGATCTCCGGGGAGAGGAGGAGGAGGGAGAGGGAGAGGCTGGAGAGTGGGGGAGATGGGAGGGATGGCAAAAGAGGGAAACCACTTGCCTTTTTAGCCCTCTGTGCCCTGGGACGACGCCAGGCTCTCAAGCCAGAACAGTTGGAAAGGGAACAGGAGTCCCTTCTTATGTGTTTTAAATTAAAACACAGCACACACAAAATATCCTGCCAGGGAGGTATGAAAATTCAATCAGCACCCAGAGCTCTGAGCAGCATGGCAGCAAGCACAGCCCGTAATGCCTCTGCAGCTATTCTGGTGGCTCCTGGCCGTGCGGGCTCAGCGGGATGGGGTCTGTGCTGGGGGGGGAGGAGGGGCTGCCAAAAAGTCCCCCACACTCGTGGCACTGCAGGACAGAGCCCCTTCTTCCTCCTTCCTCCAAAATGTTAAAACGCTGAGTGTTTTAAATGTGATTTTATTAAAGAGGAGTTAAGAGAGGAGATGTCAAATTCCACCTCGAAGGTTCAAACCCTTTCTAACTTAACAAAGCTGTTTCTCCCCAGATGGCTCCGGTTGGTGCCCGTGCTGCCAGCCGTGGGTGCTGGAGCCCGTCCCTGCCAGGCACATGTGCAGCAGCCAGCCTGCTCTCCCCTCTCCTCCGTTTGGAAAAAACGGCTCTTTCTCCACACTCAGCAAAGCCAGACCCTTGCCAGCTTGCCAAATGTTCCTGCCTTTTCTCTTTTTTTTTTATTTTTTTTTTTCTTCCCTCTGTGTGTGTGTATGTGCTGAAATGACACAGCAAGAAACAAACTGTGTCTGCTGGATCCCAGCTTTCAGGCATGTTCTATCGAAAGCTCCCTGCCCACATCCTGCTCCCTGCCCGCACGGGAAAGTCTCACTCCTGGCAACACTGGAGGAGCTGAGGGGCTGGTGGAAGCACCAATGCTCCAGCATGGATATTCTGGCACTCCCCAGCAGCTCCAGGCTCAAGGATAGGAGGTGGCAGGGGGTTTCAGGGCTGTCTGGTCCCCCGTTGCTCGTCTTTTTTAAGCCCAGGGCTTGTAAGTCCATTAGCAGGTTTGGTGCTGGAAGCTGTGTTGGTGAGGTGTTGGAAAGCTGTTTTTGTGGTTCTTGGTCAATGTGCTGCTGGGCATCAGGATTGGGTTATGGGGGTCTGTGAGTGAGGATGGGCATGGGTCTGTTGCCCCAGAGCCTTGCAGCTGAAGTGGGGGATGTTTCTGCATCTAGGAATGTCATACAACCATGAAAATCATATTTTGGGACAGCATATCATGAGGTCTGAACTGCCTCTCTGGGCTTAAAATGTGCCCAAAACAAAGCAGAGATCCAGCCTGGAAATAACCAAGCCCCAAAGCTGATCCCATGGAAGCCGTGCCCTGCTGCAGCATCCAGGGTCTGGGTCCAGCCAGAGAGGCAGTGGTGCTGGCATGTGGATCTGCGCTGGAAACACTGGCACTGCCTTGGCTAAGAGTGGGGTCTAATGAAGGCTGTGAAGCTTTGCAAATGCTCCATCAGGAAAAATTCATCTTGCCTGTGGATGTTGGGGAAAGTGCAGGAGGGGTCTGGGCAGGGGGAAGGTGGGGATTTGGGAGCAAAAGTGAGGGTAGGTGAGGGATCACGGTGAGGGATGACTGTGGGAAGAGATAGAAGAGGAGGGACAAGGAGATCAGTGCTGGGGCATCTGGGTGCAATTTCTTGGTGGGTTGGCAACAGCAGAACCAAAATTGGTCTTCATGCCTATCTCAAATATTTTGAACGCTGATTTTCAGTAATGCTTTGAGCAGCGCATTTTTTGCATTCCATTTAGAAAAGAGAAAAATGAAATATGTTGTGATTTTTTTTTTTCCTGTTTCCCCACTCCTTCCCCGCACATCCACAAACAAAGCATGCAGAAACAAGCATGCCCACGTGCCGTGGGCTGTGCTGATCTTTGTGTCCCCTTCTGCCAGGACTCCTGCTTGCCCTGGGCATCCAATAGCATCCTGGGGCTGTTGCAAGCACAGGGAATGGGGCAGGAGGTGCTCACCTTGCCTGGATGCAGCCATGGCAGGATATGTCCTGCCACGGGTCAGTCCTGGCCTTGCAGAGGAAATGTACCAATTTCCTTATTAACCTGATTTAAAAAAGCAAAGCATTTCCATTCAGATCTTGTCCAGTGCCGGGGTTGCTGATGGATCCCAGGCAGGGCTGGCAGGGAGTGAAGCATGGCCCTGCATGCCAGAGATTAAATTACCACTATTAAAGGGAAGAAAGAGATCTGTTACTGTACTGGGGAGAGCAGCAGTGAGTGTCAAGGTCTGGAGGGAACTGGTTAGGCCAGGGAATCTGCTACAAGTTATTTTTTTAGTTCTTTTGCTCCTCTTTTTGCTGGGATATGGAGATTTTGAGGTGTTCCTGCTGACCTGTGTGTGTTTCTCAGCTGGATGCAGCTGTCATTTGCAGGGAGGAGCATGTTGGGGGCTGCAGAGGTGATGCTGGGGGGATGCCATCAGCCATGGCAGGGGCATGCTGGGTGTCACCACCAGACAAAGACTATCAGGAGTTGCTGAGCCAAGGGTTTGGAGTACAGTTGGTTTCGCACCCACTGTCCCACTGTGCAGGCACCTGAGAAGGTCCGGCGAAGGCAGGCACAGTGCCCAGGGCAAAGCCCCTTGAGATCCCAGCTTTCCCCATCAAACTCCCTCACTAGGATTGCAGCCAGTGTGGACTGACAGACCCGTCACTGCCCCGCCACGGTTGTTGGGACAGTTTGGTCACCCTATCCCTGCCCTGCAGTGCAGGCAGAACTGTGGCTCCCCATGGGAGCTCTCTGTGGGGCAGGAAATTTCCAGCAGAGAACAGCCACAAGAACAGGGTGGTGCCATCCGTGCTGCTGGAGATCCTATGGATTCCCTCCAACCTCCCTGTAGGTGCCATATCCCCCAAGCACACCACAGCCAGTCCATACAGTAGTGAACGTGCGTTACCCCAGTCTAATTATGTGCCATTTCAGTCCAGATTCGAACAGAAACCACAGAAACCATCCTCATGCAGATGGATTTTGAGAGGGGACCTGACTGTGTACAGGGCATCAGGGTGTGCTGCTGGTGTTGGCCACACTGGATGTGGAGGTCTCCAGGACACACTGCTGAGAAGGGGCAGAAAACTCCCCTGCTCCTCAGGGAAAGCCTCAAGTGGGAGCCCAGCCTTGTTATGAGACACTGGAGAATCTGTGAGGATGGATCTTGATAGGGCAAAGGGGAATGGCTTTAAACTGAGAGAGATTAGAGTTACATTATATATCAGGAAGAAATTTTTCTCTGTGAGGGTGATGAGGCTCTGGCACAGGTTGCCTGGAGAAGCTGTGGCTGCCCCGTCCCTGGAAGTGCTCAAGGCCAGGTCGGATAGGGCTCTGAGCAACCTGTTCTAGTAGAAGGTGTCCCTGCCCACGGCAGAGGGGTTGGAACTAAGTGGTCTTTAACGTTCCTTCCAACCCAGAATGTTCTAGGATTCTATAGTCTCTGTGTGAATGAAATCCAGTGGCTCCCTGTGTCCTGCTGCTCCCCAGATGATCTGGGTGCCCGGACCCTTGGTCCCCAGTTCCCCTCCCTGCGCTGGTGAGCAATGAGTGGCCACTAAGGCAGCCTGCACAGACAGTACATGCTCTCTGTTTATTTTTAGCTAGGAGAGACTGAGGGGTTTATTGAGGTATTTTTTTTCTACTCCCCTTCCCCTATAGCAAAGAAATCCTAAAGTTTCCCATGCGCCGCAGCCTGAGGGAGGGTACGTGTGGGCTGCGCGCTTGTGCTTTGCATTTGGCTTGAGTGTATATTTAGATTTCTTTAGATTTCTGGCCCCCCGAGTGAGACCTGCTTTTTCAGCTCCCTGTGCCCTTTGGAAAAATAAAAAAAACCAAACCACCACAAAACCCACAACAACACAAGAGCTGCCCAAAAAATAAGCTGGTGGTTGGGGGTTGAGAAACAGAGGTTGATGGGGGTTCCTGCCCTGGGTGGGGGTCCACTGTGCTGTCTCTGTTCCCTCATGAGGGTCCTGTTCCCACATCCTGGTGGTGGGCATTTATAGGCTCAGAGGGGTTTGCTGGCAGCAGAATTGGATGTGGCAAGATGCAAGTGTGGTGGTTCAGCTCAGGCTGGGAGTCTCCACCAGTGCCTTGGTATGGGAAACACCCTTAGGCGTGTGGTCCCTTGGGGAAGAAGCTCTCACAAGCTAATGCTGCTTGTGTTGGTGTCTGAGGTGTGACTGGAGGCAGCAGAAAATGTTTTTTGGTCTGGTGGCCATGGGAGAGTTTGAGAGGTGGTGGTTTAGGCTGGCAGGGTGCATAATGAGAAGGTGGTCATCTTAAAAGGAAGAAGCAGCAAAAATAAGGCAACTTCTAGATTTCCCAAAGAGCTTAGGGGAGCGTTGGGACCTGGCCTGCTGCACTGAGAGCTGGGGCAGGAACTAGGAGTTTCTTCATTAAAGGAGTTACAGCATTGGTGTTATTTGGGGATTAAACTCCCTGTGTCTACCCTGAATTCTGTACATGATGACCTCCTGGTACCTTCAGCAAAGAGGGAAAAAAACTATGGGAAGGCACAGTGGACTAAAGTGATGAACCACTGCCTACCGAGGGATATGAAGAGCAAATGATGCCCCAAAGGAATGGGAGAAGGGGCTGCTCAGTCAAGACAACTACATCTTGGTGCCAAAATTAGTTGGGAAGTGCTATGAGAGCCACCAAAGGTCATGTTAACACAGATCTCATGGAGGATGCTCAAAGAAGCTTCCATCCACCTCTGCAGATGGAAACAAGGCACAGTGAAATGATGTCTGGGGACGTTTGGGCATGGATGGATACTTCACCCCGGCTTTTGGTCAACACAGAGCAACAAAAGGCTGGACAGCGGGAACGAGGACGCGGCCATGAGCGCAGCTGACGTGGAAACCAAACACTGAGACCATGGCACCTATCAGCCAGTCCCTCGGGGGCCTCCCCCCATGCTTGGAGGGAGCTGGCACATGGAATGGCAGGTCTGGTAACAAGTATTTTTAACAGCTCCATCGAGTTGGGGGAGGCACCATCTGACTGGAGAATAGCGAATGCGATGCCTATATTTAAAAGTAGGGGGAGGAGGGGAAGAAAAGTAAGGCAGGCAGGAATAGGACTGTAAGGCTGACCTCGATCGCATGCCATTTCGGAACAGATTTGGAAGTCAGGAGAGGAAAATGAATCATGGGTTTGCCAAAGGTAGGTCACCCCAGGCTAACCTGGCATCGGAGGCCTGGAAACATTGTAGAGCTGGTCTTTGTAGTAAAGCTTTTGCTATGGGAGAGTGTTAATGAAGCAGGGAAGAGGGGAAGGGGATGAGGAGCAGGAGAGCAAGTAGTACTGGCATGATCCTGAGTGGTGTTGAGGGGATATAGAGGATGTCAGCAACCAGTGGAGTTCTTGGGGATGAGTCATGGGCTTTCCTGCTTCCAGCATCAACTGACTTCCTGGAGGTGGAGGGATGAAGACTGCTACTCTGGGCTGGAGGCATTTGAGGGCTGGAGGAAGAGATGTGGGATGCAGTGAGAAATGGAAAGCCATGTGCTTGTTGAGGAGCAGCAAAGATATCTCCTTGGAGCTTAGGTCTTGCTGATTGGGAAGCAGCAGTGTGGAGGAGGAGAGGATGAGCGTGAGTGACATCAGGGTGACCATGAGGTGACCGCAGGGCAGCAGTGCCATGAAGGAGGAGAGAGGATTGAAGGCAAGATGGCGAAATCTCTGTAGCATCATGAAGGGGTGGAGTGGGACCCATCGAGTCACTCAGATCTCCTGTGTCCAGGGAAGATGGACTGAGCCTGGACTGGAACAGGGAAGGAGCTACTAGGTAAATTGGGCAGGAGAGCCAGTCAAGCAAGAGAGAACTGGAAGAACCTTGCTTTGGCTAGCGAAGCAGAGGCTGGGAATGGCGATGATTGCCGTCTATAAATAGATTAGGATGAGAAATGGGAAGGAAAAGAACTATTTCAGCCCAAGGCCAATGCTGGCAAAAGAATAGAGTGGTATATAAAATGACCACAAATAAATTTAGGCTGAGATTTACAGCAGCCGTTGGAGCATCTGCCTGAGGAACCTTCCAGTGGGGATACTTAGTTTTTGGCAGTCAGAGTGGGTGAGAAGGTACCAGATGACAGTCTGGAGCCATTGCATCCTGAGTGGGCATCATGAGCTCCTGGGTTTGTAGGGAGCATTGGGGTGTCTCCTGGGACATTTTATTTTGGGGTGGGGGATCCCAGCAAAGCTGGCACCAGCCAGGAGGACCTCTGTGGGTGCTGGGGGCAGTGGCTGTTCCTGGGGCTGCTGGCATCAGCCTGGGTGGCCGGGACACTCCATGAGCTCGCTGTGGCCAGTGGTGTGTCCTTGAGTGTGTGGGTCCACAACCATCCCTTCCTTTACCTCAGAAGTGTCCCTCCTGGACCTGCTGGCTGCTAGTGGTGCTGGACATGTAACCTCCCAAACCTCCTTAAAAACCTCTCTACTCCCCTTTTACCTCCACCTCCATGCGAGCTGGGTACTCAAATGAACATAGAGGTCGGGATTGCAGACAGCCTGTCCCATTGAGATCCTGCCAAGCCCCCGCCTCAGCTTTTCCTTGTCTCCTTCTCCTATAGGAAAAGAGCTCATCTGTTTTCCATTCCCTGTAACAAGGGCCTCTAGGAAGCCTGTGTTTTTTAGGAAGGAACCTGTTTCAAAGGCAAGCAATCCTAGCATGGGTGGCAGGTACACAGTGGCATCTTGGCAGGGACCTGAAGCCCAGATAAGCTTGGGTTGAGGGCTGCACAGTGCCTTGAAGACTAATGCCATGGCCCTATTAGAGCAGAGCAGAGTGGCCTGAGTGTCTCTGGAGGGCTGTGATGAACACTGAATGCATGGGATTCCCGTCCATCATTCCTTCCTCCCTGCACTTGCTTTTCCCACTGCTCTGAAGAAAGGGACTGGAGGTGGACTGGGGCTCTTGAAAATGCAAGATCTTGGGAAGACGTGTGTGGTTTCCCCAGTCCCAAAGGAGGAGGGCGGTGAGTCCTTCCAGATGCTTTCCCTAGCCTTGTCACTGAGGTCTCTGCCTACAGCATCCTCATCCCAGTGTACTGGGGCATGCTGGTGTCACCCTTCCTGCACTGGAATCGGTGTCAGGGTGCTGGGGACACCCAGCTGAAGCTCACACTGCTTGCCTCAGTCATTGGAGGAAGACTCCAGGACGGTGACTTTCTTTCCCCCTTGGAGACACACTTCTCTTGCAGAGCCTCCCCTCAGCTCCTGCACTGGCTGACCGGGAGACGTGGTGCCAATGACTCAGATGAAGATGAGGGCTTAATTAGCACAGGGAGAGGAGGGGGGAAGAGAGAGAAAAGAGAAAGAGTCTTTCATCGCAACAAGATTGATACCACCTCCCCCAGACAGTCACGTTCTGCCGCATCACCCTCCAGCTCGGCGTCATGTGCACCGTGCCTGACACCGGAGGACAAATGGGGCCTGGGAAGCAGGGACAGAGGGGCACTGCTTTATTAAAACCCTCAGTGAATTAATGTCTGGAGGTATTGAGCAGGGCCTGTCAGGAGCCTTTATAGCTGTCAGTCTGTACTCTGCGGCTAGAGCTCCCCTCTGATCTCAGCTCCTTGGATTTGGGGTAATGGACCCAGGGTGGGAGGGTGTCTGTGAGGAATTAGTAACGATGCCAGCAGCAAAATGCCCATTTGAAGATTTCCCACTGTGCATTAGAGGACAAACATTGGCTGCCCCTTCTTTAGACACCAGCTTCTCTGGTCTTACGGCACCTTATAAATCGGTGCTCAGCTGGCACTGCTGCTCCAGGCCGGCTTTGCCCCATCTTGGTGGGATGTGCAGGGGAACACTGAATCAAGCTGCTGGGGAAAACATGCTCAGGGTGGCCCTCTTGCCCTCAACACCCTGATTTTGGGCTACAGGCCCTGCACTTCTGAATATACCTTGTAGCCTGTGTCCTTGCAGGGCTGGGCAAATGAGGTAGAGGAAAGCAGTCCTGGCCTATGAGGCCTGGAGACTGGGGGGAGCATAGCTGGGGTAGGATGCTGAGGGGCATCAAAGCTCTGCTGGTGGGGAGTTCCTCTGCAGGGTGCCCACCAAGTCTTGACAGGCATGGCCATGTTACCCCGAGGAGCCCAGTGTGGTCAGCCTGGAGGGAGAATTGACACCATGTGTTGCTGCTGTTGAAGGTAACATCACACATGTTTTTTCTTTCCCCTCCAGACCAATGATGCCTTAGGAGCCACCTGGAACTGGCTGTACTTCATCCCCCTCATCATCATTGGATCCTTCTTTGTCCTCAACCTTGTCCTGGGAGTGCTGTCAGGGTAAGTGAGATGTGGTCCTTTCCCTCTGGGCCGTGCCCATCGTATGTTTTGGAGCCCCAAGGATGGCCCCTGGTACTGCTGTGTCCCCCAGGACCCCAGTAGCTGGTCCCTTCATGCCCCTATGCCTGCCTGCCCCACAGCAAGGGATTGTTCCCTGGCTATGCTTGGCTCTTTCTCCTGGGGGCTGGGAAAGGGGCAGCCTTCATGATGCTTTCTTGCTGTTTTGCCTGGCTGACGAGCTCGTGGTTTTGGTCACCTATAATAGATGGTCAGTGGGGATCTGGCTGCTTGGGACCTGCCAGAGGGGAGAGACATGGGGGGTCTTACGGAAATATATTTGAGTCCAGGTTGGGTTTGTAGTGGGGTGTGCATTTGCTGGCTAATGGAATATGGTGGGCGTGGGTTGGGGTGGGTCTGGGGGGGTGATGGGGTGATGCAGGGCACCTCCATACTGTGCAGGCTGTGCCCAAGAGAGAGATGTGCCCAGCGCTGGTGGGGGATGCACACTGGTGAGAGTAGGAGTGCCTGGGGTGCATGTGGACAAGCTGGAGACGTAGGGACAATGCAGCTGTTCCTGTTCTGCACTTCCAAGGGGAAAGGCGGTTTTAATCCAAGCCATTAAACTGGATTTAGAGAGAAAAAGGCTTGTCACCATGACAATGAACTGTGGTTGCCTCAGCACATCCTCAACCACTGGCAGGGGTTGGTGCATGGGGAGAACATGTCCTCTCGTGCACTGGGAAGGGGACGTGGGCTCCTCTGTCCTTACTGAAGCAGGTAGCTTTTTAGCTGATTTCTCATCATGCCAAAAAACAAAAGCTTTTGTAGCACTGTTTTGGCCAGGTAGAAAGCCCTTAGGTGAAGGCATCAAGGTAGAGAATGGCCCTGGTCATTTCTGTCCCTGTTTTGTGAGTTCAGGTGTGATGGTGGTGGTTTGAGGAGTTTCCTGAGCAGCAGTTTGGGCTTCTTCAGGGTCTGTTGGTGGGTTGAATTTCCCCAACTCTCATTCTGGGGTCTGGGTTCGGGGGCTCTAGGGACAGGCTACAGGAAGGGCTTCACATTGCCTTGCATGGAGGGAATTCTTCTAGGGGATGAAGATATCCAAGCAGTGTTGGGTGGCTTTTGTATTCCTTATGCCACATCCAGCTTGGGCATGTGAGCAAAGTCCAACTGGGTGTCAGTGTCAAGCAGGACCTTTCCTACAGAACCCTAAAGAAGGAAAGTTAGGAAGCTCAGGGCTAGGTAGCTGGGAACCCCTTTATTAGAATGTTGAATTTGTTCAGTGTAGTGTGTTGTGTGAACTCTGAGGCTTTTGGTGCTGGTGAGCAGCTTGGTGGCACAGCAAGGCAGCACTGCTCTGGCCTGCAAGCCAGACACTGGCCAGAGGACTGGAGGGGGCTCTTGGGATTCCTGGTCATGTCCTGGTCCATCTCGGTGCTTTCCTGCACTGGGCCTGCACAAGGCAGCTGTTTCCATACCCGATAAATTGGATACAGTTGTCTAGGGCTCTTCCCAGTCACTGGCTGGCATTTCGACTGTTTGTTTATTGCTAATAGGGTTTGTATTGGGGAAGGATGCAAGTGGGTGGGTGGCCTAATTGGCAATGGAGATGCTCTTGTGGCGTGCCAGATATCTAGGGAAAAGCAGGACTGCTCAGCTTCCCGGAGGACTGAGCGAGGTGAGCAGAGGTGGCGAGCTGGGCTCTGCCACTCGATGGCAAGGCCACCGTGTGTGTGACAGGGCCACATCCTCTGCAGCTCCGTGGATGCAGGACCTCAGTGGGGGTGAAGAATCCCCAAGCTGCTGCCAGCAGGAGAAGGTACTTCTGCACGCAAACAATGGGTGTTCTTGAGCACAGCAAGAAGAGCTTTGTTCCTTATTCTATTTGCTTAGTTTTTATTGTTTTTAACACTTACCGCAATCCTCTTGTGCTGGAAGAGAGCACTTGGCTCTGCTGCAGGAAGGGAAGGGTGACCTTTCCATTGGCCAGCCCTGAGCTGGATGAGCAGGCAGGGTCTGGATGTGCCGGCGTGCCTTGTGGCTGGGCTGAGCTGAGAGGAGATGGTCACTTTGGGAATAAGCTACACCTCCACTCAAAGGAATTCCTTCCCTGGCACTACAGCATGGCTTTGGAGAGAGACAGACTGTTCCCAGCTGGCTGAAATCATGGTCACTCAGTTAACATGGGGCACAGCGGTGAGCGCTGAGCCCTGGTAACCTGCTTGCAGAGATCTGGAGCCGTGTTGCTTGCAAACTGCTCCATCTGCATCGGTGAATATCAAGGTCTGCTCGGGACTGCCAGATTTCTTCTCCAAGTTCACGCTCAGGAGCTGCTGAAGAGCTGCCTCTGCCCTCACCTCATCTTGGCAGGGGTTTTCTTCGGGGCAACAGTCAAACACCTGGGGTAGGTCCCAAATGCAAAGAGGCTGCAGGAGGACATTTGTATGTTTAATTTGCCACCAGCAGAAGTTAGCTGGAGCCCAGATTTAGCAATCTTATGGTTGCGATGAGCATCTCTCCCAACAGTCAGTTCCCCAACTGTTAAGCTGAGGCATGACCTCCGTGAGTTAAACAGCCTGGATCCATCTGCTCCTTAAGCACAAAGTATGTGGGAGAGGAAAAGAAATCAACATACCAAGGCTCCTCGATTTTTCTCCCTGAATGCTAACAGGCACACATGCACTGGAATTGCATGCAACGCTATTAAGAGGAGATGGAGCTGCTCCAGGCAGGGGCTTGGAGAGCCAGTTCTTCTGTGGCTTTGGCATTTATTACTGTGTCTATTAACTTTCCCCTCTGTGGGTGCAATTATGGATCAATTAATTCTAACCGAAAGCAGGAAAGAAGAAAAAAAATCTTGGCCCTGTTCCTCTTTGAGAGCAGGTACGAAGCCCAAGGAGATGTGACTGCTCAGCTTTTAAAGCTACACAAGCTACTGAAATAATCCTGGCAGAAGAGAGTCAGTGGGAGCGAGCGAGGATGGAGCATCCACTGAAATGTCCTGTTTTTTGCCACGTGGCAGCTGGTGGATTTGGGAGCTTGGGAAGATGCTGAGACTCATATCAAGTATTGCCTGAGGCTGTCTTGTGGCCCAAAAAGTTGCACATGCCCCATGCTGGAGATTTGCAAAGATTTCCTCTCCTTTTTTTTGGTGAAATCACTGAATTTTGTGTTGTGGTTTTTTTTTTTTCTCCTCAGCTGTTTCTCATGTAAAACAATTTGAATATGTGTGTTTGGGCTGTGTCTCTAGAGCAGCAGAGACATTATGAGAGCTGTGCTGTCCCAGCCCTGCTTCCAGCAGCAGTAATGCCACCCCAGAAGTTGACCACAACTCACCACTGTTCCTGTCCCAGCCTGCTCTGCCACTCCTAGCAAGGAGATGGTTTATGTGTAGGTTGTCCCTGGGAGCAAGAGGGTAAAAGAGGGGAGATGAAAAAAAGTTGTGCTTGGAGGAATAGCACTGAGGGCTCATGCGGAGTTCCCAATACCAGACAGGCTGCCTTCTCACTTTTTTCCACCTCCCTTTCCCAGCTTCTGCAGATCTGGTTTGCAGTCACCCTCCTCCATTCATTGCAGCATCATCCTCCTCCATTCATTGCAGCATCATCCTCCTGTTGAGGTCTGGTAGACTCCATTCCCCTATCCAGTCTCATACTTCCAGCCCCTTTCCAGGGTAACAAAGATGCTATAATCACTGGTATTTGTGGTCTACAGCAACAGCTGAGTGGGTGCACAGTGGATGCTGCCTGACCTGGGAAGGCTGGATCCTTAGGCCAGCCAAGGAGAAGACCTTTGGAAGCTGATCACAGAGGAAGAAGTTGAGCAC
This sequence comes from Myiotriccus ornatus, assembly GCA_036023395.1. Lineage (NCBI taxonomy): Eukaryota > Metazoa > Chordata > Aves > Passeriformes > Tyrannidae > Myiotriccus > Myiotriccus ornatus. Next base: position 28,887,785 of record JAYRBT010000005.1, on the reverse strand, counting down.
AATGGCAGTAAAAATGAAATCCATCTGCCTTGTACCAAACAAGAGAGTAATTTAAATCCTCCTAATTGCTTCCACTCATCCTGGTGATGTTAAGCCTTTTCTCCCTTTAAGTCTTTTCTGCCCCCCACCCCCAGCTCTTGCACTAAGCCTTTGAAAGAAACGACTAATGTTATAATTAAAGGATCAATTTGGCAAGATTTCTTTGTCTTAAGATCTTTCTTTCAGGTTGGGTTAGCACTGCATTCCCAGTTTCCAGAGAGTTTTCTTCAGTTCCTTCAGGAGCCTTCTGTACCATCTCTGAAATCTTTTCACTTTGCTTAATTTGAATTTTTTTCCCATTCAATTTGGAGGCATAACAAACGATGAATAAAATTAAGTTTTATAGGAATTAATAATAAAGGTATTGAGGGAACAAGTGTACATTTTTGATGGAGGTTTTCGCTGACTCTACGCAAAAATGTGAGCCCCCATGTGTTTGAGCAGGATCAGATGGTTTGAAGTCAAAAACACTGGGAAGAGGATTAGTATCTTGGAGGTAGGTGGTTCATGGAGGGGGATGTGGGGAGTCACATTGCCACGGTGCAGGAAGGCTTGTGTGGGGATCAAGAGTTGAGAACAAGGTGTCAACAAACAAATTTCTTTGCTGAAAGGGTGGTCAGGCATTGGAACAGGCTGCCCCGGGGAAGCGGTGGAATCACCATCCCTGGAAGCATTCAAAACACGTGTGGATATGGCACTTGGGGACAGTTTGGTGGTGAACAGGGTGGTGCTGGATTTGAGGATCTTAGAGGGCTTTTCCAACCTTAATAACTCTGTGATTCTGTGCCCAAGAAATACTGAGTTGGAAGTGTGAAAGCTTGGAAGCGTTGTGTTGGTTTTTTTTACTTTACTCATTGTAGGATCTCTAGGAGTGGCTTGGAGGAGATGCAAAATGTCTGCGCTTGTTGTGTGTTTGGGGACTCAGTGGTTGAAGCCACTTCCGAGTGTGGGTGTGACGAGGAGGGTGGGCTGTGACGCCTACTGCCAGGTCCCACAGCACCCCCATGGGCTGCACTTTGGTTGGGCCACATTTGGCAAGAAACGTCCACGCTCGTCACTTTGTTCTGGGGAAGCTCTTTGTCATCAACGTGGTATTTGAACATGAGTGAAGCAAAGGAGCCTCTGAGACCTTCATCTCCATTCAGCAGGCAGGTGGGCATCCATATTCAATAAGAGCCTCTCTGCCATGCTCTGCTGTACCACCTTCTGCAGAGGACCTCCAAGCCCTATGCAAACAAGGTGCCTGACAAGGGATGCGCATGTCTGGTGTGCCCTATCCTCCAGTGTTACAGGGGAATAATGACTCCTCTTACAGCCAGCTGGACGAGATTGAAAAAAAAATTCCACAGCAAAAAGATGACTTGGTGACTTTCCTCTTTGATTTCTCCTGGCAAATTATTTGCCAGCGTGTCTCAATTGCTTCAAAATTGCTCTTGTTTGTGCCTCCTTGCAAACCTGCTTCGTGGATTGCCCGTGGTCTGCAGACTGTGGGTGAAAAGGCTCGGATTTTTTTATCCTCTCGACAAAGCACTCGGCAGATATTCTTGCTTATAGATTGCTTTTGGAGTTGTTTGTTCCACATTATTGTAATTTCTGTGATCCTGGTTGATGACAGCAATAGCATGGCCATGGCTGCAGCTCTTTGACTTGGTGGATGGCTTTGGAGATGCCCAGCTCCTCCAGAATCACCTCTACCCTTGTAAGGTGGTGCTGGTCACTGCTGTTGTGTGAAGCTGACAAGACACCCCAAATGACACCCATAGAATTATCTGTTCTTCATGCATCACAGGCTGCTGCTTGGTTTCCAGCTATGGAATGGCACATCTAGTAGTTGCATTGCAGGTTTCATGCTTGATGGCTGGTTCTGAATGCATTGTCTTTGTGTGTTGAAGGCTTCAATTAGAGTGCTTGGAAGCTCCTGGGAAGTTAACATGATGAAATGTTGGAAATTGGTTATTTTTTTTTCCCATGCTGTAACTCATCTGCAGTACAGGCTGTGCACCTTTCGTCTGCAGATCGCTGTTGCTTGCAAAGGGAGACTGTAAAACCGTTCTCTGCTTAAAGAGGATAAAAACTGGAGCATAGGAGGGAAGGGAAAGAGTGACATTTTTCCAGCACTGAGTGAGCCAGTGGAAGTGATTGCGAACAAAGCCCGGGGCTCTTGAAGCAGTGAAGCTATGCTGCTCATGCTAGTCCTGCCTATTAAGAGGGAAATGCAATCTAGAGCTTCCAACTCTGCTTCTGGCTGATGGGGCTTCCAGAGTCTCCATCACCCTTCTGCAGCTTCCTTGCAGCATGGGCTGACTGTCTTATTGCTGCATTTGCTGCATCATTGCACATGGAATTCTCTGGGCCATGGGGACAGCAATACAAACCTCAGTGTTGTTACCCTTGGAAAAATGTTGAAATTGAGAGTCTACAATTGCAATGTTGGTGGCCCTCTTATCTGCTGATGCTGCAGCCCACCATCCTGCTGGCTTTCTTTGCTGCAGCAGCACACTCTCTGTTTGCATCGAGCTTGTCACCGGGATCCATAGGCCCCGTTCCACAGACCTGCTTCCCAGCTGGGTAGATCCCAGGCTGTGCTGCCCTCCTGGATTATCTTTTCCCAAGATAATAAGGTGCAAGACCTTACAATTGTCCTTGTTTAATCAGAGAATAATAGAATGGCCTGGGTTGGAAGGGACCTTAAAGATCTTCTCATTCCAACTCCCCTGCCATGGACAAGGACACCTTCCACTAGATGAGATTGCTCAGAGCTCCATCCAGTCTGGTCTTGAATACTTCCAGGGATGGACCATCCACAACTTCTTTTCATAAGGTTCTTGATAGCCCACTCTTCAAGCCTATCTGGATTCCCCTGCAGGATGGTTCTCCCTTCCAAAGTGTCCACTTCCCCACTCAGCTTGGTATTAGCAGCAAACTTGGCCTTGGAGAAATCCAGGCAGACAATCACAAGCTTCCTGTAGGGTAGAAGGTAACCATCAGCATCTGCCTCTTCTTAAATGGGACAGTGATGTAATGGGTAATCTCAGGGCTGGTACCTCGCAGCTCCTTCCCGTTTTGCCGTCTCCCCAACAGCTTGTCAGCTCTTCATTCTCCAGCTCGTGTGACTGCCAGCGCTCTATAAATGTGCTCCCTTCAGCGCTGTCAGCTGCGCGCTCTGCCTCTCACTGCAGCTCTGTCACACTATGGGGAAGCACAGGGATGGTCAAAGCTAATGGCCACCACTGAAAGGGAACACAAGGAATAGGATATTTCTGTTTTCCTTCCTTCCTTTTTGTGTTCTTTCTTTTCACCAGTTGGTGCTTTGTAGAAGATTTTGCTGAGACAACCCAGCTTTGTTAAGGAATCATAGCACAGTTTGGGTTGGAAGGGACCTTTAAAAGCTGTCTATTCCAATGCTCTGCAATGAGCAATGACATCTTCAACTCAACCAGGTTGCTCAGAGCCCCATCCAGCCTGGCCTTGAATCTTCTCTAACTTTGGGTAGTTCAAGTGAACTTAAATCAAGCAATTTCCCATAGCCAAAAAACTTGTTGTCTCCTACAAAGCAGGCCTCCGAAGCACATCTTCCCTCTGCAGAGGATTTTGCACCTTTTGGGCACCCCACGCCTTGCTGTCGGTTCAGTGCAATAAGCCTGGTCTGCAGTCCAAGTTTTGCTGTGCTGTGCTGCTTGTCACCGTCTGTTTGAGTTGAAGCTCCAGGTTACAGACTGTGCAGTCGGTTCAACACTCTTATTTCAGTTCCTTTACACCTCTTGGGTAAATACCATCTGATCCCTCTGGTTTGCAACTGTCTCAGCTGTGTTTTCCACACCGTCTGTTGTCAGTTCTGTCCCATAACCTTCTCTGACACCCTCCTGGAGTCTTCAAGGCAGTTTTCCCTCAGACTGTGGTGCTCAAACCTGAAGTGGAGCCATGAGCTGAGACCTGAGGAGAGCAGCAGTATTACCTGATGTCTTACAGATGGTCTTCCTTGGTATGCATCCCATTATGTTTGTTTTTTTTTCATAGCAGCATAGTACTGCTGTCTCACCTCAGTGCATAATCCAGTATTTCTCTGCTTCCCACCCCATCCTTTCCGCTGCCTTATGTGGTTTTAAGACCTGTTTGGTAACGGGTTTGCTGGAGGGAACTTTAATGGTTGAAAGAGACGTGGTGAGTTTGATGGCTCTGAAGATAGCTGGGTACTTGTTTTGAAGCATGGATCCCACAATATTGAGGTGACCAGCACTATATACCTGCTCTGGACTCAAAGATGGTTTGAAAAGTAGAAAAGTGGATTGCAGTATCTGTGATATTCTTTATTCTTAACTGGTTTTTGGTTGTTGGTTTTCTTGTGGTTGTTTTTTTCTGTTTTCTTGTGTTTTGTTTTTTTGTTGTTGGTTTTTTTTGTAGTTTTTTTTCTTTTCTTTTTTTCTTTTTTTTGAAGCTGGATACTTCCACATATGTGGTTCTCCCATTAAAACCAGACCTGAGCTTTCCATTTAGAGCAGAACACAATGTTGTAGTAGCATCATCACTGCCCTGGTGTGGGGAAGGTTGTGGGGACATTGAGAGGAAGGTGGCTGAGCATGGTAGTGTCCCCTAAGGTCTCCTACCAGGAGCAGAGATGCTCCCAGGCTGCATGAGGAGAATGCCAAGGCTATAGAGGAGAATTTGCAGGCAGAGGAGGAGCAAACCATCTGTGCTCCAATCATCCTGGCAGGCTGGGCATGGTGTGTGGATGGATGGTGCCCTTGTGTGCAGAACAGATGGCACACACTGCTCCCCAGATCCCACCATGACCCTCAGCCCTCACCTCTAAAGCTCTCTGAGCACCTTCAGCTTCATGAAGCTGGGCAGAGAAGGGCTGCAGTGACACAGGGTCGGCACATCATGGGTGGATGTTTTCATGCTGGAGCCATCAGGATTTAAGGCCTGGAGACCCAGGTGGACTAGCAGAGGTGTTGCTGGTGGAGACTGTGCAATCTGCTGGGGTCCCTTGAACTCACTTGCAGGGACCCCATGGGGCAGCAAGCCCTGGGCTCTTTGCAAGGCAAAACTGGGCCATCCCTGGCAATGTAACCCAAACACACCGGGAGCAGAGCCCTTCCGTGGGAGGCAGGAGCCTGCTCTCTTGGTGATGGGATGCTGCCCTGCCTGTGACTTGGAGCCTTCCTAAGCAGCTGTCAGTCACCGTTGCTGGCCCTGTTCTCACTCACGCTGCTGCAAATTGGTTCTGAGCAATCCTTGATCTGTCAGCATCGCCTACCCACTCTCAGATGTCACCAGCCCCCGCTGCTGCCCTGCTCGGTAACGTGTCTCTCTGAAATGTAATAATTCATTAAGTTGAGATTAACTTTTTTTTTTTCCCCTCCCCTTTCTGGCACCCCTTCGTCCGTCTAATGGACAAAAGCAATTGAGCTCCATTAGGGATCAAGTGTGTGGGAAGCGACTCCCTCGGAGACGCTGCCGCAGCTGCAGGGACCTTGTCCCTGAATGCGTGTGGCACCAGCTTCCTGCAAATTAGTGCTCTGTGGGCAAATGGTTGGGTAGGGGGAAAATGCTTGATGGGGTGGGCTCTGGAAAAGGTGCTTCCATTCCATTCTTCAGCGAAAGGAGACACCAGCCTCAGCAGACGAGGGGCTGGAAGACAGGGATGGCAAAGCAGGAGGTGGCAGAGTGGCCTGATTCCCAGCTGGTGTAAAGCAGGGGAAGCTTACCAAGTGCTCCCAAGTTGCAGGCAAGCTGAGAGAGCTGGGGTTGTGGGAAAGGCTCTAGGGAGACCTTAGAGCCCCTTCCAGTGCCTAAACGGGCTCCAAGAGATTTGGAGAAGGGATTTTGGACTAGAGTGTGGAGTGACAGGACAAGGGGGACTGACTTCAAACTGACAGAGGGCAGGATTAGGTCAGATATTAGGAAGAAATTCTTTCCTGTAAAGGTGGTGAGTCACTGGCACAGGTGAAGCTGTGGCTGCCCCATCTCTGGGAGTGTTCAAGGCCAAATTGGATGGGACTTGGAGCACCCTGCTCTAGTGAAAGGTGTCCCTGCCCATGGCAAGCAATGAGATGATCTTTAAGGTCCCTTCCAATCCAAATCATTCTAGGATTCTATATGGACAGGGTCTGGCTGGGAAAAGTGCTGCCAAGGTGCTGGCTGACATGGGGGTTATGGCCTGTGGGGCAGAGGTTCAGGGCCTGGGAGGACCAGGGACCAAACCGGAGGAAAACAGCCAACTTCCTCACTAACTTGGACTGCAAATGGCATCTTCTCATTTTTTGACATCCCAAATTTGCAAACAAAGGCTGGTGAGGAATGATGTCACAGCCAAATACTCCTGCCTTTCCTCCAGATAGGGTAAGGAGGGTTTTTGGCATGGCATGCCCAAAACTGAAAGTGCATTTCACTGTTGGCTGTGGGAGGTCCTTCCTTCTCCCCCATTTCCTCCCACCCTCCTTGCCTTCACTTAGGCTGCTTTTCTCTTCCTTGCCTTTTGTTCTCTCCCCCTTCCCTGCCCTGGGAAGAAAGTTTTATTTCAGTTTGAAAGCCAGTGCTGGAGGGGGAGAGTCATTTGATGCTTAGTGCTGGAGCGGCAGGAAACTTCACCTTCCTGGGGTGGAATTAAAAACGCTTGAATTGTCTGGGGACCTTAAACAAGAGATTGCAGGGAACATTCAGGGCTTTCCACACAAACACACACACAACACACACACACACACGCGAGAGCCCACACGGCATCAAGAGTGTAATAGCTCAGCTGGGGTAATGCACTTGAACTCTCTCTGCAGCAGACAGACCAGTCCTTTCAATTCTTTGGAATATATTTTATTTTTTGAGGCTTGAGATTGCTGCTAGTCTCTGGGGAGAGAGATGTTCATCTTCCAGAGAGAACAGTGCCATTTGTTCTTTGTAATCATGCTTCCCTCAGAGCACCCTGGGACCAGGAGGGGAATGAGGGCATGGGCTGGAGTTCTGTGGATGCTGGGACTTGGGGATGGAACAAGGAACTGCAGCCAGCAGATTGTGACCCCCTGATGTTGTGGCAAGGAAGGAAGGGTGTGCTGGGGGGATGGCTGATGTGAGGGATGCTCCCTGTGTGCAAATGTGATCATCAGTGGAGGTGTAACTTTTGGGTCAAGGTGCCCCAGGTATATGGTGCGTGCAGACATGGGGTGTGGGACCTCCTAGAAGCAGGTCTGGCCATGTCATCTTACATACAACCCCTGGTGTGGGTGGAGGTTGCCTGCATTGCCACTCCTGTGTTCCCTGTCAAGTATTTCCATTTTTCTGTTTGTGTTTGAGGTACTTTGCGAATGGGGGTGTCTTCACACAGCTTTGGGCTGGGCTATAGGTGAAGTCATGTCTTGTATATATTGAGGAGTGTGATTATTTGTGTGCTTAGAGGTGCATGTGAGCACATGGTTGCTACTGCCTCTGTGCACCAAATGTGTTGGAGGCTGCAGCAGGCACAGCATTAGTTCTGGCCAGTATTGCTCAGTGTTTGATATGCCCCAGTCCGCACGGAGCCCCTGTGGTGCTGCCTGACCTCCTGCCCATTGCAGAGCTGCCCCAAGCTGTTGTCCTCTTCTGGGCTGGTCGTCACACCTGGACAGTTCTTGTGAGACCTGAAATCCAGAGGAGGACAACAGGGATGTCTCAAGTGCTGGGAAAAAAATCCAAGGAGAAACTGGAAAGAAAAGGAATTCAGAGGAGGAGGTAAAGGCAGGGGACGTGACCTGCCCTGCTCCATCCCCTCACTGCCTCTTCCCACTGCCTGGTTTTTATTCCCTGAAGGGACACGCAGAAGCCAAGCCTGTTCTGGAGCTGGGTGGCACTGGGAGCATCCTCCCTTAATGGTGGCAGCTCCCAGCTGGGGCATGCAGGACTCAGAAGTCAAGCAGGGGGTTTGCTCATGTCCACCCATGCCTCATTTTCTCCTCCCTGATTATTCACCCATCCCCTGGCCATGCTTTGGCCAGGGATGGCTGTTCATCTCCCCAACAATCACCTTGGCAAACCCTTGCTCCCTGCCCTCCCTGTGGTTCTCCAGCCCCCTGCACATCCTGCTGCCCTTAGGACCTGCTTTCACCACTCCCTTCTGCCCTTCCCCAGGGAGTTTGCCAAAGAGCGTGAGCGAGTGGAGAACCGCCGAGCCTTCATGAAGCTGCGGCGCCAGCAGCAGATTGAGCGGGAGCTCAACGGATACCGGGCATGGATAGACAAAGCGGGTAAAGGCTGCTGGGCCGGGGGGCTCTGGGGGCATGTGGGTGCTGGGGCTGGAAAGGAATCCCTGAGCAACATCCAGTGCAACCCCCAAGTGGCTCAGGTGCTCCCATGGTGATGTTGGGTGAGCTCGGTGTGACGGCCCGGCCAGGCTGCAAGCAAGGACATCACCGGTCACTGATGAAACCTCTTGTTCTGTGGCATGAAACTGTCATATTCTGAACGTGAGGTGTGTTACATCTTTGGGGAGGCTGTGAACAACACGGCTGTCAGCTGTGCTCTGCAGTGGTTTCCTTTCTCTTGACATTTGCTGGAGTCCCCTGCAGTGGTGGGCAGTGGGAAAGTAGAGCAGTGAACGATGAGACTGGTTTTCCAGTTAAATCTCCTCCTGGAGCCGTCTGGAGGGGATGCACTTACTGATTCCTGCCTTGAGGCTTGTGGACCTGAGCAAGGGCTTGGGGTGGTGGAGGTTCCAGGCTTCCTGCTGACACCCAGCCAAGCGTGACAGCCTGTGGGTGTTGCCACAGTCCATGTCCTTGCTTGCTCCTCATAGGAATCAAGTCAGTGCACCGAGCTCTGTGAACGGAAGATTTACACTTTTATCTAGCATTCAGACTTGTAAAATATAGGTAACTCAAAATGAGCCCTGAGCCCCGGACCTTAGTTTTGGCCCTGGGTAGAGCCCCTGACCTGACTACAGTGTTCAGCTTCATGGGGAGATTAATGACAGTGGAGGAAGAAGGGCTGATTGCGAGTGATTTTTCTTTCTGACCCAATGTGTGGTAGCTGCCACTTGCCACCCTCCTAACCAATACTTGATAAGAGTTTGCAACCTAGAGCCAGCCTCTGGGCTTGGAAAGGTGCTTAGGTATGAGGCAGTGATGTCTGATGGTGTCTCGTCTCCTGATGCTGAACTGTGTGTTTTGCATAGAGGAAGTCATGCTGGCTGAAGAGAACAAAAATTCTGGGACCTCAGCCTTGGAAGGTAAGACAAGCAATGCCCTTAAAATTTGCCTGTTCTTACTTCTGCCTGCCCAGTTGAGACCTCCATCTGTGATGGGAGGTCTGGGGATGCCTCAGGGGAATCTGCAGCCCATGAGGGGGGTGTGGGGAGGTGGATTGACAGCTTGATCCCTGAGCTTAACCCCTCTTACCAGACCTAAGCACTGATCACCAAGTCCTTGTTAATGAGCTGGCTACTGGCAGAATTGGGCCACTGTCCAACACCCATTGCTCTTCCCTTCGCAGTGCTCAGGCGAGCCACCATCAAAAGGAACCGGACAGATGCCATGAACCGTGACTCAAGCGATGAGCACTGTGTTGATATCTCCTCTGTGGGCGAGCGGAGGCTGGCACAGAGAAGACCTCTCCATCCAACCTTGGGTCAGTACAGTTTGTAGCTTTCTTCCCCAAAACCTCTGCCAGCTTATTGAGTTGCCAGTCACACCCATTACCTGGAGGCTGTCACAGATCAGCTGTCTCTGCTAGTTCGGCAGCAAAGGGGGAAAACCTCCTGCTGTCCTCGTGTCACTTAATAACCATTTGGATAAGTTGTGTCCCTTAAGAGCAATGTCCATACCTCATGTTGCAGGCAAGGCTGGAGCATCCAAGTCCTTCTCTGACCTTGACTGGAGCACCCAACTCCTTGTCCTCCCTCTTTTCCTTTAGGTAACCCCTTGAGTCACTCTGGCCTCAAAGGTGCCAGAATGGACAGTGCCTCCTACTTGCGACACAAGGAGCGACTCCTGCGCATCTCCGTTCGCCACATGGTGAAATCCCAGGTCTTCTACTGGATCGTCCTGAGCCTGGTGGCTCTCAACACCGCCTGTGTGGCCATCGTCCATCACAACCAGCCAGCCTGGCTCACCCACTTCCTCTGTGAGTCCTTGGGCTTTGTGTAGGTGTGAGAGCTCTGCCTGGGTGGGCAAAACCTTCTTGTCTTTGATAGCTGGAGGTTGCAGCACACCCTCACTCCTTGCCTCAGGGCACGTGGGGATGAACCTCACCAGAATCATGCTGGTTTGGAGCTGGGTGGGGAATAACATTCCCTGTTGATAAGAAAGGGGTGTGTACAGCCACGGAATTCAGCTTTGCCCTTGGCCCTGTGGCCACTAAGGGCTGTCTCAGCCCTGTGAACAAATGTGGAGGGGTTGTACTGGCCTCGTGTCCTTCAGGTCCGACGTGTTTGTCAACAGAAAGAAATAGACTGTGGGTCTTGGTGGGATTTATCCTAAAATTGTGACCAGTGGTGATGGCAATCTTGCTGGATTCACGTCTTTGAATGCCCACAAGCAATTGCTGAAAGGTGTGAGTTTGCAAGGACGGGACTGGTCATGGAGTCAGAATTTTGGTGCAGAGCATGGCATGGGCATTCCAAGCTTCCAGTTACAGGAGTGTCCCTCCTCAGCCCATGGGCCATGGTACAAGGTTGGGTCTCAAAGGCACTACGCCCATGTCTGTCCTAGCATGGGCAAAGTGCAGAGGAGTGTGGTCACCCCCATGGCAGTCGTATGTTACTCCTGAGCTGCTGCTGTGGTAGTTCTGCTTGTTATTCTTACCTTGAAAATGTCCCTGTCAAGCACAGGGTCTACCCAAACCTGCAATAGCATGCTCGGGCCTTCCAGGATCCCAGCACGCCGTGGTGTGGTATGGCAGCTGGTCGTGGTGAGAAGCATCTTCTGGACAAGGGGAAGAGCCAGGCTCTTGCCTGCTAAACGTTCATGAAACAGCTAGAGAAGCTTTTCACTGGCTCTTGGCTGTTCGGCTTGGTTTCCCTGGCCAAGTTCCAGCCGTGCAACGATTTAAATCCAGGTTGCTAATACTCCCCTACAGTGTCATATGGTTGATGGCTTTGCAAAGGCCTCAACCACTGTCAAATCATCCTGAAGAGCTGCTCTGCTCTGTGCTGGCCATTCCTGGTCCTCCCAAACTCCTGGGACACTGATGCAACTACCCTGAACAATTAAGTCATGGAGTTGATGCGCTGTTACATATAATTTAGCTCCTCACAGACAAGCTTCCCTCACCCCAGACTCTGAGAGCCTGGGGATGCAGTGTGGTCCTTGACTTGTCCCATCTCTGTGGTGTGCTGTATGGGTGACAGGTGGGTGCATGCAGGATGCTCCACACAGCTCACTGTCCCAAGGGTAGCGTGTTTGGGTTTTCTCTTTTAGACTATGCAGAGTTCCTGTTTCTCGGGCTCTTCCTGCTGGAGATGTCCTTAAAGATGTATGGGATGGGGCCACGCCTTTATTTCCATTCTTCCTTCAACTGCTTTGACTGTGGGGTAAGCAGGCCTGGAGATGCTGTGGGTATGGGGGGAGATGCAACATAAGGCACCAAGGGGGAGAATGGGATGGCCCTCACAGTGGGCAGGAGAGCCCTTTCTGCTGGAGCAGCCTCCTTGTGTCATCCTGAGACACCAGGTCTTGGGCAGGGTGGTGGGTGCCTCATCTTCAGGCACACTGTGTTTTCCTGCAACAGCCTGTCCTGAGCCTGTCTTTGACTTGTGGCTGTGTCTGTTTCTCAGGTCACAGTGGGAAGCATCTTTGAAGTGGTTTGGGCTATATTCAGACCAGGAACCTCTTTTGGGATCAGTGTCCTACGAGCCCTTCGTCTCCTGCGGATATTTAAAATAACCAAGTACGTACCAACCATCAGAGCCTGTCAGTCTCCCTCTCAGACTGGGGCTGCAGCCCAGATCCAGTCACTCTCCTGCTCTCCTGCTGGTGAGGTCAGCATCACTGTGAGTGCTCCAGCGATGTCTCTGTTTTCTAGGTACTGGGCATCCCTGAGAAATTTGGTGGTCTCGCTGATGAGCTCCATGAAGTCTATTATCAGTCTTCTCTTCCTCCTCTTCCTCTTCATTGTAGTCTTTGCCCTGCTGGGAATGCAGCTGTTTGGAGGCAGGTAGGTTGTTTCAAGTCTGAGGAATAGGAATTTCTTGGTGTTAAAACCAAGTGATGACTCCTTTTTTAGGGGCCCAGGAAGACTGTAAGCCTTCCCCCTCAATCTGCTCCTAACAGTGGTACTTCTCCCACACGGAAGTCCCTGCTCAGGGGGTGCCTTTGGGCTGTGAGGGTCCTTCTAGCCAGCAGACTTTTTGGTTTCTACACCAAATACTCAGGAGACCTTTTTCGGACTGGGGAAAGGTCCTACTAAGCACAAGAAAGCTGATAATGTAGCAATCAGGGCTTTGTTGACCTTGGTGTTTCATCCCGTTTATGTTCCGGTTCCCCTTTCCAGGTTTAACTTCATGGATGGTACTCCATCAGCCAACTTCGACACTTTCCCTGCGGCCATCATGACAGTGTTTCAGGTAGGAGCTGGACTGCAAGGGAACACAACTAAAGGGACTTAGGACTCACTCCTCCATGGCTGGAAGGGGCTCGTTAAACCAAACAGGCTCCCCTCTATCAGCTGCTAGTATACAACTCACTTCCTCCCTCTCCTGTATAACAAAGTGGATGGCAAGAGATGGAAACTCTTCTGCCTCTGTTACAGAAGATGAAGAGTTTCAAAACTCTTCTGAGGAGACCTAAATCCTCAGCAATGTCCAGTGTCATCTCCCTCAGGTGCTGCAGCTTAGGAGCTGGGTTATCCACTGCATAGGGTCTCTGTACTTGGCTCCTGTGTATTGGTGGGTGACTAGAAGGTGCAGGTGACAGAGCTGCTATGTTACTTTCCTGCAGATCCTGACCGGTGAGGACTGGAACGAGGTGATGTACAATGGCATCCGCTCCCAGGGAGGCGTTCGCTCAGGAATGTGGTCCTCCATCTATTTCATCGTCCTCACCTTGTTTGGAAACTGTATCCACCTGGCTGCTGTGCTTTTATCTTATCACCCTCTGTGGGGGCATTCCCCTCCCCACCCACTGCTCCTTCCTTCTCTCCCAGCTGGGGGAGACCCACCACACATGTGGCAGTGTTGGGGATCCCAAACGCAGAGGAGCAGCTGTCTGGAGGTGCACTGAGGGCTGTTCATATGGGATGGGTGAGGAGTTTATGCCTTTGGCTGCTCCTCACTGCGCTGATGAGGTGCCATCAGGGCCACCTTCCCTTGGTAGCTGCAGACACGCATGTCCTTGACACACGGCTTGTGCATCCTTAGCTGCTCACAGATACTCTGCTGAACGTCTTCTTGGCCATTGCTGTGGACAACCTGGCCAATGCCCAGGAGCTCACCAAGGTGTGTTCCTGCTGCTCCTTCTCCTTCTCTTGTGAAGGGAGTGGAGGCAGAGCCATTTAGACTTTGATTTGGGAAAGTGCTTAAACCTGCTGATCCCTTCAGGAACACCCCCACTTCAAGTGTGGCTTTAACCATTTCTCCATTTAAGCTCCCCAGTTCTGTTTGCTGCCAGTCAGATCGAAATAACCCTCATCTGTCAGATGGGATCTGGTGTGGGGACTGTTATTTGCTGGAGCACCCTGGAGATGTGGAGTGGGAAGCACTTTCCAGTGGTGTCAGTATTTATTCCCCATCTGCCCACAGGGCAGCAAATGTGATTTAGGATGCAATTTAGACTGGTGCTTAAGAAGGTTATTGGGCTTAGCTGTTTTTAAGAGCATGCTGGGAAATATTTGGGGAATGCTAAGTTGTTGGGGCACCATCTGGATAACAGTGAATAGGAGAGAGCTGCAAGTGTCATTGCCACTCTTTGGAGCAGATCAGTGATCCCGTGGGAACCAGATTTTTGTAGAGCCCGTGCCTATTTTTTATGTCCTTGGGGCTCACTGCGAGGCTTCCAAACTGCTGTAAATCTTGACCCAAAATGGAGCATGGTGCTGGTTTGCCTGAGGGGTGCGTGGGGCGGTCCCTGTCCTCCCGCAGTGGGTGCAGATGGCACTTCCAGGGACTGCTGGCTGCTGCTGGGGTGAGAGGGATGGGAGAGCCGCACGGAGTGCCAGCAGCATCAATTAAGAGAGTGCCAAGTTTTTGAAAAGGCTGAATGCACGCTAATGACTCCTAATGACATTTTTTGCTTCTGAGACACAGCCATACTCATTAAATCAATCCGGTCTCTGCTGGGGACGTTCGTGGATGCCTTGCCTCCCACTCTGTTAGGGGGATGCCTGTGTAGCCCCTGTGGCTGTGAAGAAGGGAGGGCTGAGCTGGTCTGCTGTCTGGGGCTGTTCTAGCGTGCGCAGCCCGGCTCTTGCCTGGAGTGGCCTGGGTTCACTTGTTTAAGTAGCGCTGATGCCTTCAGAAAGATCTGGTGTAGTGGGGAAGTTGCATCTCCACAGCACAATGAAAATAAAGGCTGTCTCTGGAAATACAGGCCCTGCTTTGTCCCTCATGCTTTGCCACGTAGGGTAGCCCTGCAGATCCCTGGTGTGGCTGCACCTTCCCTTGAAATCCCATCACCACACTAAGCAATGCCCCTCTTTTCTCTGCAGGATGAGCAGGAGGAAGAGGAGGCCTTTAACCAGAAGCACGCCCTTCAGAAAGCCAAGGAAGTCAGCCCCATGTCTGCCCCAAATATGCCTGCTATCGAGTGAGTGACCCCCCCACACCACTGCTACCCCAGTGAACCCCTGAGCCCAGCCAGGATTCTTAGAGGGGCACAGAGGTGCAGCAGAGCCTGGTATGGCTGGCTGTGGGGGCTTCCACAAAAAAAAGAGGTCCCTGCATGGGGTGACCCTCTCTGGGTGTCTTCCTGAGGATGGATGGATGGATTGGGATCTAGGACTGTGCTCCCCATGAACAGCATTGCCTTTGGAGAGGTGGCAGCACAGGGACCAGGTCACCCTAGAGGACCTTGAGTTGCCAGACCCTACCCAAGCAGCAGCCTCAGTGCTTGGGCATGGCAGAAATATGCTAAAAAAGGCTTTCTGCCCCAAATATGAGCTCAAACACTGAGGGCTGATGCTAAGGGTGGGCATGGAGGCTGGGGAGGAGGAAGGTATCTCAAGTTTTTCTTAAGGAGAGGTGATATTTGTTCCTAGGGAGCATTTCTTTGTGGCAGAGCTGCAGGAGAGCAGCTGGGGCTGGGGGAGAAGGGAGCAGCAGTGTCACAAATCTCCTTCAGGCTCCTTCCTTGGGAGTGAATGCAGTTAGGAGAGATGGAGCAGGTTTGTGAAACGGCGTTTGATTGTACAGAAATTTGATTTGAGCAAGGAAAAAGAGCCCCAAACTACATAAACCTGCAGCACGGTGTTAAGGAGCCTTGTCTCTGTGTTTCAGCAGGAGAAAATTCTGTTTTTTCCTTTCTAGATGCCTTTCTTCTCTTTATTTTGCAGTGTCATATGGTCTAAATCACATAAAACTTTCAAAGTCAACATTGGAACGAGGCGTTTTGATTTGTTTCCCAAAACAGTACATTTCAGTACAGCTGAAGATATCCTTTTATTTTTTTTCTCCTTTTTTTTTTTTTTTTTTTTAATAGAATCCTTTCCCAGGGAATTTTAAGGTTTCGTTGTGCTTTGAAACCCAGCCAAGCTCATACAAGGCAGAATCTTTTGCAGATTTGCTGAGAGAAACTGCTGTTTTCAGTGCTGATCTAGGGGTGCTGGAGGCAGTGTTGGCAACAGCCCCCTCCCTGGTTTGGCAGCAGTGGGATCTGACGGTCCCTCCACTCATGGTTTTAGGCGCAGCAGGAACCAGGGGTACCTGTAGGCCCTGCCTGACCTCCTGGCAGCCACAGGTTTCTCCTTGGTTTGGGGGTGATGGGATGTTCATAATAAATCTGCGTCTGCCCAAGTACTTGGGGGGATTATGGGAAAGATGGTGGAGTCTGTATGTCATGACTGTTTCTGGCTACCAATTGGAATATGTTGGATGAAGTGAGGAAACACAGGGATTTAGGCTGCAGCAGAGGATGAAGAATGGACAGATAGAAGAGACGAAGAGGGGGAGATGGAATATATTAGGGCAGTAAAGGATTTGCCCACGCTGCACATTCCTGAGAGCGCTTTCTAGTTGTTGTGAGGTGGAGCTGGTTGGGAAAACAGTCTCTAACCTTTCCTTTATTGTTCTAGTGGCTTTGAAATGAGAGGTATTGATATTCACAGGTCTTTTTTCCAACTCCTCCCCCTCATGAGGATGGATAGGGTTGGGGGCAGGGAGTGTGATGCCATGGTGGGGTGACTGTTGCTCTGATGTGCTTTTGGTGGTGCTGCACTGATGTCATCAGCCAGGGAGGGATAGTGGGGAGAGCACAGCAAGTGAAAAGCCAGAGCAGAGCTGGCCTCTGCCTTTGAGTGTGCACAGACACAGATAACTTCACTCCTCAGTGGGTACCCAGTGCCAGCAGGTCGGTACATGCACTCCTGCCTGCAGAGGGGTCCGGCAGCCTGCAGGGACAAGCCCTCCCACGGGAGGAGCGCTCCCACTGGACGAGCACTCCCACGGGATGAATGCTCCCACGGGATGGGTGTTCCCACGTGGCCAGGCTGACACAGGCGGCCGCGGTGCCGGTCGGGGTTTTGTGTTGGTCCGCGGGTGCCGGCGGTGCAGACGGCGCGGGGCTGTTTGGTGAGTGGGTGGCCAGATGGACGCGTGCAGGTGCTGTCACGTGTTGGTACCTAACGTGGTGTGTGGATGCCTTCGGAGGCTCGGGCACTTGCTGGGGGGATGGCGGTGGGTGCCTGCAACTTAATCCCTACTTTGAGCGTGGCACTGGGCTGTTCCTATGCTGTAATGACCAGCGTGACCGGAGCACCTCTCCTGTGGGGACAGGCTGGGAGAGTTGAGGTTGTTCAGCCTGGCAAAGAGAAAGCTCCAGGGAGGCCTTAAAGCACCTTCCAGTACCTACAGTACCTCTCTTACACTGTAAGAGAGCTGGAGAGGGACTTCCGACAAGGTGTTTTTTTGACGAGTGGTAGGACAACAGGGAATGTCTTCAAACTCTTAGGAAGTGGTCTTGAGCCTGCCAGAGCTCAAGAAGCATTTGGACAATGCTCTCTGGCACATGGTATGATTCTTGGGGTTGTCTTGTGCAGTGCCAGGGGTTGGACTCGATGATCCTTGTAGATCCATTCCAACTTAAGAGATTCTGTGATTCTATGATTGCATCTGCTTGGGGTGGTTTGCTTGGAGCTGTGCTTATCTGAATCTTTTCTGTGCTGATATGAAGGTTAAAGCCGGGAATCTCCCCAGCTGCTGGTGGGGGTGAAGGACACTGCCAGCCCTGTTAATCTTCTCTGTGTGGGGGCTGCTTAAGTGACAAGAGCTCTGTGGCATCTCGCCCTGGGCTTGTGCCTTGCATTTGCTGGGGAGCTTCACGTTTCCTTCTGTAGTCCTAGGGCAGCATGGTGACAGCTCTGAGCAGCCTGGGGCTGGTCTGATGTATTCCCTCCTCTTTCCAATTGCCACGTTTTTCTTGGGAAAAGTGAATTTGGAGCAGTTTGAAACAGCTGTTAAATATCCAAGGATGTATGGGGGCTTCTGAAGGACTGCTCTCCCCATGCATGGTGTGGGGAGGGCTCCGTGGCCCCCACGGAATGGATCCCAGTGTGTCCGTGTGATTGTGGGCAGCCCACTGCCGGTGTGCAAGTGTGGGTTCTCTGTGTACGTGCAGGGATTCACTGCCCAGCAGCCGATCGGCAAAGAGATGCTGGCTGCCCAGGGTGGGGGGACACCTCTCTGCACTGCCCGCAGGAGCGGAAGAAGGGGCGAAGAGGGGGATTGAACCCGTTTATTTTTCCTCCGCAGAAGAGACAGGCGGAGGAGACACCACATGTCGATGTGGGAGCCACGCAGCAGCCACCTGTATGTGGGCCGCGGGGGCGCGTGTCCGTCTGTGGCTCCTGTGCTGTCTGTGCGTCCGCGGGGCCGGGGCACACCCCGCTCCCCGCCGGCCTCCTCGGCAGGGCGGGGAGGGAGCGGCCGTGTGTGTGTGCCTGTATCCGTGTGCTCCCGTGCACCCCGTTCCTGCGTGCGTGTGGTTCGGTGTGTGCCGGACCCCCCGTGTGTGGTGCTATGCCGTACGTGCGTGTCGCCGCCCGTGGATGTGCCGTGCACAGTGTGTGAGCGGTGTACGTGCTCGTGGGTGTTTCCCTGTGCCTTAGGTGTGTCGGGAACGGCACGTCTGTCTGCTCTAGGGTGTTTTCCGGCGAACTTAACGACACCGCTAAGGTTTTCATGGCACATCCTCATCCTCCACGTAGAGAAGCCCAGTACAGCTCCTTCCCCTGCAGACAGTCAAAATTGCTTCTCCCCAAGCCTCGGGGCAGGCTTCCTACCCGGGATGTGCTGGCGAGAGGCAAAAAGGAGTCCCTGTATGCAGCGAGAGGGCTTGGCCCATATTTAAGGTGGCTCCAGGCAATCACACAAGAGGAAGGTGGTCCCTGCCTCTCTGGGATAGGGCAAGCCAGGGTGCTGTCTGCTCCCAGAAGCTGGACAAGAAAGCTTCAGGGCAGCAGTGAGGTTGCTGGGGCTGGTCGTCCATCAGCCTGATACCTTCTGAAGGGGCTATAAGTACAGTCTCTGCCCCATTTTCCGGCCCCTGCCATCACCAGAGGGATGCTGACAAAGTCTTAGCACAGCCTGTAACCCTGGTGGTGGCATTTCCCTCTCCCTGGGATTCCCAGATTAAATCCAGGGTGGGTGCTTCAGCTGGTAGGAGGTGGGGTCAGCCAGGATGCTAACCCCTCGCTGTCCCCCACTGCAGGCGGGAGCGTCGCCGGCGGCACCACATGTCGGTGTGGGAGCAGCGCACCAGCCAGCTGCGCCGGCACATGCAGATGTCCAGCCAGGAGGGCATCAACAAGGACGAGCCGCCCCTCATCAACCCCCACGCCAGCATCTTCCGCAGGAAGAAACCAGGGGATGGCGTCACCCTGGAGAAATGTGCCGAGGAGCAGGGCAAGGGCGAGCGGCCGCTGGCTGAGGGACCAGAGCAGCCTGTCCTGGGAGCCAGTCCCAGCGGTGGTGAGGATAGGAGGAGCCCATCGCCCCGGGCCAAGCGGGACAAGGATATGTGGCAGCAGAAATCGTGCCATGGGAACTGTGAGCCGGGCGAGCAGGATGGGGCAGGTGGCAGCGTCGAGGATAGGGCCAGGATGAGGCAGAGCCAGCGGCGCAGCCGGCACCGCAGAGCCCGGATGGAGGGGAAGGAGCAAGCTGGCATCTTGGGGAGCCGCTCGGCCAGCCAGGAAATGGGTCTGGAGGAGGCCAGCACCATGGAGGGGGCACAGGATGGGGACCGGCGTGGGGATGTGGCCGCAGCCGAGGTGCTGATTCAGGGGGAGCCGGAGGCAAGCGGAGAGTCTGTCAGGTTGGTAACTGGGGAGGGCATCTTACCGTTCCCAGAGCATCTAGTCCTCTCTCCCTGTCCTCTCACACCTTGTTTTCTCTCACATCCCTCCTGCAGGACAAATGGGGTCCCTGCCGGCGATGCTGATCTGATTGGGACTGCCAAGAAGGGGAGCCCCCCACATGCAGTCCCTGGGCCCCACCAGGGGAAGACGGGCAACCTGACAGAGCAGGACTGCAGCAGCCCGGACACCAGCGAGCAGGCGCTGCTGCAGGGCAGTCGCACCGTCAGCCGGAGTGAGCCTGACCTCTCCTCCACCACCCCCAACACCGAGAAGGCCACGGAGAGCACCACCATCATGATCGATGTCCACGACTCTGCTGTGGTACACAGTGAGGATCCATCTCTCTTTCCTGAGCCCCTGTCCCAGCCCTTGGGGACCTTGTGGGGATGGAAAGCTGCTTGCATGGCTTTTCCTGTCCACATCCACCAACTGGGGGGAGGGATTTCTTTGCTGTTCCTTGCAGCACCTCCCTCCAGCACCCCAGTTTCACAGGGGAGCCCCAAATGTAATGCTGACGTGCTACCATCCCCCGGGGACCATGTGTCTTCCTCACCTCCTTGCCATCCACCCCTTCATCTGATTCCTCATTCCCCCCTCCTCTCCGCCTGGGTAAAACAGTTGCATTCCCTGTTTTTCCTGACACATGCACAGCCTCCACCAGCTTGCTGCTGCTCAAACACCTTAACAGCATTCTCGCTGTCAAGGTGAGCTGCTTTAAAAAGTGTTATTAATTAAACAGCATGGTGAAAACTGGCCTTGTTAAACCCCATTTCATGTGCTTCATCCCAGCAGCTCATCTCTTTTTTTTCCTTTCGGAGAGAGGCGTCCCTCTTCCAGTAACAGCACGGGGATTTAAAGCAGGAGTCAGGGGGTTTGCATGTGCCTGCATGTGGAAGGGAGACCCCAGGGTGCTGTCTGGGTGCAAGGCCAGGCAAAGGCTCTCTCTTTCCTGCAGTTAGCAACAAGACAGATGGGGAAGCCAGCCCCTTAAAGGAGGCCGAGACCAAAGAGGATGAGGAGGAAATGGAGAAGAAGAAGCGGAAGAAGGAAAAAAGCGAGACAGGCAAAGCAATGGTGCCGCACAGCTCCATGTTCATCTTCAGCACCACCAACCCGTGAGATGTTTTTTGGAACATAGGAGCCCCAGGGCTGAGGAGGGTTGCAATGGGAAAGAACCCTAGACATCACCAAACCCAGGGAATCCCTGTGGGAAGGAGTCTGACTATCTCCCAAACAGCCTTGATAACCAGCTGTGGTGTTCCCCAGGCCCCACAGCGGTCTCCCTCTGTGCCAACCACACTCTTGACTCTGTCTCCCAACTGCCGATGGCTAGTTGGGATTTTTAGTCATTAGTTGTTATATTTATCTGCAGTTTTTTACTCCCCTGTAGCTCTTCCCCAGCTCCAGCAGCCTGGAAGAATAAGCACCCCAATTTCTCAGAGACTTTAGCTGCTTGGTTGTGGAGTGGATGGGGGTAGATGGGACAGCCAAAGAAAAGGGTCAGCAGACCCAAATTCTCCCTGGGCTCCCTTCTCCAGCTCCTCAGACTTTGCTGCCCATCTTTCTGCCCTAGAAGGCGGTGACATGGGGTGGGTTTTGCACATGGGCCACGGCTGGAGCCTGCCAGGGGCTCACAGGTCGGGGTGTGGGCTGTGTCCCCACAGGGTGCGGAGGGCCTGCCACTACATCGTGAACCTGCGCTACTTCGAGATGTGCATCCTCCTGGTGATTGCCGCCAGCAGCATCGCCCTGGCGGCCGAGGATCCCGTCCTCACCAACTCCGACCGCAACAAAGTGATTGCAACCCTCTCCCGCTCCCCCTGTCCCGCAGGGCAGTGCAGACAGAGGTCCTGTAGAATTTTAGCTTCTGTGCTGGGGCACGTGTGGGACAGGGAATGAGGGCAGCTGGTGGCAGCACCTGCACTGTGCCGTGGAGTTCGACTTCTTCCTCATCACCTTCCCTTATAAACCCCAGCTTCCCACACGAGGGGTATAGAGCCTGGGCTGCAGACCAGGGTACCTTGTCAGCAGTAAAGTAGCTTAAACTGGGGAGATGCTGGTGTTCACAGGCACTGGTGTGGGGCTACACGATTCCAGCTCACAGCATGAGTCCCAAGCCACTTGTGCTATGCACAGGAAATTATTCCCTTCTGCCTACACAGGCTGGGTTTGGGGCAAGGACCCTCTGTCTGCACCTGAGCCAGGCGAGCCACGGTGTGGGGTGGTGGTGGGGTCTGGGTGGGTACCAATGGGCCTGTTTGCTTGGCAGCGTCTGCAGAGCACCCGTGACTCTCTCTGCAGGTCTTGAGGTATTTTGACTATGTCTTCACTGGTGTCTTCACCTTCGAGATGGTTATCAAGGTAAGAGCCCTTGCAGGCTGTGGGTGCTGAGACCAGCAGCATCCTTGCAGGGGATGGGAAATAGCTCAGTTTTTCTGTCCTGGTCCTAAATCTAGGTGGTGGAGACCCTAAAGTTTGGTTCTCAGCAGTGGGAGTCTAGAGTGCTCAGCACCACTTTTGTCAGCCTCCAGGCTTCCACACAAATATGATGCTCCTTGACAGGACACAGGGATGAGTCTGCTACTCCCCAGCAGACTCCCAGTCCCCCAGCTTGCCTGGCCAGTGGCTCTTCTACTTGATGTCTGAGCTGCTCATTCCCTGCCTGTTTTTCTCTCTGTTTCTCCCCTCCAGATGATTGATCAAGGCTTGATCCTGCAGGACGGGTCATACTTCCGAGACCTCTGGAACATCCTGGATTTCATCGTGGTGGTGGGAGCACTGGTGGCTTTTGCCTTGGCGTAAGTGGCCATCATCCTTTTCAGGTCCCTGCCTTCCCTTGGCTGTGGTGGGAAAAGAATGCAGCTGTGTCTTATGGCTACTAGCCCCTGACTTCGCTTTTTTTATTTCTCTGCACCCTTCTTCTCTGCTTCTGGCATTGCTCCTGGCAGTGGTGTGTGGCTGCTCCAGAGACGTATTTCTCCTTGTTTATCAAATGCTGGTGAGCAAGCAGGCAGGGAGCAAGGCAAGGCAAGCTGGAGGTGCTAGGAAGAGGTTGATGGTGAAAGTAGATTTGAAACATAGCAGAAGGGGCTGTTAGAGAGGGGAGAGAACTTAAGGGTGGCAGAGCTGGAGCTATACAGCTGCTATGCATCTTGGGGTGCACAGAGAGAGCAAAAGCAGTGGCCAGCAGGATGGAGCTGCCCTCTGAACATGTTTGTGCTGGAACTGGTTCCCCCTGACTGATGACTTTTTCTCCGCTCTGAGGGGGAGCTTTGCTCCAGAGCCCTGCAGGGACGGGGATGTGGCCGGTGAGGTTTGTGCCAGCAGCCTCTGCAGCACCACAGCGGAGTCAGGGTGCTGTGTGCTTGCCCTGCAGTATGTCCTCGCTGAGCATCACCTTGTGCTTGGGCTCTGGACCTGATCTTGTGGCACCTGCAGGTACTGAGATGTCTATGGTGCCTGTGCCCTGGAGGGGAGGAGCACCCAGAGATGAGTTTCATGCTGCTCTGCCCTCCTGTGTGCCGCTGGTTGGGGCAGGTGATGCAGTGTGAGCACAGGGAGGGATGCGTGGTGCCACGGCGATGCTCGCAGGCCCCAGGGCTGTGATGCCCTGCTGGTGCCCAAGGAGGGAGAGGAGAAAAGAGGAGAGGCTCAGGCTCCTTTGTCACGCTGTTGTTCTCTCTTTGTGCCTCTGACACTGGCGGCGGTGGCCTTAGTGCTGGTGAGAGGGGAGGGCCTGGCAGCCACGCAGACTGAAGCCTTGTCCTTGTCCACAGCTCAGGTACCGTGTGAGGCTCTCGGGGTGGCTGTGTCGGAGCCCTGATGCCGCTCGATGGATTACAGCCTGTAATCCATCCCTCCCATCTCACCCCAGACTGGGCAGCAGCTCCTTTTCCTGGTTCTCATCCACTTGCACCGTCCCTGGCTCATTGCTTTTGCCTTCCTCACTCTCCTCACCCCATTCCTTGCCTGGTGCTTTCAGCCCCTGCTCCCTCCTCGGGAAGAGCATGGGAGAATTCAGCTCACGCAGAGCAGGGATGAACCAGCCCCTGGGCAGGGCAGGGGGATGACTGCAGACCCTGGCATGGGCAAGGGGCATGGGGCAAGTTTGCTGGCTGGGAACAATGCTCTGAACTCCTGGGAGGCCACCCAGGCCACCACGAGGGTGGATCAGACATCTTTGGGATCTGGCTGATCTCTCCTCTGCCAGGACAGCCCCTCAGAGCATGTCTGGCAGGGCTCAAGGGCGTCACCTGCCTGAAGATGCACTGAATAGTCTGAGGATCTTTACAGGAGGAAAAGGAAACCTTTTCCTTCCAAGACAACTTCCATCAAGACTTTTGATGGCTGAAGGAGCATAGCATGATGGCTCAGCCTGCTCCTGAGTGGATGGGTGTCCTCACCAGTGCTAACAGTACAGTAATCTGTGTTTACTGTCCCCTTGCCCCCACCCCACAAAGGTGGCACGGTTCCTGGAATTGCCCCTGGAGCTAGCAGGGTCCAGCACTGAGCATGTGGGGAAGCTGCTGTGTCCCTTCCAGCCCTGCTTGTCACCTGCCTGCCTGCACCCATCCTCCGGAGGGAAGGACATTCCCTCTGGGCATGGGGCAGCTGAATTCTTGAGGGTGATCACCACCATGGGCTGTGGCACAGAACCCCTTCCCATGGAGAAGGCCCTGGCATCTCCACAGCCGTTTGCAGAAAGCATCAATGTCGCCTGCTCACTCTTGTAGCCGTAGCTGGGTAGATACTGAGTTGCTTGTGCCGTGGACAGGGGCTCTTTGTAATGTAAACCTGCAGGATGGTCCATCTCCCCCACCTCCAA
>JAYRBT010000005.1:28835543-28863354 GCA_036023395.1 Myiotriccus ornatus | reverse complement strand
TACTGAGTTGCTTGTGCCGTGGACAGGGGCTCTTTGTAATGTAAACCTGCAGGATGGTCCATCTCCCCCACCTCCAATGGTAGCTCCCGCTGGAGGAGATGATCTCATGGCTTTGGGAGTGAGGGGAACAAAGGAGCCACGGTGATTTCTGATGGGTTTATACATTATAAAGCATTTATAAGAACACAAAGAGGAGTCTTGGCAGCCCATCACTGCTACACCCCCGGGAGCTGCAGGATGTTCACGAGGTCTGTGTGTCCCAGCCTGCCACCCTGCCTGCCACCCTCCCTCCTGGTCCTGAGGGGAAAACTCTGGTGGTGATGTTTGAATCCATCTCCTTTTTTTGTCCCTCCATGAGCTCTCTGATGTGGGTCTGGGGTGGGGTGATTGTCCTCCTTCTCGTACTCCTTCTCCTCTCCTTCATGGTGCTCGGTTGGCAGTGATGCCCATGGAGCAGCTGCAGCGATTACCTGGATGAGAGCAGCTGGTGACTGAGTCCAGCACTTCCCAGTAGAAGTTCTGAGACATGCCATGAAGATTTTCTGCCCCATTTTGCCTCTCCTCTGTGTTTTTGGTTTTCCCCTAGGGGTCCTGGGTGGCTGTGGGCACAGCAGGAGGACTTTGAGCTGGTCCGGCGGTGCCAACATCTGCTGACTGTCAGTGCCACATCCAAATCACCAACAAGCAGGATTCCACCCATAAAGCCATCACTTACTGTGCCGTCATGGCTTGTCCACTGCTCCCTTGGAGCCTGTGCATCCTGAGCGAGAGGCCATCTCAGCTCATCCATAGCTCTCCACGGGGAAAGCTAATACATCAATCCATACACAGCCTAAATAAAAAGCTGTAAATCTCCAAAGAGTTCAGATTCAGTTAGCTGGAGCAACCAGAATCATAACTAAAGACCCTGCTCGCTTATGCCTCCTGTGGCACCCTCTGAGGAGGCACTGTGCAGTGGAGTGGTACTCGCTCATGGCTCTGTACAGCTGCCCAGAGGTGTGCGTGGGGGAGGGTTGAGTGGTCAGTGTGTAGCCCTCATCTTCTTACCTGGTGAGCAAGGGCAGGTGCCCAGCAGAGGTGCCTCTTTCCTTGCAGAGCAGCATCTCCTTCTGCCAGTAGACATCAGCGTCTGGAAGCAAGGGGGACCCCTACACACTGCAAAATAACGTGGTGTGAGGCTGCTCTGGACAGAGGTCCCACCAGAGAAGTGCTGCAAAGTTAAACTATCCCCTTTTCAACAGACCTTCCACCCTGTTGGGCTAACATGCAGTCAGGGTCTGGGATTAGTTTTATATGTTTTAAGAAATGTTTTACTGGTAGGCTTTGCCTGCAGTGCTAAGTGTTCTGTGTGCACGTGGAAGGGACTCAGCTCAAATGGGGACAGAGGTTTGGTTACAACTTGTAGCCCACCTTGGCTTGTCCAAATGAGTGTCCTGCTGGGTTGCAGGAGATTCTGTGCTGCACTTCAGGCTCTTAATCAGTGGATTTCTTGATGGAGGTGATTTGGCAGAATTTGGATGGGAACTATTGTGGCTTTGCAGGTAGGTTCCCTTGGAAGCACCTATCTTTGGCTGGTTGGGGCCGAGTCTTGAGGTCCCCCCTCATCTCTTGGCTAAGGAGGATCATGAACCCACCTGCTGTTGCCCGCTGTTCTGCTCTGCAGATTTCTCTTGCAGCAGAGCTTTTGCTATGTGCCCCCAGGCCAAAACCTCCAGCAGAGGGGGCAGGATCTCCTGACTTACTGGATGAGTCTGTCCCTGGAAACATGCCCCATCCTGAAGGACACAGCGTGTTCTACTCATCGTGCCTTTCAACCTAAGCATGAGGGACAGCTGCCACAGGGTCCCTGTACCTGAGAGGCTGCAGTTGTTGCTGTGGAACTTCCCTGATGCTTTTCTTATCTTCTTCCTCTTTTCTTTCTTTTTCCCTCTCTGCTGGTGCTGTTTGGTGGCTGCTGGGCTGGATCGTCGACAGGAATGCTTTGGGGTAACTATGGTGGTCGGGATGTTGTGGGATGCTGCTCTGGGGAGCACAGGGGGATGGGTGCAGATGGATGTCGGTCTGTCCAACGCCAGTGCTGACCAATGCCAGCTGCATTTGCCGAGACTGCAGTACACTGCTCTGCAGGCACCCCTGTGGTCTGAAGAGATCCCTCCTTAGTAGATGTTAATCACTGCAGTTGAGCTGTCCTTGGTGGCAGCTTCCACCAGCTGAGCACTGCCCTGAGTCAGATGCCCAGGCCCCTGATAATGAGCAAAACAGGAACCGGGAGGTGTGAAGTGAGTCCCAGGGCTGTTTATACAGTTGCTTCACATGCATGTGTGGGGCTATGCTCCCAGGGACGACTATTAATTAGTGGTTTTGTTTACACCTCTTAACAATTAAGCCTATTATTGTGCTCCCTATTGCATTAACCCTCACAGAGGAGCTGAGTAATGGGGAGCATCTGTTGTTGCAAGTAATTTCCTTGACGTTTTTTGAGGGTGCCTGGTGGATCCAAGCTGTGCCACCTTCACCAGGATCTCTGCTCCATCCTGAGATCTAGTCCATGAGCAGTGAAAAGATAAGAAAAAAACCCTGGTATTGTCGTTGGGAATAATCATCATATTCAAAAAATGAGGGCCACGAGTGGGCTTTCCTCAGCAATTCTGCCAGTAAGCTCTGCCTTGGCTGACTTGGGGTGAAGGCAAGTGCAGCCCTGATCTGGGGAGATCTTAGAAACCCTTCCAGGGGTCCAACCCTCCTGCCTTGGGCAGGAACACCTTCCACTAGACCAAGTTGCTCAGGGCCCCATCCAACCTTGCCTAGAATACCTCCAGGGATGGGGCATCAACAGTTTCTCCGGCAATGTAGATCCTATTGAGTACAACTCCCTCATTTTATTATTAATTTCTTTCAATTAGTAGTAATGGTAAAAAACAATTTGCAATGGTGGGGACCTTGTGCAAGCCCCACCTGCAAAAGGCCTGTAGTAGGGAAGCTCCTTGTGCTGCCTTTACCCTGAAAATCTAGCATTGCCTGCCCCAGCCCTGGCTTCCCACACAGAGGGGTTTGTTAAGGTCACTGCTCCCTGGTGAAGGGCAAAGGTGCTAATCCCAAGGAGGAGGGAATTGCTTCATTTTTCGTCTCTGCCAGCTGTCAGCGCGTGTGTTGGAGGAGATGTGTTTAGGTGGGCTGAACACTCAGCAGTCGCACGTTTGTGCCCCTCCTATTCCTGTCTTCACACGTGCTGGGGTGGGGTGGGGGTGTTGTCAGCAGTTTAAACCCCCCCAGCGTCCAGGTCTGCAAAGTTATTGTTTCTCTGTTCCATTTCTGGGTGCCTGTGCCTCCCTCCGACATGGTAGGACCAACAAAGGACGGGATATCAAGACCATCAAGTCTCTCCGTGTGCTGCGGGTCTTGAGGCCTCTGAAAACCATCAAGCGACTGCCCAAGCTGAAGGTAACAGCCCCCATCACCTGCCTTACACCTGTGTTCTTCTCCTGCATGGAATGGTGGGTCAGGGACCATAAACATCGATTTCTCATGGGCGGTGAACAAGTTGTTTTCAAGCTTTCGGTGCGCTTTAGGAGTCCTGTTTTCAACCACAGCACCCTTCAGGCTGCTTCATATCTGGAGATGCAATGAGTTATTAAAGGCAAGCCCAGACCTCTGCAAGGTGTCAGAGGTAGTTCCTCTGCCAGTGGGGCTTGAGTGGGTGCAAGACAGCAAAACCCAGATGCTGTCCTGAAAAGTGGATTGTCTTGGTTTTGGAGAGCTCAAGTCTCTTTCCAGAGATCATGATCTTTCTCTCCAGAGCAGCTTGCGAATGACTTGGGGTTTTGTGTGCTGTGCTGCCATGGTGTTGCACTGCAGGGATACTTCCCATCTCAATAGTGGGATTATTCCCGTGGCACAGGTAGGATTATGGATTTCCCTGCCTTAACTGATGGGGTATAGAGCCAGAAAGGACAAAGAGACCAAGGCAGCCCTGTTTTTCATTTACATGTGGTTATTTGTCTGATAAATGAAACACAGTAACATGGGGTTTGACCCCAGCTTTTCCTCCTGATCAGTGGATGGATTCAGCCCATGCCAATTCACTTCTGGAAATGCCTGTCTCCCTCCACCCTGAAACAGGGATATGGACATTCCTCATGTAAAGTGCTATGAGAACTAGGGCTGAGAGCACTGAGGGAGGTGCTGCTACTGCAGGCAGAGGTATTTGCTGTGCCTTGTTATTTGGGGTGATGCAAAACAACAAAGTGTTTACTGATTAGTCCTGAGTGCTGCTAATTGCATCATTAGGATGGTCCACTGTCTGCTACCTTGGTTGCAGAGAACACTGAGGATACAAATATTCACGGTCGGTGCTGCCCTGGGGGCTGCACGGTGCCTACACGTGTGCTGTGGGTACTCTGGTGTTAACCTCGTTTATAAAATAGCTTTTTGCCTGGGAGAAGGCCCAGCTTTTCCTCCTTTCCCCACGAGGAATGGGAAATGCCTTTCCACATGATAGCCTGGTTTTGGTCCTGCCCTTTGCCAGGACTG
Organism: Myiotriccus ornatus; assembly: GCA_036023395.1. Lineage (NCBI taxonomy): Eukaryota > Metazoa > Chordata > Aves > Passeriformes > Tyrannidae > Myiotriccus > Myiotriccus ornatus. Next base: position 28,858,824 of record JAYRBT010000005.1, on the reverse strand, counting down.
TGGGTTCCCCAAGGTGAGCTCTGCCTTCTCCTGCAGGCCGTCTTTGACTGTGTCGTGACATCCCTCAAGAACGTCTTCAACATCCTCATTGTCTACAAGCTCTTCATGTTCATCTTTGCTGTTATTGCCGTCCAGCTCTTCAAGGGGAAGTTTTTCTACTGTACTGACAGCTCTAAGGACACACAGAAGGACTGCATGTAGGTGCCCTGTCGATGCTGCTTGACACCTCTGGGTAATGTCTGCTGTGGTTCCCAGTTAAGTCCTTAGTCATGACTCGCTCTTGGGGTGGATGGCATGAGCTGAGCCCTGCCCCACTGCTGTATCAGCACTGCACATCCTTCCACGGGATGCAGAGACCATTATTTTGCTCCTGTTCTTTCCTCCTTCTCTCTTCTATTTTGCCTTCCCCTTCTCTGCCTCCTCATGGTTGTTATCCAGCTTCTCCCCATTTCTCCCTCCATCCCTGCAGGAGGAGAGGTGCCCCTCCCTGCACACACACACCTCCCCCAGGGTTTACACCCACCATCCTTTAGTCTGGCAGTGTAAAAAACAAGATCATCGCTCTCTCCCAACCTTGCAGAGGGAACTACGTGGACCATGAGAAGAACAAGATGGAGGTGAAATGTCGAGAATGGAAACGCCACGAGTTTCACTACGACAATATCATCTGGGCTTTGCTCACCCTGTTCACAGTCTCCACCGGCGAGGGTTGGCCCCAGTGAGTGTTCTTCTCTGTCTGTCCCCTTGAACGGGGTTGATCACATCCCTACTGGATCCCAGGTAGAACTGAGAGAGGAACTGCTGGGCAGAAAGGAGGAGAGGAACAACGAGAAATTATATCAAGACAAACAGGCTTTTAACCCTGCTGTGAGGCTGGGGCCGTGGCTGAAGTTAGCTTCTTCCTTAAGGAGTGAATGATGGATAATCCTTTCTTCTATGTGGCCCTAAGATACATTTTAGGTTAATATTAAGAGATGACCATAGGAATAGACCTCTTTACATGCTCATGTGAGCTTGGGCAGTATTATTCTCTGGGTGTAGACCACAGAAAAATCCATTTTCCATCAGAGGCGCAGGCAAAACACCATAAAACAAGCTGTAGCTACTTATAAAGGTCTTGAAAGCGGATTAGGACAGAGCTTTACCTTGTCATTGCACAAGGGGGGACAGACAGAGCTGGCTGTGCAGAGCGAGTCCCACTGGAAGTGCCATGTGGTGGCAGCCCTGAAGGGCATACCTCTGGTTGCTTTTCTTCACTTGTCTGCCCACAGGGTGCTGCAGCATTCGGTGGACGTGACAGAGGAGGACCGCGGGCCCAGCCGCAGCAACCGCATGGAGATGTCCATTTTTTATGTTGTCTATTTTGTGGTATTCCCTTTCTTCTTCGTGAACATTTTCGTGGCTCTCATCATCATTACGTTCCAAGAGCAAGGAGACAAAATGATGGAGGAGTGCAGTCTGGAGAAGAACGAGGTACAGTCTGTAAGGGGGGAAGAGGACGCTTCCATGGTTTTTTTGCAGTTTGGGAACTTGGAGCTCCTCAGATATGGAAAAGGTGTAAGAAATCTGTGGGCCACCCGCCTTCTCACATCGTGAAGGAAAGAAATGTGGCAGCCACTGTCCCCCATGTCTCCCTCAGCCAGGTTGTGATGCACGTTGTTTTATTACAGAGGGCCTGCATTGACTTTGCCATCAGTGCCAAGCCCCTCACACGGTACATGCCCCAGAACCGACACACCTTCCAGTACCGCGTCTGGCACTTCGTGGTGTCCCCATCCTTCGAGTACACCATCATGGCCATGATAGCGCTGAACACTGTGGTGCTGATGATGAAGGTGAGCTGCTCAGAGTGAGCCTGTCCTAGTTGGAGCAGTGGGGAAAAGGAGGATGAATCAGGATGAGACGGGATGGTGTTTTGGTCGTGGAGATGCTCTGAGGCAGAATCTGAGCATGTGTTCTCTTGGCTTGAAACACCACATGCCCCAAACTGGAGGTAATATCTTTTCTAAATGAGATGACCCAAATTATCTGGACCTCTTACCTACTGGAGACAGATCTGAATTTATTATCTGCCTCCTGTTTAGAAGGAGTGGCAGCTGCCCTGGGAGAGGGGTAGAGAGAGTGAGGAAGAGATGTTCTTGAGACCCCCACGGCAAGGAACGTGGACCACCACAGATTTGTTTTGGGTGGAGAAAGGAAGGAAGTCTTGAGGCAACCAGGGCAATAAACATGACCATATCAGGTCTATCAGCCAGGAGGCTGGCAGGCTCCCTCCTGGCTAGCAATGTCTCTCTGTTTCCATCAGTACTACTCTGCTCCATACACCTATGAGCTGGCCCTGAAGTACCTGAACATCGCCTTCACCATGGTGTTCTCCTTGGAGTGCGTCCTCAAGATCATCGCTTTTGGCTTCCTGGTGAGTGGCTGCTCCTGTTCTTTAGAAGGGTGTTAATTCAGACTTGGGCAACACACAGATCACAGGGGGAAGGTGTTAATAATGTGAGGTTCTTGCTACTTATTCTGAATCTTGGCGTGAGAGCTGCTTTTAGGGTGGATTCACTCCTTTGGTTCCCATTACGCTTCCCACTGCTGGATGCTGTTGGGTGAAGTCAGACTGCTGCTTTAATTCTTGCCTTGTTTTTGCTGTACTCTGGTGCCTGGACCATGTATGTGCTGTGCCATGGCTCTGTTTAGGCCAACTGCTGCTGCACGTGCTGGTGACTGTGGTCCCTTGTCCCCAGAGGGTCAGAAGATGCTCTGCTGTCCTTGGCCTGTATCATTTGGATCAGACCTGAGAATCAGTGAAACCTTCTTGCCCGATTCACTGTCCTCAAGTCCCCAGCTGCTCACTTAGGATTTGAAACCGTGGACTGCCTTGCCTCCACGTACTCTTTGCTGCCTATGGGAGATGAGGTCCACTAGCAGCAAGGTTTCCAGCCACCCTCCTTGCTCCCAGTATCACCAACCATGTTTGGTCTTGCACCAGCTGCTGTACAAATAGCAGGGCTGAGGTGGGTCCAGGTGCCCATGAAGAGGAGGGCAAAGCAGCTTCCTGGCTGTGAGGGCTGGCATTATGAGCTGTTACAGCCTGATCTAGAATGTCTGTGGCTACTTTTCCTGCTCCTGTTTGCCAGGGTGGCCTGTTGGATGCATGAATCATCTCCCAGGAGAAACTGCTTGCTGCAGACATGCTCAGGTCTGCCACTGTCTCAGACAAAGGACGGTATTCCGGACCCTGGCTGCATACAAATGGGCTGCAAGGTCTCCGTGGTTGTCCCTGAGCAGCTTTGGCCTGTGGCTCAGTGCCTTTCAGACCTGCCATCCCCGAGCTCAAATCCGCATTTCCTCTTTCCTTCCTTTTGCAGAATTATTTCCGGGACACCTGGAACATCTTTGACTTCATCACTGTCATTGGGAGCATTACGGAGATCATCCTGACAGACACCAAGGTGAGGCAGGGGCTGGGAGCAGCGGGGTGTAGCATGGCCCTGGGGGTTCCCACCTCCCTCTGACCCTGTCATCTCCTCCCAGCTGGTGAACACCAGTAGTTTCAACATGAGCTTCCTGAAGCTTTTCCGGGCTGCTCGGCTCATCAAGCTGCTCCGCCAGGGTTACACCATCCGCATCCTCCTCTGGACATTTGTGCAGTCCTTCAAGGTAAGCCTCGTGTGCCCTGATCTCCACCCAGGCCACAGTCATGTGGTGTTGCTCCCAAATGCAGGGTATTCCCAAGGTCTTGTTGGCTCGTAGGAGAAATGGATGGGCACAGCTTACCTGCCCACTGTGCTTTTTCTATCCTCTGGAGCTGGAGCTGTGATAAATGGGGTGACTCATCTTGCTTCTCTTGCAGGCACTCCCCTATGTCTGCCTCCTGATCGCCATGCTTTTCTTCATCTATGCCATCATTGGTATGCAGGTGAGCACAGACATCCCTCTGGCATGGACAGCATGCAGTGGCATGTCCTCAGCAGTACACATGGGAGCAAGCCTTGTGCCTGCCAGTCATTGCCTCACTTGCTCACGGTGTCCGAGAAGGTCCCGAGGGTGGAACTTCTTTGGGAGCTGCAGAGCCACATGCCCTGGGGAAACTGCCATGGGCTTGTTCAGTCTTGCTCTACAGCTGCCTTACCAGCTTGGACCTTTGGAGATGTGGCCTTGCGGACTCAGTTGGGCACCCTGTGTAGTGGCTGCTGGCAAATCCCCACCTCTTTGTTTAGCAACTACTAAATCTCTGACTAGACAGACAGCCCCCAGGGACTGATTTCGTGCCTGAGGGACTCGGTGAGCAGCCTTCTGTCTTTCCCATCGGAATGGCTGGATCACAGCAGTGATTCCTGCAGCCCTTTTGTCCACCACATCCCTCTGCAAAGGGTTTATGTTGTAGTTGTGCCGCTGCTTGGGCACTCCTGCCTAGAGCCCTGTGATGACCCACCAACTGGTGGGAGGTCTGCAGAGCATGGGGAGACATTAGCCTTTCCTGGCTCCAGCTGGTAAATAAGAAGCACATGAGCTAAAACGCTCAGCTCCACACATGCCACGGGGCTGCCTCACTTCTGCGGTGACTAAATCCCACACTGAAGATCCGACAGAGCACCTTTGACGACGAGCACTTGGGTTGTGGAGCTGCCTGATGAGCTGCTGCAGTACCTAGTCCCTGACATGCACTGCCAGGACAGGCAGATTTTTTTGATGTGTGGGGAGGGGCTCAACTTGTGCTGCTTGGCAGTGCTGGTGTTTAGAATCTTCCACCCCCTCTCTCCTGCCCCGAGAGTCCCGTGGCTCGTTTTTGCTGCTCTGTCCTACACATCTCAGCACCAGTTCCAGGTGTTCTCCATGCTAAACAGCCACCATCTGACTCAGCCTCCCCCCACCATGTGGTAGTATTTGATTTATTTTATTTTTTTTTTCTTAACACCATTGTGAACAAATCCCCCAAGCAGTAAAGTCTGTGGGCGTTATTTGAGCAAAATAGCTGGAGGCAGAAAATATTCTACAATTACACATTCCAAAAAACCTGTACAGGGAAAAAATACTCTGCAGCTAGTGTATTTTTAGGTTCAGGGAAAGGGGAATAAATATTTAACAGTAATAACAGCACATTTTTCCTGTTCGAGGCACTTTACGGGTGTTCGTTATGTCTTTCCATGGCCTTGGCTGTGGGTCATTATTAGAATATTGTCCATGTTTGTGGCTTTGTTGCCTCTCTTGGCCCTGGGGAGGGTAGTGCCAAGTGTCTGGGTGTCCGCAGTGGCTTAGCAGTCTGTCTGTCCCACCCTCCCTGAGCCCTTCCCTGCCTTGTTTGCACTGCTGTGCCTGACCCCAGTGTCACAGATCATTTGTCCACCGAGGGAAAAGCTCCTGGGAGTTTCCAGGGCCATGACCCAGCACCTGCCTGCAGCGGTGGGACTTTGTCCCTGCACCTCCAGTGTGTTTAGAAGCACCGGGTGCTCTGCAGTGCTCGGGGGCCACTTGTAGTGCAGCAGAGGGGAGGATGTGGAGCGGTTGGACTCAGTTGATCCCAGGTCCTCTGTGCTCCTGTTTCCATGGTAGCTCAGCCTCTTGCAGCCTTTGCCACCCACTGTAAATCCCTGCCAAGGAGAGAAGAGTCCTTCCCCAATGGCTGCTTGGTGCCAGCTCCTTGGCGTGCTGGCTGCGCACCAGCCTGTGTTTGATGGGGTACTTTTTGTAGAATCAGTCTTAGAATGGTTTGGGTTGGGAGAGGCTTTAAAGGTCATCTTGTCCAACCCCATGGCAATGACATCTTCAACTAGATTAGAGCCCTATCCAACTTGGCCTTGAATGTTTTCAGGGTTGGGAATGTGAATGTGAAGCCGCTTCCCTGGCAGAAGAGTTCTTGCCTGAAGAGCTGAGCTATTTTTCTCCCTCCTGTAGGTTTTTGGCAATATCAAACTGGATGAGGAAAGCCACATTAACCGACACAACAACTTCCGCAGCTTCCTGGGCTCCCTTATGCTCCTCTTCAGGTAAGCAGCCATGGGAAATGCTCCTCCGCATGCCAGAGGTGTTTAATTTGGGCAGGGGGTTGTGAGGTTTCTCCCAGGGGCATCCTGCCCCGACTCCATCCTGTGCCACCATGAGCTGCTGAGAATGGCTGTGTTGGGCACAGGAGTGCCACAGGAGAGGCATGGCAGGAGATCATGCTGTCCTGCCTGGAGGGCAAAGGCTGCGAGCCGGACACGACGGCAACGTCTGGGCAGAACGAGAACGAGCGCTGTGGAACCGACCTGGCCTACGTTTACTTTGTCTCCTTCATCTTCTTCTGCTCCTTCCTGGTTAGTTACTCCCCACAAGAGCCCTGGGGACCTCCCTCATCAGCACCCCAGCCATAGGGTCATTTCCATCATCTTCCACAAATCACTCTTCCTTCTCTCTCTCTTCCCTTCTTTGCTCCCTCTCCCCCCACTTTCCTTTCTCTGTGCCTTTTCCCCTTTCATTTAGATGCTCAACCTGTTTGTGGCAGTCATCATGGACAATTTTGAGTACCTGACAAGGGATTCCTCCATCCTGGGACCTCACCATCTAGACGAGTTTGTCCGGATCTGGGCAGAGTATGACAGAGCAGCGTGGTATGTAGCCAGCTCCTTCTCTCCTGAGCAACCTCTCAGAGCTGGTTTTAAATGAACATCTCTGTGTTCTACTACTGGAACCATCAGTAATGCCTGGGATGGTCAGGGATGATCTGGTGTCACCCACAGATGTTACAAGGGCAGAAGCTGGTTCCTGCAATGGCTGGTGGCACAGGCGTCTTGGGTGATGTTTGTAGTTTGCCATGGTGTTTGTCCTGAGAGCTGGAGCTTCCTGCGCTTCCTCTCCTCCCTGCCCAGTGGGCAGATCCCTTTCAGCCTCCTTCCCTGTCCCTGTGCACCAGCTGAGTGCCTCTGCCCTGAGCGTGGCTCTGTCACTTAGTACCCAGCACCCACAGCTCCCCATCAGAGCAGGGCCAAGTGGGGATTGTTCCCAGCCATGGGGAGATGCTGGGGGTCTGCTGAGCTCCTGCCAAGCCACCTGCAGAGGACCTTGTTTGGGGAACTGTGTTCCCATGCTGGCCAGCCCATGCAGCCCTCTGGAGATGGGAGGACTTTGTTTCCTGCATTCCTGACCTTGCTGATGAGGACCCCGGTGAACAGGGCTTGTTTGCAGGCAGCAGCCTGTTTCCAGCAATGGGATGGGCTCACAGGGGCTGTACGTACTGTGGATGGCCAGACTTTGTCTCTGCTCTTGCTGCTGCTACTGCAGGGGACTTGCTGTCCACTCCTTCTCCTCCTAGGGGAGTCTCAAGCATCCCTAGTGCAATGGTGAGCCCTTGGCAGGTCTGGGACCATGTTTGCCCTTAACTCAGGTGCAAAACCACAAGGGTACCTTGTGTGGCCCCTTCCTTCCTCCCTCAGCCCGGGGACAGTGTCTTTGGAGCCATGACCTACTACTGCTGCTGCAGAGTGTGGGTGATCTTACATTGAGAGCCCTTGGTAAACACATGCACTCCCTTTGGAGACTCTTTGCCTCCGCTGTTAATGTCCTGCCCCTCAAAAGACCAGCCACAGCCAAGACATATTTTTATGCCTAATATCAGCTCTGACTAGAGAAAGGAGAGGAGGTGAGAGCAGTGAAACACACAGGTGCTTGGGGTGGGGCATCTCACCTATGACTCTGGGGAAGAGTTTCTTCAGACCAGGCACTTCATTCGCTCTTGCCCCCCATGTTGGTGGCCTCATTCTGCAGGGCAGTCACAATAAAAGCATGTCTGGGCTGTTCTGTCTGAACCATGTGCCCCTCTGATATCTGAGCAAGCTATGCTCTTTTGTCACAATATGTAGCCAGTGGTTAGGGGATGTGCACAGGAGCTGCTGGTGCAGGGCCTGCCAAGGCAGCCCGAGCCCCCAGTGCTGGGTGAGGAACAGGTGAGTATATCCACATGGGTCCCAGTGCCTGAGTGGGGCAGCAGTTCTGCTTCCTGACACTGGGACCATCCCACGAAGGTCTCATGGGGAGAACACCCAAGTCCAGGGGGGCACAGGGATGGACTTTGCCCAGATGGTTGGGTTCTGGTTGGGTTCTCCATCTCTGGCCAGCGATGGAGAGGGCATGGGAGACGAGCAAGGAGAAAACCAGAGGCAAAGGCACTGGGTAGTGCAGTAATGCTGTTCTTTGCCTCCTCGCATGGTTTCCATCCAAGCTTGTCCAAGGATGCCTGGGAGGCTGCAGCACGCTGCACCTCAGCACTTCCACCCCACAGGGTCCTGCTTCCCAAAGGGCTCTGGTCTGGAGTAGAGTGGGAGGCTCAGCATCCAATAACCCCTGCACCCTCTCCTGCCAGCTCCCTGCCACAACTGCTTCAGTATTTCAGTGGTGCAGGAGGGTACAGGCCGAATCCTGCAACGACTGCACCGGGTCTGGGGAGATGTGCTTCTGTGGGCAAGAAGGGGTGTGTGCAGGGGAAAGTTTGCTTCTAATAATGTGTACCCTTGGCAGAGCGTGGTCTGGTGGTCGGAGCACAGGACTGGACCGTGAGAGACCAAGATGCCAGTGCCACAGCCACCAGCTGGTCACATTATCTCTCCCCATCTCAGGTTCCCCAGAGACTGGAGTCAAGTGGCTCAGCTGCCAACTTCCCTGGGACCTTGTGAGGCCCAGAGAGTTGGCTGTGTGAGGGCAGGGTCTCTGCTGATGCGATGGGACACAACCCCATCGGAAGGGCTTGTGGTGGCAAGAACCCAACCAAGCTGCAGGCTCATCCTGTTTAAAGTCCCAGCCCTCTCCCACCAGGCATAGGGGTCAGGGGCACGATGAGGAAGGGTAATGGAGTGGTGTTCACCACTAGAACTGTCCTTCTCCAGGGTGAAGATGGGACAGTGTGAGGAGATATGAGCTGGTTCCCATGGTGGAGAAGACAGTACCTGATGCTCACAGTTTTCCCCTCTCTGGGTCTGACAGAGCCAGAAGGAGAAAAGCTATGCAGTCCTGGGAGTCTTGCCCCACAGATGGCCCCCAGCATCCCCTGGTTAAGCTCTCCATCCTCCCCTCCTCCCTCTCAGTGTCCTATTAACCCACCTGTGCTTCCTTTGCAGCGGCAGGATCTCGTATAAGGATATGTACAAATTAGTACGGGTGATCTCGCCTCCTCTGGGCCTAGGAGAGAACTGCCCCTACAGGGTGGCGTGCAAGGTTTGCCTCCCAGTCCTCCGCCACAACTTGGCCATGGGACGCACCATCCACCCCTCCTTCCCCCCCGCTCCACCGCCACCGCGCCTCCCCAGGGAACCTTCACGTTGCTTTCCTTCGAGTTTAAAGAGGTCCACTGCCTCCCAGAGCCAGCAGCTGTTCCCCTTGAGGGGAGGCATGAGCGGGGCCAGGGGGCTTAGAGCCTCCTGGGGTGGGTTTTGACAAATTGCGTCCCCCAGCCAGCCCCCCACCCCAGTTCCACTGGTGCAGAGAGCCCCGAAGGGTGCCAGGCCAAGTGCCACCATCCCTGCTTGGCTTCTCAAAGTACCTCACATGGGACAAGGAGTTTTTTGCGGGGCTTAGATGTGGTTTGCTCCTGGGGAGGGAACAGGGGGAGCACAGGCTGGAGGGTGTTTGGGACTTCTCTGTTGTTTTGGAGAGTGAGGGCTGGGGGGAGGGTGGGGAGGCCAGGGTGACACCTCTCTCCCCGGGGGATGCTGTGCTGTACCCAACAGACCCTTTCTCAAGTGTGGCACTTTGGAGGACAACCAACTGTCTTTCTGGGGAGCAGAACTTTTGCTAGTCTTGCCCCTGGGTTGCTGGATCTGTCTGGGAGGTCGTGATACCAGGGAACGTCTCTGGAGCTCAACAGCTCCTCTCCCTTATCTTGAGCCAAGCTCCCAGCTGCTGGCCACGAGTCCACAGCAGTGATTTGGTCTCCTTGTGTCTCACTGACTTGCACCTTTTTTTTTTTTTTAATTTTATTTTGGGATGACAGCTGAGAAAAATCCTGCATCTACCACTTTCTCTGAAGTGCCATGACCTATGCCATGGCATGAAAGAACGAATCACAGGACTTGCTCTTCCTTCTGCATCCCTCATAGCATCTGAGATATGCAAGGGAAGCTCAGATGCCTTTGGCCTTTCTTCTTGGCTCTGCAGAAGAAGAGGTTTCCTTGGTGCAGCGTAGTGTAGTTACCACATCCTTCTTGAAACATCAGAGAGGCTTCTTTCACTCAGCATCCCTGGAACAGGTCTGTCACGCTCCACATCTGGATGTGGGGATGATGCACCACCAGAGGTCAAAGAAGAGCAAGCAAGACAAGGCCTGGATGTTCAGTCATTAGAAAGAGGTATTTAGGGACAGGAAATTTCTTGCAAGAATCTCAGATGGCTCATCTGCTCCAGGAAGAGCTCCTTGAAGTCTTTCCACTCTTCTGTGTTGCATCCCTGGCATAGGATCTGGCACCTTTGCTGAGGACATTTGCTCAGGTCCCTCCAGACAGAAGACACCTTTGGGAGGAGTTGTTAGTCTCTCTCATTATCAACAGAGCTCCACTGGCAGACACTGCTTTCCTAAGCTGGATCACCTGGTGCTTGGAGGGGTACCTGTAATGCTTCCTAGGAAAAGGGAGCTCTGGAGCAGTCTGGGATTTCTGCTGACTGTGGATGGGCAGAGCAGTGCGGGTGGATAAACTCAAGGTGAGGTGGAAGCCAAGGGTACTGAGAACAGCTTCTGTCATCACATGAGGGAGACCATCCCCATCTCTTCTTGTGTTACCTTGGTCTTCTCCCTGTGCATGAGGTATTTCAGGGACACAAGAACTTTTCAGGGATTCTGACTGCCCTGAAACAATTCCCAAAAGACAACTTATGAAAGAAAATCCACGTGGTGCTGCATCTTGTCAGATCCCAAAATGCCAACCCAACTTGCACTCCTTTCAGTTCAGTGAGCCTGCCCTGCCTGCTGGGAGAATGCTCCACAGATGGTGTCCCTGTGGACATCACCTATTCCTGAATCTACTCTCACATCACTGCTATTCGTAACAGCCTGCTATGGCACAGTACTTATTTCCTAACCACAGGAGGAGAGATGTTGCCCAGATTTCCTTCTCTATCACTCACAGAGTTCTCTGATGACCAGGACTAAGCCATTCATCTCTGCTGGTTTTACAGGCCACCTTGTGCTGTAGCCATGTGACCGCATCTCTGTCCAGACATGGGTAGATGGGTCAGCTCTCGCATCAAGGATGTTCCTGTGCTTGGACCATCTCTTTGGAGCCTTCCACTTCAGATGGGTGTCATTCCATATGCCTGCCAGTGCTTTACTGCATGGGGAAGTAGTTTCTGGGCACAACTGTGCTGCTAAGAAAGCTTTAAGTTCCCTGCTCTGAGGAGCAGCAAAGCACGGTTCTAGTGTGGTCCTTCTTGGTCACTGATGCAAAACTCCTCCTGTCACAGGAATCCATTCCTCCTTCATTATGCAGAGAATCTCAATATGAGAGACAGTGCCTGTTGTGTGCAGTGTACCCTAAAATCCCCCCTACCAGGAAGGGTGGGTGGAAGATCACTGTCTTGCTTCCTTTTGGCACTAAATTAATGCATGAAAATTTCCAAGTCATCTCATCTTCAGACACCTTGAGTCGGTGCATATCCAGCTCTGCCAAGGCGCTGCTTACAGACTCCTGGACCTGGATATTTCCTCTTGATCATCCCACTTAATGTTCTGCAGTGTTGTTACCAGTCCTCTTTTCCACCCACTTAGGTATGTTAGGTCTCAAAGGGTATGGTCCAGTCTGTTCTATGCCTGTACCCCAAACAGCTCCTGTTGAGGGACATCATCATCTCTGGTTCACATTTGAACTGTCAGAACTTATCTTGGTGGGGCCTCTTTGGCCAGGAGTCTGCATCCAGACCACAGGTACTTCCTGAGAACAGGAGATATCCTCCCTCTTCCACACTGCTCTGAGCACATTCTAGGGAAGAAGCAAAGATCCTGTGGAGGTGCTTAACTTTTTATCAGTGCCCTCTCTCCCAGGCCACCCCAGCTGAGATGGGCTCCTCTCCAGCAGCATCCTCCCAGCCCAGCCGTAAGGGTTGATGCCTTTGCCATTGTGAGGTTGCCTTTGCCCATTAACCATCCTGAACCTTGCAGTGCAGGATGGAAGCCTGGCCCGAGGGGAAGAAGAGGTGGCCAAGCCCAGGATCCCTGGGAAATGTGGATGTGCAGAGAGAGGGAGAAACAGCCCAGATATCTCAGCCTGGCAGAGGGCTCAAGGCATCACCAGGTGGCCTGTTGTTAGTAGCATTCCTCACTGCAGCAAATCCTAGGCAGGTCCTCATGGAGCAGAGGAGCGCGAGGTGGGGGCCTGCCATAACTGCCTCCCTTGGGAAATGCAAATGAACCCCAATGTTGGAAGGCCCAAACAGCTGCCTCTGCTGAGACTCTTTAAACTCCAACCTGGTGGAACTTGCAGCCGCATGTGGGAGAGAGCCAGGGCGGGAGCATGGCATGTACAACTTTTCCTCCTGGTTTTGTTTTTTCAGCCAGTTTCAGCATGCCTTTTGCACTGGTGCATGGTGGGAAAGTGGTCCATCCGCAGAGCCAGATGGAAGCAACTGGGCATCTTCCTTTGACAAGTGACCCTGGCCCACTGCCTTCTATGCAAGACGCTGCCTCCCAATTGCATAGACCCCACGAGCTGGGGATACACAGCCTTCCGGCTATGGGTTAGGTGGCCACGCAAAGCAATACCCAGGCCCCCCACCCCCCGGGAGGGAAGACGCTACAGAGGCCACAGAGCACTGCGGTGCAAACCACCGAGACCTCAAATAACCCATGGCTCGAGTGCCGTGTATCTGATTTATACCACTCGCACACAGCCCTGGAACCTGTGGGACAAGGTGGGGGCTGCTGGCGGGCTTTAGGAAAGGGTTTGAGGCCAGAGGAGGAGCCCCAGGATGGTAGCAAGACAGACACTTGAGCAGCAGAGAGGAGAGGGGTGAGTTGCTTTCTGCCAGCATTCCTGGGTCTGTGTGAGCAGTGCTATAAATCCACATCAGGACAGTCTCTCATGTATGATTTGCCTCGATTAACGGGTTTCCTGTTCTTTTCCTGTTTGTCCGTTTGTTTTTTTCTCTCCTGTTTTCCTGTACTATTTTTCGTTTGTACGTTTTTCTGCTCTCTGGGAATGCCTCCTCTCTCTCTCTCTCTGCATCTCCCTCCCTCCCCTTCCCCCTCCATGAGCAGTGGCCGAATCCATTACACTGAGATGTATGAAATGCTGACTCTTATGTCACCACCGCTAGGCCTCGGCAAGAGATGTCCTTCCAAAGTGGCCTATAAGGTAGATCAACCCTTCCTTCTATGGGGGTCAGAGCTGAGCAGGAGCCGGGGCTCAAGGGACGTGCGGGAGGTGGGACTGGGGGAGCTGGGGAGGTGTTGGGGTGTCCAACACGTGTTTAGCTTGCCCCTGGGGAGCCTGCTGGGCTCAGAAGAGCCCTGGCCACGTTGGCTGGTCTCCACTGCCCACGCATGTGACACTGCCGTGGTCACTCAGAGCCCCGGGATGGAAGACCCCAGTGGAAGAGGAGGGGCAGGATCAGCAATAGTGTGGAACTGGAAGGATTGCAGGAGATGAGGTGAAGAGCAGCACTGGTAGTACAATTAGGAGAGTGAGATGTCCTTAGGAGCTCACTGAATTGAGCTCATTCTCAGGGCTTGGAACCACCCTCATCCCAGCCAGCACAGAAGCCCATGGAGATGGGAAGCAGGTGGACAAATCCCATAGAAGCAGCGCTGCTGTGTGCGAGGAGCCAGGTGCACTGGCATGGGCTATCCCAAGGATGGCTTGTGCAAGGCAAAGCCAGGTGCCTTCCAAAGGTGCCTCTGAGTTTCCCCGCCTGGGGCGGTGGCCCTCAATCAGCTCCTGGCACCGGCACAGCGTGTTTCCAGCTGTGCAGGCATGGAGCAGGAGCACAGGAAGCCATGAAGGATGTGGGGTGGGAGCTACATGGCTTGGCTGAGGGCATTAGCTGCCAGGACAAGACCCAGAGCTATGGGATGATTTGTTGTCCAGATGTGCGGCCAGTGGAAGGTTTAATTTGCCATGGGCTGCTACCCACAGCCCTTTCAGCAGCAGGGCTAGTGCAAGGGGATTCCTGCACAATTCCAAACACGCTTCCACCCTCTCCAGCTCTCACTTGTTTGTTCACACAAGCATACATCCATCATCACACTTTTCCAGGAGAAAAATGGGGGCTTGAAGACAGGGAAAGGACATGAGAATCTGGATGAAAAAGAAATGGGCGGGGAAGGGATGATCCAAGGTATTCACAAAGCAAAATATACTCTCGGGAAAGTGGATCTGGTCACTTCGGTTTGCACCCCGCCTGCCCAGGGTGGGGAAGGAGCATGGCGTGTCTAACCTGCCTTGGTTGCCCTTTTCTCTTTCCTTCTGCACTTTTTCTACCCTTCCTTCCCTTCCCTTCCCCACCCCTGGATAATTTGGATCCCCTGCATGTGCTGGCAAACTTCATCTCTGAAAGACGCAAAAAGGGAGCGCCAGGATGTAGCATGCTAGAGGAATCCAGCCGATCTGAAGTCCCTGAAGGTTAGGGACCCTCCTCTCCCCTGCCCCAGTTGGGAAGGGTTGAGAGCTGGAAAGCCAAACCACCTGGGAACGGAAACCTGAGCCCCCTCTCCCCTTCCTGCACATCCCACGTGCCTGCATCCCTGATGGATCAGGTTTGTCTTCCCAAAAGTGCCAGAAGGTGCTGTGGTGGCCCCGGTGCCATGGGGAGGGGAGCTCAGGGGCCGTTCCTGGGGTGCAGGAGGAGCCCTGGAAGGCAGTGAGCCGGTGTCCTGGGGTGGAAGGAGCCGTTGGGGAAGGGGGTGGGTGGGTGGGGTTGGCAGGGTGATCCTTTCCCTTCTTTTTTGGCTGTGCTGTTTTGACACTCTTTGTTGCTTTTTATTTTTTTTTTTTTTAATTTTTATTTTTTTTCCCTTTTGTTTAATGTTTAATTTCTTTTCCTCCAGCCTGGTCGATGTGTTTTTCGATATTGTTTTCCGTCCGCTGTTTTCTTCTCTCTCTTGCGCAGAGACTGGTGCTGATGAACATGCCCGTGGCTGAGGACATGACAGTCCATTTCACCTCCACCTTGATGGCGCTGATACGCACGGCCTTGGACATCAAAATTGCCAAAGGTAGCGTCGGTGGCAGAGAGAGGGGGAGGACAGAGCCAGGAGGGCTGCAGAGTGACTGTCGTCCTGTCAGAGTGGTTTGTGTTGGAAGGATCCTTAAAGATCATCTTGTTCCAAACCCCACCCCCCACCATGGGCAGGGACACCTTCCACTAGACCAGTTGCTCCAAGCCCTGTGCAACATGGCCTTGAGCACTTCAGAGATGGGACATCCACAGCTTCTCTGGTTGAGCTGGCATATGGATGACAGCAATTACCTTGAACAGGCAAATTTTTGCCACTATCTCTAAAAAAATATATTTCTTTAGGGAAGAGGTGGCCAAATTTTCAGCTGAAGCTGTTTCTAGAGGGTAAAAACAGCTCGATGTCCACTGTGTAATGGAGGAGAGAGAGAATTCCCCTTCCTCCCCGTGTGCAAAACCAAACCAAGGAGCGGGGAAAAGACTGTGGGGAAAGAAATCTCTCTCTCAGGGAAGATAAAATGTTCAGAGCAGGAAAAGCTGCTTTGTTGTTGTAACTGGAAAGGCTGTGATTCATCAGAACAAAAACTTCCTGCAGAAACGTGGCATTTTCAATAAAACATCCCCTGGGAACAACTCAGCTATTGGAAGAAAACCCAACCCAGGGCAAGATATCAGCCAAAGCCCAGTCCTCAGACAGCTTCTTGAATCTTGAAACAATGGGTCCAAGCCCCTCGAGATAAAGCAGAGATTTGAACCTTGGTCTCCTACAGCTCACCCAAGTTGCCCAGGGCTCGGGTATTTCCGGTTGATCCATGTTGACAGCTCCTGATGAACCTGTGTCTTCCTAAGCTCAGCAACCCCCTTCACCACTGGCCAGAGAGCTCTGCTCTCCATGCACAGCCTCACTAAGCGTTTAGAGATTTACCAAGTGGAGCTGCTCTTTCACCAGCACATGATCCACTCACCAGGAAAGTGGGGCAGCAGCAGGTGTGTGTGGGCAGGAGTAGGATTGGAGCTGCAGAGACGGACCCAAGGCAAGCTTGAAGGTGGCAGCTTTGAGTGGGAGGGCAGGGGATGGGGAGATGGAGGCACATATGGAAGGGATGGTAGGAAAGTTTCCCTGTGAGAGCAGGAGACCAAGCTTGCTGATGCAAGATGGCCCTCCCAGCCCAGAGAACTGGTTGCTGCTTGTGAGCCTCCCTTCAGGCTGGGAAAGGTGGAGGTTGTTGGACCCTGGTGCCAGGTCTTGATGTGTGTGGGCCATTTTCCTCTCTGCTGTTCTAGGTGGTGCAGACTGGCAGCAGTTGGACTCTGAGCTTCAAAAGGAGATCCTGACCATTTGGCCTCACCTGTCCCAGAAGATGCTTGACCTGTTGGTACCTATGCCAAAAAGTGAGTCTCTGGGGGGGCTGTCAATGCTTTCAAATTCTCATCATCCTCACAGCAACTTCTTCCCAAAGGGAGGTGGAGACTGCTCAGACCCATCCCCAGCTGGAGGAGAAGTGGGAAAAGGGTTTGTTGCTACAGGCTGGCTTCTGCCTTGTTCTGCTTGGCTGCTTGGGAACTCTTTCGAAAAAATCACCCAATTTGCAGGGATATACTCCTGCCAAACCCAGAGTCTCCTGTAAATCATCCCTGGAGCATATCGGGGAGGGAGGATGAGTATCACTTATGCTGTTACATCTGATGACGTGGTGAGGGTGTGTGCCTTGGTGGCTTAGGGTGATGATTT
The DNA here is from genome assembly GCA_036023395.1 of Myiotriccus ornatus. Lineage (NCBI taxonomy): Eukaryota > Metazoa > Chordata > Aves > Passeriformes > Tyrannidae > Myiotriccus > Myiotriccus ornatus. Next base: position 28,841,966 of record JAYRBT010000005.1, on the reverse strand, counting down.
CACACCACCTGCATTCATTTTATCTTTAATGTCTTTATCTTTATCTGGATGTTCAACGCTCTCTCTTTTGGAGCAGTGAGCAGAGTCTGAGGGTCACCAGGGTATCCCACAGCAGGGCTCTTCCTGTGAGATCCACGCTGATGCCTTCAAACCTGCTGTTTCTGTTACAACACAAGTGTTCTCACTTTGTTCCTTGTTATGCTCTCAGCCTCTGATCTGACTGTTGGGAAAATATATGCAGCCATGATGATCATGGATTACTACAAGCAGAGCAAAGCGAAGAAGCAGCGGCAGCAGCTGGAGGAGCAGGTGAGGCCTCAGCGAGGGCATGTGGTGGGCAGATCCCTCTTGCTGCTTCCCACCACCTCCCAACCAAACGTGCAGCCAGCTGCATGGGATGCAGCTGGGGGATGAAGATGGTGGTACAGGTTGGGGTTTGGCCACTACAGGGCATGTGTATGTGCCTTGGTATCCTCGGTCCCTGACAGCAAACATGAGCATGATGTCCCCTTCCCAAGTAGTGGGACCTTGGTTGGTGAAGTGCTGGATGCCCATCCACATTTCCTACAGGCTCAGTCTCTTCCTCTCTTCAATACAGAAAAATGCACCCATGTTCCAACGCATGGAGCCATCCTCCTTGCCACAGGAAATCATCTCCAACGCAAAGGCTCTGCCGTACCTCCAGCAGGACACCCTCTCGGGCCTGTGAGTACTGCCCTGGGAAGAGAGCTAGTCCTGGCTCTTTTCTGTTCCTGCAGCCCTTGTTTTGTTCTTGGAGGTGGCACTGGGATGCACAGAGGGTTAAATTACTGCTGGGAGTAGGGAAAGCCCAGCCCTGGGCACACAGCTTTTGTAGGATTCCAGGTAGCCAGTGTGCATCAGCACTAACAGCAGCAGAGGTGGCATAGAGGGATGGCTGAGGATCTGCATGGACGTTCTTCCTGCAGGACCATCCCAGCACTAAGTGTCAGCACTTTTACCTAGGAGGGTCTGGGATGGACCTGAACCCTGGGAGCAGTTGAGCAGCGGCTCCCTGGATGGTGCAGGGTCAGTGGGGGATCCCAGCACCCAGGCTGGTGGGAATGAGATGGTGGGAATTGCTGGCACTGAGCTTGGTATGTCCCTACTGCTGCTGGGGGACCTGAGGCACTGGTGTCCTCTCCTGCCTTGGTACCACTCCAGCTCTCCACAGAACATGATGTTTGTCCTGAGGGTCTTGCAGCACCTGGGTGGCAAGCACAGGGGCTCCCCGGCTCTGAGCCATTGGAGGGGCGATGCCCAGTGATGGCAGTACCTGTCTTGTGGCCTCCCTGAAGCTGGTCTATCTTTGCAGGAGCAGTCGAAGTGGGTTCCCCTCGCTAAGTCCGCTCTCGCCACAGGAGATCTTCCAGCTGGCTTGCATGGATCCAGCCCAAGAGCAGTTCCAGGAGCACCAGTCTCTGGTAAAGTCACGTACTGCCTGACAGGTGCTCACCTGCAGTCCCAGCACGGATGCTGGTGGGCACGGGGAGGTGTGGGGAGTGAGCACGGCACAGGGAAGGCAGCTGCCGGATCATACGCAGATCTGAAGCATGGGATGAACGTCCCCAGGTGTGCTCTGCCCCTCGCTTCTGACACTGGGGACACAGCCGTCCCTGGACCAGCCCTGGCAAGTGGGGCCAGGCAGCAGCAAGTGCTCTTGGGGTGAGAGCTGTGACTGGAGTCCGATGTCCTGCAGTAAAATGTCCTTCTCTTCACAGGCTGCTCTTTTTTTCCACTGAGCCCTCGTTTCAGTGGGTTACCCCGTGCTGAGTGATGGTATCTGATGTTTTCGGGTTCATGTTCATTTTGTTGTCAGTGCTGGTGTCCCCGGTCCCAAACCAAGCTGTCAGACTGTTTCCAAGGGGAGCACACCCCTCTGGCCCCACACACATGCTGGCCTGTCTGTCTGTGTGTGTATATATATATACATATCTATATATATCTCTCCATGTCTGTGTGTGTGCCCTCGTGCACCACCCGACACTGTCAGATGCAGTGTTGTACCACTGTGCATCTCCAGCCCAGTCCGTGTCCCCGGGGTCTGTAGCACTCTGTGTGAGCTGTGTACCCCTGCCCTGGCCACCCCCAGCACATGGGAAGGCGGCAGATGAGACTCCCTCCCTCCCCATTAATTCACCTATTAGCAGATCTCTCCAGAGTTACTGCCTGCCCATCTCCTTATCCTGTACAAAGGCTCTTCTCATCTGGGAATAAACCAGTGTGCTGTAGGCAGCATGTGTTCTTTTAATGGGGATGTGTCCAGAAAGCCCTTAAAGCGTGGTCAGAGAGAAAATCCCGAAAATTTTTCCCCTCCTGGCAAAAGAAGGAGTTCAGGTGTGGGCAGTCAGGGCATCACCAGATCCAGGCAGAGTTACCGCTATCACTGAAGAGGTACAAGGTGAGCTGGCCATTAGGCAACGTTGAAGCACCACATCAAGGCTCACCTGCAATGGATTGTGAAATGGAGATTATTTTTCAGTGGCAACATAATGAATTATAAAGCCTTAGACTCTGTTTTCCACAGAATCATAAGATAATTTGGATCGGAAGGGACCTTTTAAAGCTCACCTATTTCCAACCCCCCTGCCGTGGGCAGGGACATGTTCAACTTGCTCAGGTTGCTCAGAGCCCTGTCCAACCTGACCTTAAATGTTGCCAGGGATGGGGAATCCACACCTTTTTGGACAACCTGTGCCAGTGTTTCACCACCCATTTTTGGCCCACTTAAATTCTGCCCCTGGTTGAGCGAGCAGGGCTGTCCCCTGCCAGCAGGGCAGAAGCAGCATGCTGCCCTGCTCCAACCCCATCCCAAGAGCTTGGCTGTGTGTTTGTTTCCAGGAGCCAGAGGTTAGGGAGTTTCAAAGAGTGCAGCCCTCTAACCGTAGCAGCTACCTTCCTGTGGACACTCAGGACCACGCTGTCTCTGGGAGGGCCTCCTCCATGCCTCGTCTCACTGTGGATCCCCAGGTAAAACCAAACAAAGCCCCCACGGGTGCGGGTCCATTCAAAGCCTACCTGGTAACACTGGGGCTTCTCTCTGTGCTGACCCCCACGGCTTTCCCACACCCCGATACTGGAGCATCTCCCCATCTCTGGGGACCTGCACTAGTAGGAGATTTGCTGTTCCCCTACATGGGGGACACTGGCAGCAGAGAGCAGCCTGGGGAATTGATATCCTGGCTCATGGGGGAAGTCCATGATGCAGCAGGACCATGTTGGGAGGCGGCAGGGTCTCCTCACAGTGGGACACCCCTCCTTTCCTCTGGCTCCGAGCACTGGCTGAGGTTTGAGGATTCCCAGCTCAGCTGTCAGATGATCTCACAGGTGATGAACTGCATTTTCCGTCCTTTCACGTTGTCCCAACACATGCTCTTCTCTGTCTGTCCAGAGGAACTCAGGCCGCATCTCACCTCCTCATTTGTCTGCCCGGTTTCTCTGTTGTTCTGTCCTGTGCTCAGCCTCTACCAAGAAACTAATGCTTTTATGGGGTTTGGTGTTGCTGTGAAATCCCTGGGTCTGCTTTCTCCCAGAGGTGCTGGTACAGGCACCAGGTCCTGGTATTGGTGGCAGTGTGACATATTTTGGCACTTTGGGGTGGTGTGAAGAGGAGGGGAGCCTTTGTCTCATGGGCTTTCTTAACCATTCAGCAGCAGAGGAGATGATTAGAAGGAGGGGATGGGAGCAAGAAAGGTGAGAGGAGAGGAGAGGAGATGGAGACTGGCCTGAGGCTGCAGAGGCAAAGACCTGCTAGAATAAAGCAAAGGAAATATGGAAGGGGGTGATGTTTCCCCCGTAATGGTGAGAACATAAGCTAGAAGGAGAGGAGAGAGAAAAGGAAAGGGAAGATTAAACAACAACATGAACGGGGAGAGAGGGAATGAGCGTAGGGGAAAAGGAATGGGGATGTGGGAATAAAGGAAGAGTAGGGAGGGGTCTGGAAAACTGGTGGCAGTCATGAACACAGAGCGATGGGCACTGGACGATCCCCTTTCTCTCGAGGATTTCTTCGATGTTTGCTCCACTTGAGCTTGTTTTCCAGCCTGGGGAAAATGGTCTGGTACCCTCCACGTCCCCATGCTTGGGGGAGATGCTGCTGAACTCAGCACTCAGCACCTTGTCTTGAATTGGGGCTGCCAACTTTGCTTGTGCAGAATGGCTCCAGCTGGCTGGGGAAGGGGAGCCCGCGAGCATCGAGGCTGAACCCCACTTTTCTCCCACCCTTAATTTGTGCAGAGATCATATGGAGGGGCTGTGCTTGTGCTGGCTGCTCCCCACCCTAAATCTCCCCATCCTGCAGGGCTGGTGATCCCAGTGATGGGGGTGAACTGGTAATTCTTGGCCGCCGTGGTCCCCAGCCCTGCCTGGTGCTAATCCCCTCCCCGGCTGGCCGGGGTTTCTTGCAGGTGGTGACAGACACCAGCTCGATGCGGCGATCGTTTTCCACCATCCGGGACAAGCGCCCCAACAGCTCCTGGCTGGATGAGTTCTCCATGGAGCGCAGCAGCGACAACACCTACAAGTCCCGCCGGCGCAGCTACCACTCCTCGCTCCAGCTGTCCGCCCGGCGCCTCAACGCTGACTCGGGTGAGCAAGGACAGGTGGCCCCATTCCACACCAGATCCCAGAAAAACCCTCCAGCTTGAGTGTTCCCTGCTGCTGCAAAGGGGATGGTGTGGACTGATGTGGATGTCCCGCAGGCCACCGGTCCGAGGGGCACCGCTCGGGCAGGGAGCGGGGCCGATCCAAAGAGCGCAAGCACTTGCTGTCCCCCGACATCTCCCGCTGCAACTCCGAGGAGAGGAGTCCCCAGGCACAGGACGAGTCGCCGGAGCGGCGGCGCGATTCCCGGTCACCCAGCGAGGGCAGGTCACAGACACCCAGCAGGCAGGTGAGTGACAAAACCCCTCTCTAAGCATGAAGGGAAGCATAAAAAAAGCTCCCAGCCAAAACTGGGAAGACAAGGCCCCCACTGTGGGAGCTCTGCACTGTCTCTCCCCCTTGTGGTGGCATCTCCGTGTCCCCTGATTGCTGAGCAGGTTGAGGCTGCTCAGGCACCCTGCAGAGCATTTGGGAAGAGGGGTGGATCTCACACTGGTCCCCTCACTGCTGTGGCATCTGCTCCCTGGCAAGGTCAATGTGTCCCAGCTGCACAAGCCTGGAGCTGCCAGTGCTTGAGTCAGCTTGAAGCCCACAGAGATGCTGCCTGTGGAGACCAGCAGCTGGCGAGCTGTCAGCTCTTCTTGCAGCGGGTCTGTGGGTGCTTTTTGCTTTTGACCACCAGGAACATAGAATCATAGAATATCCTGAGTTGGAAGGGACCCACAAGGATCATTGAGTCCAACTCCTGGCCCTGCACAAGACAACCCCAACAATCCCACCATGTGCTGAGAGCATTGTCCAAATGCTTCTTGAGCTCTGTCAGGCTTGGTGCTGTGACCACTTCCTTGGGGAGCCTATTCCAGTGCCCGACCACCTTCTTGGTGAAGAACCATTTCCTAACCATACCCAACCTAAATCTCTCCTGACACACCTTAATGCTGTTCCCTCGGGTCCTATCACTGGTCAGAGATTCCTGCCTGCCCCTCTGCTGCCCATCATGGAACTGCAGACACCAAAGAGGTTTGCCCTCAGCAGGCATCATCCTCATCCCTGGAGCAGACCCCGAGGCAGGGATGGGGTGAGCAAAGACACAGCGGGACCTCGTCCAAGAGGGAGGATTCTGTGGGAAGCCCAGGCTCGGGGAGGGGAGGAGAGGGGCGGAACGCGTGCATGGTGCTGCCTGTTGCTTCTGTGTCCTCTGTATTCCCCGGCGCGTCTTGGTGTGTTGCAGGGAATGGGCTCCCTGAGCGAAAGCTCCATCCCCTCCATCTCGGACACCAGCACCCCCCGGCGAGGCCGCCGCCAACTCCCGCCGGTGCCCCCCAAGCCGCGTCCTCTCCTGTCCTACACCTCCATGCTCCGGCACGCCGGGGACGCCTCGCCGCCCGCCGAAGAGAGCGAGGGGGGCTCCCCGCTCCTCTCCTCCACCCTGGATCCCAACACCGCCGGCTTCACCGAGTCTTCCAGCTCCCCCGCGGGGAAGCAGAGCCGGCAATCCACCCCGCAGCGCTACATCTCGGAGCCCTACCTGGCCCTGCACGACGACTCGCACGCCTCAGACTGCGGTGAGGAGGAGACGCTCACCTTCGAGGCGGCCGTCGCCACCAGCCTCGGCCGCTCCAACACCATCGGCTCGGCGCCGCCGCTGCGGCACAGCTGGCAGATGCCCAACGGGCACTACCGGCGGCGGAGGCGAGGGGCAGGGCAGGGCGTGATGTGCGGGGCCAGCATCGACGTGCTCAGCGACACCGAGGAAGACGACAAGTGCTAGAAGCTGCCCCCACCCCCCCCGCACCCCATCTC
>JAYRBT010000005.1:28793657-28826339 GCA_036023395.1 Myiotriccus ornatus | reverse complement strand
TTGTCTGTAACGTGTTGCCAGGGGCCTGAAAATTTTTTTTTTTGATTGTTTTTTTACTTTTGGGGAAAAAAAGTGCAATGAATTCTTTTTTTTTTTTTTTTTTTTTTTTAGGTTCTTCTCAGTGATCAAAAGGTGGACCCTATTTACACAGCTGTAATTTTTTAAGGACCTGTCCCAGCTTGAGCCCTTCTTCCTCAAGCATGTGATATTGTGCTGTATCAGCAAGTCTCACCTCCTTAAGAGCCGGGATCGTATTAGGAAACCAGCGCGAGCTGTGCGAAGGAGCTGCGAATTAGCAAAGCCTCCCCTGCCCCTTGGCAAAGCCTCGTCTTACACCTCCCAGCAGGAATAACTACAGCTGCTTTCTGCAGTAGAAGTGAGGGCGGAGAGGGTGTGATGGGGGGAGGCAACGGGACAATCTTTGCATCCTCTCAAGGACACAGCCTTGGGTCACAACCAGTCTGCCACCTACAGCCTGGACTATCCACACCAGGTTAAGTCTTATTTTGGCACACAAATGACACAAGTGAATTAACACAGAGGTGTAATAACAAGCCATGAGAACAGGTCAGGTTTCAGTCTGGGAAGGAAGTGGGTAAGTATTGTTTGACAATAATCTCCTGACTGAAATCAGGCCAAGAATTAGTCTTTTTTCAGTAATCTGCCCCTTCCCTTGGCTCACAGTGAAGGGGGGTGGCTGTGCCACTCCTATGCACCACTGCAGGCACAGGAGAGCTGGGAGGATGCTGTCCCACAGACTGGGGCAAGGAGAGACCCCAGCAGCCCTGCGAGGGAGTCTGGTTCTTATTCCAGCAATAAAAATGTATTTTAGCTGGGAAACTGGAGGTCGGGAGGGCTAGACAGACTTCCCAGGATGAATTTCACAGCCCTGAGTAGAATAAGCTGATTCTGCCAGCACTGCCATACGGAGATATGCTGTAGAGGGAGAACACTGTATCCTTTGTTCCTGACAAAGACCTCTCATGAGAGCTTGAATATAAAGCAGGAGCTCTGGTAGAGGGGGGTTATTTAGTTGTTTGTATTTATCCATAAATTCCCATTTCTCTGTAGATCGTAAGAACCTCCAGAAGCCCAGAGCAATGCCAGGGCTCCCGTGTGCACAAAAATGCAAGAGCGAGACCCAGCACGTGCAGTCTGGGTCCTGCTGGAGAGGAAGCCAAGCCAGGGGCTGTCGGCATCCTTGTGGAGGCAGGCACAGAGGATGGCAGTGATATTCCCATGAGGTACCTGGACTGAACAGGCCTGGTGTTGCCTGGTCCTATGTAATGGAGCCTTGTCCTGATGCCATAAAGACAAGAGGTCATGTAGCAATGCTCGTGGCCAAGCCAACAAACTGCACACCCAGTGCCATGGGCCACAGACAAGGTGTGCTGTGGAGAGGAGGGAGAGCTTCTTTTTGCCAGGAGGACCCTCCTTGGCATCCTCCTCGGCATCCTCCTCCTGCTTAGGTCCCCCTGGTCCTCACCATTTTCTCCTGCTTCCCCAAAGAAAGGATTTGCTCTGAAATGGTTGCACCCTGGCAGTGTCCGTCACCCCACCTGGTAGCTGGAGAAGTGGAACAGGAAAGAGCAGGACCAAGGGGACAGCCGAGTGGTGAGTGGTAAAACTGCAATCAGATTTATTTCAAGATGCAGAGGGAATTTTATCTCACGTCTATTCCTCTGCTCTGTCCCTGACGGTGTGGCATGTGGAAACAGATGTGAAATGTTGCTCCGTGAAATTTATCTCTCTTTAGGACGTGGGAATAACAAATTCTCCCTCGAACAGTCATGTTTTAATTTGCATTTCCAGGGCTCTGGCAGAACCCTGGGTCTTGTGGTGTACTCAGCAATGGATGCACTAAATGGCTGTGAGTTTCTATATCACTGTTACACTGGGGCATTCTGGGCAGCTGTCAGATTCAGTAGCTGTCTTGGTGTTATCTCAGCAGTGATGGTTGCAGGCAGTGGGTTGGGAATGGAGGGGGTGCACCAGCTGGAGGGATTTTATTAGTGCGTTTTGGTCTATAAATCCAGACCTCAGCTTGGTTTGACTTCTTTGGTGCCTGGTTGAATGGGCTGCAACACAGAATTAAACATCACTGTGCAACCAAATGGATGATGGATGTAAGAAGGGAGGGGAGAGAACAACAAGGCTGGTGGTGACACGAGCACACACATGCTAAGAAATAGAGTCCCCAGGAGTGTGAGTGTGAACTGCTTCTAGAGAAACTAAAAGGAGGGAACTGCAGCCTAACAGCTACTCCTTCACGCTCATTCATACAGCTGTGATGCTCATGTGGTCACAGTGAGAGATCCCAGAATCACCCACTGTTTGGGTTGAAACAGACATTAAAGGTCATCTTATTCCAATTCCCCTGCCGTGGGCAGGGAACTTCCATTAGACTAGGTTGCTCCAAACTCTATCCAATCTGGCTTTTGAACATTTCCAGAGATGAAATGTGAGATGTCTGCAAGGTGATGTCACTCTTACACCAGAAATTCTCTCAGTGCTGCTCCGAGGCTGTCAAGAAGCCCTGGACTCACTGGTGCTGTGTGCTGCAGTAACAGCCTGCCTCTCAGTGGGGATGGGGCTCCTGGGGACGATGCCATCTGGGCACACAGGAGGAGAGAGCCTTTCCTCCCTGAAATGTGTCAGTGCGGGGTGGAAGTAGCAAATCCTGCTTTATAGAGGTACAAATAGCTTCATCAATGGAAGAAGGAGACTTTTCTAGAGGTGGTTATCAAGTCCTGAGCATCCTGATGGCATGAGGTCTCAATGGTGCAGAGAGCAGTGTGTCTTCGGTGAGAACAGATGACTGCAAGCAGCTCTCTCACCATACAGGCAGTGGTTGCCTGCCGTGCCTGCCCACCATAGATTGAGCTCACCTGAAACAGAGCTGGCTCCCTGCAGTCTGCAGGGATGCTTGCACGCCTTCTTGGCTGCCGATGCGTAGTGTTGGCTAGGGCGATGCTTCTTGGGGTGAGCAGGGCCGCAGAGATTTTGTTGGAGTCTAAAAATCTTCCCACAGGTAATTGGAGTGCACCCAGAAATCAGCCCATGCCCTGTGACTTGGTCAAATCTGGGATGTCACAGCCTGCATCTCAGAATGCTTAGTCAGAAAGTCACATGGAAGTTTGTCAGAAAAAGATGACTCAGGATGCTCCACAAGTCCCCAGCAGTTGTATGAGCTCAGTCAGCACGGTCTTCATAGAGCAGCATGGGGCAAGGATCCCCTGTACAAAGGGATTCTGGCATTTTCACAGGTCTCCAGCATCAGCCACCAGCATGAGTGTCTCATAAGAGACTCTCCCATGGGAACCCCGATGGATCTTTCAGCGCTGAGTCAGGAAGAGGAGCTCTCCAGCTTGAGTCACAGAGCGTGCTGACAGCCTGCTCATCCAGCTGTGGGTCCTGCTGGCTTTTGGACACTTCAGCTGAACAGTTCAAGCCAACAAAATATCTGTGTTTCTTAAATGAAAAATGCTTCTTCTTCCCTTCGCTCTGCTGCGCTCCCAGGTGTCCTCATGGGTCTGCTGAGTGCTAGGACTGTCACAGAGAGATGACCCAGGCCCATGGCTCTCATCCCCTGGGAACACCAGCTGCGCTCCAGGGGACCAAGTGGCCTGAATTTCTGCCCTGCTCCCTGTGATGACACCACTGTCCTGAATAGTAAGACTGCGGGGATGTGCAGCGTGGCTTGTCCTCGCCGTTTTGCAGCAATGCTCTAACGCTCTGAAGATATCTGTCGCTGTGTGCATGCTTGAGCACCGATCCTGAAAACAGAGCCAAGGGTTGATGAATTTTTTCCCTTTTAAGCAAGGGCTACGCAGAGGCAGCTGGAAGGCCCTGCCAGTGGACAACATCTCATGTTCTGTAGGAATGTGAAAGCCAGATGATTACTCCACATGCCCAGCTAAGAGTGAACTAAATAATCTTGCTTGCATTTTAATTTCCCAGCCCTGTTGGGAAAAGCTGCCATGCCACTGTCCTCCCTTTCCTTGGGTGGTGTGTGTGCCTGTGAAAACGCTCATTGGAGGGCAGAAGTAGCAGTTGGGTTTACCCTGACTACAGCTCCTGGTGCCACTGTCAGGAGCAGTAGCATCAAAGTGACATCAAGGGCTCCAGGGTGGCCAGGACAGGGCTGGTGCTGTGACACCTAAAGCTGATCCACCGGCTGGGAGGCACAGCAAGACACTTGGCTTCTGTTCCTCGTGTGCCTCGCAGAGGCTGGATACGAGCGTCGGCCACTCCCTTCCCCCTCCACAGCGGGGCTTTCCTGTGCTGAGAAAGTGCCAGGCTCTGTCTTGGATTTTTTCCCCTACTGGTGGAGCTGATTCATTGCTGCTCTTTGAGAAGAAGGTTCCTTTGTCCCCAGATGGTGCCTCTCCCTGTGCAGCAAAGCTGGTGTCCCTCTCAAGACTGCTCATTTTCTTCTTGTGAATCCATAGATTTCTTTAGCTGAGACATTTCTTTGCCAGTCATATATCTCTGTCCTGTAAAAATGGCCACTTCTCTCCAGGGATGGACTGTTAAGGAGACAGCTCTACCTTTGTTCATGGATTAGTCCTGTACATGTGTGAGAGACTCCATGCAGCCAAGTGTGTCATTCAAATCCATCTTTCGAGTGCCACAAAGATGCTCAGAGGGTGGGAGCACCTCTCCTATGAGGACAGGCTCAGATAGTTTGGGTCATTCAGCCTGAAAAAGAGAAGGTTCCGAGAAAATATTAGAGGGCCCTCCTGTGCCTCAAGGGGCTCCAATAGAGCTGGACAGGGAACTTCAACAAGGGCATGGAGTGACAGGACAAGGAGAAATGTCTTCACATTGATAGAGGGCAGGGTTAGATTAGATAATCAGAAGAAATCCTTTACTGTGAGGGTGGTGAGACACTGGCATCTGTTGTCCAAAGAAGCTGTGGGTGCTCCATCTTCTTCCCACTTCTTTCTTTTTTCCCCTGTCGTGCCTGTCTTGAAACTCCTTCTTTTCTCTGGAAAGCTGAAGAAAAAAAATCAAGTGTTTGCAACAATTTCCTACAGAGCCCATTTCCTCAGAGAGCTGATTCAAGGCAAAGAGGAGAGAATCTAATTGCATCCATGCATTTATCTCCTCCTGAGGCATCACTCTTTCCCATGAGAAGAAAGTTGTTCTATGTCCCTTTTTAAAGAGAAGCAGCAGATTTGAGGTGTTGGTGTCAGTAGTGTACAAGGGGTGATTTTGGCCTGGCTTGTGTCAAGCATGTGAGAAGAGATTGGCAAGACTCTCATCTCTCCCTTAAAAGGGAGATCTGGGCAGAGGCATTAGTGCTTGGTTGCTCTGGCCTGTCCCACACAGAAAAGCAAATGTGTCTGGGGAATCGCTTGCTGAGCATTGCTCAGCACTGAGAAGGTTTCAGGAATGTTTCTCCCAGCAGCTGCTGTTTTGCAAGGTGATGCTGCAACAATGGGGTGGGATGTTGAGTCTCCCAGAGGGATAGGCCCTGTGCTGCCTGCCCCCCTCTCAATTTTCTGCCTGATAATTCCATCGTCTCCCTTTAAAAGATGTTTTTCCTACCTTTCTTCCCCTTGCCATTTTGCAGGCAGGCTCCACTCATTTAGCACTGAACTCTGCAGGGGATTGGCTTGGAATATACTCATAGGGATTCCAGAACCTGCCAAAAGATCTGCTGTGGCAGAGGACACCAGTTCCTTTGTCCTGTGGATGGGCTGGGGGTCTTGTAACACACTTGTCCCGATCCAGGAGAGTGGAGTCTGTGGAGCGCTGCAGGCGGGTGAAACATTTCTTTGATGCACAAGGACAAGCCCTTGCATTTACCTTGTTAACTTCCATCTTTGTCTCATGTAATTTCCTAAGCAAATCTCTATGGAAACAGGTGCTGTTTATTATAAAGCCTCTGTTTTTCACTTTGCTTTGTTGCTGTCGAGGAAGGAAGGGGGGCAGAAACTATAAAGGGCAGATGAGGTTTAAGTAGGGAGAGATGATTCAGCTGCCTCAGCCCTTGGCACAGATAAGAGCAGCCTTAGCTGCTTAGATCTTCTTGTCTCCCTTGGTTTTGATTAGGACTTGATGCCTGGCTTACATGGCCCTTTTTTTCTGTTGGGTTGGAACTAAATGGTCTTTAAGGTCCCTTCCAAACTAAACCATTCCAGTGTTCCTGTCCCAGTAAGATGGAGGGAAGCACTGTGGTGTTGAATATGGGTAAATCATCCTTGTGCTGATTAAATAACATGGATTTCACATCTCCCCAGTGAACAAACAGAATTACAGCACCCTGGGTCTCTTGACGGTCACCCTCTGCTAGTCCTTTGTTGCTGTCCTGACAGCATCTACTGTGACCCTTCTTTGGGATCCATGTGAGCTGCCTCCCTCTTCTCTCTGGTGCAGGGAGAGTGGGAGCTGTGGGGGCTGGAAACCACCAGGAGACAGAAGGATGAACAAGCCCCCGCCTTCGTGGGACGCTGGAGCTCCGTCATCTCTCAGAGCTTCCTGCCCGCAGCCGGTTCCCAGGCTCGTGAGATTTCTAACCTGTTTGTTTATTTTGGGTAGGGAGGGGGACTTTTTAAGAGCTGAGAGAGCAATACTTTAAAGGAGGAATTCGGTGCCAGATTGGCATCCTCTGCATCAGATGGAGCAGTGCAGCAAAGCGTGCTCAGAGCTGCAGGAGGGAGCTGCGTTTGTTAGCTTCTTCTGCTGAGAGTTGCCCTTGGTATTCAGCCACTATGGGACTTTACAGGGGCTGTGCTGGCTGCAGGGGCTACTAAATCCAAGACATTGCAGTAGACTAATACTCAGATCCTGGGGTTTTTTTTAGGACATTCTAAGCTATTTATATTTTCCATCCAGTCTGCGTGAGCTGGACCCTGAGGCAGATGTGATTTGCCTTTGTCACAAAGATAAGTCCATGGTGGCACCTCACTCTTTGGGTCTGGAATTAGCAGAGCTAGTGTCCTCTCCCCATTGAAAGCTGATCCTGCTGCCCATTAGGGCAGGGGCCCCTGGAGGATAGAAGGATGGAAGCATGGGCTTTAAGAGGTCCCTCTCCTACCCCTTGTTTTCTCTAAGTCATTCTTTGTGTTCAGCCCAAATCAGCCATGCAGCCACCTTGCTGTTGAGGCTTGCCCCAAGTGAAATCCATTTCACCCATTCTCTTACCAACCCTACCAAGAAGCACAGGCTACTCAGCTGTCAGGTCTGATGTTTCGGGATCATCAGCTCTGGGTGCTCCGAGGGCACTGAACATGGAAAACACTGCCTTTTCTGTGAAGATTTGCTTTAAGAATAGGGATTTGTTAGTGTTAATTGTGATTCCTTCCAAAAGGAGTCAATATTACAGAGCCTTTGTGTTTTTGCTGGAATTACGATACATGATTATCAGGGTTGAAATGGTGGTTAATTACCTGCTTGTCTGTTCTAGTGCTCCTGAAGAGCTTGTGTGGCAAATGCATTACTTCTCATTTTAATGGCTTAGACAAGGTTATTTATAGATAGTAGAAGATAAATAGCATTGCGAGTCATATTAGGGTGGTACAGCACTTTCCTGCTTCCTTTGTGTGTCCTCTATTAGCCTGGGGAAGACAAGAATTCATATGTGAGATGAGGTAAGCAACTTGCTGTGATTCATTTCACATCCAAGCTGATCACCTTGGATGTGATTCAGATGAGCACGGCTTTCACGGTTGTCATGGGAGCCGTGTCAGCAAGGTGGGATGGTTCAACCTGCTTGGGAAACTGGTTGGAAAGAGGTCCTGCAGCAGTGCTGAGCCTTGTTGACCTTGGTTATCATGGTCTACTGGTGTCAGAAAGCAGAGAAATGGGTTTTATGCCCAAGGATAGGGGTCAGCCTTCCCCCAGCCCAACTTCTTCTCCCTCCCCTGTACACTGCCTGATTCCGTGCCTACAAGAGTGAGTACGTGAAGGCAATATTTGCTCATACGAGTGCCTGTTTGCCCACACAGCTCATTTGTACATCTGGCTTGGCAGATTGGTGCACATGCAAAAATGGGCAAGAAAACACTGAAGCCTGGATGGCAAATTGGTTCTGTTTTTTTCCTTTTTTTTTTTTTTTTTCCTGAAGTGTGCCCTTCAGGAGAGCTTTGCCTTCCAGATATTGTTCTCTAACTGTTGTGGTTTTATTCTGGGCTAATTTGCTCTCCCCTCCCCCCCCCCATAATTACTATAAGTTGAGAGAAGGTTTATTCAGACAAAAGAGACCTGATTTGGAAAAGTAATATTAACATTTATTACTAGCAAGATAAAAAACTGAAGAACTGTATCTACAATAATTCTACTTAAGGAAAAGTACTATGTATTTACAGAAATACCCCTCCCCCCTTTTTATCAGTCCAAGGAGGACAAGCAGTCTCTTTCTCCATTTTTGGAGCTCCAGGTCTTTTCAATAACTCTGCAGCACTTTAAAGCTCTTCTTCTGTTATCTCAGGATGACAACTCCTTTTTGTCGCAGCTGGAACTCTTTCTCTTTTCTATGTCGGCCTCCAGGGCTGGGCCTACCCCTCTCCTGGGCTAAGACCAGAGGCTGGGGGGTTACCCAGGCCCCAAAGGTCTTCTCTTCCATGGACTGCAAGGGGACACTTGCCTACCATGGATCCTCACCACAGGGGATAATGGCTTTTGAGTCCACCCCTGTTTCCTGTGGAGGTCCTTCCCCATGGGAGAACAGTCCTCTGATAGACCTCTCTGACATGGGTCTAACATGGATCCCTCACTCGGATACCTGAGCCGTTCTTGCTCCAGCGTAGGTTCTTCTAGGGTCACAAATCTCCCATCAGCAGCATGGATCCCTTGCTTGGATCCCAACATCTTACCCGAGCCGTTCTGCTCCAGCGTACGTCTCTCCATGGCCTACAAGCCTCCAACAGGACTCTGTTTCATTTCAGTCTTTCTCATAAAGTCTCGGCTTCCTCATGTATCCACAAGCTCCTTTATGAGCTGCATGGGGGTCTCCTCACTCCAACAAACTTTCACAGGTGGCAGGGATTTATTTTTCAGTCTTTTCCCTGCTGAAGGGAGAGAGAGAGAGCAAGAGAGAGAGGGGGGAGAAGCAGGCCCCCCTCTTCGAACTTCTCTCTCCTCCTGCTGCCAGCTTCGACCTTGGAGGTCCCTTATCTCTCTGCTGGAATTCCTTCTGCAGCGTTTTCTTGTCCAAGCAGTCAGTTCTTCTCTAAAGTTTTTTTTTTTCTCTGCTCTCTTACATGAGAGAAAGGGGGCTTCAGTGCCACACCTGCCCCCGGCCCAGGGCCGGGAGAGGAGGGAGGCCTGGCCCCTACCTGGGGCCTGCCGCTGCTCCTACATGGCTACTGATTTCAATTGCTCAACAAGCTCCTCTTCCGTTTTCTTAAATATGTAATTAGCAAAGGCGTTGCTGAAAGTTTTGATTGGCCTTTTTCTCCAGAAATCCACCTGGACAAAACCATCCCCAGCCCCAGGGGCTGGCTGGTGGGCAAAACCATGACACTAACCATCTAAATTTTTCCTCCACGTTTGGTGCAGTAGGTCACATAAAATATTTCCTGGATTTTGATCAATAACCCTTTCTCATGATGCTTTCCTAAGCTGTGCATCTCAAGGTATGTCCCTCCTGAAAGGGCATTTGGTCCCTTCCCTGCGCTACCCCAAAGCAAGGTGTTCTGTCAGCATCAGACATACAGTCTGAAGACAGGTGCTAAATTGGGTCCTAGACCCAAGTCTGACATCTTCATGTGATTATACCCTAAGGGTCCATGATTTGAACAAGTTGCTGGTATAGATGCCAGGAGCTGCTTTAAGCTGTCAATAACTTGGCTGTGTGTCTGAACTCAAGGACATGCAAAACTGAACCAGAGCATCTTATCCAGCCTCGCTTAGTGCCAGTGGCTGTTGTGGTATCCAGCAACAGAGACCTGGTGGGGGTAGCACTGGTTTAAAGATGAGCGTTTCTGAACACGGCCTTCTTGTCTTATTCCATTTTAGTGCATTAAGGCTGAGAGAATTGGGATTGTTCAACCTGGAAAAGACTTTGGAGTGACTTAATTGTAGTTTTCCTGTACCTGAAGGGAACTTACAGGAAAGAAGGGGCAAGACTTACAAGAGCATGTAATGACAGGACAAGGGAGAATGGGTTCAAACTGAAAGAGAGTAGGTTTAGATTAGATATGAGGAAAAAACCCATTACTATGAAGGTGGTGAGGCTCTGGCACAAGTTTCCCGGAGAAGCTGTGGCTGCCCCATCCCTGAAAGTGTCCAAGGCCAGGCTGGATGGGGCTTGGAGCAACCTGGTCTAGTTGATGGTGTCCCAGCCCATGGAGGGGGGTGGGAACTGAATGATCTCCAAGGTACCTTCATACCCAAACCATTCCATGATTCTGTGATCTCCCATTTTGTCCTCTTTTAGGTAGAGTTCTGTGGGTGACTGCCTCCAATGGCTGAGAAAACACATAGATATCGAAGTGCAACTCCCCGTTTAATTTCCCTGCTCAGCAAAGACAGGCTTGAGAGATTATCCCAGCTTGGGTGATGGTTTTTAACCAAAATGGCCGTGAAAGTCTCCATTATTTTTCTCCAAGCTGCTTCGTGATACAGTGGGTGGAGAAGGAAGACACATTTCCTGCTCAAAGAGTGTGTGGGAACACCTTTTCAAATGTTAATTTCTCATGTTTTTCAAAAAACTACCCAAAGGCACTGGGTCCAAGCAAACATTTGTGCATATTCAAACCACCTAGGTTTTAAGAAGTCTGCAAAGATATTTGGGTTGAGCTCCAGGAGAAAAACCCACCACCATTATCCGCACTTCAAAGCTAAAATTAGATCTGTGCATTTCCCTCCTCTCTGATGTACCTTCCTCAAGGGAAACAGGTGATGGATTCAAAAGGCCGCAGGGAGCAGGATCAGCCAAGGGATTCCCCTCCAGCAATGCTCATAAACGTCCTTCTTACAAATCTTTCACCATCATCAAACACTAACAGGAAAAACACCAGGAAGAGATGATGTGGGCTGGCTTGGGACCAGTGCTGAAGAGATACAGAAAACCACACGTCCTCACTTCTGTTTTGCATCCGAGGCAATCTGGTTCCCCAGTATTAAAACATCCCACTGTAAAATTCATCAGTTTCCACGATATTATTTTTGATAAAACCCTTTCTACAAGAGCTGCCTGTGGCTAATTGTTGTTAATACACATGCTCAGGTTTTCTGGTGTAGCATTTGCTTTAAAACAAACAAACAAACAAACAAAAACCCCACCAAAAAATCTTATGTGATATTAATGCAGATTTGAGAGAAAAAGAAAAAGAAAATCTCTTGGGTCTGTACCCACCACAAGTTTTTAGGTGCATAATCTGTCTGTTGTGGAATAAGAAGTGTGTGCCGACTGCCAAATTTCAATTTGAAGGCAGCCAGAAGGTTTCTGGAAAAAAAAAAAAATCAAATGTTTTGCAAATACCTTTGTAATTGTAAAAATAAAATAATAATTTCAAAAACCCTGAATGCAAAACAAAAAGAATCCACCAGTTATAAAACATTGAAAAATATGGGATCTTATACAACTCAGACCCCAGAAGTGACATCTAAGCAGAAAAAAAATGTTAAAACTAAGGATTTACAGTTTGCATCTTATTACCCGTAGCCAAGTGGTTATATAACCAATGTTTCTTTAACCCAAGTGCTCAAGCAAGAACAAAAATGGTCTCAAGCCTGTCAGTAAATGCAGTGAAGGGATACGGATCCTGCTGTCATTAAGTACAAATTCGTAAGTCTTTGGTTAACTCTCCTTTTGGCCAACCCTGGAACAACATCTTTTTTGTGTCAGAAATTTGTCACCACGGGCCATACAGATCCCAAGAGGATCATCAGATGATCTTTGCTTCTCCCTTGCTTTTCCTTTGGCCAAGCAGTCCTGGGAAGAGATGGAGATGTTCAGTTAAACCCCTCTTTGCTTGCTCCAATGAAATGCGAGAAGAGGGTTTTTTCTCTGAAGAATATGAAGTCAGCAGCCTTTTGAAACAGGATGGAGGGAACTCTGCAGGACTGTGTCATGAGCTCTGCTGCAGGTGTGCTTGGTGAGCATCCCTTTGCACCTCAGCGAGCATCAGGTAACACAGTTCAGGAACCACACAGCCCCGTCGGAATCAGCTGACTGTGTCTGTCTGTGACAGCTCCTGAATTCATACTGGATAAAGGTAAGGGGTTTGAGGTTCAGCAGGTACACCTCTTCCCTATCCCAGTACCTTGGGTTCAGGGCCACACAGTTGATGCTGTTACCCTTCCTCTCGCCCTCGCTCTCCGGTGGGCTCTCCTGACCTAGTCTGGATTTTCAATACCCACCCCTTTATTGAAGAACTTGGTGTAAAAAAATTAAGTCTTCATGATGCACAAAGCAAAAAAAATCCTGGGGAAAAGCTCATCAAAACACTTTGTTTACAGATCATGGATTTTACGACTTTAGTGGAAAGCACAAACAATCCTGGGCCAGGAATTCATAGTATTTGGTGGCTGGTTTGTATAGATACTGCAGCTAATATCCCAAATAAGTACTTCTGTGACTAATCCCTTGGAAGGAAAAACACAAAGAAAGAGGCTGACACAGGAACCAAGATGATTTTGATGTTTGTTTTATATTCCTAAACACAAATTCTGCCTTTTTTGTTGTGTAACATACTTCATCTAAAACCCTGTTAGTCTCTTGCTAGGTAAATATGTGTTTGTTTTCTGTCCTCATCCTATCCCTCTCTCCTTCCCCAAAAAACAACCAAAGAATCTTTATCCTGCTATCTAGGTTCCAAAAAACTCAACATATTTTGCCAAAGATCTAGAGGGACGAAGTCGTAAATTCTAAAAATAATTGCAATTTTATTCAGTGTGATTAAACTATGGAAATTTTCTCCTTGGGATTTTTTTGCATCACAGCAAAAATAAAATCCCATAAAGAAATAAAAACCAACAAAAACTGTTAGCGTCATCAGAACCTAAAAATAGAAGGAAGATGACTGCTGGTGCCAGAATGACACCAAACAAAATATATTATTAAATTAAATTCTTTCCTTTTTTTTTGTTCTTAGAAATATTTTTCCCTTTCCCCCTCAGGGTTTGTTTGGAGCTAAGGTATTCTGCCTGCCAGTGCCACTCCAGCATTCAAATTAACAAGAAGTGAAGTCTCTTACAGTAAAACCCAGTATCTATTAAAATATTGATGAAGGTGAATAAGCTAAAAAGTTTGTGGTGTCTGGTTTCTTGCTGGTAGCCCAGGATAACTTTGAAGGAAGGGGAGGGAAAGCTGGATATCCTCACCCTGCTGCCACAGCCAGGACAAGCTTCCTCTTCGCAGAGCACAGACCTTACCTCCCAGGAGCAAGTACCAGGAGAAGCCTGACTCCAGGTACTGATGGAATGGCTGGGACTTCTGTCACACATTCCTCCCTGCTTTTCTCCCACTGCCAGTTCAGCAGTGCCTGTTTTCTATCCCATGTGTAGTTTTAGAGACTGTGCTCGTTGAGCTTTCCTGCCCACTCATTTAAATAGATTCATCTTTTATTCATTTTCCCCATCTTTCCTTCTAATTAAGCACCTTTCAATTTTGTTGCACTGTAGCTGAACATCTTGGCCACTGTAGAGTTTTCTACTATGATGAAGAAGGGACTTGATCCAGCAGGTCAGATTTTGTAGTTTAATCCATACCTCTGTCTTTCTTCTAGTACCTTAACATTATTTTCATGGGCCTCCTGAAATCATCTCCCACCATTCCTCAGAGTGTTTCTTGCTCTGGCACTGCTGCCCCACCATTCCAATTACCTTGACCAGCAGAAATGAGCCGATTTCTGACGCCTCAGTGTGGTCCTCTTGACACATAGGCTGTGCCTTCCTTAGCTCATGCGTTCAGTGGGCAGTCCCGCACTGAACTCATCTAACAATGTAATTTCCATCTATAAGGATTCCCTGGATGTTACACTAACGCTGCTGGCATCCTTCTCCTCTCTGCTCTGGCTGCTGATTTTCTTAAAGCGGTTCCAGATGGAGCATCTCTGCCATCACTAGTGAACTTGCTCCTGCAGGCATCGTGATGCTCAACAGACCCACTGTAAGGGCTGGAGCAGCCGTGGCTTCGATCCAGGATCAAAAGAAGCCTCCATATTATGCATCACCCTCTCTGGACCTTTTCTGCGCTGATGCGAGGAAAGTGAGGTGACCCAAAGATGTTGCAGCCCAGCAGTGCAGTCAGGGTGATCCCACTGGCCTGCCTTACCATGAGTGGGGTTTTTTGATAGCCAAAGAGCATGTCGGATGAAATGCCTTCAGCTCCACGAACCAGGCAAGCACTAAATGACACAATACAGGCTGGAAGGAGCCATGTGTTTTCTTCTGCATGCAGCTACACCTGTGCTTCCAAACATGTCTCTCCTTTTTCTTTTTGTTTTGTACAGTAACTTTGCACACAGAAAAGTCAAACAGCAGCTGTTTAGCCAGCATTTTGAAAAGCAACAAGTGATTTTAGTTGCCTTAATTTTGAACCCAGGGTTTCTACTCTACTGGGTAAAAAGGCTTTTTTTTTCTTCTCAAGTAGCTATGTAGATATTTTAACTTATTTCTTCTGTAAATGTGAACCGTAGAAAGAGTCAGACCTTCTAAGTCATGGTGGTCTTTGAGATTTTCTCTTGTAGAAGGAAACATCATAGTGCCTGTTGGAGCCAAGTTACCCAGAGCTTCTCCTACTTAAATTAAGCATAAGCAAACCTACACTGTGTCAGAGCCACCACTAGGTAAAAAACATGCTGGATGATTCTGGAGGTCACTTAACTATTGCGGTTAAAACTTGAGTAGGAAACTGTGCTGATAAAGGTTTCTTGAAAAGTTTTTCTCTCCTGGTTGAACCATCTCAACCCCAGAGATTTTGCTGGTGTTTTGGCCCTTCGTTTCTCTGCATGGAGCTGGAATTAAAAAGGATATGTAGAGGTTTTGGAAAAAGGGACAAAAGTCACAATTTAGATCAAGGTTCTGAATCCTCCAAAGTGTCTCAAGAAAGCCTGAAAGATGTGGCTGAAGGAATTGACTTTTTAGAGTACAGATTTAATCTGCTGCAGCTGCAAGATCTCTTGTTAATGGTTTGGGTTTTTTGCTGTGAACCCAGAAGAGACCTCTGAGCTTGTGGTGCAAGGGTGCAGCACTTCCAGTGAAGTTGTTAAGAGCAGAAGGGAATAAAATTCAAATAGTATCCCCTTGGAATTGAACTAGGAGCACTCAGTGAATTAAGTGCTATTCACAGCGGAAAACGCTACAGGATACTGATTTGTGTGTGTCCTTATTTTATTACACAGATGGAAAAATTAATATCTTTTATTATATGTGCTGGAAAGCATTAAAACAAAATTCCTGGTATAATTCCAGAGAGCGAGTCCTGGTTTAACTCCATGCAGGGATGAAATTGCTGCACCAAGTTAGCTGTGGACAGCCCTGCTGGTGTCCCATTCATCACAAATGAAGCCTTCTCCTACCTAATCCTCTCTTCTTCCACGCCTGGCTAAGTGATTTGTTTGCAGCAAGGCAGTTGTCCCCTATATGATAGCTGGCGATGGCTGACTGGCTTATCTAAAATCTTAGCAAAATGAATGGTAAAGAAGTGTCCCTATTAATTTATCCACCTCTGATAAATTTCATCATGCTATTCCTTGCTTCTCAAGTACTTTCTTTTGGTGGGTCTGACTTCAGCTGCTCAGGAGTGCCACTTCTCTACAGGGAGAGTGGAGAGAGGGCATCGTAGAAACATAGAATGGTTTGGGTTAGAAGGGATCTTAACGATCATGCAGTTCCAAAGCCTCTGCCATGGGCCAGGGGCACCTTACAATAAACCATGTTGCTCCAAAGTCCCATCCAGCCTGGCCTTGGAACCTCCAGAGATGGGGAATCCACAGTTTCTCAGGGAAATCTGAAAACAGTCTGCACATTTGTAAAAATCCTGCTCCTGACTGGGAGAATCAGTATGCTTAAAAGACAGCAAAGCAGATGCAGTTTGAACACGACAGAGGAGGGAAAGAAAACATGGTTATGGTAGGTATAAGGTAAATGCTAGAGCATATCATGGGAGAGATTGCCGATGCTGCATCTGAAAATGTTGTGTGTGGAGCCCCTCAAAATACTGTCTTTGGAGTGGATTTAGGTGTACCTAACCACGCCCTTGTGTTCCCTGAAAACAGTAGATACCTTTTAGATCTCTGTCATTCATTTCAGCCCCATTTTTCATTATTTTTGTAGCACTGCTGTCAGAGGTCAGGAAAAACAAAAGGGAAATTCTCTCTTCTCTTATATAAATAGAAATACATAAAGCAGCTTAATTGAAATTAATTCCCCAGATAAGGTGAATGTAACTCGATAGACAGTGATCGGGTTAATACAGAATAAATGACATTGTGACATCCAGTGCCCATAGGTTAGAGCATTGAGGATGGAGTAATGAGACACCAGTAGCAGATCCAGGGGGAAAGAAGACAGCTTAGATTTGCTCCTGACACAAACAGGATAAATTGAGCAAAAGCAAAATCCAGCAGTTCAACACTAGGGAAGAAAAAAGAACGGATGAGAAACGGGATTAATGGTAAATACCCTCGGGTTTTGTTCTTTGTTTGGTTTCTTGAATAGTTCTCTGCTGTTCTGGACCTCAGTTCAAGGTGAAGTCTCAGTCTGGCGTCTAAAGCTGTACAAAAAAAATGAAGAAATTTTAAGGATATACATTGAAAACACATCAAATCCATTGAACTGAGAGCTTTGTCCTTGACAGCTGGAAACGTAAAATTTGAGGGATACTCTAGAGGAAAACACAACTATTTAAGGAGCATCTGGATAGTTTGGCTTCAGATGACCTTTTCCTTATTTATACTTATTAGAGATGAAATTGAAGTTCAGCATGATTAAATTATGCATATAAGAAAAAGCTTCCACAAACAACAAAACATAAGTAATGTGGGAAGGAACAGAACTGCGAAGAGAAATAGAGGAATGAAACCAAAGAGGATGCCAAACAGCAAAAGACATTTCAAAAGCACCTAATTAAAACTGTTCATATTTGCAACAGACAGAAGGTAAAGACATTCACTAGGAAACAGAAGAAAGGGAGTTAAAAAAACCCGACAAACAAACAAAAAACCAGCCCAACATTAAAAGGAGTGATTTAGTCAATCACAGGAGATTCTGGAAAAATAGCAAGATTGAGCAAAAGGCAGTTGCAAAACGTGAAATGCATGTAGAATTGGGGGTTTATTTCCAATTGTCTCCCAGCAGAAGTGACTCCAGCTGGCAATAATGAGGAATGTGCTGCTCAACAGTCCCTGCCCACAGTGCCGGCAGCCTATGGGGAGCTTGCACTGCCAGCTTTCCACACCCGTCTCTATGCAGTGCTTTGAATAATACCACATAGCAACCAGCCCAGTACTGAGAAATCAATGCAGGTCCTACTCCAATAACTTAATCACCAGAGTATCTCCCAGTTTCTTTTGTTAATTAATGAGTCTTTGTCTTTTTGGCTTCAGAAACCATAGATAGAGGAGTAACAGCGAGGCTGAAACTCCAGCATGACACCTTTGTTAGCAGGATGAATTAATAACACTTTTTCTCCTGTGACACCTCTCAAAACCTGACATGTTCACCGCTAGGCTCATCTAGTTTCCAATGCACCAGCAACTTATAAGCGGAAAAATCAGGACAAATCTTTCAAAAAGGTGAAATCAGACTTCACTAGCGACAAAAACATAGCAGATGAAAAAACAAGAATGAGCTCCACTGTACTTTGCTTGTCCCTGTCTAGGCAAAATAATTTTCATAATTAGTGAGCAAGGGTGAAAAGAAGAAAAGCGCATTTGAAAGGGGGAAGACGGTCGTGTACCATGTTTGAGAATGAAAATGGAAGGGTATTTTTCCTTCTTGTGAAACTTCACTTTCAGAAAGGGCTGGCTAGGTGAAAACGGAGCTTTCTAGCTAGAGAGAGGCTGATTTATGTGAACACAAGAAATTTCCATGTTCCAAGATAAGATACCAAAGTGCTTTGCTAATGATGAATGATGAAGTGGCTGTCGAGCTGTAGGAAGAAACTCTTCTTTAGGTAAATCAAGAGCCATCCAGGGCCTTGGGTAACCCAACAGTCTAGATGCTGCCTGAGATCCGGGCATCCTCTCCTCATCCACCCACGATGCTAAACAGAGATGCCATAAACCACTCATACACTCCATGAATTGCCATGAGTCCAAAGGTGCATGTTAAACCATCCCATGCCAGGATGTTTGTGTTCCGTCTCTGTCTGGATAGGTCCTGAATGATAAGATCTGTGTTCGTGGAGCAGAGCCAGCAGGGATGTCTCAGCCTTCCAGAGCAGGAGGGTGCCATAGTGGCTGAAGATCCTGCTCGGGCCAGCCCAGGTAACTCTCTTGCTTGTGGCGTGTGATTTGGCTGTGAGAGCCAGGACAAGAGGGCAGTGTTGTTTCTGTCCCTGACACAGAGCAATAGAGTAGTGTCTCAGAGAAACAAGTGCACAGACATGTGACTGTACTCACTGTCTCCTCAATACCATGATTTTTGCAGGGGCAATAAGAGGGGGAAGAGCAGAATCCCCCCGGACCACCTCCTTAGCTGGGAAGTGACTGATGAGCTTGGCAGCCTCTGAAAAAATATTTCTAATGCAGATAATTCACTTGATAACTTGGAGGAGCCCCGAGAGGAAATTTCCAAAGCAGATCTGTCGGAGATAATGACACCGAACAAGGAAGCCTTCCTTAGGAGGAATGTCTTCAGAAGACGTGGAGTGTTTGAAAATACGATGCTTCTCTGTGTGACTGTTGATGAGTTAAAATTCAAGCGGCTTTGGATGAATTTTTAATCTGTGAGCTGTAACAGGTGAAACTCAAGGAGGCAGTGAGTCATTTTTTCACCATCCCAGATGCTTCCTTGGTCAGTCAGAACGTGTTTTCTTTCTGGATCAGAAACCTCTTAAGCCCGAGATAAGTCACTATGTTCTTCCTCATCTAGATTACTAACCAGGGAATTTTTGTGCATCTGGATGCTTGTGCAATTGCCTAACACTGCGAAATCTCATCTCAGCTGAAGCCTCTTAGCTCCACTGTTAGATAAAAAGCAATTAACAGTAACCATAACCAGAAACACTTTCAGTGTGAGGACAGGCAGCAAATGGCAAATAGATATATCAACAAATCTGGTTTTGCCTTGTACTTTGCTGTTTGCGGTAAATGGGTCATTAATTTTTACATGAGTACTTATAAGCCGTTTGGGAATCTTGAACTTATTACCTGCAAGAGTGGCTTTGATTATGCTGGCTGCTGCTTTGTGCTGCCCCTGATCCTTCAGTATAAAAGCCACCCCAAAGGATACAGCAGCTAGAATCACACCCCAAGGCAATCCTGGCTACCCAATAGCACTGATTACTCCTTGCATTTGTTGAATCTCTCAAATATGTTTCCTCAAAAAAAGCTGGGTTGGTAAAGCCATTTCCCCTCTGAAAGCTCATCAGCATGCACACATCGTAAGTGTTCTTCTAGCTTTTCTGAATAGTGGTATTTTATCCTGTCAAATATGAAATTGGCTCAGGTTAGGAATTTTGTGCTGATCTACTCAATCTTTGGGGTTTTCACTAAATAAATATTGGAGAGGCAACCAACAGATTCTACAGCTGAACAAGGATGACTATTTTAGTATCTTTTTTTCAGGTGTTTTCAGATGGTTTTCTGATTAATTAGTTCGAGTTTCAGTTCTCTGGGGGAACAAAAGTAGGAAAAGCTGCATTTACTGGACAAGTCAATTGTTTTATATAGAATAAGGTTTATTTTCCAGGTGGTCACAGAGCCACTTCTAGATTATCTGTGTGCAAAATGACATGAATGACATTAGCTGGATTCATGCAAGCGGTGTTTTTAAATCTGAGTAAGCGCTGAGTTTCAAAAAAAAAACCAAAACAATGGTTTTGATACAGAGGGGCTAATTATGAGATTGCCTGTTACCACACTCTGCACTGGATCTGTTCTTTGGTTATCAGTTATTTTTAAGCTTGGTCTCCTGGTGTTAGCCTTTGTCTCCAGATAATATATCTGCAATTACCTGTTTAGTTTTATTATGCTCTTGTTCCTTCATGCAGACATTCAGTTCTTCATTTGCTCCCACCTTGTAGGCAGATTTAAATGTTAAGCTTGTTTTCCTACCAGATGGAGAATAAATGCCTCTATTTCAGGTAAGCGTTTTGTGATCTCTCCCCTGTGTGAGAAGATTATCCTATGCTTGTTATAGTTGAGGTCAGGAAGGCTGCGAAATGCAAATCAAACCAGACCTTTTGTGCCTGACAGGTTAGAGGGGCTTTGCTATTGTATACTTAATTTTTATATTATTGAGCTATTTTTTAATTTGTATTATTAAATATATTTACATATTTGTATATTTATATTTTGTATATTTAATATCATTTGAGTGTCCTTGTGCAGTTATGTAACTGTGGGCAGTGAGAAAGGATTTTGCTGGAGTAGTTCTGCCTGGAAAGCCCCGGTCCTGGAAGCACTCAAGGCAAGGTTGTATGGGGTTTTGAACAACCTGCTCTAGTGGAAGGTGTCCCTGCAGAGGGGTTAGTCTAGATGATTTTTAAGGTCTCTTCCAGCACAAACCATTCTATGATTTTATGATTTTTATGCCTTGACCCTTCTTGAAGAATATGGGAAAGTAAACCAAAAACAAGACAAATGTGCAAAGACCAGCACCTCGGTCATTGCAACGTATTGGGCTCCTCATCAAAACATTCAGGGAAGAGGGTGTCTACCCCTTAAATTATGTGTCTTGTGTGAACTTGGTTCCCAGCATAGTTCTGCAACCATTTTTTGTCCCCTTACTTTTCTTGTCCCTGCTACACAAGTTTCCTACAGCCAAATGCAAGCAGACTGCCTGTCTCTGCTCCATTTGCCCCCTTCTGTGCAAATGCTTCAGTCACTTCCTGAAAATTTAATGTTTTTTTTCAACTACTGAGTGCTTCTCATCTCCTCTCTGCAATTATGAACTGATGTGCTGATGTTTTAAGGCAAGTGTTTTTGTTTTAAAATGTGCAACACCCAAATTTACAAACAAACAAACAAACAAAAACCCCAAACCAAAAGAAGCGGATCCCTCCCCAAATTCTTTCTGACGCTAATTACAGAAATCTCAAGTCTCAAGCAGAAGCATCAGTCAACAGAGTGTTTGGTGTATTTCAGAGGCTGAATCTTTGGAAAAAGGTACTGAGGATGATGCATGAAACTGGGGGATGTGACAGGTACATGATGGAGGTGAATGCTGAGAGTTTGGAAATGCAAAAAGACTTCAGGATTTGCCAGTCCTCTTCCTCCCCCAACAGCCAGAATATTGCATTTTTTGGTTGGTCTTAATATTTAAATCATCCCATGCTCTGCTATCAAGACACATGTGTTGTTTTCATAGAGGTGGCACCAGAAGTTATTATTTTTCTCCAGGTCAATTTAGAGAAGGGTAACAAATATTCTTGGTTTGCTCTGAAATCATTATGGGAGGAGCTCCTGGATTATCCATCATGGTTGCTCCTGCAATGAAAGTGCAGCTCTTCTGTCAGCAGGAGTTTCAGCCTGATGATAACTACTGCCTGTCAGGATGCAACCCCAGACTGTCCCCACCAAAAGAGAGGGCTGGAATAAGCTTGCAAATTCATTCCAGTGCTGATTTTTTTAGGGAATCTTATTTAAATACTGCACTCTCCTCTTTCACAAGACAGCTGGGGGCATTTTTTTCCCCTCCTAATTCATTTTAGAGGCAATCTGACATTTTCTAATGACTCTCAGCTATGTATAACTTATCCTGTTCAATATCTTCATTTTCCAGAATAACACTGGAAAATTATCTGGGCTCCTCCTTTTTTTGGACAACCATTAGTCTCCCTTTTTTTTTTCCCTCAGGTTGACCTATAAATGTCCATATGCTGCAGGATAATTGCAGTAGGTGTAATTTCCTTTGGAGACTCTCTTTTGTGGGAGACAATATGACAGCTCATCTGCATAGCGCAGGCATCATTCCCCCTCCTCAATTTAGCAAATAATCCTGGATCCGGAGGCTTCTCCCATATCTCTTGTATATTTAGGGGATTTCTCACATAGAGAGCACGGTCACGCTCTCTCGTGCAGTCATTTCTCCTGCTATCTGGGGGCAGCTCACAGCGTGCCACAAGAGGGGCAGACTGTGGCATGAGGACGTGGCTTCTGCTGTTGGATCCCCCTGCTGTATCCAGGCATCTTGAGCTGTGTAAAAAATGTGTTTTAACATGCAGCTGGAATATTTCATCGCGTTAACTGGGACGAAAGGCTATGCTGACAAACTGGTGGAAGTGATGACCCAGGAGAGTTTTCAGGCTCCCAAATGCCATGACTTCTGATTAGGAGCTTGTTGAAATTATGAGAGACTTCTGGGGGGGGATAAAAAAAGTCTTGAGAAGCTGGGATGTAGGTTATCAGCGTGGAACTGGGATGAGGTGCAGGAAAGGGAGCTGTGTCACCTCATGCCTCAGCATCCCTAACCCCGCTACAGCTGGATGTTAATGAGTTTCACCTGGCATCTAAGGAGCCTGTGGATGTTTAAAGGTTTAATTTAAAGACCTCCAGCAGACAAGCACCCTTTCCATCCCACAATACACCTTGCAGGTGTGTTTCGGAGAGGGATTGAGCAGGTGGGCTTGAACATATAGCAGAGATGGGGCACTTCTATTAATTTTGCAGTCAGTTTTTTATGCTCTGACAATGTGAGTTCGATGGATACAGTGGCTGTGTCATCCCCATGGGAGTGTGATGAGCCGGGGGACAGGGGTAGTCTTATGCTGGGGGTTGGAGCACGTGTGTGACAGCAAATGCAGCCTCAGAGTCTCAGTCACAATGGGAGAGTGACAAAGTTGGTCTCTGACCATGTCAGCGACTCTGGGTGTGTGGCACAGGGGCGATCCCCGCCAGCGTCAGTCACACTGGAAGTGTGACAGGGGCAGTCACTGCCAGTGTCATTCACACTGGGGGGGTTGATGGGAGGGTCCCTGTTCGTGTCAGTGATATTTGGGGTGTGATGGGGGCAGTTCATGCCTGTGTCTGTCACACTAGGGGATATGATGCGGATGTTACTAGCACTGCGGTTGTGACAGAGGCGGTACCTGCTGGTATCAGTCACACTGGGGGTGTGGCAGGGTGTCTCAGTTTAAATGAGACACGGGTGTTTTGCTGAGGATGAGTTATAAGAAAGACCCAAACTCCTCCCTCTAAGCAACTGTAAATCCGAAATTAAGAGGCTCCGATTGAGGAGGAAAAAAATTGTGGGAAAACGAAAAATAACAGCCCTTTATTAAAAGATATATGTGTATTGGCAGAAACAATGAAAGAAAACAAGTAAAACAACCAAACAATACTCCTATACCCACAAATACCCTTCAAAACAAACCAATAAACAAGCAAAGGAAAAAAGTAAACTGTTCAGTTTGTGCTCTTTGGTGCAATTCTAACCACAGTCAACAGGGGGCACTGTTGGATCGCCGGCGGTGCAGAGCTCGTAGTGTCCTGTGCCGGTCACCAGGGGGTGCTGTTGGATCAGTGGAAATGCAGAGCCTGCAGTTCTTTGTGCTGGTCAGCAGGGGGCGCTGTGGAATCGCTGGTCACTGCCACGTGGCGGTAACACCCTCCGGGGTGCGTCGGAGAAACCGAAAATAGGTTTCTCCCCCCACCCCCACACACTGGGAAAGGGGAGAGAGAGGAGGGAGAGAAACTACAACAACAAAAAGTACTCCCCAATGGGAAAAAACTCACTCTGTTCCGCTGGCCAAGTCATGCGGTATAGTTTTCCTTCTCCCTTTGATGTGCACAAGAACCACTGCTAAGAAAGAAACAAATGGGAATGGAGAAGTGGAAAAAAAACACCCAAAACAGTTCCTCTCTGATGAAAATCCAAGCAGAATCCACAGCTGGCAACCAGGCTGAGAACAAAGCCCCAAAGACCTTCCACTCTGACCTTGTTCCAGCTTCAGCAGCCAGGCAGAACTCCTCCCCCCCTTTTCCCAGGAGAGGAGGGGAAAAAAGTAAGAAGGAAGTCCTCACCCCCCGTTTCCCAGGAGATGAGATTCTGAGGGCTATTAACTAAAAGGCAGCTTCTTTTGTGCTCCTTAATTGCCCACTTAACAGTCCTCCATGCAGTGGGCAAGGGGAAGGGAAAAATTCCTGCCTAGTTCCTAAGAACCAGCAAAACCGTGACACAGGGGCGCTCCCCTATCTGTGTCAGTCACACCGGAGGTGTGATGGAAACTGATGTCTGGATGTGTAGTGGTTTTGAGTCTAGGCCTTCCTTGGTAACCAGGTTGTAAACAAGGGACCAAGGCCATGTTCCCACTATTCCATATGATTTTTACGTAAGCAAGGGTATAAACAAGAAGGGAGAGGAAGCTCTCCCTCTCTTTCTTCTGGTGGACTAAAAGCTAAGGTTCTTTGCTGTCATTCTGCCCGGGTGAAGAAGTGAGGCCTAGTGTGCCACATTTGAGAAACAAATAGTGCCGGTGGTTGTTGGTGCAGTTCTCTGCTTTCTTGAGGAAAGTATTTGGGTTTTGCCCCTTTTTCCCTTTTCTTTCCCTTTTCCTTTACCTTACTTTTTCCCTTTTGTGGGGGTTCCCTGTGGGTGATATCTTGTATATAATTCTAAATATATATATAGATGTGTGTTACTTGGAATTCGGTTTGGTTTGGGTTCTTTTGATTTTGTATAATCTTTTCGGTCTGTCCGAAGAGAGGGAGAGGGGAAGGTTTTTTTTCTGTGGTCCAGGCACTTGGCTGGGAGCCAAGTCCAACCTGAGACAGGGAGTTTCTGGGCCCACAGCCTGATCTGGCTTTTTGCGTGCATAAGGCTGAACACTCAGTTGCTGAAATGGATGGAAAGTCCCAACGACAAGGATATTAAAACCTAATTTTCAGATTTAATTTTAGAAAAACCTGCTTCAGTGGTATGTGGTACAGAGATATCTCATTAGCTCTTGCCAGATCCCTGCCTTTGGAGGGCTCTTTTGCTGTGCTAATGGCACTTTGACATTTTGTGGATTACTCTTTCAGTTTCCATAATCAATTTAACATTAACATTCATGTAAACTATTAATGAAATAATATTAAAAAAGAAAAATGTTCCTACAATACTGCAACATTTTAATGCCTCATTAAAATCATTAGTAATGCTAATATTAAAGAACTTACTTCATCTTTCAGAGAACCCCAAAATAAATCATAATCAAATGTTTGCTAACGTACAGCCAGAGAAATAATTTATACATTGATGGCATATAGGCATCACGTACGCTAAAGATGACACTGTAAGGTCACATTATTAAGCACTCGCAACTAGTTCTGGCTTTGGAAACTCATTGTACACAGTATTACTTTATAATTATCATTAAACATACTGAATATTGTTTGTGGGTTTTATTTATGAGAAAAAAAGATATAGTGTGCCTCTCAGCCAGGCAGTGCTTTCATGGAATTCAAGTTGCAAACAATGACATGCTTCACTGACTTCAGTGACTTACAAAAGCCATTTATATTCAGTACTCTCATTTACACTATCTTTAAAAATGAGTAAGAGACTATATTAATAGCAAGAAACCAGGAGAATGATTGCATCACTACCCATCTCCAGACTTAATGCAACACTTCATTCTCCAAAAGTTGAACTGGCATGGGAATGTAAATATTGTAGATTATATTTATGTAAGCTTTTGCTACACGTGCAAGGAGAGCTCTGTGGTCCTCCCTTTGTTGGCCAACTTTTGCACATCATCCTGAAAAGCTGTAATCACAAGAGAAGCCTTTACTCAGTGAGTTGGAAGGGTGAATCCTGAAACAGAGTCACGATTTGGGGCACACCAGGGCTTTAGTCATATAACAGGTACTTCCTTAGCAGTAGGATGGGAAGAAAGCTAGCACGAGGTGCTTTCAACAGTGCTTCACACCAGCCCACTCTGGGCAATGAACTAGAGGAGCAACAATGCAGGTGCTAACGCTGAGCTGAAAAGCTTTCCCAAATGGGTATATCATTTGGTTTAAAAGAATGTGGATATCCACTTACACAAACGAGCCATCCACTCCCAGATCAACAGTCCTGTGATATAAGTGGCAAACAGGCTGGCAGCTGATCATCCAAACCTACATCAAGGAATCAGAGAGAGAAACCCTGCAGCCCTTTCCTGAGAGCCCCACACTGCCAACCAGTTCAGCAGTGCAGGTGCCAGGATGCAGCCTTCCAGTCTTCTTTTGGGGCAAGCCCCATGGACATGAGGTGCTTCTTGCCTTAGTGTTGGTACATCCAGCAGAGGCTGAGTCAGGCAGGATTGCTCTGGTGGCAAGTGCATCTTTCTCTGCCATGAGCCAAGGTCATTGTGTTAGACTGGGGACAAGCTGAGTCCTGTCACACTCAAACAAGAAGTTAGTTTGGATTGGATGCTATCTTCCATTAAGCCACAGCATTCAATCTATCCCTTGTTCTGAAGCAAAACATACACTATTTTTAAAAATTACCTCCTCATCTTTGAGTTTTGCTGATTGCTGTGCCAGATATTTGGGATCCAGATCCACTGGATTAAAGAGGAGATTTGGTTTTAACTTCCAAAAATGAGATACCAGACTTTTCACGAACAGTATCCTAATCCACTCACTGAACACCATCCTCCTTTAGAGCAAAGGCAGCTTATGTGTCCTCCCATTATTTTCAGCATTTCCTGACCCAAGTCCTTGCCAAAGAGATTTTGCTTTGCAAAACCTCCTTGAGGAAGCTCAGCAAACAAATCCACTGGCATATCCTTCTGAATTCAAAATCAGAGGGCTGATTCTGGCATGGTTTACATTTTCTGTTTTAATTTGTCTTTTGGTTTGGATGAAAGGTTAATTGCGTTTTCTCTTAATATGTTTAATATACGATATAACAAGTAAGCTCTAGAAATGATAAAGTCATTTGTTAAAAAACTCAGCTACGTCATCTTTAGCCATTCATGTTCCCTTCAGAGAGAAAATTAATTGTTCCAATCTAGTAGATACAAAAGAAATACAGCCGACAAAGGGTGAAATATGAACATCAATGGTAAGTTTCAAATTTACCCTATTTATTTGGAATGTAAGATCTCATGACCCACTAAAATTCAGTTCACAGTGTTTTATGAAAAATAATGGCTGAAATTGAATGTCTTAATTTACATTTAATGCAATTAAGAATGGTTTAAATTATGACTGATGAACAGCACACACAGATGTCAGTCAGTTTCATCAGAATAAATTGAAGTCAGTGTCAATGAATGCTCCACTGATAAATCCCACTTTACATAAAATTAATAAAAATAAGGAAATATAATCCTTAGCTAATTGCAAAATGTTCTGGAATTCCCCTGAATTTTGGGGGGGAAAGGGAGTGTAAGTAGAGAAAGCTACAAAGCAGCATGTGGAGAGTGGTTTATTTTCAAAGGTGCCATGTGTGAAATTGTGTAATGGTCCAAAAGTTTACTACAAAGGGTGTTTCTGCGCAGAAATACCTTGCTTTACTGAAAAGAGTCGTGGCAGGGTGAGAAAGACGCCTGTGATATGCAGCTACGCATGATCACAAAAGAGTTGTTCTCCTGTGAAGGGGGATGTGCTGTGCCTCCACACGGCGTGCAGCACTTGAACTGGTATTTCCCTGCTTTTGCAGATTACTGCAGTTTACTGAGGACATGACTTGCTTTCACCAATCCTGGTACCAGCAAGACTTAGTCCATAGTATTCAACCCCATGCAGTAAACACAATGCAAATACCATTTAGTGTTCTCACATATGCAGTGTCAGCTCCTCCAAACAGGCATCATCTTTCAGCTCTCTCTTTGCACAGAGTCTGGCACAGCCATACTGTGGCTCATTGTGGATCCCCTTAAATACTTTCACAGTATGGAAGATAATTTTAATAGAACTAACAAAATTCAGTCTGGTTTATAGAATGTTTTTTGAGATAAAGCAATCACTAAACATTTGCTAAATGTTTTTCATGCTAACACATGAGGGCAGCTTTCATTCTGCGTTCTCCATAGAGGAGATATTGTTGCTTTCTGAACAAATATTAAATACTCAAACGGTTTTTTAGTCTGTCTTCCAGAAGCAAACATGGGGAATTATGTAAGCTCAACATTTGGCTTACAAAGTAGTTATGGAGTGGTCCTGAAGTCCTAGTCCATGGCAATAGGAGAGATTCAACAAATACTGAAGTCTGGAGGCTTTTGAACATTTCTTCTGTAAGGAGCACAGAGGCTGATTTTAACAAATCTAAATTCTAAGGGTAGACAAAAATTCTTTCTGTGGAAGACCAGGACAATGCAGGAAAACAATGAGCTTCCTCACCACAAATGCCTACACAAGCTTGTGGTGATCACAGCTCTGGAGGACAAGGTCATCTGACAAACATGAGGTGTTCCCTCAAAGTTTCAAAGTTACTCATAAACACTTTTCTGGGTGGAGATTGTGGGTTACCAACCATTTTTTTTGTGCATACATAAAGGCAAACACCTCTGAGACAGTTCTGCTTTCAGATCAAACTATTTTCAGCCAAGATACAGTATTTCTTCTGTCTGAGGGAAAAATCATAATCTTCTAAGACCAAGGCACCACAGCTTCTAAAATGTGAAAAAATACAATTTATGATGTTAATGTAACTAAACTTCCCAATAATATTTTGCAGTTAGAAGAGTTTTCATGGGGCAATTTTAGAACGGGTGGCAACAGCCCAAGTTTACATTGGCACTTGAGTGTACATGATATATATTTTGCATAGGTAGGAAATTACTCTTTAGCTCTTTCAGTATATGCCTACTCCCCATTGTATGTCTGTTCTGTGATATCAGATTAATCAAGATGTCTTAATTGTGTATTCTCTCTGGGTGCGGGTATTCATTGTCTGTATGTTAAAGAGTTGAGTGTCCTACCTGTCCTTATACAGTATGGCCACTGGGCCAATCTGTGCCCTAGATAGGTCAATTGAAAAACATATTAACCTAAGGGAACTGGAATGATTTATGCATCTCCTTTCTGGTGCCCAAAAGCAAAGGGACAAAAGTTCAGGCCACTGTAGCATCCTGCGGTCCTGCTCACGCTTTCTACTCCTTGACATGTTTTCCTGCCATGCCAACCTAAAACTCCTGGACTTGCATTTCTATAGCCCTCTCCAAAATCAGCCACTGACCCAAAAACCTTGGGAAGCACCTGCCACCAAGAGATGCCAAGCACTGTCTCTCCCCATTCAAGGCCATGTCTGTGCTTTAGTGAAATGTCTCGCTCCCAGGTGTGAACCGCACAGTCTCAAACACAGCTCATTTAATTCTTGCCAGAAATTGGAAAGGCACCAGTCTGAGCACTTACGTAGGGCCAAATTCTCAAAATGGAGATGCCCAAGACTGCAAATCAAAAACTGAGGTATGTTCAAAAGTGCACTCAGAATTGCATGAAGTATTAGTACAATGTGTCTTTGCTATGCCCTTATTAACTTGTAGATGTATAGTGTAATTTATGCTAATAGACTGACTCCCAAATTTACCCTTGCTGTGTTAGTTACTTTCCTAGAAAGTACAAATGGCACACTGTTAGCAAAGAACCAGAAAAAAATGGAAAGAGAGGGCAGAGGAGCAGCCCCTGGTTATCCAGCCCAGCCTCCAGTGTGCAGAAAAGTGCCTTATATTTTATTCTCCTTATATTTTCTAATGCTTTTCCAATTTAGTTTTAAATGCATAGGGCTTCATGTGATGGAGCTTCTCTGCTTCCCATGAGAAATTGCTACAGAGCTGTATTATGTATTTTGCTGTCAGGAAGCTTTTCCTGATTCTTAACCTAAATTTTTCGTTTGTTAACTTCATCCTATTACTCCTACTTATATCTCTTTTGTCAGCCTAAATAACTTTCCCAACCTCATTTGATATCTGTACCCTTCAAACATTTGTAGCATGCCATCCTGTCCTCCCCTTATATAGTTAAGCTACATATATTTTGGGTTGTTAACCCTTTTTTCAGTCATTCTTTCCATTCCCTTACTCACATTTGTTACTATTCTCCACAGTTTACTCTTTTGTTCAGACCAGAAAGCAAATTATATTCTATATGCATGTTTCTCTTGAAAATAAATGCTATGCTTTTGCTAGCTTGCCTCCTGTGTCCACAAATTTTCCCCCATGAATGCTAAACATACAGAAAGGAGCACAAATGAAGGAGGTAGGATTTGCATAGGCATGTAGACTGCGTTGGAGTGACACAGAATGCTAATAAAACTGGTTTAAAGGGTTTTCTATGTACATTTTTTTTTCCATTTGACTTTAAGAGATCATCACTCAATGTTATTTCTTAAACTGAAGAATCTAAGGCGAATGCTTTGACTTGATTTTAAAGACATTGAATTTTTTCTGCTGGTATAAATAGTATGGACACAGTAAAAGTACTTGAGAGAGCCTAATGAACCATTTCTTACACCCCATTACCTTTAGTCTGATATGACTGAGAGTACGGGCACTAATTATCCTCTCTTTCACAAGCACCGACATAGATCTACAGTAGGTCTTAAAACACAATATTCCATACAACTCTTAGCAGTTTCTCATATAATACATTTCTGTATCTTTTTCTAATCGAAATTTAAATTAGAGGCATGCCACTTTCCATCTACCTGCCACTTATATATGTTTTACGAACAATTCTTTAAGATTATTTCCTACCAAAAAAAAAGTGCAGGTAGCACACAGCCAGTCACAGGCAAGTCCTAAAAATTAAAGGATTTTTCTTTGAAAGGAGTGAGGCACCCATACTACTCTAATGATGGAGAAGCTCGGCACAGTGGAGACTCACACAGGAAGGCTGCCAGTTGAGGGAATCAAGGGAGTGTGAGATGAGCACAAGATCAGAGCTCATTTCCCCTGGGACCCTCAGAGAATGGAAAATTGCTTTTACTAGTTTAGCTCTGCTCTTCTATATGAGAAAAGAGCGAGGAGCAAGGCTGATCTAGGGGGACAGGAAATCATGCATTGCTCTGCACAGCTTTGCATTTTGCAGATAGCCTTGCCAAGGTGATGTAGGTGCATCAGGAGAGGTGTATGCTCTGTTGTTGCCAGTGGCTATGCTTTTGCAAATTATTTGTTCTCCTGTTGGACTTCACAGGCAAAGGTGATGTGAAAAAGCTTGCCAGCATGCTCCAAATTCTAGCCTTGTTGATCCACCTGGAATGGAAAGTGTAAGGCACCAACACCTTACTGCCCTGGTGTAAATGCTGCTCCCAGCTGGAGTGCTGATTTGCACAACCGTAACTGAGCTTGAACCTTTATCTCACATCAGATGGAAGATGAAGTTTTTTACTGGTTAACAAGGAAACACATGGAAACATATGAGCTGCATATTGGGATGCAGATGGTTCTATAAGACAGTACATACATTTATAAAGGAGACATGTAAGGTCATTGAGAACCATCTGCTTTAAATATTTAAATGTCCTTACACTGAACGTATGAGTAGTTTTGCCCTGGACTTGTAATATTAGCCATCTACCAATTTTTTATAATAACAGTGAAACAAAAGAAAAATGGGAAGGTGGGAGACAAGGCATGGCAACCAATTTACAACATCTGGGCCCTACACAGCGAGCTCAGCAACAACGCAACCCATCCAGGAGCAGTTTGCACTCTTTGCAGGGGCTCACCCCCCAGGCAGAGCACATCTTTCAGAGGTGTCCTAGACTCCTGGGCCCTGGACACCATGCTGCTCTGGCCTCAGAGGAGGGAAGGCACTGGGCAATCTAACTATCAGGAAATCACCATCCTACTCCTCCTCGGACAGGATGTTTCCATAGGGGTAGGATTTTCAAAGCTCTTTTCCTTATACTAGTCCATAGTCTAACTGAACACTGGGGAGCTATGGCTCCAGAAACACCTGCCTTTGCTGACTCTGCACTGATTTTGCACTTTGCACTTTCTTTCTGTTAACCCCAGTAACAAACCTAAACAAACCTGCTGTCTCCCCCTCTCTGCATGTACCTAAATAAACCCACTGTCTCCCCGTCTCGTACTCCTTGCACGGCTTGAGAGCTGTTCTTGCAGGCAATCATGCTGGCACTCAGAGAAAATCACTACCTTTCACTGCCCTAAGTCCAAGCTATGCAGACCTATGCTGTTTCTGAACACAAATGTAGTGTTAAATTGCTTTGGCCCTCTTTTGCTTTTCTGAAATATTTTCCACCAAAAGGAACGTTCAAGGTGGAGAGAGAGGAGCTGAAGAGCTTCTGAGAATGCAGTGATGTTCAAGCCCTGACTCTGTACCAGCTGTACCTCTGGAGCCCACAGCACTGCATTGCTCCCTAGAGTCTCCCAAGGAGGAGCAATCCAAAAGGATCCACATATTCTGGGTTTAGTTCCTTATTGCAGCTCCTATAATCAGTGTGGGAAGGCAGAGAGCACTACCTTCTTCCCATCTAGGCATTTCTCATCTGGATTTATCCAAAATATGTACCTTGGGCTTCCTGGGCCACTATTCCAGTCGTGTTAGCTAACACAATTGAAGAGCCATGCCATGCTGGGACAGAAGGCTGAGCTGCTGCTCATGCCTGTTCCATCAGCAGACTAGTTTCTTCATGCATTTTGTGTCTTTTTGTCCATAATCTGAGGAACAGAGTCAACAC
>JAYRBT010000005.1:28734483-28766369 GCA_036023395.1 Myiotriccus ornatus | reverse complement strand
TCAGAGACACACCAGCCTGAACTCACACCAGCTCCCCTAAATTTCCACAGAACCACGATTTCACCACCAGCAGCCTGGTGCAGGGTAAGGTGAGAAGGCAGAGGGGCAAACGCTTGCTCCTGGAGTTTGGAACACTTCCAAGACTCTTGAGGGGGATTTGCTTTGGAACAAAGTGTCCTCTAATGAATCACTTGGTTAGGAAAAAAACGTTGGCCAAGTGCAAGGATGTAGCAAAACACTACTGCTGGTAAAGGAACACCAAGGGAGGACGGTTTGGTGCTGCACCTCTGCCCTGATTGTCTGTTCTGCCAGCCATGGTGGGCAGTGAGGTCCACTATATTCCAGGCTGGTGAGTTATCCTGAGCTGCCTTGCCCCAGCCCTGCCACATTCCTTGTGCTGCTGTGTGCAATGGCACTGCCAACTTCTGCTCCCACAAGGAAGAGCTGTGGCAGGGGAAAAGCCATCTGGGCAGAAAGCTGTTTCCCTGGCTGGGATTTGGGCACTCTAAGTCACACATATATTAACCCACTGGAAATGCAGAGGTAAGAAAGGCGGGTGCTGCCCTGAGGAGTAGTGCCTGGTACCTGCTCTGGCTGCTGGTTGGTAGCTGCTGAGCACCCCTGCAAGTGCCCAAGATATGTTCTTCCAAAACCCTTGCAATCTTGGTGGCAGGGAGGATGCAAATCCTGGGACTGCTTATCCAAACCTCTTGGCCTGGGGTTTTGTGAGAGCTGTCTGCTGTCTTTCTCATAGGATTCCCACTCTGGGCTTGATGGGTTGGAAATACTGCAAGAGCAGCCCTTTTTCTGTTTTGTTTCAGGTTTCCCCCACCACCACCACCCCCCTCTCCCCCCGATGTTTGTGCCTTTCCACTTCTGTCTCTGGCCAAGGCAAGCAGAGCCAAGGCACAAGGACCAGGCACACCCAGAGGGAGAAATGGAGAAGCAAAACATCCTCAACCCACAGGACAATGGGGACAGAATGTAAACGCAGTGACAGGAGTGAGGAGGAGGAGGGTTTACTTACCAGTTCCAGCCAAGGGACGGCTCTCCTCAAAGGGATTCATAGAATCATAGAAGGGTTTGGGTTGAAAGGGACCTTAAAGATCATTTAATCCAATCACCTGCCGTAGACCAGATTACTCCAAGCCCTGTCCAGCCTGGCTCTGAACACTTCCAGGAATGGAGCAGCAACAGCTTCTCTGTGCCAGTGCCTCACCACCCTCACAGGGAAGATTTTCTTCCTAATATTTAATCTAACTCTGCCCTCTGTCAGTTAAAAGCCATTCCCCCTTGTCCTGTCACTCCATGCCCTTGTCCAGAGTCCCTCTGCAGCCTTCTTGGAAGCCCCCTTTCCATACTGGAATGTACTGAAAGATTCTTGGACTCGAGACCGGTATCATGGCTCCAATTCTTACACACTGCCCTCTGCTCTTGCATTGATGCTGGATTACTGTGGGAGAGTCAGGAGGGTCTGTCTGCACATGGGGTATACACAGGGCTTGCCACCCACCCCTTCCCAGCCTGGGGTCCAGCTCCCCCTGCCCTGGCTCTGAGCAGCAATATGGGCTCCAGCCGCACGAGCCAAAAAGGCTCAATCCAAAAGCAGCACAGGATCAAAGCTTTCTAAACACTCGGGGCATTTGGCCCAGGAGGTTTTGTTCCGACTATTTATAGCAGTTGAGGCCAAGCGAGTTCAGAGTTGGAAGCAAACTTTTCCTAAGCTGGGGGCCATTTGGATGAGGGAGGGGGAAAGGGAGTTCAGCCAGGCCCATTTCCAGCAAATGTTGACTCCTTCCCTTAGGTATGTGTTGCTATCCATGACACACTAACAACAGCTCCGCACACAAGTGCCTGGCTGGGCCTGTAAAGATTGAAACAAAAATGTGAATTGGCTGGAAAGAAGAACATGAAATAGAGAAAGTTTCCAAACAGCAAAGCTGTAGCATTTGAAAGTGAAAACTTTCCTTACCAGCTTGATTTCATCCTGCAGCCAACATCTTTCAATTACAAATACAGTGGGATTGTTTCTCAGGGAAAAGCTGGCAATTATTTTAGGGTAGAAAGACCAAATTATGGCTTCCTGAAGCATATACCATGTCTAAAAATGGAGAGCAGGGGCCTTTTTGTCTTCAAGGAGAATTTTTTTATACTGTTGCTGAAGAACATATAATTTTTCTGTGCTTCTCCCTCATAGGCAAAGCCAGGCTTAAACTCTGAGCAAGAAAACCAATGTGACACCCTTGAAATCATGTCCCCCTTGAAGCTACAGGCCTTGCAGAGCTCAAAGGCAAAGCTGTGGTTTTCCTGTCTGCCAAGTGAATTGTGCTCTTGATGATGTTTAATTGTGAGGAGCATGAGCAGCATGTTTTAGATACACACCACAGCTTTTTGCTCTGCTCTCTTGATTTAAGCCACTGAGTACAGGATATAAAAATATCCCTCTATTTTCCAGTAGCTTCCCAGATGCACTCAGCATCTCTGAGTTCCTTCTCCCTAGGAAAAGGGTCCAATTAGCTTGGTAGGCAATTATAATCAGCCTAATGACTGGATGGCCCAAGAGAGGTGGTTTTGGCAGCTGGGTGGTGTCCAACCCAGGTGGGCTTTTGTGGAGCCGTGTTATGATCTTTCCTGGCAAGGGTGGTATGGGATTTCTCCATGCTGTAGGAGCTGGGTGCTGCAGCAACAAATAGCCCAAGCCTACTGTGTGTGTGCCTTGTGTTGTTTTCACAGAGAACTTCCATAGCTAGAACATTTCCTTTCCTAGAATCACAGAATTGTTTGGGAAAGGACCTTAAAGATCATCTAGTCCAATCCCCCTGCCATGGGCAGGGACACCTTCCACTGGACCAAGTTGCTCAGTGCCCCATCCAGCCTGGCCTAGATCTCTCTGACATCCCCACCAGAGCCTGTCTTCTGCTACAGAGGATGACTGGCCTTGCTGTGGATGGTTAGACTGCACTGAAGAAGCCAAACTGTTCTCCTTCAGGGAAGGCTGCGAGATCTCCAATGGATTTCAAAGAATGAAGTTATCTGTATGTATTTGGAGAGTGGGACGAAGGTGGGTCTGGACTGGCTTCTTATCAGGTGGCCATGGCTGCTGTTAGAAGGAGAATTGTCAGGCAGAAGGGAAGGTTTCCCCTGAAGCTACAGGTATGAGCCTCAGAGCCTGTCTCATTTTACACTTCTGTGAATGACCCAAAAAAGTAGAAGAGCAACGTTGAGATGTGTGAACCAGGCAGAGCTGAGGGGGTATCAACAGTAAGCTGATATAATAAGTAAGTTACAGGTGTTATAAAAAGATAATTGGGTGACCAAGAATACAGGAGCAAGAAAAACTGTATGAAGCTCAGAAGTGTAAAACACAACATCTTTGAGCTTGAGAAGCAAAAACGTGTGATAAGATAGGACCTTGCATTTTATGGAGGTACCAGAGAAGGGCTTCTGGCTGCCTATTGATCTCACAGTGCCCGTGAGCCACTGCCTGAATATTGTCATGCAAAAGTAGATGCACCCTTAGAGGACTCAGATGATGAGGCCTCTCCATTGACCATCTCATTGGGCAAGAGCCTCCAAGACCTCCACTGGAACAGCAGATAGAAATCTGATCCTCCTTCCCAAGAAAATGTTAAGAGTGGGGTGAGTACAAAGCAAATCAACTGTCCTGGTAGCACCACAGGTGAATTTGTTGTGGAGATCAGAATGTGTTCTTCTTCCATTTTGTTTTTTTCAACATGGCAGAGATGGGCTCTGAGCCCAGTTTCCACACTTATCCAGCAGAAGAAAGTGTTCTTCTCATTTTTGCCTCCTAATGATGATGATCATCATCATTCACCTCTTGTTTTGTTCGTGTCCTTACTATGAAAGACCTTTCTTATGCTCCGTACCAATGTTCCCAACTCTTGACTTGAAAAGGGTGCACTGGCCAACTGGACAGTCACTCAGTTTGCTGAGAGGCTGCATGTTCTGCAATTAACAGACAAAATGTCCACCGTTGTGGTTGGAAAGAAGTTTTAATTAAAATCCCTTGGTATTTGCTTTGGCCAGACTGTGGAGTGAATGGGAAGAGGGTGGAAGGGCCAGGTCAGTGACTTGGGTCAGCCTAGGAGAGCATCCACTGAGCTGAGACTGAACACAAGGAAGAACCCAGTTTATAATTGCATGGGCTTTCTGGTTTTTTTTTTCCCTTGAGTGACCTGCCCAATGGACAATTCCAAGCTGATAGGAGTGCAGATACTGCCAACCAAAAGTTGGGATAGGTCCACAGGTTGTTTGAGTCCTAATGAGGAACCATGAATGGAAGCTCACATCTACTAGTGAAAAACACCTCACTCCCTTCTCTAATGAGCGTGGCTCTCCAAACCCTTTCATTTGGGGCTTTGCTTGGCTCTCAGAGGTGCCCAGGGCTGCATCTTCCAGGCTGATCTCCAAGCTGCTGCTTCCTACCCCATCTTCTCTCAGATAATCACCAGGAAGGTGCTGGGTGGCCAAGACCTGCAGTATATTCATGGTGGTGACATGGATAAGCAAAGTGTTTGGAGAGTGAGATACCCACTTGGTGAGATGTAGTGGGGCCTGCTTGGTGTCCCCTGGGTGGAACTTGCCCTCCATGTGCTTGCTGGTGATGTTTTGGGCTCTGGACAAATGGGCGCATTGTTTGGTGTGTGGTGTTCCCTGCCAGTGCTGTAACCACAGGTGCTGCTCCAGTGAGAGAGCGAGTGATCCTCCCCATGTCAAAGCGCATTAAGTAATGCAAACATCACATAATAAGCACCAGGAAACTGGAACCAGGACAGGTTTCCTGGTTGTTTGCGTGGAGCGAGTCCTGCTTGCTTTCACAGTAGCCAGCCCTGTGGACCTTTTGATATTCCCTCTGTTCAGGACAGGGTGATGAACTTTCTGGTTTGCACACTAATGAGCAAACAAAATTAATAATTATAAGAAACCGAGCAGGTGTTAGCCCCACAACTTGTCATCTGAAGTCCAGCACAAGGGTCCTACCAACCCACG
Organism: Myiotriccus ornatus; assembly: GCA_036023395.1. Lineage (NCBI taxonomy): Eukaryota > Metazoa > Chordata > Aves > Passeriformes > Tyrannidae > Myiotriccus > Myiotriccus ornatus. The sequence goes on along the minus strand of JAYRBT010000005.1, from coordinate 28,761,359 downwards.
TTACCTCTTGACAAGGGCCCTGAAGGCACATCAATGCTCTTCAAAATGTTACTCCAAAATTCCTTTTTATTTTCTGCAATTGTTACGGTAATTTGGGGAGGGCTTTTGCACCTTCCCTCCTTGACCCTCTTGGTTCCATGCACTAAGTAATGACTCCTGAACCTTTCCTTCAGTCTTTTTCCAGAAGCACCCCAGACCCTCATGGAGAAGGATGGAGTGGGCATCTGGCACAGGGGTTTATTTTTTCTCTTGGACACCAGCCTGAAGAAATCAATTTACTTTCACATGTTTTAAAGAAAAAGGGGAAAAAAAAAAAAACATTTAAGGCTTTTTCTCCTGCTTTTGGGTTTAATTTTGTACTGTCAAGCTGCATGGGAGTGCTGAGCAGCTTTGGAATTTCTCAGCCTGTGTTGGTGATGGATGAGACATCGTCCAGGCAAACCCAATCTACACCTGCATGTGGCCGAGATGGGTGTAGATGCCCAGGATGCCTCTGCTCAGAACCCATCTGGCAGGCAGGGAGAGAGACGGGGCAGTTCGTGTAGATGGGGCTGGGAAATGGGGACATCCCCAGCAGTAAAGCGCAGGGACTGGTCAGAGTGGGCTTCAGGGCTGGGTGAAATTCTGCTGGGGTTAGTTTAGCCCTGTGCAGAACAGCCCCCTGGGATGAAATTAGCATTTGAGGGCAGTGGCAAGTTTGGGTTTTTTACTGTCCCTCTAGAAAAATGCCACTTTTAAGGCGCAAGTGTAGCAGACAAAGGGGTTGGCCGCATTTTTCCCTTTCCTTTCCATCCTCTTTCTGCACGGTGACATTTTCCACTTCCAGACCCTGAGATTTTTTTTTTTTTTTTTTTACTTCTTTTTCCCCTCGTGTTTCCTCTCCCTTCCCCCCACAAATACCCCCCTGGAGGCACAGCCGCTGCCCCTTTCTCGGTGTCCCCCGTCCTGGCAGGGTGCCGGGGAGGTGCCAAGGCGCGCAGAGGGGCTATGCTAGTGCTTCCTGCTCCCTCCCTGGCAGCACAATGGGGACATTCAGGCGGGCACCGCGCAGCCCAGCACCAACCCAGAGCCAGAGAGACCCCCCCGCCATCCCTGTTCCCCCCACCGCTGTCGCCCAAAGAGCAGCATGAGACAGAAAGCAGCTGACGCCGTGTCCCAGCGCGCCGGCGGAGGCGAACTGGAATCCAGCACCACAAAACAAACCCTGTGCGCGCTCCCCTCCCGACGCAGGCGCGTGTGCCTGTGTCCCCCCTCCCTCCATCCCCCCAAAATCTCCAAGTCTGCCCAGTAACACCAAACTGGGCTCCCTTTCCCACCCAGCCCCGGCCAATCCTAACGCTGCCAATAAGCCAGGGCCTCCGCCGCGGAGATGCGAGGGGCAGGAACTGCTGGAGCTGCGGGAACGGCATGTTTTCCTTCTCCCCTTCTTCCTCCCGAGCCGCTTGTTTTTTAATGAGGGGCCGGAGGGGAGGCGTGGGTTGGAGCTTGGAGGCAGCTTCCCTCCTTTCTCAGTAACCCAGAACACCCTCAAAAACATGAGAAGGATTTCATCGCTGCTCAAGGGGGAGCCTTGTTCTTTATCACAGGCAGAGCGCCGGTTTTTTAGAGGTGGGACGAAGGAGAAAGGAGGGGGGGCAGCACAGGAAAATCAGGGCTTCGTCCTCCCTGGGTCCAAGCAGATCTCTTCAGCCTTTCCTGTCTGCTTCGAGGGGTTTGGATTCCCCCTCCTCTTTGCTTTGCTGTTTTTCCTCCTCTCTTATGGTTCTTGCAGCAGCTGCTGGGTTTGCAGAGCAGAGGCTGGGCTGGTGTGATTCCAGTGGTCCTGGAGCACTGAGGGTGGTTGGTAGCGGTTGCCTGCTGCCCTCTGAAACTCTGCAGGAAGAGGCTGGGGTATGTGCAGGGAAGAAAACACTGAACATGCTGGATTTTAGGGGATGCCTTGCAGGGGAGCTGCCAGCCCCTGTGCCTCCTGCCTCCATCAGGGCTTTTTCCAGGTCCCTTGGGCTCAGGAGCCACAGAGCATGAGCTGAGGGTGACTGGGTGCAAAAGAATAAATCACATTTTGGTCTTTCCTGGCGTGTTCCTGGGGCAGCACCTCAGGATGGGCTTGCCAAGGTGTAAGACACACTTAGAGAGCAGAGGTGTCAGGGATGTTCAGTGCCTTACGTAAGGAATGGGTGGTTGGACCCAGGACCAGTGGGACAGGCAGGATAACATGTCCCACATTGCCTGCTTGGATGCAGAGTTGTGCTGAGATGCAGCAGAGCTTGGTCAGAGGTGGAGGCCAGCTAATTGTTGTTTTTCTGTGGAGCTGTAGGAGCTCTGCTATGTCCTTGGCAGTGATGCCAGTGGACCAGCTGCCCAGGGAAAGAGGAGGACTTATCATCCCTGCATGTATTTAAAAGATGTGTAGACGTGGCACTTCGGGACATGGTTTAATGGTGGGCTTGGCGGTGCTGAGTTGATGGTTGGACTCAATGACCTTAGAGGTCTTTTCCTACCTAAATAATTCTATGGTTCTGCACTCTGCTGATTTGCATCCTGGTGAAGCCTCAGCCCAGGAAGTTGCATTGTGGCTTGAAGCAATCAAATCCACATGGAATCTCAGTAAACTGAGGATTTGAAGGTAGTGGCCTTATTGCAAAGGGTGGAAAGCAGAAGGTCAGGTCACTACACACCTTATGTCTTGCAGGGAAATTGCTGCCAGCAACCCTACCTGCCAGAGGGCATTGTCATGACATCCCAACATTTTGCAGCCACCTCCAGAGGTGTGCCACACTCTTCTGGTTATTTTGGGTGTTGTGAAGGGAGGATGGACAAACATCTGCCTGGCTTTTGGGGTCCTAAACGGCTGAGGAGAAAATATCTGCCTGCTGTAAGGTAGTGCCTGTAGGAGAGGGGACAGGCTATATCCTGCAGGCACAGTGTTGGGTAAACCGTAGAGACAGAGCTTGTGCGGGGCTGCAGATGTGCCAGGAATGCTGTACGAGTTGTGCCAGTCTCAGGGGGTGGCTGGGAGAGCTGGCAAGGGCACCATGTTCCTGTGTGTGCTGGTGGTGCTCCACCCCAGGGAGAGGCTCAGTCCAGGGCTTCTTGCACAAACTGTTTGCATAGGGTGAGGAAAGCCGGGGCCCAGGGGCATGGAGCAACTCGGGACGTCCCATGGCAGCTCTCCTGCAACAGCTGCTGGAGCTGGGCAGGGACTATGCTGCAGCTGCCTGCGGAAAACTCCAGGAATTACAGATCCCAGAGGCAAAGACATGACAAGACGAGCAGGACTAGCTCAGCCCCAGGGCTTCTCCCCTCCACAGTGATGGGACAGGCAGCACTGTTGAGGGCTGTCCATAAATAGGTGTCATTTCTTAAAAAGCCTTCAGGGTGTTCTTGTCCTGTGTCCCACTGCCCTCATCTGTTTCTCCACGTCTGCTCTTCTCATTGACTCCACTGAGTTGTATCAGGACACAGAGTATCTGGCCCAACCCCACAAATCTGGCATGGATAACCAGCAGCATCGTTGCTTCCTGGCTCTGCACACCTCCAGCATACAACCAGACGAGGAGCCCTGGAAGATTCAAAGCCCCAGGCTTTATACAGCCCTTCTGAATGACACCCTTGGACATGATGCCCACATGGTGGCAGGAGAGCAGCCAGGGCCCTGCCACCGAGGACAGGTTGGAGAGTGAAGCTGGGAGGAGGGCTGGTTTCAGACAGGTGAAGGACAGGCACAGTCTTCAGGTAGACTCAATCATAAGCAGGACAGAGGTTCATCCAGCAAACACACTATTCTGTTCACCCATGGGTGCAGAGCCAGGGAGAGGGCAGGTGCTGCCTGTCCCTGGGCTGGTTATCATATTCAATGGGCAAACTGATCCTCCTAGACACCTGCTAACTCAGACTCAGGCTGGAGTGAGAAGTAGGGTGCAGGCACATTATATAGGTATCCTATGTGATGTCACAGTGTAGGATACAGATGTGTGTACAGCTTGCTGTAGAAAACATCAGCCAAGCTAACAGCTCAAGAGGTGGATTTCATATTGGGCAATGCAAGAGCTGCAGTGGTAGGAAATGGGCTGGTTTTGCTCTAGTCCAAAGAAAAAGAGAGTGGGGGCTCATTCCCTCTCTGAGTCAGGTTCAGGGTAGGGATATGGATGGGCTTTGCAGTAGGATGAGCGTCCTTCTTGTGCAGAACAGCCCCATATTCATGAGGCAGCCAGGGCAGGAGCTACCTTAGCTCCAACTCAGCCTTTTATGCTAAGATAATGAGAAAGGTCAGGCAGGGAGTGGGCAAGGGAGGGATACCCCAAGCAGGGTTATAGGAGGGAAAACATGTTTAGAAGGGTGTTAGGTGTGGCATGGCCCTGGGGCTATGGTAATTCCCCCCACTGCCAATGATCCGAGCTGTACCACTGCAGGGCAGTGACTGGTCCAGAGTATCAAGGGTGACTCTCCTTTCACTTTTCAAATCTCAGAGGAGACTTCTCTGGAAGAAGGACTAAGTTTTCTTTGGAGCAAAGATACTCTTCCCCTCCTCTACTGCCAAATACTCTGGCATCGCACCAAATAGCAAAGACAACATGAAATACACCCTCATTTCCTTGGCCTCCTCTTCCCAGCCATCCCCCAGCAAAGATGAGCTATGCAGCATCTGCTCTTTCAGATGTAGTCCCTCTTCCAGGGCTGAGTCTTTGCCACTTTTTTTTTTGTGACGAAAGCTTTGAAATCCATTCAAGGCATAAGGCAAGGCAGCAGCAAGGAGAGAGCTGCAGAAGCAGCACTGCCTGTGTTCAACCCTGCCTGCTGCTGGTAGTGCCCTGAAGGGGCATTTTGCTCAGGGTTTTAAGGAGCATCTCTGAGGCCACCAGCATCCCGTGGCATTGCTCAGCCTCCCTGTTCAGTGCACATGGGGAACAGAGCCACTATTCTCTTCCAAAGCAGGCAAAACCCAGGTTGGAATAAGGATGTTGGCTCTGCCCCTTTGGCCTGGGAGCTGCTGGCCATTCTGTGATGCTGAGTTTTATTTATGGGCTACGGAGATTCAGGAGAAGCTGATCAGGAGAGAGTGATCCCATCAGTGTCTGCCAGACCATTTACCTCCAGGAACTGGAAGCAAGATGGGATCAAACGTGTGTATGGTATCCACCGTGCCTTCACCACATTAGCTTCTCATCTCCCTCCCAGTGCTCTTGGAAAGCAACTCAGGAGCCAGAGAAGCAGCTCTCCCCATCTCCATCCCCTTGACTTGCTTGCAGTGACCTTCCCAGGACAGGTGCCAGCTCCTCCTTGGCTAATGGTACAATGGACCCACCGGATGATGCTGGGATGAGCTCTCATCCATTTGCTGTGGACTGCAGAGGACATGGAGAGATGGACCCATCTTATACACAGGACTGTCTGATTTGGGGAGTGGATGGGAAAAGCAGGGGATTTATTAAATCCTTTGGGAGAAGGATTTACAGAGTGCAGGACATGCCTAGTCAGAAGGAAATTATTTAGTGGTAGGCTGGTATTCTTCCCAGCTTTGGTATCTCATGCTGCCCATTCCTTTGCCCATTCCAGCCACCCTCCACAGCTCAGAAGCACTGCAGTCTGGGATTCCCATACCCACCTTTTGCCCTGGACACTCGGACAGGAACCGGCCTGGGTGGTGCAGGAGGATCAAAGAGGGAAGTAAGATTTACAGGAGGGTGAACTTTGGGAATGACATGCTGGACAGGACTCATATGGTGCCTGTAATGATAGAGGATTGATCCCAGAGGTCAGATACCAGGTCTGGGTGTCAAAATGGGAAGAGGTGTGAAGGTTGGCATGGAGATGTGTGTGCAAATGTATTTATTGCCTCTTCAGGGTCACCTTACAGTTAAAATTTATGGTACCTCTTCTCTTCCAGCAGCATTTCCAGGATCCAGCCCTTGTTTCCAGGACTGCAAAGATGACTCTGGCAAAGGGTATGCAGTGAGTTTCCCCCCAGCCCTTACACTGTTCTGCCTGGGGTGAGGTTTTCCTCTGCTCTGCCCTCTCCTCCCTAATGCTCCCCTCCCTCCTCTTTGTTTTCCATATCCTGCAGAGCCATCCGGGCAACGTGCTCTAATATTTTCTTCCAAATGAAGTTTCCTACAGTAATGAAAAGGGGGAAATGTCAGGTTTTTGCTGCAAATAAGAAACGTCCATGCCCTACAGCTCTACCCACCGTGCTCCTCTTCCCTGAAAGCTTGCAGTGACCTATGCAGATAGGTCTGGCAAAGATCCCCATTCGCTCCCAGTTGTGCCCAGACCTCTTGCCCATGGGCAATGCCTGGGGGAGACTGGGCCCCACTGACAACATCCAGGTCAGTCTCCAGCTGCTGGAGAAGCAGGTGACACTTACCTTCCTCATGATTCCTCACTGACATCAACTCCAAACGGATGGCCCTTGATCTCCACCACAATCCATGCATGAGAATCCAGCTCTGGTCCAGGTCTTCTTTGCTGATCTCCACCCTCAGGTCCACCAAAGGGTGGCCATTGCCTGCTCCTGTCTGGTGACATTGCCAAGGGGGCACCATAAGGGGGAAGCTGAGTTACAAAGGGAAGCGGAAGCCATGGGCAGAACAGGCATCTCCTACATCCTAAATCCGTTCACTCCGTGTCAGTGTTACTGGGCTGTGAGGTCTCAGGGCCTGTCATTCCTTCACAGATGAAAAGTGATGTTTCCTCACAGGCTCTTGAAGCCTTAGCACCAGCTAATCCAACAGAAAGGGGCAAGCAGGAATATTCAGAGGGAGATAAGTGACAAAGGAGCAATTCTGCATGGAGAGGAGCCTCTGCTGGAGGTTCCTCTGTGGTTGCAGGCCTGCGATCCTTGCAGAAAAAGAAGGATACAATCCCTTTGTCCCCCTCCCGGTGTCATCTGATCACTGGTGTAGGAATCCCTGCTTAGGCAGTTTATATAAAGGGAAGAAACAGCTTCCCAGCATAAAACCCAAGGGATGGGTGGATCATGCCAGGGAGGCACCAGCTGAGCACGTTGTGCAGCTCTCAGGCAGTTAACAAGTCTGACTGGTGACGTAACAGGGCACAGTGGCTGCAGAAAGAGATCAGTCTCCAGTGACCACCAAACACAGGTATGGAGCAACCTCTGCGCCCCAGCATGGGAGCTGACTCCATGCCCAAAGGTGGCATAGCAAATTCTTCATGAACCTCTCTAGGAACCAGACTGTTCCATGGTCATATGCCATCTTTACTGCTGCAAAACTATTCATCCTCTGTGTGTTTTCACATCAGCGAAGAGCTGGCTGGTGTTCCACCTCCAGGCAGCACTGAGCAGAGGCTCCTCCTGCGGTCCCTGTGACTCTCCATCCATGCTCAGCTAATCTGCTGGATTATAGTCCGTATATTTAAATGGATTTGATGATTGTTGCTGCAGTTACTGTTACTGTTTTGCACTGCCCATATTTATAGGGTGCTCTGGTCATATTTATAGGGCTGCAGAGTCAAGTTACAACTTCAAGGGCTGCAGCCCTGGAGCTGGTAGGTCACAGAACTCCTTGATGAACGTCACCCATCAGTGCCAAGCACTTCCAGGGGGTCTTGGTGCCCTTTGGCTGCAGGGCAGCATTTGGCACTGCAAATAGACAACCCCACCTCTTTGCACCTCAAATTGCATTTGATAGCAGTGTTGTGTACTGAAATCTTCTGATTTGGGGGAACAGGCCCAGGGAGATGATCTTAAACCCTTCTGCCTGAAGAGGGGGCAGTTCACACTGCCGTCAGTGTCCTGGGAAAAGACATCTTTAAACCTGCTTATGTCATCTGGGTTGTCTTCGGGGCTGGAGCCCTGTGGCTGCCTCTCCACCTTCCCCACTGAAGGGTGTGCCCATTGGGGCCCCTGTCCCCCTACCTCAGCCTCGCACACAGGGGTGCTGGCTCTGTGGGACACTGCCAGCTGCTGAGCTGCCGTTATTATGGCAGCAGTAAACACCTTCCAGAAGCTGGCCAAAGTCCAGTCCCACAGCCTGTGTCCCAGAGCCACCCTCCTGACACTGGATGCCAGCCTTTCTGCTCATGGAGGGAGTGAGGCAACTCCTCTGCTCTTCCTGATCCATATTTAGGGTGTTTGTGTGGACCTGGAGAATAATCCCCCCAAGATACTGATTCAAATACAGTGAGCAGCAGGCACGGATCAGCTAAATGTTGACTTCCACTTTGCGCAGTCCTTGCTTGTCAGGGCACTGTCTTCTTGTGTCCATCTTCTTTGAGTCCAGAGGATGCCCCTGAGGGCACACACAACAAAGCTCCTTGCTAGCTGGACTTAAGGACGATGAATATTGAAGAGCATTAAGCAAATGAGTTCCCTCCACCAGGATTTATTTAGCTGCATCTGATTTTGGCTGTACAACCACACTGCACTTTCGAATGAGCTAAAATTAGCTGTGTTCCCATGCAGAGGCTGTGCTGGAGCTGTGCTTGGATCATCACAGCGTTATGAGCTGTGGTGCTGCTTTTAGGTGTTAGTGCACAGCCAGAGCTGTACCAGTGCTGAGCAGTCCCTGTCCCAAAGATGAACCTGTTGCCTGGAAGCAAGGGTGGGTGAAATGAATCACCTGAAGGCTCAGGCTGTGTCATGGCTGAGGTAAAGACCCTGGTCACACAGGCATGTGGAGCTTATCCCTTCTCACTGCAGCCCCAGGGCGTGTGGGGAGACTCACAGAGCCCACACTAACTCAGCACCCAGCATGCTGGCCCAGAACCAGAATCCTAGCAAGGGAAAACCCAGCTCTTTCTTCAGTGTCTGTATGTTTACAGATAGAAGTGGGATGAGCAAAGGCACCTCCCACTGCTTGGGGACCCTGGGCATCCTGCACAGTGCATGGCAGGGACCATCCCTGGGGATAGGGAGTCCCAAATAAGCTCTTTGTGAGTAATGAGGAACTCCAGCACATGCACTAAAAATAAGGAAACAGCAGGCAGCAGATAAATCAGTTGCAGAGGCCCCTGGCCGGAAGGCTCCTGTGTGCTGAGGCTGACAGAGTCCTGATTTGTAGTCTGACCTCGGTCACACTCACTGAACTCCACAGGCCCCAGCTCGCCTGGCTGGGAAACCGAGTGGAATAAAAAGCAGGACATCAAGGCTGAGCTTAGCTTTTCCTTCTGCAGATAAATCACTTGGAGATGAGGAAATTGTCTGCGTTTGTTTGCCAACAACTTGCTTTTCGCATGCCAAGCCTGTCCGAGCAGGGCGGCTGTGCTGGGCAGGTTGCATGATTAAGTGGGAGGATGAGCAGACCCCCTGTGCTGTCCTTGCCCTGATGAAAAAGTGATGGACAGTTATTCCAAAGAGTCAGTCCTCACCAGCATGATGGTACCTGGGGAGCAAGAGCAGGGCATGTGCAAAGTAAGGGTGGAGGGACCCTCCATGCTCTGTCCTGCAATATTTGCACTGTGCCCTGGGTGCGTGGATCACACCACCACTCTCCATCACCGCAGTACCAAGGGAACTGCATAAATCATCCAAAAATAAAAAATACAACATTTTTCTTCAGATATTTCCTCATCACTAGTGCAATTGTTGTTTGGGTTTTTTTTTCTTTTTCCATTCCAAGCAAGAAATCTTTTACTCTGTGATCCTTCATAACTCAGTCTATGTTTTGGGGGAATGAGGTCAGTGTCCAACAGCCTCACCAATGTTCCCAGGCTGTTTGGGGTGTAGTGCTCTGTATACAGGCACATGCAGCTTGCTTTCCCTTCTCCAGCTGAGGGGAAGCTGGGAAGGGTGATATATTTTAGCTGGGGAAATAAATCAACCAGAGAAGCAGGCTGAGCTCATGGATACCCAGATCATAGCAAACATCTGTGGTTTTGACAGTAAAGAGTCTATTTAGAGGCACCTTTGCCATTTGGTACCTGCGAGGCTTGATTTGGGGTATCTCAGTTATTAAGTGTTTAACAAGGAAGGCTCAAGGAGATGGTACTAACTGCACCTTTCCCATCCCTATTTTCTCCCCAGCAGCAGGAGCAGAGTTTACTGTAGCTTCTGTTCCCATCTATTCTGGAACTGAATCCATGCAAACAAATGGAGGCTGATTACACCACGCACTCTCAAGCACCGAGGAATGGTGTAGATGCAAGAGGCAGCAGAAAAACTTGCTCACTTGGTGGTTTTTCTGACTGCCTGCCAGAGCTGCATCTGCTCCTCAACCCATGCAGCACAGGATCGCTGGCTGACTGCTAGAGGAGAAGAATTTTGTCACGTGGAAGAGAGACCCACCCTGACGGACTTTCTGAGCTGAAAACTGGTGCTCATGTCCATCAGCTGCCGTGTAGGAGATGTCAACATATTTGTTTTCCTTTTAGAGAAGTGTTTTCTAAAACATTCATCATTTGAGGAGCTGAGCTCAAAAGGTGGGGCTGTGCACAAGAAACCCTCAAAAGCCTTTTAGAAACCTGGACTCCTGTATTAAGCAGATCCTAAATTCCTACTCCTGGTGTCCCACAGCTCACAGCGGGAGTATAAAGCAAATCCCCCCACTTCTATCTCTTATACCTCTTAACCTTGCTTTTATATCATCCATGGAGATGAAGCATCCTCCCAAATTATTCCCTGCTTTTATATCATCCATGGAGATGAAGCATCCTTCCAAATTATTCTGAGTACTGGGCCATGTAAAAGGCAGAAATATCTACTAAAATCACACCTGGTAAAGTCAAATAGAGAAAGAAAGCTGTGGGCAGAAAAGGTTTGCAGAAGAGCAGTAAGAGTTGGTGAGACGTATTCTCCAGTCCCATCTCCCTAACCTCAGCAGACCCTCTTGTTTCTGGTCTGTCTTGAAAGTGGAAAGGACGGGAGAGCATGAGAAGATGGGGTTTCTTGCAGCATCTTGGAGGCACATGGGTTCATGGGTCCCATGGACTGGGAGAGCCTTCTGCTGCCCTTTCCCCCTCCTTTCTTCCCATCTCTCAGCAGCACCTCTTCAGAGACCTGGAACCAGTGTAAACCTATGTATTTGAAGCCAAGGAGGGCAGAAGGTGAAGAAATACAATTATTCAGTCAGACATTTGTCTCCTGCAAGGTGCCTGGAGTGCAGTGTATCTGCTGGAACAGCAATCACCACTCGCCTGGCCCTGATAATTTCATAAGCACTTCCAGACCCAGGGATGAAATAGGACCATTCCCAAGGAGGTGCCTGTGTTTTGATGGATGCTGTAGACAGCAGCTCTGTCTGGGATGAGCATGGATTGCAGGATGGAGCCCAGCAGCTCCAGATCCACCAGAAAATGGGCCTTTTCTTTATACCTATCCCAAGTGAAGATGCTGGTACATTCAGAGTAATCCCAGTGGCAGTTTTTCAGGCTCTCTGCTCTGTCTCTAATCCCCAGGGACATGCTGGGTGTGTTTGGAGGCTGGTTTTAAATTGCATTAAAAAATGTGATGTAAAAACAATAATAATAGCATTTAATTAGGAGGATCCCAAAGCCCGCTGTGCTCTGGTTTGGCCTTGGGTAGGGAATGGAGCTGAGTGTACCAGGGATATAACAAGCAGTAAAACATAATCCTGGGATTACAGGCAGCAGTTAGCACCATTCATGTCACCCCGTGCTCGGCAGGGTTTGGGATGCAATACAGGTATTGGATTGAGTCTCCTGCCCAAGCTCACCTCATGCCACAGTCCCTGGGTTTGGGCTAAGGCAGGATTAGACCCATGAGTTGTTCTCACCACGCTGCAGTGCCTGCTACATGTTGCCATCACAGTCTCTTAGGGAAAAGCACTGCTGAGCCGGGATGACTCCAAGGAATGCCAGTCTGGACTGCAAGCAGGGGAGAGCTGTTTGCAGTTGCAGGAGATGGGAAAGAGATAGAAATTCTCCATTCTCCAGAATTTTCCATTCTTCAGAGGGGCAGAATGGAAATAGGAGAGTAGGAGCTGCAGCCAAGGCTGTGTTGGGCAAGCATGAGTTCCCCAGTATGTGTCCTGTGCCCACCTGCACGGTTCAGCTCACATTGGGTGGGAGCAGAAGGCAGCAGGCACGTCCTGGGATGCTTTCCAGACCTGTGGATTACAACTGCAGCAGGTGCCTCCTCCCCAGAGCAAGCTTGCCAAATAAACCCCTCAGCATGACTGAGAGGCCAGAGCACTGGGTTTGCAGGCTATGCCACAGCCTCACACTGCTTTGCACTGTCTCTCTTTTTCGAGATGGAGACAGATGGAGACAACATGGCAGACTGCAGCCATTCGCTGCCAGTCTGGCAAATGGTCTCCATGAATAAAATGGGAAATTCAGGGAGCCGTTGGTGATTACTTGCCAAGGAGGCATCAGGATGCACCGAATGATGGGGCTTTCCCTGGGTTGGAACTAGATGGTCTTTAAGGTCCCTTCTAAAACAAACCATTCCATGGTTCTATGACTCCATGACACCGTCCTTCCCTGGCCCAGCAGAGCTGTGTGAGCTGTACTCCTCAAACAGCTAAGGGTGTTTTATCGGGGGGAGCATTTAAAAACCCAATATATTTTCCAAAGGGGGCTGACTGTCAGTGAGATGGTGTCCAGGAGACGGCAGGGTTACCTGCCATGCAGCCCAGAACCCACATTTTGGGTTGTGGCAAGCCATTATTTCAGCTTTGTCCTTTCCACATGCCATTTGGGGTTTTTTGGGGTTTTTTTTTTGCCCCCTTGCCAGGGGCCGGCAGGCGCCTTGTTTACAACATGTTCCTGGTGCTGAGCCATCGCGGCTGCTCTTTTGAGAGGTGACGTGCCCCGGCGGGGCGGGGATAATGCCTTACGTTAATCAAGGGATCGGTTGCAAGAAATGTGATTGCCTACACTTCCAGGAAAAACACACAGCTGTGGTCACCCTCTGGCCACCAAGCCGTGGAGAACAGGGTTTACCATGGGCTCTGCCCCATCACGAGGGTGCTGGAGCAGTGCCAAGGGCTCAGAGGGGCAGTGGTGGAGTTGGCATCACCCTGAGAGGCTGAGCACCCGCCCCAGCAGCATCTCCAGCCAGGTCAGCCTTAGGCAATGTGTGTAATATCCTGCCAACTGAGTGATGTGCTGGGCAGCTCAGACTCCAGGAGGTGGAGAAAGCAGACAGGGAACAGAGGAGGATAATGGAGGAAGGCTTTCTGCAAGCAGGGATGGAGGAGCAGCCAGATGGGAGAGGGTCACCGGGCAGCACAGTGGGGGGCACTTTATTAGCATTGCTTTCTCTAGAAATAACACCAAGCCACTCCAGAGACTCCCCTGGCCTTGTTCTGGCCCCAGCCTGTTAATGTTTAACCTCTGGATGGGGACAGTGTGTCGCAGACTGCACGAGAGGTGGTGTCAGTCTGTGGGGACAGCTGTGGGTGGCTGGGCATACAAGAGGTCACCTCCCTGCACCAGTGGGGACCCCACGTTATCAGCAGCACCCAGCTCCTGTGCTGCTCCCATAAGCCCCAGGACTCAGTGGCTTTATGCCAGTTCACTTGGAAAAGGGCCTGCTGGGTCTGTGTGACCCAGGATACCTTGGCTTCACTGAAAGGTGAAAGGAAGGAATGTTGGCTTTGGCTGTCCCCCACCCCATGAAGCTCAAATTCAGCTGGCAGAGCCATGGGGTGATGCATGGTGCGAGCCTGGTGCGTTTGCACACATCAAGGCCCTTTTCCCCCAGGAACATCATCCCCAGGAGCCCAAGCAGGCCCAGGGCTTACAGGGGTGGTTGGTGCCATGTTTTAGGGTGAGTTCTGGTGCACTGAGGAGAAAAAATACTGTTGCCTTGTACGCAAACAAAGCTTGACTTTATTGCCTTTAAAGTGCAACCAGCACAAACAGCGGCAAAAGTGCAAACACTGATAATGCTCGGAACATTTTGAGCTGTGCAAACAAGCCAGAGGTGGGTGAGTGTGTTGAAATGAAGGGGTGGGGGGTCTGAGGGGAGGAAAGCTCCCTGCCCACTCAGCAAACAGACCCCCATTCCTTTATCTCGAGCTGCCCCAGGCAGTGATGCTGGCCGTGGGTTGGAAGCAGCTTCTGGGTGAGCAGAGTTGAATAAGAGCTCAGGAGAGCTCAAACCCCCCACTGGGATGGCCCAGCCTGAGGCTATGCCTTACCCTGGCAGAAGGAAGAGCTCCAGAGCCACCCCACAGAGCCTCTGGGACAAGGCAGAGCTGTGCATCCCTTGCCTGGTCACTGCCTACACAGGGCATCCCACCCGTGTCTCAGATGTTGTGTGACACACTTCCCCTATCCCACCTCCTTTTTCCTTGGCATTCAGCTGCATTGCACACACCTTGTAATCCTCCTGAGCCTTGTTCAATATTTTCTGTCCCATTCAGCCCTCCAAAGCTTTTTCCAGGTGATGATCTATAGGTAGCTGCTGTATATCCCTTCTTGCCTGGTGTCACAAAATCCTGTTTCCCATCACCTTGTGCTCACTCCTGAGGGCACATTTTGCCCTGGGTAGGGAAGGGCAATACATGGGAGTCTCGGTCCTTGCAGATGTGCAATGGCTTACAGGGAGCCAGAGCAGTGCTACAGGGAGAGATTAAAATCCAGCTCCTCAGGAGACATTTAGGCATCTGCCTCCTATTCCTTAGGATTACCAAGAAGGCTGGGAAAAGCAGACCACTGCAAACTGGAGAAAAATAAAAAAGGGAGAGACAATAAGAAAGGTGGATCAGGCAAGGTGCAGGGACCTCAGCCTTTATCTTGGCTCCATATCTCTGGATCCTGATGCACTAAAGGGTCTTCCCAAACTGTTTCTGCTGCCAGGCTTGGCAGGGGAGAGGTGCCTGGAGTCAAGGCAGCCCCATCCCACATGCTCTCAGCATAGCCCACCTCGCTCCAGCACAAAGGGATTACCAGGTTTTGTGTCTGATCGACAAACTCTTCCTTAATCCAGCCCAGGGAGGGGAAGAAAACTTTTCTTGTTAAATCCACTGCCAGTGGATTTAACCATCCTCATTCCTTTCCCATACACACTGCCATGTGCACCTCCCTGGCTGCCCAATATACTCAGCTGATCAGTTCCCACTGGATGGGAATTTTTGGGAAACCAAGGACCCAACAAGCCTTTTCCTCACTGCTAGAGATCAACCCAACCTCCAGCACTGACACCTATTTTTGTACAGCCAGAAAGACCTGAATGTTGGGAGGAATAAAGCCTTTGCCAGACCTACCAGCCAGTTCAGCATGTTACTGAGGGATGGGACAGGAAAACAGAATGAGAACCCACTTGTTTTTTTTAAAGCTTGGAAAAACAGGCTGGAGAACAGTACAAAAAGTAATGAAAAATAGACATACTGGGCTGAGTTCAGTTACTTTGGGACAAAGTGATCTATTTTTCTTTTTTTTTTTTCTAAACCAAAGCTTCCTTTACTTTTGCTTCTAATTCTGCCAACTCTCTTTTGAGAGAAGTTTTGGGGATTTTCTCAGCTGGACTCCATTTCTGGTAGGAGAGGCCAGGGCAGGAGTGCCTGCAGAGCCCAGTCTGGGAGCAGAGAGGTGATGCACATTAGACATGACACCTGGGATAGTTCTGGCCCAGTGTTGACATAACCAAGGCTGGAGGCCAAAGGCAATAAGGGATTAGAGTAAAATGGCTCAGGCAAGAAAGCACAAGGTTTATATCAGCAGTGTCTTTGCTGGGTGGTGTGGACAAGGGGTGATGGCTTCAACCTGACAGAGGGCA
Organism: Myiotriccus ornatus; assembly: GCA_036023395.1. Taxonomy (NCBI): domain Eukaryota; kingdom Metazoa; phylum Chordata; class Aves; order Passeriformes; family Tyrannidae; genus Myiotriccus; species Myiotriccus ornatus. The sequence goes on along the minus strand of JAYRBT010000005.1, from coordinate 28,745,716 downwards.
GGTTTAGATTATATATCAGGAAGAAATTCTTCCCTGTGAGGGTGACGAGGTTCTGGCACATGTTGCCCAGAGAAGCTGTGGCTGCCCCATGCCTGGAAGTGCCCAAGGCCAGGTTGGATGGGGCTTTGAGCTACCTGGTCTAGTGGAAGGTGTCCTTGCCCATGACAGGGGGTTGGAATGAGATGATCTCTAAGGTCCCTTTCAACCCAAACCATTCTATGATATGTGGGTGATGCTCCCACATGAGCATCAGTGCTGGAGTGCTGACGTACCAGGACAGAGCCGGGATGCCGACACACAGTCCATCACCGACACGCTGCCATGGTGGTACCCATGACGTTCAAGGAAGAAGCCAAACAAAATGGGTTCTTGATTCTGTTGGATTTTTGGAGCAAGCTGTGATTGCCAAATGAGCTCTTTCTGTCCTGCTGCTCACCCCAAACACTCACTTTCCTGCCAAAAAATGATGATGAGCATCACGGGAGCCCCATAAGCCCCACTTTCCCCCAGTCCTGCCCCACTGAGCAGCTCTACCTCACCTATGGGGTGCTGGAAGCTGTCAGGTCTAAAAAATTCACAGCTCTCCAGGGAACAGGAAAGCTATTTTAGAGGATTTAAAATTGCAGCAGCTGAAATTATTTCCTGAAGCCTGCATTAAGTTTTTCAGGCATCTGGCTCCGCAGGTACAAAGCAGTTTGCTCATAAAAACACTTCTTCCTGATAATTTTCTTCAGTTTTCCCCACAGTCATGCTTTTCTCTGTGCTACTGGGATGCAGGGAAATAACCTGCCTTTAGTGAGTGTGTTCAGGATGGGACAGCATGGGACCCAAGCCACCACGTCCCTGGAGCACTTGGCCTGTCATAAACGTGCTTGGGATTCATCTGCGGGGCCCCAGGGAGGAGAAGACAGGTCAGTGCCCTCCCCACCGGGCAGCCCGTGTCCCAACCCGTGTCCCAGCCTTGCGCCAGGGTCAGGCGCCCCACATCACGCGCTGAAGCATCGCCACCGACTGGCAGTTCACAGCTGCTTTGAGGTGCTGCCAGGGACTTTAGGCCTCGACTGCCAACAAATCACAGCCATTGTGCTCAATTGCTCCCCCCTTTCTCCCTGTTAATAGCCCCTTTCTGTACGCAGGGAACGTGATTCTGCATCATCCCATTCCTCTGTGAACCCCAGCTCTGCTCCAGGCTGGCTGCCTGCACCCACCACAGGCAATGTCCCCACTGGGGCCTCTTTGTGCTGGCCTCGCAGGAGGAGGGTGCACACCAAAAAAAACCAAAAACACTGTGATGCTTGGTGCATTCAGGAAAAGCTTTGCCACCACAGTATCCACAAGCCCTTCCACTAAAAATGGGGTTTATTCCCCAGTTGTTGCAAAAGCATCTCCCCCCGCCCACCCCACAGCAGATGCGCGGTGCCCAGAGCCGTGGCACCAACACGAGGGCTCGAGCAGGTGGGTTGTTTGGAGGCTCTCCGGGAACTTGGGAACACGAGCAACTGAGCCAAGCTGTTGTTCTCATTTGTTATTCAGCGTTAAGGAAATCTGTACCATTCTCCCATCAGCCTCCCCATCCCAGAGGATAATTGATGCTAACGTCATTTAATTTTGGTCCAGCTGCTGGGCTCAGGAACAGATGTTTTATTGTTCAAACTGAACATGAAAAACCCAAAAAAGTAAAAAAAAAAACCCAATGCACAAACCAACAAAAACCAAGTAATTTGTGCTTGTGGTAAGGTGAACTGCAGTTTCCTCTCCCTAGAAATGCAAGGAGACAGAGCAGCAGTCCCAGGGAAGACTCAACCCTTGGAAAGGCCAAGATTTATACATCAAGCTAAAAGTCAGCCTCCAGTATACGATGTAACACCCACCCCCTCAAAATTCTGCTGTGTCCAACAGGCAGGCACTTCCAGCAGAGAATCATTTCCCCAACACTGAGCTGTCACCTTCAGGTGGGATGTGCCTTTGCATCCTCCCAGGAACAGATATCCACCCTGGGTTTCACACAGAGGAGCACAGCAGTTGTGGAAGAGCGAAGATACATGTCTTCTGCAAGGAGCAGAAAAAATAGGTGCAGAAATGTGCCATGGACATGTGCATCTTCAGAGCTCACCCTCTTTTACAGCTCTTCGAAGGCACCCTGCAGGTTCAATGTTTCCATGGCTCACAGCTATAGGGGAGTGCTGGGAACCTCACATGGGCACATACATTTCTTCACAAGCACGGGATGGAGGGAGGAGGTCCATGACTCACTCTGCAGTAGGTACAGGATAATATATGGAATCACACGCTGGTCCAGCCCTGGTCCAGCCAAACACTCCACTGCATCCTTCAGCATTCCTGTGAAGCTACCACCAGGCAAGCTGTGGAGAAACTGTAAGACACTTTCCTTCCATCAAAAAGAGAGATATTTAAAATAAAATAATCTTCCTAAAAAGACAAAAAAACCCAAGCCCTAAACCCACTCAGGTTAATAAACATTTAATATTCATTTTAACTCTAGCACTAACAACCCTGTAGGTAAGAGCAGCACTTCTCCCATGCCGAACTGGGTAACACTGGTATCTCATACAAAATGGGGAGGAGCTACCAGCAGAACAGGCATAGCTGTTGTCCTTGCCTCACTTGCAGACGTACCTTTGCTGTAGATGAAACCTGCCCCCAAAAATAAAGGGCTCTGAAATTCCCACATCAAATTGCTTGGGTAATTTTCTCTACATGGCTAACGCAGAAGGCACACAGCTGCCTATGAGGCTGAAGGGAGCATCTTTTGACACCTCCTGCTGTATGCCATATGCTTGGCATTATTTCTGACAGCATATTGTATTTTCTCTCTCTGTTCCACAAGAGGGGTGGTGAGAGGGATCTAATCCTAAGGAATCCAATCCATAAAATGTCCCAGTCCCCCTCAGGAAACTGCACTGGAGCTGGGACTTACCTCATGGTTTGAACAGCCCTGTCAGGAGAATGACCACAGCATCTTGTCTTAGCAATCCAGTGGTGGGGAAAAGACCCTTTTTTTTCATCGTTGCAAATAAAACAGACCTTGACCATGAGGAGCCCTGGGCTCTGCAGCACCTGCGCTGCAAATCCAGCTGCCAAGACCCATCAGGGATCGCTGTCAGATGTGACTGCCCCCTTGAGAAGAACACTGTCGGGGGGAGAACTCTGTACACCAAAAGCAGTGAGAGGCTCGATGTGGAAAACAGCTGCAGGATGATGCTCCCCTTCTCGTTCAGCTGGGTGAGCAGCAAGGATACAGAGTCAGTAAGTGTTTCTCCTCTTTGCCTGGCGACAAGTTGTTCCCACTTCAGAACAAGCTCCCTGCATCCCACCTCAGGCCCACGGATACTTCACGTCTGCTCCAAGGCTGCTGGTTCCAGTTCCCAGCTGGCTTGGCAGCAGTTCATGACCACAGGCATGTTAGAGCTGTGAGTGGGAGAGGGGAAGTGTTGGAGAAACTTATCACAGCAAGACGGCAGGATCTGCTGTCCCCAGGGAGCAGCATTGGCCCGAGTGGGACACCTTGTTGGCCAGCACAGTCCCTGGAGGGGGGTACACAGAGGTCACTGAAACCTTCAAGTGGTGACATTGTATGGGGACATGTAGGGAAACATGGAGAGGGCAGAATTCAGCCCTGCATCAGCAGAGCTGGCTGCAAACCTGTAGCCAGCTCAGCTGTAGGTACAGAGCCCGAGAGGAGATGTCCGAAGGAGATGTCATGGAAAATATTTACTCCATGAGGTCAGTGCACCCGTGGCTTCTCTTTGGAGGGGACTTTGAACACAGGAGGGCAGACGTTTCCTGCATGCTTCTGCAGGCAAGAGGCTGGGGAGAGCAGGCGTTTCCCTCCACTGGGAAGATGAAAAGCACAAGTGGAAAGTTTTGTGCATAAGGCAAACCAACTAAGCCTTTAGCTGCCAGCTGTTGGGTTCTTGCTATTAGGGGAAACAGCCTGTTTTGGGAAAAAAAAAAAAAAAGGTTGGATCTCAGAGGAAAAAGGTCTGGGGGAAAAAAACAAGAGGGGATGCCCCTGCAGCAGAGCCATGGACTGGCAGTATGACACCTGGAAGTGCAGGCTCTGAGTTGTGTATTAGAGGGGAAGAATCACCCCAAAACTCTTGTGTGTTGGAGGAGAGGTGTGGGCACAGGGGAGCCCTTGCTCTCAGCATGGACAGGCAGAAAGGATTCGGCATGCCAACAGGAACATCCACTCCCCATCACATCATCCTGTGCACCACACCAGGAAAGGATGGTTCAGAAAAGAGATCCCAGTTCCCAAGCCTGTCTGCATCCTCTTCATCAGCTCCCTCCCACAGGGATTCTGTCACAACTTCTGAGGTTCAAAGCCACAGTCTGAGTGTGGGTCCTGCTAAAGCTCATCAGTGTGTGTATCACTGGATGAAGGCAACAGGCTCCCTGCATGTGTGATCATCGCTGTGTGCTCGGGCCACCTGAATCAGGTGATGCCATGGTGGATCATCAGAAAAGGCTGATGAAGATATTTCACACCTTGTGAGGTGCAGCTCTCAAACGACAACTCTCAGCTCACCTTGCCTGCCTTAATTGCCAGGCAAATCACTTGCCTTAAAGCTGGGATCTGATACCTGCTGCTCTTCCTGGGAGCACTTCTTGTTACAGTTTCTGGTTGGATCAGCATCCCAGGGGACAGTTTCTCTCTTTATTTCAGGTTTAAATTATAAAGTGATGGTTTTACCCTGAAGCCCTCCCCCCACCCTCCCCCAAAGGGGCCTGTGACTCCATCACCCCTCACAAGGGAAAGCTGGTGGGAGGAGCTGTCAGTGCTGTCAGCAGTGATTCTGAGAGAGATTCTGGGTGAGATTCCCACCCACCTGACTTGCTTCCTATTGAGCCCAAGCCCTGGTAAGATGCTTCCCTTGCATCACTCGCTGCTGTCAGTGATGAAGAGACCCAAGCTGTGTTCTCTTCTCAAGGAGATTTGCTGTGTCATATTAAGCCCCACACATTTCCCTTTGCTAGGTTTTTCCCCCTCCTCAGCTTCTGACTCACCATGTTGCCAACTCATCACCGAGCAAGCACAGTACTGGTGACCTTCTCCTAGACATATCGGAGCTCCCCACCACTCTCCGGTTTGTCCCAGTGTCATCTCAGCATCCCAACCACCCCCAGCTCCCTCAGTGCAGGGTGCCTATCATCTTACCAAACAAATCCCCCACTGTGATCACTTGCACTGAGAGCCCTTGGGCATCCGGTGCCACCCCGGAAGGGGGTCTCCAGCTCAGCATTACCAGACGCTCACTCCCATGGGGCTTTTCTAGGAGTGATAACAGCAGGAGGGCTGTCCTCTACCCACAGAGGTAGAGGTCTCCAGCTCTGGTCTCCAGCTCTGCCACTCAGAGCCCTGGCACCCACCCACCCAGCTGCCCCTTGCCCCTTGCCTCAGCCAGGCACCGCAGCGACCAGGACACTTGAGCCCCAGCTCAGCTGTTGACTCCAGTCCATCCCCAAGGAGAGGGATGGGGATGAGGAGTTGCTCCAGGCTCCAGGGTGGAATTTCACTCACTTCAGTGACCTAGTGCCTGTGGTGTGCTCTAAAAATACAAATAAACCAGTTGGTGGTACAAAACACACCCTGTTTCCTGCAGAGGGCTGCTTGGCCAGGCCCTCCCTCCCTGGCTGAAAAAAATTAAGTTGAGGGCTACAAAAAAAGAACCAGATTTTGTTCTTCCCCGTCCTCAGCTGAAGAATAGATAAAGAAATTAATTAGGGCCAATTTGCTGGAGACCTGGGTATGGGGTCAGGAGCAGGAAGGTTCTGTGTGCCACTCATGCTCCCTGCTTAGCTAATTCAGAGCAGCCAAGCTTATCCTATCCCCCCGGATTCTCCCATCCCTCTGACCACCCTGTTGCCTCTCATCCAAAGCTGCCTCCTGCAGGCAGGCCAGGCTGAGCGCAGGGGCACAGCAGTCCCCTGTGCCATGGGGAGTATGTCCCCACCCACTGTGAGTATCCCACCCTCATGATGTCCTTGTCCCCAGCCATCCCCTCCTCTGCCACTCCAGACAAGTGCCAAAGCACAAGCAGGAGCTTTTCTTTCCCACCTTCACCTGCATGACTTTATGGTCCATATTAACCCATTTCAGCCCCATTTCTACCTCACCAGATCTCCCCAGCTCTCCATACTCAGTCACCATATGGATGTCGTTAACAGAAACCATCCAAAGCCAAACACTTGTCTAACTAATATGACATGCTGTTATTGCAAAACCCCTTTCCTACCCCTCTCCTCTCATATTCGGAGATCCAGGCGCCCTGCCCTGCCTTCGGGTATCCCCTCGCACGTCCCCAGCCAGCCCCCTGCCACTCCCAGGGACAGGGAGTCAAAGAGAAAGGCAGGCAGCAGAGGTCACGGTTTCACTGCACCCAGCAATAAACAAGTTCTCCTGTGAGGCAGCGGAGGGGGGCAAAAAGCCCAAGTGAGAGGTATTTTTGCGAGTAGGCAGATTAGGAGCTGCTCAAGGCGTGCTGGCAGTCAGAGCAGGAGAGAGGGTGTTATCTCTGAATGGGTGCAGGATGTTATTCACAGCTCCTGCCGCCGCTGGGACGGAGAGGTGGGGAATGGGATCGTGGGGGAGAGGCTTGTTCCTCAGCCAAGTGGCTATTTCTGACTTTGAGAGGGCTTGCAAGCAGCAGCTGGACCCAGGCTGCACCCGAGGAACATACACTCACCCTGGGCTGAAGAAGATTCCCTGTCTTCAGACCCTAAAGTGCAACCTCCCCCCAGCCGTTCCCATCACTCCTGACCCCCTGCTGGTGATGCCACATGCCCTGGGACACGCTGTCCCATGCACTTGCTACCCCGAGAAGCCACCAGGTTGGCGAGGTCCCCGGGTGGGGAGCAGCTAATGCAGGGAGCCGATTTTGTTACCGGCCAGCGGTTGTATCGTGTTTACCAGCTCCTCGCCGTGTATCCTGTGCCGGGAGGATTCCTGGAAGTCGGAGCTGCTTTCACACCCCCTCCCCGTGCCGCACAAACACGCGGAGTATGCCGAAAGCAGATCTCCGCACGTGACCGCCACCGATATTGCCCAAGCGGCTGGCAGGGACCAGCTACCCCCTCCCATCCCTCCTCCTCCTCCTCCCGTCTCCGGCACACGGCTGATCCCTTCCCCTTTTTTTTTATTCTCCTTCCCCTCCCTGTTTAACTTTTTCCATCTGTTAATTTAAACCAGAGGTGGTGGCCCTGCCAGAGATGCTGAAGGCCTCCAAACCTCCAATAAGATGGTTAAATCCTAGGTTTCCGCTGACCCCGGGCCATCAGGCTGCTCAGGCGACACCAGAGCCCCAGCCAGCTACTCTGAGGTGAATACAGCCTGGGAGTCCAGACTCTCTACATGGTATACGAGCCCTTTACCTGTGCAGGCAAACAGGGTGTGAGTCTGAGCATCCCTTGCAAACCCAGGCATTAGAACAGCAGTCTCCAACCTCGTGGCACTGGGGTTTGAGGGTGCTGCAACACCTCCCCTCCATCAGGCAGACAGGGACAGAACAGAAAGATTTTCCTGCCTCCCCAGGCCATGCATGGGCACACTGCACACCTCTGACACCTGAATTCTGCTACCCAGAAGCTCAGCATGGAAATCTTCCCTGCACGGCACCTGAAGGTATCCATTTTTGGAGTTCAGTCTGTTTCTGCAGCCCTACCAACCTCTATTCTCCCTGTCAGCAGATTTTGGGGTGGCAGTTGTTGGTAGGTATCACCACTGCTTTTCTTCCATATCTGGACCAGCTGACTCAGAAAGATAGCCCCCAGACTACCACCCTCCCCTTGGAGACAACACTTTGCTGGGGACTTTCTTGCTGGAGTGCCACTGCAGTGGGATGGGACACTGGGCAGAAGAGCTGGAACTGGGCTGATACATCACTGCTGGGGAGTCTGGGAAAAGCAATCCAAGCAGAAACTTGGATTTCTACCAGCCAGCCTCTCCTGCATCTCTGTTAACATCCCAGCAACACCCCCGAGAAATGGGAAAGGTTAGCCCAGCTGGGAACTGGGCCCTTTTTTGAGATCCAGCTCCTTCACCTCAGCTCACAGACACACAGAGGACTTGGGTTGCCAACCTGCTTGCTCACACTCACCTTCCCTGAGCCCTTCTGTGCCTCTGATCCTGGTGGGGCAGGCCAGAGGGAGGTAAATGCTTGCAGATGCTGGTCCAAAGCTCTCCTCAGCCCTTGGGCCCTGTTCACAGATGTTCTTGATGCCATAACTGGCATCAAGCAATAAGCCACTCCACGGCCAGGCAGACCACAGCCCTGTTTTACAACCTGGTTATAAATCATTCTCTCTCCCTTTTGGTAACAGCAACACCCACATCTAGTCTTTACCTGGTGCCCCACCTGAATTACCCTCATGACTTCCAGTATGATGTCCAACATCTCCATAGGGTTCCTGATATACTTCTTTTCTGATTCATTTTAAATACATCCCTTCTTAAAGACAGATTGTTTACATCTTTCAGAGGGTCTTGTGTGTCCACATCTTTCTATTTTTATTCAAGATTTCTTCTTCAGATAGACTGGAAACTGTACTGAGTTGCCACCAGGGCAAATGTTTCCCTTGGATATTTTTACACATTCAGAAAGACAAACTACAAGATTTAATCTTGAAAAGACCCCTGAAGCATTTGACTTGAGACGTCTGCACTATTCCTTGATGGCATGCAAAACAGCTTCAAGATGAAAGTTAACCTAAACCTCCTGGTTGTTTTTTTTTTCTGGTATGCATTTTTCCCTTGTAAACAAAGACCCAAGCAAAGTACCTTAGCTATGGAGTGGAAAATTCAATTTAGGCAAAGAAAAAAAGCTTTTTAAATAAAGGGTTGGATTTGCAAAGGGTCAGGTCAGCATCCACCCCACTGGGTGAGCTCTGGGAGCATGTGTGACTGCATAAAAGAAGGGAAAAGGAGAAAGGTAAAGGAAAGATGTGGAAAGGAGGAGCAGAGAGCCTCTGTAGTACTGCAGGGAAATGCCATAAGCACCCCCAGATTTAAAGTGACTGCTCCCAGTATTCATCATTGTTTCCACATGGTGATGGATCAGCTCTGACACTGTTCAGGGTCTGGATCCCCCTCCCACAGATGGGAACACCCTGTCTCCAGCCTTCCCAGAGCAGCAACGACTTGGGAGGGAACCCACGCTGCCACGGATATGAGTCATCTCGACGCTGACTTGCAGCATCAGCACCCCTCCTGTGACATCCTTGGAGATCCCCAGCCTCTCTGCAAGCTCTGTCTCTCCCATCACATCTTCATGCTGTTGTCCTCGTCCTCCGCCAACCCCCTCTCACCTTCCTCTAATTACAGATATCATGGAAACCCTGGCAAAAGCCCAATTAGCAGCCAGGCCCCTGTCAGCACCTATTATCTCCCTGTGTCCTTAGCAAACTGCTTAAAAATAAAGACAGGAGGTTGTTGCCCACGGGCAGGAATTTTCCACCGGGATGGTATGGCCAACCTGGGTCATGTGATGCAGTGTCCTGGCTTGTGTCACCCACTGGCACCACGAGAGGCAGCTGTGCCCATGGGCACCCTCTTCCTGTGCTGTCCAAAGCCCTCTGCCCAGGGCATTTCCCCTAAAAGTCACTTTTCATGGGCCAGTTAAACCTGAAACATCCCCACCTCATTCCAGGCAGATTCCAGTCTCCAAATTCATCCCACAGGGACAGCAGCTCACTCAAGAGTCATGACCTTGGCACACAGCTTCGTGCCCTGTTGAGCCCTGCCCTTGAAACTTGAGGACTGAGCAGAGGGATGGGTCTCTCAGTGATGGGTCTCTGTCCCATCAAGTTGCCCACAGGAATTTTAACAGAGTCCAGCCCCACTGGTGTGGCTCAGGAGGAAATGATGAGGATCAAGAGCTGTCTGAGGATGAAAAGATGTGGACTGAGGGCTCACTGAGGATTCAGACACATCTGGGAGGGAAGGCACCCTCACCTTTGCAGGAGGGGCATTTCCTCCCTGCATGAAGCACACTTGAGCTGTTGCAAACCAGCTGAATAGCTGGCAAGGCATCCCAAACCACTTCCCTTAGTCACAAGCAGTGAGATCCAGAGGGTTTCCAAGGGAAAACTCCACTATCCTCTCTTCAGCCCACTTCCTGGCTGGCAATGACTATCTCCGGCTCCCTGCCACTCCACATTTGGAAGGGAAGCATCAGGAGGGGACACGCTGGACACTTCCCTCCTGCACATCTGGGAATTGAGAGCGCTGCTTCATTGTGCTGGGCAGGGAGGGTTTTGCTGGGATTATTATTCCAAGCTGGCCTGGAGTCCAAGGGAAACAAAAGCTTCTTCCTTGCCAAAGGGAGGGCTGGCTGGAGGAAGCCACCAGAGATGAGGGCTGGGCTATTCTCTGGGCTTCTAAATGCTACATTTTGGTGTTTAAATTTAGCCCCAGATTGAAGTTTTGCAGACATGAGCTCTTCTGCTGAGCCAGCAGCCTGGCCAGTATCAACATTAACTTGCCCTTCCTTCCCTGCAAACTCAGCCTCTGAGCCTCCAGCCCCAGCAAAGATGTGCTTCACAGGGCAGATCCCTGGCAAAGAAACCATCCAGACATGCTCTGGAGAGCAGCCATGGCTGGCCAAGGCAGTCTGGTCAGAATAACACACTGTTTTCGCCATCCAGACTGCATCAAGAGAAAGGGAGATGCTTGCAAATTTTGCTCTCCTCGTCAGGCAGATGACCAGGTTGACCATAGAGAACTTTCCAGAAGGGATGGAGAGGTCAGGTGTTGAGAGCTCTGGCAGTGCCCTGTGTCACTTGCTTTTTTCCTGTGGCACAGCAAGTCCTTACAACTTCTGGCCTCTTGTATTCCAGCCCTTGAGCTTTAGGATGCCAGTCCTTGCCCAGGAAAGGAGCCAAGCTCTCTACCTCTATTTCATCATCATCATCATGGCTGGGCTTTGCGTGAAGATTTGAGAAGGGCTCTACCCACGCTTGCTACAAGTGCACTGATGACTAAAAACGCCAGTGCGAGGTAGACAAGTCCGGTTGCAGAAGGCACAGCAGAAAGACTCCCCAGGTGATATCGATGAGACGCGATTCTTTCTGCATTGTCTTTTCTCCTCCAGAGTGATCCTGAGCGTGTTCTCAAAAGAAGCAGCAGCGTTACAGACGGTGTGTCTCCAGGCCTCCCGACTGGAGGCCAGGGTAGACCAATGGCGATGATCAATATGGCCAAGGCTGAGGGATT
>JAYRBT010000005.1:28707457-28732339 GCA_036023395.1 Myiotriccus ornatus | reverse complement strand
CGTGCCCTGCCCAGCGCAGCTGTGATCTCAGCAGCATGGCCTCGATGCTCGTGACTGCTGCCTGTTCAAGGACAGACATGTTGGTCACATAATCCGTCCAGTGGATGTTTAGGACTGTATCCCTCACCTTACTGCAGAGCATGGCAAATGGCTTCAAGGAAAAAAGCCTTGCTCACAGCAGGTTTCCCCTCTACACTTAGACCCCCCAGATGCCATAGGCATGGGGTTTTTCCTCCCAAATCCATAATTTAAAGGCTTCAGCCATAAGTTGTTTCCATAGTGCTTGATCATACCACCTGGGAAGCCAGGCACTTGCCAAAGGCTGTCACCACCACCCTGCCTCTGCTTGAGTTGACCATGGGAGTTAAAGCAGGCAAATAAGGAATCAGGAAGAATGCTATTTATTTGCTGGAGTTCTGCAAACAATTATTATGGCCTTGTCCTTTGGATGAACCTGGTTTGATAAGGATCCTATTCATATTCCAATGATTCCTTAAGAACTGGAAGTTGAATGCAAGTAAGCAATCCAGCTGGTCTGCTCTATGTCTGCAAGGGAAATGCTTCTGCCTGGGGGCTTGTACCCATGGGAAAAGAGTGATGCTCCAGGCTTTCAAGGCTTTTCTGCACAAATGCCCTGTTGTGAGAGAAATACCCTATATATAAAGTGGAAGGGAGAGGGGATGGTGAGGAATCACTGGCTGACAAGCACTGGAGTAGGATATGGCTGAAGAGACAACCTGACATTCAAAGGGCACTAAAAGGATAGGAATATCACAACAGACTTTTAAGATGAATGGACTAAAAATTGTGATTTTTTAATACATAGCTGAATACTCAATTTCACGGCTTATTAAAATCCTGGGGAAGATGATTCTCTCTGCACACAGCTCCCTAGGGATGAACCATGTCTTGCTGTTCTTGGTAGGGTTCAAATGTTACAGGGATGCACAGAAAGCTTTGAGCACAACAAGCCTTCAGAAAACACAAAGGTAGCTTTGACTGGAGTATGTCGCCCTTCTTTTTTCCTAAATACTAATTCTGATTGGAAGATAAATATATAACACATGTGGAAATATGTGCTTCTATATAGGAAAGGAACTGTAAACACACAAAGCCATGTGCAAGCTGGGAAGAGCAGAAACACAGCCAGCTCCATGCTGAAAAGCTTTTCCCCATGACAAAGACAACCTGGTGCCAGCGTAAGGAGAATTAAGTGCATTCAGTGAGTGCCTTAAGCATATGTTTTGCTAAACTTGTGGGTCATCAAGGTAGAAGGACAGAGGGAAGATGCTCCCTGCAGCACAAGAGAACCATAACACAGACATAATCAAGCTTACCTGCTCTGCTGAAGCTTTGAGTGATTCTGAAAATCTTGCAGAATACAGGTCAGCTTGATTTACATCAACTCAGTTGCTCCTACAATCCCCTCTTTTTCTTAGCAAGGGCTTTTCCTTTCAACCACTTTTATTCCTTCCTTATCCTGATCACTCGCTGCCATGACAGGTTCAGTGCTGCCAGAAAAGCTCACATCTGCAGATTAAGATGTGATTCTGTCCGAAGAGCAGCTCTGGAAGAGTTGAGGTGATTTGGTCTCAGTGACCTGAAGAAACAAAGCCCACAGCTGTATCAGCTCTGCAGTGCTACTGGAGGATAATAGCAGATGGTGCCACCAAAAGAAGAGTCTGATGCTCAGAAAACTCATGGGAAGCTCATCCAAGCCCCATTGTTTTTTTTTTCCTGTAGAGACTGCACCAAGCCTGCCAGAGGTCAAGAAGCATTGGGACAATGCACTTAGGCACATGGTGGGATTCTTGGGTCTGTCTTGTACAGGGTCAGGAGTTGGACTCAGTAATCTTTCTGGGTCCCTTCCAGCTCAGGATATTCCAGGATGGACTGTGCTTGGAGATGATGATTGAACCCCACTAATAAAACCAAAAGGAGAATTAGTAAGCTATAGGCATAACAAGAACAGTTTGCAGTTTTATTGCCCAGAATCACATATTTGCTTTTGGTTTTCAGGAAGCACTGATATTTTTGCAAAGGCTTATTTGACCTTGCTAAAAGGGAAGTGTTTTTGGACTCGAACTCCTTTGGGCCATATTCTATTCTGTAGCTGCAAAGTGCCAACCCCTCTCACTTCTGTGTGGTTATACAAATATACACAACACCTCGCTGGGTTTGTACCACCCTATGGATTTCTGAGCAGGTCTTCATGAGAACCTTCCTGGATGCCATCTGATTTCACAAGTGCCAAGAACTTTCTAAACAACACATAGAAACTGGGGAAAACATATTTAAAACGAGCAAAGACAATCAGCTGGGGAGAAAAAAAACAAACAACAAAACTAAACCCACACACCCCCGCTCACATGCCTTGAGCTCTTCCCTTGGGGAAGTGGAGGCAGAAAGCCAACACTGGCCTCGATGCTGGCTGTGTCCCATCAGTGGGGATGCTGCTTGGGAAGCTGGGAGGGCAGCATGGCATAGCCCACAGCCTCCAATCACACTGCTGCAGCTCCTGTTGCTATGGCCCTCAGGTCTGAAACTTTGGAAATTAGGTAAAAGGTCTAAACACAAAGCTTTTTTTTCCCCTCCTCCCCTGTGCAGTGGTGCCCCTTGCCTAGCACAATCCCTCTTCCTGCTGAGTTCTAGGAGGAAAGCAGCTGGGATGAAGAATTAACTCTCGCAGTCCCAGGGGTTTTCCAAACCTGGAGCAGCAATGTGCGACTGGAATGATATCACGGGGAAGGGGGAATGTACCAGCAGATCTTGTTTCCCACCTGCCCTGTGGCAACGAACCAGAGAAAAAACATGGTCTTAAGGAGGGATGCATCCTCTCCTGCCCTCAAAAAGGGGATGGATTTTAAGTGGGTTTCGTGCTGGTGTAACAAGCTGCTGGGAGGTCCCAAGGGATGGGATTTTTCCATCCCCTGGGTAGAATTCGGGATTTTTAAGGGTGCCTCATAGACCTGGAGGGACCCAACTCCTCCGCTTCCAGAGCAAAGGATACAGTCCTGAAGCCCACACCTGTGGATCCCCAAGCTTTCCTTTCATCCTGGTGAGGGGACGGCTCTGCACAGCAGAGGTTGGTTTGGCACCAGGTTGGACCAAGGGTATCTCTGGCCAAGGTCAGAGTGCTGGTGATTAAAGGCAGCTCCGAGCTGGCACCTTGCCCACCCATCACAGGCCCACACAGTGACACTCTCCCTGTTCCCAGAGGAATCTTGCCTGTGCCCACTCACTCCGTGCTACACAGTCATGCCTGCACCCCCCTGCCCACCCAGGGTCACCCCTGTCGTACCTCAAAGGGTCACCCATCCTGCCATGAGCATCTCCACCTCATCGAGTTGGGCTGGGAGGGAAGGTGCCAGCCCTGTCAGTAGTTTCAAGGGTTATCCCCTCCAAGCCTCATTATGCTGCTGCCAGGAGGGAGGCTGCTTTTCCAGGTGACAGACCAACTGCCACCAAGTTCTGGCTCTGGGAAGCTTTTGGCTGCTCTGTCAGCCTCCCCTAAACCTCAGTAGCGAGCCAGGCACCTTAATGGCATGGGGCCAGGCAGCTCTGCAGGGCTGGCAAACTGTGACAAAGGTGTCTTTGTTCCTCTGCCTGCTCCCTGTTTCACCCCAGCCCTGCTGTGACACCTACGAGGTGGAGTCATTTTTCTACAGGAAGCCTCCAGCAGCGTTTCCCAGATGCTGCATCACCACAGCCAGCTCGGGTTCATCACCCCCACCTTTCCCTAAGGAAGACACCAAGCCAGGAGCAGAGCAAGGGAGCCAGGAGTGATCCAGGAAGGATTCAGCTGCTATCTGTTTGATCAAGTGTTTCAATTAGTCCTTCTTGGAGCAGACTCCTGTCCCCATCTCCGCTTGTCTCCCCTAAAGCCAGGCTCACCCCCCACCTGGTACACCCCTTCCCAACACCATGGGGTGGGGAGCTGTGAAAAGCACCTTACACATTTCTCTTTCAGCCTTGCTTACATAGCAAAGTAAAGATGGGTAAATAATAATAATAAACTACAAATGTCAAGTCCTTAAAGTCTGTAGGGAAAGGGGGAGCGAGACAGCTGGGAAAACCCCAACAAGATGCTGGCACAAATCCATCTTAGGTCTGAGATGGAGCAAGAAGTCTCCAAACCACGAGCAGACCAGGAGCAGAGCTGACTCACACACTTTGAAGCTGGCCACGTCTCTGCTTACACATTTCTTGTTTTCCTTCCCATGTGCCAGCAGGTCACCTGTTTTTCTCCCAGCGATCCGATGTGTCTAACAAAAGCATTACCTCTCCTGACAAACACTGCCTTGCCCAGCACCCAAAACCAGCCCAGCAGCCACAACAACCCATCTTTCTGCAGATGATCTCACTGAGAAATAAATCTCCATGTAGCACAACAGCTACATTTAGGGATAGCAAAATACGTCTAGTTTTAGAATATTATCATGTACTTCATTTACACTCTCAATTCCCTGCTTTAGAAAAAGCCCACCTGGAAAAAAAAAAAATTGCCCTTGGATACTAAACATCTGCAGCTCATAAAAACTCCACAAAACTCATAAAACTTCATCTGGGAACACTGAAAAGGAACTGAGAGCCTATCCATGGAGGACTTTGCTGCCCGAGTCTTGTTTGGCTGCTCTCAGCACCACTGGGTGGTTTGGGAACTGTGAGCTGAGGTAGGATGGAAGCTCATGTCTCTCCCACTCCAGCCCTGCTGTGACACCTTTTCCAGGGCAGCCCAGTTCCTGGCCATCCCTATCCCTGTCCCAGGAGAGCAGTAGGAGCCAGGACCTACTAGGGTTGTACACCATGTCGTTGTTCAGATCCCAGGCTGCTCTGGCACTCTGGGAAGTAGCAATAACCACCATTTTCCTTGCAAACTGCCCTTTTATCGCAATGTGTTTGGGATGCTAAAAATGTGCATCCTATGCCTCGCTTTTGTGTCTAAATACAGAACTGCCTTGCAGAGCAGTGTTCTGCCTCACCACCTGCAAAACAGCACCAAACTCAAAAAAAAAAAAAAAGAAAAAAAAAAGAAAAAAAAAAACCAACAGTGGTGGTGAGAGATTTCTTCCAGGTGTTGTACTTCCCCAACCTTCCCACCAAGTTAATAATTTCATCCCTCCCGCTGAGGACAGACTGCAGAAGTGAGCTCACTCTTTGCCTGACCTTGTTACTCAGCAGTTCCTGGTCCTCCTCCTCTGGGAAATTCCCTGCACCCAGCCACCCCTCCAGGGACCTGCAGCCTGTGTGAGCATCTTATACCCATCCACCAAGGAGGAACGCACCTTGCCCAAATCCCACTCCAATCAGAGCTGCAGCCTTGACATGGGCTTGGCTGCAATGCAGGAAGCACCGTCCTGCCTCAGGTGCCATGGGGTGACAGCCAAATATAACATCCTTTAGCCCCTACTCCAACATGGTGATAGACGATTAAATGGCATCTCATTTACCCCTAAGGCAAGCAAAATTATATTGCTCCCAATCTCTGCAAGGGGGAAAAATCTGGGAAGGATGGAGGGTGGAGTAAAAATTTATGAGGTATCTTCCCCTCCTTCAATTCTTTCTTGCCACATAGGGTTTAATGGTTGGAAAGCAATCTGAGATTCAGCAGATGTCAACAGCACTGGAAAAGCAGACCCATGCAAGTGAGCCATGAGCCCAGCATACCCACCCAGTCTAGAGATGGTGCAGAAACCTGCAAGACAATAAACCCTGGGCAGGTCCTGAAGAAAGAAACCAAGTCATGCAGCAAAGGCCACCCATGGGCATGACTTTATTCTATGCCTTCCTCTTGCCCCCACTGCTCCCGTCACTGCTGTTTCCACTTGTGCTGAGCATATTCACGTGTTGAGGGCACATCCACGTTGCTCTGGAGGAGCCACCTCAATCCCTGCAGATTTGGCAAGCTGGAACCAGATAGCACAGGTACTGGGAACAGCACAGCCAGGACAGAGGCATTTGTTTATTCAGTGAAGGGTGGAGGGAGGTGCAAAGCAGGGGGAAACCTCTGATGGCAAAGGTCCCCTCAGGTCTAAGAACCAGATCTCGGGGGGGAAGGGGGAGTTGTGGGGATGGGACAAGGAAACCACAAAAAACAACAAAATAAGTTTAAAAAAAAATATGAAAGAAAGAAAGAAAAGAAAATCAGAGTTGTCTTACAGAGAGAAATCACATGTTTCCTCATGATCAGAATATAACAAATGGCCCAAAGAAAAATTCAAAACAAACAAACCTTCCCCTCAGGCTCCCCCCAGACTTCTCCAGTACCCCACATCCTTCTCATCCACTCTCATGCTGAGCTACCCATTAGTGGGCAAACAGAGCAGTGGGAGGGTTGAGCTGAGGATCAGAGGAGACACTATTTTAATTAATGCAGCTTTGCTGCCCAAAGGACAGGGGTCTGGCTGAGACCATGGGGCACTCTGGTGCATGGGAGTCCCACTCATCTACGAGTTCCAGCAGCACAGGGACAGGTGCCTGCAGGCAGCAGTGCCAGAGGAATGACTCCTGCCCATTCCAGGGTGATTGGCCAGCAGTGCCCACGAGCACATCTGCCCCTGCCTTCTTTATTTTCCATGCCACCAGTGTTCCAAACAAGCTGTTCTTGCAGCATGCACAGGCAGAGTGTTGCAATACACACATACAGGTCCAGGTGCCCCAGACACAGGAAAGGATCCTAATCTTTTTTCGTGCTTCAAAACAGGGCTATCCAACAGGAAATGCTTGGAGACTTCTTCACACAACCAAAATCCTGTCCAGCAGCAGCCAAGCTCCTCACCCTCCAGGTCCAATAGGTACCGGTAGGAGCACATGACTATTTCACCTCTCCAAAGAGCACTTCTCCGCCCAAAACTGCCCAAGGCCTCAGTCTGGGAGCCCAGTACAAAGTTGGTGTAAAGCAGCTCAGTACTGAGATCAGCCAGAATTACACCAATTTCCCCTAGCCATAGATCTGGCCCAGCTTTGCTGAGAACACTTGATCTCCTCCCCGAGCTCTGCCAGCTGGGTGAAATACAGCTGCTGCTTCAATAGCGCTTGCAGAAAAAAGGCCTGACATTATGCACAAGAAAAAGACAAGTATTGCAGTGCTTGCTTTTTAGATTTCATGGAAACAGTTTCCACTGGCTCGATGGGAAGGGGAGACGAGCAGGGGGAGATGAGCAGAGGGAACTGCTGGTTGTCAGAGAGCTCTTTGGGCAAAGCTGTCACTAGCTCCCACCCAAGATGTCCCGCTGACCTGCAGAACCCATGTGGCATCACCACCATCTCCCCACCCCAACTTTTGCATGGAGATTTCTGGTTTGCCAAGACCAGATCTTCCAGCAGAAGTTCCCATCTTACGGGCTCCATGACCTTCTCCAGCCCAAGCTCAGCAGCAAGATACAACATGCAGAAGGGCTGGTTTTTGTTTCAAGAGGAACCATGCCTACCCATTTGCAGGCTCAAATTGAATGGCCAATTCCTTCCTGGGTGCTTTGCAGCCACCGCTGTGGCTCACAGCTGACTCAGAGCTCTTCTGCTCCTGCCATGCCAAAGCCTGACCCCCTGTAAACACAGGGGTGTTGCAGTAGCACCATTAAAGCTGTATTTAACCCCTGCTACTCTCTGTTACCTGTATGAGCCAGGCAGACACCTTCTCTGGGGTCCTGGATGCTGCCCAGGATATTTCTAAGCCATACCCTACCACGCACAGAGAGGGGTGAGTAGAGTTTGCCATGCATGAGCTCTACAACTCACACTTCGGTTACCGGCTCTTCTCCCTTCCCTTGAAAACAGAGACCAAATGACCCAGAGGAAACACCTCGCTTTGACCAGGACATTTCCATGGCACAGACTGCTAACACACCACAGATCTTTAGGATTTGGTCCCATACCACTATCCATGGAGGGTCCCTGTCTCCTGGTACACGGGGCACAGCCCCAGCTCTGTGCACAGCCACGAAATATTGCAGGGGACAGCCCTGCCAAGACTGTAGAGACCACCTCCTTTCCCAGCCAGCCTTCATGAGCAGTTTTCTTCATCTTAGAGAGATGGCAGATAAAAAACTTTCACTCCAGAGAGATCTCTTCTCTTAATGAAATGCTTCCTCACAGGTCCACAGCCCATAGTGGCAACATCACCCGCTGATCACTGGCATGGTTGTTTGCCAGGAGGGAAGGCATTCATTTTACAGTGAAAACATTTAAAAAAGCAGATGGAGAACTTGTCAGGAGAGCCAGTCACAAGGAGAGGTGGAAAAAAGAGAGCCAGTTAATTACCCAGCATGTGTTATATGTCTGGGTGGAAAATAGTCTGAAAATATCTTGTGTTTCAGAGCAAGCGCATAGTTTTTGGTGGTTCAGCCAGCTGAAGGCCCAGCCTCCAAGTTTCAGGGACAGACTAAGCCCATCTCTAAGCCCAGCTGTTCCCAGGCAACTTCCTAAATGGGCACGGCAGTTGGACAATATAGCCCTGAGCACAGCTATTCCCACCTCAGACTTGGGGACTTGCTCAGGGTCCCCTAAACACAGAAAGGTGTTAGGAAGCTTGGGTTTTGTGGCTGAAACAAACATTGGTCCCAGCATTTTACCAAATGGCCATCACAATTTCCAGAGTCCTACGAGTTCAGCTCAGTAGGGGAGGAGGCTGCTGTTCCCTTGCTTTCCCAGTATTTTTGGCATTTTGGCCAAAGTCTGGCTTGGGACAGTAGCAGCTAGGCAATCCATCCAGCTGCTCAGCATCTTCACGAGCCATACAGATGAGCTTGAGCCACCCAGCTCTGTGATTAGAAATAACAGCCTAACCCTGGATCTGATTAATAATTCTCAGATAACAACATGTTTGGCACTGGGGGAAGCTGCCAGCAAAAACTGTGGAGTCTAATGCCTCGTCCACCCACAGGAAATGAAAACAAGGCACTGCTGCTGGCAGCTTCGTCTAAAACCCGTGTGGAAGATGAGGACTTTCCCTTCTGATCCCACATGGCCCATGCCCAGCCAAATGGGGTCCTGAAGATCATCAATCCTGAGCTCAGGGGATGGGCTCAGGCTGCTGGGGAGCCAACAAACACCCTTTGCTGTCCTGCACCCTCCACCCAGCCAGGCTGGTGCCACAGGACCCCTGGGTGCAGGATCTCCAGAGCTCTCCCAGATCCTTGGTGGGACAAGAATCACATCCTACAGATGGGACACCCTGGGAGGGGCAGTCAGTGGTGGGACAGGTGGAGAAGATGTTGGTACAAATGTGGTCTTCCCCAGGCTCTGCAGCCTGTGGTTTCCATGCCAGCTTGGCAAAACACCTTCGCCATTGTTTTCTGGGGCTAGAGCTGAAAAAGTTTCTACTTCAATTTTCCTCCCTCACCAGCCTTTCTGAGAAAGTGCAAAGTAAGCCATGGAGCAGATAGTTCAACAAACGAGGGGAGTAGAGGAAGGTCCAAGGTGTGGTCTGCATGCCTGGGCCAACGATCCTCACAGCCAAGGTGAGGGCTTGCTGAGAGGAGTCATGGGCACAACCTGTTGACAAAGGAGAGCAGGGCTCCCACAAAAACAAGCTGGCTCCACCTGGGGCAAGGGATTAGAAACCTCGGCACAGCCCTCAGATTCCTCTTAGCAAACCAACTGTGGCTGGAGGCAGGGATTAAACCCAGTGCGAGGAATGTGGCTCCTTCCCGCTGTGGAGTCCAAGCTGGCACCGCATCCTCACTCAAGACGCGGCTTACATAATACAGCTTATGAAAGCAAAATAGCCTGGCCGTGCCAGCCTGTGGGCAGGCCAGGATGGAGAGGAAATAAAGGAAAGGAAAGACATTTTTTGGCTGAGGTAAAACCTAGCGGCACCCTGCACCACTGCCCCAACCTTGTACCATCTCACCAGGGAAGGGAGGAAGGGAGCAGTGAGGGAGAGGGCTTAGGAGAGGCAAAGGGTGCAGTCCTCCTACAAGACTGTGAAGAACAGCAGCCCTAGTGTTCATTCTGGAGTCAGAGAACAGGGATTCTTCCCCCAATTTGCCCCTCTGACCCTGGGTTTCTCCCCAGCCAAGCAGGTTCCCATTGAGATCAACCCATGCATGCTCTGTGTGCAAGGCCACTGCAGGTTTTGGGGGGCTAAGCCCCAAGAAGCACCCAGCCCCAAATCTCATTCCTTCCAAACCCAGGCCAGACACCTCCAGAGGTGCTCCAATCCACATCATCTCCCATTGGAGATGCTTCAGTGCAGAGAACAGCAGTGTTGGGGCTACCCAGAGCCCTTCTCTGAATGTTCCCATCAGAGGTCATTACACAAGAGAGGGGAACACTCCCCAAACACCCAGCACTGGCTCAGAGCAGAGTCACAAGGAGCTAACTAAGGTCACCATTCATGAACCAGGCACTTCACAAGTGACAGCTTTAGGCATCCAGATGACTCATCACTCAGTGAGTGATATCCCACACAATTTACCTGGCCTCAGGGGAAGCAGATCCTACAGATGGGGCTGGCCCCTTTATCAGCAAGCAAAGAGTCAGAGTTCAATTTAAAAGACAGAGGAGACAACATGGTGAAATGGGGCATTGCAAATAGGTTGTCATTCACACATGAAGAGCCTGGGGAACCACTTGTGGTTGGAGGACTCCCTCATAAGCCAGCCTAGGTCCAACCGTGCATTCCACTAAAAAATGGAAAGCCAGGCAGAGCTAAGGAGATCTTCCCTTTCAAGAGCTCCCACTTGTTTCCTAAGCAGCTGTCCTCAGTTTAAGCAGTAACTGAATAAGTGTGATGCAAACCTGGCTCAGCTGAAGCTGAATTACTGATGCCTGTGATGGCAGGACTGCCCTTCCAGCTCCACCACCTTTCTCATCTGGGTCACATAAGAAAATACCAAGTGGGCACACCTGACGTGTTCCCAGTGAGATAGGCTCCAGCACCCTTCCAGAGCATGCCGTGGCCTCCTTCAGAGAGGGAAAAGGACCTTCAGCCACTTCTCCTATGGCTTTTATTGGCAAGCACAGATCTCAGCCAGGACTTGCAACTGCTGGACCTCTAGGAGACGTTTCAAGAGAGCAAAGCAAGGCTACCCTGATAACATGAGCTTCTGGCCCAAACAGAGGTTCTTGCAGTTCTGCAAATCATTCTCTCAGCAGTTTGTGCCTGGCTCCCTTCCTTGGACCATCCCTTCCCATACTCCACAGGTAGAAGGAGACGCAGGACAGTCACACGGGCCAATATCAACACTGGAGAAACACAGACATGGAGAAATAAAAACAGTTTCACCTAGCAACAAGAAGTGCGTCTCTTCTGCCCCAGGTAAGGGCATCCAAAAAACAGCTCAGCAAATCCTTACCCACCTCAGGCTGGCTGATTTCTCCTCCAAAAGCCATGTTCAGGGAGAGGTGGGAGAGATGTGTTCAGTCAGAGGCTGTGTAAGCATATAAAGGCTGATCTACCGTAAAAGGGTAATCTAGGAAGACCAAATAGCACTAAAAAAACACACAAAATAAGAAGGGAAGTGGTATGTGGACACTGGAGCAGCATCAGGGCACTCTGCAATTGTGAAAGGGTAGGAGAAACCCAAGCAGCCACATCTGATGCAGCAGGCTTTGCAGGAAGAGAAAACCCCTGGTGTCCTTGCAGTAACTGGGCTGGCACAGCCCGGCACTAAAAGATGCTTCAAGTGTGATCTTGATTAGCTCAGCTGCTCCAGGGTCTATTTGAAGGGAGCTGTGGCTAATCTTATTTTGGTTGCCTTAAAACTCAGTTATGAGGGAAAGCCTGCCGTATGAGCAGATTTATTAATCGTTTCGGAGCAGCCTTGTCTCCTAGGCTAGTGTTTGATTAAAAGGGAACACAACCAACAGGCACTTCAAAAAGCTGGTGCTATTTTTGTCTGCTTCATTTGGAGCAGTTCCTGATGCTTCAATGTGCCCAGCAAACCCTTTGGGACTGATCCTTACTATATCATTATTCACATTTTAAGGATTTGTGAGTACAGAGAAAAGGGATTCACTTCCTCCTGAGAGGCTAAGATCAAAAGTCAAAATGTTTTCTATGAATACATAAGCTTCTTCTGTGAATACATTCAGCTTCTGAGGGTTTCAGCCTCGATTTGTAAGAGCCTCATGGCCTTAAGAGGAGGCCTCCCTACCCTGTAGAGTTGGGAAATGGTGTTTAGGTAACTACAAAGCAGATTCAGAAAGAAGGCTATAGGCAAAAAGTCAGAAAACAATGCCTAGAGGGAATGAGGAATTTTTTTTTCCTTCTAATGCATTATAATGTGGTTTTTTCATGTATTTTTTAATAATCATCTGAAAAGACACTTTGCAGCACAAAACTGTTTCGACCTTGTTTTCAGTTGGGTAATTGTGCAGTGAGTGGATAAATGCTTTCTCAGCTGAGAACAAGAGGAACCATTAAGCATCAAGCTCCTGACCTAAATTTATGTTCAGGGCAGCTGGAGAAGCAAAGGACTGATGCCTGCTCCCCCTATCACCCTGATAGACAGTCTGGAGATGGCATCTTCTGCAGGGACACACAACTGGTGCTCTGCATCTATGAGGCTCTGTGAGGCTGTGCTGGTTATCCCAAGGACTTTAACCCAAGCAACCTGATCTAGTGGAAGGTGTCCCTGTCCATGGCAGGGGTGGTTGGAATGAGATGATCTTTAAGGTTTCTCCCAACCCAAACCATTCCGTGATTCTATAACAAAGCCTGGCTGCCCATCAGGTACTGCCTTAGTGATGCTTAGTGGCCAAAACTGAGTCATGCCCCTTTTCCCAATTTTTTCATTCCCCAGGACAATAAGGTCCGTGGAGCAAAAAGGATCCAGCCTCAAGGATTCACAGTGTCTGGAAGTAGAGGAATTAAAAAAAAAAGGAAAAAAAACCAAGCATTACCATGTCTTGTCCCTCCTTCTGCACAAATGCCTTTACAAGTTTCCTTAATTCAGAGCTTTTCCTCTGTAACATTTTCTTGGAAGGCAGAAAGAACAGTAGCTCCCTGGCCACTTTACCCAAATCAGCACAAACCCTCAGTATTTCTGTGCTCATGATTTATCCCTCAGGTTTCTTTTGGCTGCAGCACCCCAGATCCAAAATCCTCGTGGCCATGTCACAATGGGAGGAAAGGACGTGGTCTTCACTTTGCTTCTGTTCTAGTCACACTCCACCCCACACAAGGACAGGGATAGGGTCATTGTGGGACTGTGGTGAGGAAGGTGCGGCCTTGAATGCTCCCCATGCAAAAGAACAGTTGCTCCACAAAAACACAATAGCAGGAATGGCCTCATCAACCCAGCAGGATGCTCTACTGTGGTTAATCCACATTTAAAGATGAGAATGGTTAAAGCATCCACCCTTGCAGGAAGTACCTCCCAGGGAGCTGGCAAATAGCATCAGAGGTTAAACAAAGGACCACAGAAGCAAAGTGACACGTTTCTACTACCTTGGTTACTTTTCTAAATGACTGGTTTTACGCCAAAGGTGGAAGAACAGCATTTTCTCAATAGGGAGAGTGGGAAAGGGTCCTCTTCCACAAAGCCCCCTTTAAAAATGAAGTTTGCTGGAACTTTTATTTTCTGTAGGATTTCTATATCCTGTAGAACTTGTATGGGAGGAGGCTGCGGAGGTGCACAAACACCTGTAGTGACCCCAGAACTCTCTCCACGGAAACTCAGAAGCCCAGGCCTTTTCCCCTCCCAAAGGAACCCCACTCAAGTCACATCTGGACCATTACTCACTGGAGAACCAGTCAACACTGACAAAACCCCAATTTCTTGAGAGCGCACATGAAGACCCCCGCCTCCCCAAAAAACACCCCAACAATGGAAAGCCCCATCTATACACTATCAAACTCCCTTCAAATGGGAAAGGCAAACACACATACAAAAAGAAGCTGCAGAAGTCAGAGTTGAGGTTTTGTTCTTTTTTTCTTTTTTTATTATAAAAAAACCCAGAACTATTCAGAAGTCCAAATGCAACGGAATATAACTGGCACCATCTAATATACCGAAGTGTAAAATCCCGGAACGTTTGAACTCCCCCCCACCCCAAATGACCTGGGGGTGCCAGGGCCAACCGGGAGGGACAAGTGGCCTCTCCCTTTCTCCCAACCCCCCTCACGGCTGGATGGCAGACAGCCAGAGAGCCAGGACACAACACTGGCATCAACGGTCTCTGTAAAACCAGTCAGTCTGAGAAACTAAGAACATTATGAAAAAAAAAAATATCTAAAACTTCTTTTTCTTTTTTTCCTTTATCAAAAGCCCTGCTTTAAGTGACGTGCTAGCCCTGCCTGAAAGGTAACACACCCACAGCTCTGTCTGGAAGGCAGGGAAGTTGACCGGTCAACTCCTAGTTCAGGACACCTTCCTCCTGTTGAGCTACACACTTGTTAGTGCGTCGTAGCCACTTGAGTTAACAGTGATGCTTCTGCAGGCAACCAGCTCTGGGAGCCGCCTCCTGCAAACTCCACTTCACACTGAAACAAATCTCATCCAAGTCTCTTCCACCAAGCCCTCCAAGCTCACCCTCAGTCCCACCTGGAGGTTCTCTGACAGCATCTGCCAAGAGCTCTGCCTGCTCCAACTGGATGAGGCATTGGAACATCATCTCTTTTAAGAAAAAAACACTTTCATATATAATTTTTTTGCTGTTTTTATATTTAAATAGAAAAATACTACTTCACTCTGTGTTATGAGCCAGAGATCGGCTGACTTCCAGTGACAGAACCAGGAGTTCTCCTCAGCGCTCCTATGCTGAGAGCAAAATGCCAGAAGATTTCCAGAAACCTGAAAGTGGCCAGAGGGTGATGATCTCATCATCTCCCCATACAAGCAGGAGCATGTGCGGCTCTATCACACCTCCCATCTTCCCTTCTCTGCAGAAGGGTACCAACCTTAGAGAACCAGTAGTCTGCAGAGAGCCAGCAGCAGAGCTGACACCCTACATCTGGACTCTCGGGGAAGTCAGCTGTAGTTTTAAGCTCTTCACTCTCCTACTGGCTTTCTGTGTGTGCAGTCTGTCCCTGGAAGCCACTGGATCCCATCATATGTACACATGAATTAGACAAAAAAATAAAACAGTGGTTAAAAGTTCTCTAACATCCTCTCCTCCTCTCGTCTTCCGAGGAGTCAATGACAAACAGACATCGATAAAACTAAATCTGCCTTCCTCCCCCACCTCAACACAACAAGAGTTACTGAAACACAAAACATGTTATCTTGTACCCTTGGGATTACATCTAGAAGGGAAGTTTAGGGGTGTGGGAAGAGCGGGGGGAAGGTGGTGTCTGTGGGCACAGTCTGCTTAGTTCTTGTACTCAAAAGGCTCGTCCCCAGTTTCATTGAGGAGACACGTGCGGACGAGGGCCTCTGTCACAGCATAAGGATCGCAGTTGGCCGAGGGCCGGCGGTCCTCAAAGTAGCCCTTTTTCTCGTGGCCCACATTCCTGGGGATGCGGATGCTGGCACCGCGGTTGGCCACGCCAGCGGAGAACTCGTTGATGTTGGATGTCTCGTGGAAACCTGTCAGGCGCCTGGCATTGTCCAGCCCCCCCTTGGGGTCATAGGCACGGATGTGGTACTGGTGGCGCTTGCTCAGCTTCTCAATGGCCTCTTCAATGTGCCTATGGAGGGAGGGAGGGAGAGCGGAAGGCACAGTGAGTGTCTGAGGGACAGGACGAGCCAAGCCACTCTGGGCTGTTGTGGCAAAGCCACACGAGATTCACTGCTGTCCCCAAGCCACTTTATGATGATGCCTCGTGCCCCATAACCTCCTTTGCTGATCAATCCAACATGGGGCTTCTCTCCACTCCTACTGCTGACCCAGGCTGCTTCTTGGAAAAGGATCCTCATGGCCAAATCCCACAGAATCCCTTGGGAGTGCTGCCTGTGAGACACCACTGGTTCAACCCACAGCCAAACCTCCCAGGCACACTGCCACTGGGGAACCAGCTCTCAGAGGGGAGATTTCTCAATACTGAAGTTTCTGTTTGTGAAGCTCAAACAGGCACGAGTTGGCTCATTATCTCTGGGCATCACCAAAACTAAGGCAAGAAAACAGGGCTTCCAGGAGGAATCCCTCCACCAAACTCCACTGCAACCCAGTGCCATAGGGCCCCTGACTGCACTCAACACACCAGTCCCATACAAAAGCTCAGGGTTTACATTTCCAAGATCTTTAGGAAGACATGGCATCTGTTTCCACAGCCCTGCCTAGACAGAAGGAAATGGTCTTTCTCTTTCATCATAGTTTTAAAAAAAAGAAATTAGAAGATAATAATTAGAAAAAGGCTTATGCTGAGTTTCTTTGTTTCCAGCATTGGGAGATGAAGCACCAGACAGGCTTTTATGAACAGTTCCATCCTGGCCACTTCTGCTTGTCAGCACTGATGGAGCTGTACTGCTGGCTGAGCTGCCCACCCAGCATCAAGATGAGAGTGTATCGTTATACCAAATATATATTAAAAAACACCCAAAACACAAAAACCAACCAAGCAAAAAAAAAAAACCATCTGGAAGAAAGGCTCAAGTGTAACACTGAACACCAGAGCAACATCTCCTGTGTCAGCAAAAGTTTTGAAAATCTTGCTGCCCAGTACACAGATGCCGCTTGGCCCATCTCAGAAGACTTACTTGAGACCTCCGTCTTCCCTCATGCTCTTGGTGCTGAAGTTGGTGTGACAGCCAGCACCGTTCCAGTTCCCAGGGATGGGTTTGGGATCAAAGGACACGACAACACCGAAGTCTTCACACACCCGGTGCAGGATGAAGCGTGCGATCCAGAGGTGATCCCCCATCTCAATCCCTTCGCATGGTCCCACCTGGAACTCCCACTGCAAGGAGGAGGAGTCACAGGCTCAGTGGCGCAGAGATTATATCATGACAACGCACCTCCCACTCCCTGATCTGCGACACAACTACACAGCTCAGTGCAGGCGGCCAGAGTTTCCCGCCGTCTGGAATTTTTCTGTATACTGTCTCATTCCATGAGGCATCTGAAACAATTTACCTGGGCTGGCATCACTTCTGCATTGGTTCCTCCAATTTTCACGCCGGCATAAAGGCATGCTCGGTAGTGGGCCTCCACAATGTCTCTGCCATAGGCTTTGTCTGCCCCTACACCGCAGTAGTATGGACCTGCAACAGCATGGGTGAACATCAGCTTCCACAAGGAAATCGCTTAAACTCAGTGAAGACCGAGCACGCAGAGCAAAGAACTCTCCAAAGGCTTGGGGTGTGTGGAAAAGCCCCATAATCTGTTTTTCATGGAAGAACTAGCAGAGTAGAACACTGATGGAGAGCAAGTCCCCCATGGTTTTAAGTCCCCTGCAGACCAAGCAGCAAATTTGGATGTGGCCAATCCCCACCTCAGCCTTTCTGCAATGATCTTAACCTCACGGTTAATTTTTGCCAATATGCCACTCGTTATTGTCCACCATTGGTTCTAGAAACATTTCCAATCTTTCAGCTGAAGCTGTGTCACACAGATTACAGTTCAAACGCTCCTGATCTGGTCCAGCGCAGACTCCCAAAAGGTTACCTTGGGGTCCAGGGAAGCCGTTGGAAGGCCAGCCAAATGGATGTCCATCTGTCCCAAGGAGAGTGTACTCTTGCTCCATGCCAAACCAGGGGTGCTGGTTGGACACCATGTCCATAATCTTCCTGCAGGTGTGTCGGAGATTTGACTCTAGAATGGAAAAGTGACACAAGGCTTAGTAGCACCTCCACCTCCATTCCCCATTTCCACTTCATTTACAGTTTGAGTCCCAGCAGAAGTAGTGAAGAATCCCAGGCCCAGCCCTTTCTCCACTGCCAGCATTTCGGTTGCCCTTTACTGTCAGGGCACGGATTATTTTCGTCTCGTGGGTGATGATAAGGGCACGGACAGCATTTGGACAGGTCTTCCTTTCCCCTCCCCAGAAATACCACCTCCGCCAGGAGAAGGGAGAACATCCATTCACCTGCAGATTGGCGATTGTATTTGAAGACCTCACAGAGAACTAGTTTATTGGGATCCTTGCGAAACGGGTCCCGAAACATGGCAGCAGGTCGCAAGTACATGTCGCTGTTGGAGCCTTCAGACTGGTAGGTACTGGAGCCATCGAAATTCCACTCGGGCAGATCTGGAGTGGAGAGAGGAACAAGCCACACTGACCCAGGGTCTCTGGACACCAGAGAATGAGCTCCCTGATGCCTTCCAGTAAGACGAAGGTCAAGATGGTTACAGAGAACAGGCCTACAATGGGTTTAATCCCAGCTCAGCTGATTCTGTTCCAAATGGAGGAAGCAAAAAAAACCCCAAAATAAGCAAAAACAGAGGAGTACAGCTCCTCAGCCACCCTGGGAAATAACAAGTTGCTGGGCTGCTGGCCAAGCCCAAGTGAACTGAGCAGCACTCAGGACATTTCCCATGTCACAACCACCACACGGATGAGCAGAGCACCCAGTCTCCCCAGCTGGGCAAGCTGGGGGAGGGCAGAGCACAAGACATCTTCAAGCCATGGGAATGAGGAAGCCATGGAATACTCTTCCCCATGTTACATGACCTGAAGATGGGAAAGCAAATCACATATAGATGGAATCTCATAGGGAGAGTGTGACCAGCGTGGCCCCTCGCCCACTCCTCTGGGCTGTGCACTGCCCTCCAGGTCAAAGCACAGGAGGAGCAGCAGTGAACTCCACCCGGGCAATGTTATCTCCTCCATATCCCGGGGAAAAGCACGAGGATGGGAAGCACAATGATTTCAAAGGAGCTGTGCTAACCACTCCCTTAGAGGGAAAAGGGGAAAGGAGAGAGAAAAAAAAATAGAAAAAGAAAAAAGATAATTCTTCTCAGTCACACTCAGTATTTTCATTTCATAACTGTCTCCAGCCAGCACCATGGCAACCTGGGGAAAATCCTAATGCTATTATTGTGTAAGCTGGGACTGTTTGTTCTGAGGGACACAAGCTCTTAATTACACCGGATAGCTCCATTCTTTCCCCTTCACTTTCTTCTGCCAAACTACTTCCGGCCAAAATGAGTACTCGGGAGTCAATGGGCCACCGAGCCCCTGCCAACAGCCCCCAGCCCTTGCCAACAGCCCCATCCACAGCACCAAGGACGGGCTCCCAGCCCCCAGACATCCAACTGAAACTCCACATCTGGAGAGCTGGGAACACTCCCCTAGGGTATCTGGCCAAAGAGGTAATCAGAAGGGGGTGGAGGAGGAATGTCTTCCCTAAAAACTATCCTTCTGCCACAGAAAGAGAGAAATGGCATCCTTTCTCCACCTGGTGAGGGGCTGCAAGTCCTGCACCTGCCCTCTCACCTTCAAGGCTTTTGGGCTCGTGGTCCAGTGTGCGGGTTTTGCAGCGGAGGTACTCCCCTGTCCCATCGATCCAGATGTACATGGCTTGGACCTTCTCCCCCTGCGGCAGCTTCATGTACATGTGCTTGATGGCTTTGCTCAGGTGGGAGCTCGCCGAGGTGGCCATGGCTGCAGTCCTGACAAGGGGGTTCCTGCAGGGAGGAATCAAAAACAACCCCAAATGTGAGCCCTTCCTGCACTCCCACATTTTTCACACACACACACACACACACACACACACACACACCCCCCGCCAACCCTGCCAGGGAGGAGCACGAGACAGCTTGGCCGCAGGGCTGGCTGCCATCTCCAGCGGTTGCATATCATTCCTCAGGGAGAACACACAGCAGCTCCGGCAGATGCCAGCAGCCATGGAAGCCCTGCTCCAGGAGCAGCAATCCCTTCAAGGAGTCCCATTAATACCCAAACTCCTGCCAATAAACTAGATCTCATCCACTGTGCAACAGACTTCCAAAGTGCTCAGCCCTCAGTGAACTTTTCACCACCACACTCATCACTGCTCCTGAGCAAGGCTAATACAAGGAAAGCTTAGCTGGGCCTTTCTTACTAAACCTGCTTCATTGAGGAGAGCTTGGACACCCCAGCTGCCTTCTCAGCCCAGCTAAGGTTATCCAAAGCTGGTCCCAGGGCAGGAGGAGACGCAACAGGCAGCACAAGCAAGCCCTGAGCATCCCCGGGCAGTGATGGGGAGGGCGGAGGGGCTCTGGTCCCAGTTGGTGGAAGCTGCAGCATCCCCACAGCTCAGCACAGCCTGGAGCCTGCCAGCCAGCCCACTCGTGTCAGACCCACAGCAGTCGGGCTCCACAAGTGTTTTCAGGAACTTAGAAATGCCGAGTTTGGAAATGTGGAGTGACTTAGGAAGTCGCTCCAACTTCCTGTTCCCCCGCAGGGGGGCTCGGGCTGAGCCCTCCCCAGCCGATCCGCTCCCAGCAGGAGCTTCCACTGCCCCATTCCCCTGCCAGAAGCATCACCCACGCGCGCATCTCCTGGCAAGGAGTGATGCCCCCACGTTTCTTCAGCGAGCAGCTGAAGAGCCTCGTGGAGAAAAGGGGTGGGAAGAAAAAAAAAAAAAAACCTGCAAAGCGAATGTTTTCAACAGAAAACTCGATCGGCCACTTCCTCCATCGCCCTCCCCCCTCCCTCCCTCCTTTCCCCAAAGGAGGCATTTTCCCCTGGAGCGTCTGGCCGCTGGAGAGTCCCGGGGCCGCTCCCCCCGCCCTCGAGTCCCCGGGGGCTGCGGCGGGCGGCGGCCAGGGGCGCCCCCTCCCTCCGTTCCTCCCGCGGGCCGTACCTGCGCTCGGCGGCGGCTGCGGGCGCGGGGCTCCCACGCTCGACTCTCGGGACCGCGCCCGCCGCCCCTTTATGGCGGAGCAGCGCCGGCCCCGCCGCACGGATTGGGCAGCAGGGAGGGACGGGGGGGACACGGGAGGGGGGACCGGGACACCACCCCGCCTCGCTCCTCCTCCTCCTCCGGCGGCACCGCGGCCCGGCCTCCCCGGGGGAAGAGGGGGGAGCATCCCCGCTTCGTCCCGCACCCCGTGGAGGCGGTGGGTGGGTGCGCAAAGCAGAGGGAAGAGGGGGGCAGTAAGCAGGGGGAGGGGGGGTGGTCTAAATCTTTTTAGCCGCCCAGGAAAACAACCCCAGGTCCCTGGGCAGGCGGGAGCGGAGCCAGGGCTTTTCGCAGGGTTTACATTAGCGGCTGCCTTGGCATAACTCGCAGGGGTGGAAACCGGCTGCCCTGGGTAAACGGGGGGAGAGAGGGAGGGACCGGAGCCCCACCAAGCCCGGGGCACAGGCTCTGGCTCGGTGACCGCGTTTGGGAGAAGGAGAACGGCCTCAATGGCCCGCTTTTCCGCCTTGGAGCAGATAATAACCCCCAGTACCTGGATTTGCAGACCTTCACTCCAAAGCACAGGGATCGGTCACTGTCACTCGAGGGAGGAGAAATCCCCCAGCCTCACCACGGGAGAACCCACTTAGAACGCAGCAAACTGCGGGCACTGCCCAGTATTTTTCCATCCCGACACCTCTCCTGTTGTCCCATCTCCTGTCCAGCCCTCTCCACCTCACTGCCCGGATCCAAGGGGCAGGAGAGCAACGCCAGCACGAGCAGACGGAGCTGTCCCCCGTGTGCACACGTTGCACGCACACGCAGGTCCCAAGCCAAGGACACGCCACCCACACGCCTGCCCCGGGGCGACAGGCTCCTGGGCTGCCCCTCAGGGCAGCCTCAGGATCATGGCACCAAAATTGCTATTTCTCGAGAAGCTGGAGCCTCCTGACCATCAACAGCCGCCCTACCGCAGCCACAGCCACAGTACATCCAGAATCCAGAGGGAAAATGGCCGGGGAGAGCCAGATCCTCAGGGGGGAGAAGGTAGAAGTGCTGGCTAAAATGAAGCCTTAATTTGTTACCCATCTCGAGAGCCAGATCCCCTCCCTGCCTCTAGGGACAACCCAGCTCATTCCTCACCACCACCTCGCAGCAGCCATCCGTGTGTGGTAATCCCCTGAGGGTGTCCAGAACCGAGGTGAGAGTAAGGCGTTTCCTTAATCTCCTGGAATTGCTTGGGGAAGACAGAGCCACCAGCCATTGCAATAGCTACTGCCTCCCCTCAGCACTCCAGAAACTGCCTCCTCCCAGCACCTCAGTTCCTGCACCCTGTGCACAGAGAAACTGTTGTAATACATAAACAAATGCAGTGTTTTACCTACAGAAATGAGCTCAGGATCTGACGTTCTGCTCGAGTTCAGCTGTGGTCACCCAAATGTAACAGCTCAGCTGAAGCAAAAGGAAGTAGATAGGAGCTGCTGCCGAGGCCCAAAATAGCTCCCATAATGGGGAGCTGTCAGGCCACGGGAAACCTAAAGCAGTGTGCAGCCCTCTTCCTTAGGCTTGCAGCGTGTTTCTTTAATCGGGACACTGAGAGCTCTGACAGTTGTCATAGTTTCCAAATTCTTGGAAATAATGTTTGCTAGCTGCTAATTTCCCTGTGACTTTATTCGCCAGAGCTGGCTGCAACCAAGGCCAGGTGTTTACAGGTGGAAGTTCCCTCAGAGTGGGGTGACCCCCTGCCGTCCAAACCTCGGGGCTGGGCAGCTCCAAACAACTCCGAAGACAAGCGGGGAGCAAAGGCAGCTTGCGAAGTAAATATCTCCTCTCCATCCCATAAATCCATGCCAAGCGGCAAACTGCGGCCCTGGAGAGACCGCCAGGGTGGGCACGGGTGTGGTGGATGGGGTGGGAGAATGCAGCTCCCGTCCCCGGCGGGGTTGGGTGGCTGGCTTATGCCCAAGCCCTGCACAACATGTTTACGAGCCAGCGGAGAAGGGGCAGCCGCGGGCTCAGCGCCCTCTCCTGGGAAGCCGACTGGGCGGGGGCGGGAGGGGGGAGCGTTCCCGGGCCGCCTCGCAGGGCTCACCCAGCTTGTTTACCGCCAGCCTTCCTTCCCCTCCTCCCCTTACAGCCTGTGTTTTTTTTGGGAAAGCCGGGTTAGGCTGTGCCTTCGCCCAGCTGCGTGCTCCAGTGACCCTCATTGCCGCTGACAAAAACCTCCTCGGGGAGTTGGGGAAGGCACGATGCCAACAGGTGACACGTCTCACGAGTGGATTTAAATCCGCCTTCAAAGGGCCCCGCTCCATAGGCATAGCCAGAGACAATGCTCTGCTCCAGGGGCGAGTTCCGACTGGCACATGTTTTTCTTTCCTCCTCCTATTAATTCACGGGAACACCTTTATTCTCCTGCCCTGGCATTTCCCACTGGCATAGTTTATATCCTGAGAGAAGTGCCAAGGTTGGAAAGCGGCTGCTGAGCTGCTGGGAGGACCAGGCAGGCTGGACTTTGCAGCTTCCTGCCTCCAAGGCAGCTGTGCAAACCCTCAGGGACAGGACCTTGCGCTCTATGGGAGAGGTTTGGCTGAGTTTCTCACAGGTAGCGTGAGAGACACCTGCTGTTTTCCAACTCCAGCCAGCAGTGAAGGATCATTTCTTCCCTCTCCATTGTGCATTGCTGGGGCTTCTGTGATCCATCCCTTATCCATGTGTCCCAGTTTATCCCTAGCCTCATGTCCTCCCCAGCTGTCCTGAACAATTTGCTCTTAGCAAAGAGACCTGGTTGCAGGGACGTCCTGAAAATGCAGACTCATAAATTTGGGAATGCCTTAAAATGCAGAAATGTCATACCATGGGAAGGAAAAAACAGAGGGGAGTGATAATTTGAGGGTTAAAAAGGTAGGACATGAAACGTCCTGTGGCTCAGGCCTTGGGGCAGGTGGCTGATGGGTTTGTTCCTGGAGCACTGGGACTCTTTCCCAGCAGCTTGGGGCCATCTCCATGGATGGCCCCTCACCACAGATCCTGGGATTTCAACCCCAACAGGTTGTAGACCCAGATTTCTAAGACCAGGTACCCCACTGTTTTCACCAGCACTAAAAAGATTTTCTTATATAGAAAGAAATGATTTTTTTTTCTTTAAACAGAGACGTCATATAGGGACAGGAATTGTGATGTGACAGCCCCTTTTGTTGTGATGGTTAGATCCCAGGAGGAGGCCTCATGCACCCAAAATGCCCCAGCCTCCAGCAACGGCACAGGTAGGAGGGATAAGCAGAATAGTTTGGATTGGAAGGGACCTAAAGGTAATCTAGTACACCCCCCTGCAATGAGCAGGGACATTTTTAGTATCTCTCCTCTCCCGGTGCCCAACTGCTGAGACATTCCCAAATTCAGCTATACCACTTCCAGACCCATCCAGGGAGGTATTTTGGGCTGTGAGGCCCTGCGTAAAGAACTGAAATGCACCCAAGTGAGACCAGAAGTTGGCTGGGTGTCCTGATGCTGCATCACCTCTATCTCTGATGCCCACCACTGGGCACAGCTGCCTCTGCTTGATGCCCACCACCATCCCTGAGTCCTGCGCTCTGGAGGGGCTCACAGCTGGGGGAGTTGGAAATGTCAGCCCCTTTAACCCATGACTAGCAACACAAGGGCTGGAAAAATAAACCTAACACCTGAGCAGGCATCTAATGCAGAAGCTGTCAGCTCAGAGTGGCACAGCAGTCACTGACTGAGGACAGGGAGCTCACCGGGGGAATGAGTGCACTGGGGGGACTGACCTTGTGCAAGCAGCAGTGGCTGACCGGTCTCCTCTGGAGCACTGGAGGAGGCTGACGAAACCCCCCAAGGCAGGGGGGCTGTAGCTGCTGGCCCTGTACATGAGCAAACATTGCACACTCCGCAGCAGGCCCATGCTCCCTTTGAAGATGCTACCGGGGTCAAGGGTAGCCACGGGCTGGTGACCAGAGGGATTTCAGTGGCAGAGCAGATCACCTGGGCTGCACAGAGGGGCAGTTTAGGAAAGAAGATTAATAAAACGTGCAGAGGCACATGCCAAGTAAAAAATAAAGCTCCCTCCCCCATGCAGCTCGCCTGCACCATGTGCCTGTGACACGTGTAGGGTCCTGGGGACAGAGCGCCTGGGAAAGCCTTGTTCAACCCCCCCAGGTGCTCACAACTCCCTCTGCACACCTTTCTCAGCCACCTGGGTACCAGTCCCCGTGCC
>JAYRBT010000005.1:28684280-28707357 GCA_036023395.1 Myiotriccus ornatus | reverse complement strand
CCTTGTTCAACCCCCCCAGGTGCTCACAACTCCCTCTGCACACCTTTCTCAGCCACCTGGGTACCAGTCCCCGTGCCCACTACCCACCTTGCCACCCCTCACAGGAAACCAGGGCACTGCTTCATTCCCCAGCAGCCCCCTTCCTCAAGGAGGGCGCATTGCTGCTGCCTGCTCCGGGACAATCCCGGCAGCAATCCCAGTGGGCAGCACCTACCTGCCACCGGCTCTGCTCCTCAGACCTTGTGCAGGGGCTGAGCGTCTTCTGCGAGCACGTGCTCGCCCTCAACAGCGACCAGGGGAAGCTGGAAGATGAGAACGTCAGGGGCAGGCGGGATTTGAGACCTAGAAATTGCTTGGCTCGGTTTGTTCTGTACAAGGGTGGAGAATATCCCAGGGAGCGCTCAGCACATGCCTTTCCCCGCAGTTGGAAGTTGGTCACAGTGTGCATAGGCAGAGTTGTTTTGTTGCTTTTTTTTTTTCCTTTTTTTTTTTTCATTAGCACTGTTCACACTGTTAAATGCACTCCCAGCTAGGTTGGGGCTGTGTTAGCTGTGGCTGGCAGATTAATTTCAGCCTAATACACCTTGCAGCTCCATAAGTGAAAGTATAGAAATCCTCAAAGCGCTACCTAAGTGGATTAAATGGTGAATCCAGGCCTGACATTGTAAATTATAAAAGGTAACAGCAAAGTGCCGTTGTCCATGTCCCTCCCTTGTGGCTGAATTAGGTCCCTGTCCTGCCACAACACATGCTTAACCCGGGCTGGTGAAGTCAGCAGCCCCAGATGCTTGTATAAGGTTACACCAGTGATTTTGCTTCAGCTGGAGAAGAGGCAAGTAAAGGCAGAGCCTGCTGCACGGGCTGTGAGCTGTAAGGGACAGAGCCCAGCCTCTACAGTCAGTCCCAAGCAAGGAAACCAGGAACAAACGGCAACAGGCTCAAAAATACTTGTAATTAATGTAAGGAAATACTAGTGATGTCCTTGCTGAGCAAACAGGTTTTATGCACCCAGGAGACCAAGCATGAAAATCACATATATTAAAAAAATCATAATATGTTCAAGAAAGCAATTAATATTTAAACCTGAACTGGCAGACCTGAGACCTTGGGCAACTTCAATTTTAAGGTGCTATGGGATTAAAAGGATCATGTCCATTGCTGGCAGTCTTTGAGGTGTCCTAAACTATTTATATGAGAACAGGATGGGGCTGTACAGTGGGGAAAGAAAAAAAAAAAATCCCAAATCTCCCCCCGAAATCTCACTCTGGGGATATAACACTTATGCTAGAGGAAAAGCAGGTTGTGCACTCAGGCTGGAGTTTCCCAGATTACCAGGGCTCTAGACCATCAGCTAAGACCAGAAGCAATGCCAAGGTGTTCAGGGTTGGGTACTGACCACAGCTGGCAGGGAAACAGCCACCACCCTCCCTGTGGCACCAAAAGGGACAGGCTGGGCTGCTGGGGGAGGCTGTGACTGGCCAGTGACCGCGGGTGGTGATACTGACCCCACAGTTGGGCAGCCTTGGACTTTGCCACCACAGGAAGCGTTGCCAGCTGATGTTGGGTAAGGATAAAAAACCCATCCCCATCCCCTCTGCTGCCCCAGGAACATGAGCCTCTGCCACTGGCAGCCTCAGGTCTGCCAAGGGTGGGCTTACCACACCAGGACAGAGGGCATGGATAATTCAGGTTTGGGCAGAGCTCCTGACATCTTTGGTGTTGCAACCCTGCCCTTATCTTTGTATGGAGTCCGGCCACTTTGCGTTCCTCTCCAAGCCACCTTTCTAAATATGGGCTTTGTTCATGTGTCCACCTTTTTTTTTAAGCCTCTTTTTTTTTTTTTTTAACCTTTTTTTTTTTTTCTAAATAGCCACACAGCTCATGTGAGCTCCTTTTGTGAGGAGATGAACAGGGCAGATGTGCCGCTGCATGCACTGAGCAGCAAATCCCAGGAAGCTGCAGCCAGGCTGGACAGAGCTCCATCCTGCCAGACCGCTTGGGGGTCTCCTCTTAGGGATAAATCCTTGCGCCTTCCAATAGTAACCATATTGGTCTGTTCTTGCTCACAGCCTTGGTCCTTTCCTGGCAGAAGCCATCACACAGTCCCACTGAGGTTAGTCCAGAGCCAGATGAGCTCAAGGAGCTACACCAGCCTCTGAGGATCTCAGTGGGCAACTGGTCAGTTGCCAAGTGGAAAATATATATATTTTTTAATAGTTTCAACCTTTTGCTGAGGAGTTACGAGTTTTTCATGTGTGAAAAACAGAGTGTGCCGGTGCCAGGGGCCCAGGACTGAACCCCTGGAGTACCCACTACCAGCCCCACAATTAATTTGGAGTTGTCCCTGTACTAACTGCCGCTGTGGAGTCACAAGCCCGATACAGAGCCCTGTTGCTGCTGGGAACAGATTCACATTCCTGATTTGACAGCGCCACCTCGTGAGGTGGCCCTGCTCCTGGGGACACTGTCGGACACTGTCCTGCCCCAGCGCTGCCTGTGCCCACCGCAGGCACCCTCCTCTGCATAGAGGCGACTCCAGGGATGCTGCACACCCTTACGTGCATGGAGGTGATAGTAACAGGGACTGCAGCCACAGCGACAGAAGGGACATGATGCTCAACATAACACAACTGCATTTTGTCAGTGGCCAGAGGGAGAAAGCTCAGAGTGTCCTAGAGATGTAAGGTTGGCAGAATCTATCCCACAGTGCAGAAGAGGCCACAAAAACTCTGCTCCACACACTCCACAGGAACAGAACCTTTTCCACTCCCATTGACAGTGCAGAGCCACAGACCAGCAGACTCACTCTTCTGCTGCAGGGCACATCAGAGATCCCAGGCACGACAGTGCCCAAAACCTGGAGGGCAGTAGCAGCCCTACCAGGGTCTGATACCATGACATTACAGACAGCAGGATCAAATACACACCTGGGGAGCAGATTCCTCCTCCTGCCAGGGAAGCTGGTCACTGCTGCTCTAAGAGGGGTTCCTTTTCTCTTTCTTTGTCCTCTTCCCACTGGCGGGTCTCCAAGGTTGGGCCTCAGTCCCAGACCTGATGAAGTAAGACAATTAATAAGAAATCTGGGGTTGGTCTGTCCACGACAGGCACAGTGGAGTCCCCTATGAAACTTCATCACGACCTAAGCAGATGTGCTGACAGCAACCACACACAGCACCAAGGTGCTGCCAAGGACCTACTTTGAAAGCAAGAAGTTTGCCCAAGCAGAGAGAGGGAAAGGGTTTCATTCCAGGACTGCCCCAATGTGTTTTCAGGGCTGGTGATTAAAAAAGTGATATTTCAAAGAATCACAGAACGGGTAAACACCAAAATCACAGAAGGGACCATCATCCAAGGTCTTCTCATCCAACCTCTCTGCTCAAACAAGGTCCCCTAGAGCACAGTACTGAGGATTGAGTCCAGATGGTTCTTGAATATCTCCAGTGAGGGAGACTCCATAACCTCTCTGGACAATCTGCTCAGTCACCATCACAGTAAAAAAGTTTTTCCTAACATTCTGGTGGGACTTCCTCTGTTGCAGTTTTTACTCATCCTATTGCCCAGCACCACTGACAAGAGCCTGGCTTCATCTTCTTGACATCCTTCCTTCAGGCGCGCACAGGCATTGATAAGATCCTCACTCAGTCATTTCCTCATCAGGCTAAGCAGGCCTGGAGTACAACCAAGAGGGAGATGCTGAAAGCCCTGGGGTTCCCAAGAGCCCTGCAGCTCCCCCAAGAAGGTGCCAGGACAAGGGTGTCACAATCAGCACGGCAGTTTGGAACATACCCCTGGAACGTAGCAGGATGATGACCGCCGGTGAGTTACCCTTTGCTGGAGGCTTCAGCCCCTCTAAACACTCCCCAAAGGGGACAGTGGGGGGAAAAAAGGAATATTGGGCTTCTGAAATAAGAGCCCTCCTTGTAACACAGCTGT
The DNA here is from genome assembly GCA_036023395.1 of Myiotriccus ornatus. Taxonomy (NCBI): domain Eukaryota; kingdom Metazoa; phylum Chordata; class Aves; order Passeriformes; family Tyrannidae; genus Myiotriccus; species Myiotriccus ornatus. The sequence goes on along the minus strand of JAYRBT010000005.1, from coordinate 28,703,424 downwards.
GCCTTCAGAAAAGTGGACATTTATGTGCCAGCCCACCCCCTCGTATCCAGATCTTTCAAGCATGAATAAAACTTCTTCACAGGATAGTGGGAGGTGTTTGGCTCTAACTGACACTTGCTTTCATGTCTTGGGTGGATGGAGTGGGGGGGCTCCAGTGACTGTCCAGAGCCACAGCCTGTCCCCAGCCTGGTGTTGCCTGCTGATTTGGGGGAATTTGCTCTGAGAACCAGAGAAAGAGGACTCAGAGGGCACCAAGGCAAGGGGGCTGGAGCAGCAAGCACCAGAGCACAGCACACAGTTCCTCTCCATGATAGCAGGGTTATACCTGGGTAAGGTAGAGGAGCACAGCTTGTCCCCTGCAGTCACAGCATCTCCCTTCACCTGCCCCTATGGACCGTGTACCTTTGCTGTTTAGGAAGCTGCCATTCAAACTTCCCAGCTCCTGCATGCCGCTGAACCTGATGCTTTCCAAAGAGCTTGTGCCACCCTGCCACCCATCCCAGGGCACGTGGGTGCACTGGGACCAGGATTTCAGGGACTGTCCAAATCCTCCCACGTGTGCACAGAACAAGTTGTACCACATACCCCTAAAGCTGTCCCTCTCAAAACTCATCCTTTGGCTCACCTTGACATCACACCTGGCAACGCAAAGCCCAGGTAACTTTTTCTTCTCCCCCTCTAGCGGCCATAGCTTCCACGGACATGGGGCTTCTGCTGAGAGATGATGTTTTTGTTGACTTCTTCAACACCTTTCTGAATCTTCCCGTAAGTCCACTCTGCACCATATAGCCCAGGACCTTTCTGAGCTCTCCTCAGGTGAACTCAGCCTCTGTGGTGTTAGAGACCCCAGGAGAATTGGGAATGCACCACACTCAGGCTGGAAAACGAGAGAAACCTGAGGATCTCAACTTGGAGATAGAGGTCTAAAAGGGAATTGGATGCCCTTCTCTGTAGTGGGAACTAACTAGAACAGCTGGGCTCTGGTCTCCCCTGCCACCCTCCATCTCTTTCATCTCTCCACTTTTGTTTTGATACAGGTTTTTGGCCAGACACCCATTTACATTAGTGGCACGGGCCAGTGGAACCTCTGGCCAGAGCTGTCGAGCCACCTGGTGAGAACATGCCTCCCGTGAGGAGGGTGAGAAGGAGGGAGAAAGGGCACAGGCAGGGGAGGGAAGGACCGGGTTTCTCATTTCCAAGGCCCCTCTCTAGCTCTCCTGTTCGTGCAGCTGGGGTATTATTTCAAACCCGGGCGTCATTTTGCTTTTAAGCTCTGGGAGGAGCACAAGCCATTTAAAGTCCTGCAGCTTCTGGGGTCTATCCAGCTCTCGGTAAACAGTGAAAGCTGGAGTTAAGGAGAGCATGTGTGGTGGCAAAGAAGGAGGACATAAATACCAGCCCCCTGTCCTCCTGAACTCAACAGGAGTGAAACCCTGTTGATCACCAAACCCACCGGCATCCCCCTTCCCCACAACCACGAGCGCCGTTTGCAGAGCTCAGATCCCGCAAGCAAAAGGGAACCTGCTCCTCTCACGGCTGCCGGGAAGCTGTCATGCCTCCCTGTCTGGGCTCTGGGAAGACAGGCAGGCTGCGAGGAGAGGCAGCCTTGAAGGCAGCCCCGCAGCACCGGGGCTCCCAGGTCTACTGGCAAAGCTCGCGGGGACACAAGCAGGGGCTGTAACTCGAGTATCCCCCTTCTTCAGCACCAGGATAGCTTTCATCGCCGTATAGCAACAGGGTGCCTTCCCCACCTCCTCCCTCTGTAGCAGGGACCCGTTACTCACCCTAATCCCCAGGCTGAGGAGACGGCTTCTTGCTCACAGCTAATCCTCTCCCCTGGCACGGGGCTTCCAACGCAGGATCCCAGCCCTACGGCTTTACTGGCTTGGTTGGAAAAGCACCGCCTGCCTCACTTCTGCAAATCCAGCCTGTGCCTTCACCTCGTCCTCTGCCAGAAGCTCCTGGGTTTCATTCGGTCGGGGGAAGCAGGTGAGTCATCGCGGCACGGAGGAAATCGGATCGGCTTCGCCGCCGCCGCTGGGCTTCCTCCCTCCAGCGCTGTCACTGCCTGGTGCCTGCCTAGTGGGTCGTGCCTCTGCTCCGGGTTAAAAAGGCGTTGCACATCCCATTTTTAGGGATGCAGCAGATCCCGGGGTTTCCATGGGATGCGCAGGGCTTTACTCCACCACCCAGTTAGTACAGGCTCGCTGTGGAGTTGAGCTGAAGTAGCTGCTTAGCACTGTTTACCACGGAGTCCATGGGTGGAGCAGGGATGGAGAGTATCCTGGGGCGTGGGAAACTGAGGTGCTGATGTGTCAGGTTTGCTGCTGTCCATCTGGGAAAACAGGCCGTGGTCTCTCTTAGCGGCAAGAAGTCTGAATTGTGCCCACTTCACCCCTAAAATGAGCCATCTCAGTCCAGCCAAGTCTTTTGTGAGCCTGCATCTCAACTGCCACTGGAAAGAAAGCTATGGCAGCAGGAAAGCAGATTCTCTTGTCAAAAAAATAAGCAATTTATCAAGGCTCTTCCTGAATATATCACTGCTGTTGCTCCAGTCAGGTTGAAATTCAAAGCTGGAGGAAGTTGAGGGCAAGCCTGAAACTCAAGCAGAAAAGATGGATGTTTGCAAGGGGAAGAGGCACCGTAGATGGACAGACTGTCCTGGATAGGAGCAGGTTGTCCTTGCACACACCACGTGTGCATCCCACAGCCTGTTTGAAACTCCCATTTCAGGGTGATTTGCTGGCCTTCTGGCTCCTTCTGCAGCCTCTGCCAGGGAGGCTGGGGGTGCTGGTGGGGGCTGGAGGGCTTTCTTGGGATCACCCCTGCATGCAGACCTTGATGCCATGCTCTGCAATCTTTCCAACAGCAGAGCTCCTGAACTGGCAAAGTGCTGACAAGTGGCTGCTGGAGAAGTGCATCAGCGGGAGCCAGGGCATGCGGCACTTCCGAGCCTTTGTCCAAGGCACAGCAGGTGGGCATGGGTTGCTCCACAGGTCCTTCTCAGCCAGCTGTGGGTCACCTGCCTGGTGGGACACTGGCACAGAGCTGGGGGCATGGGTGGGACAGGAGACACCGTGATCCCAGAGAGAGCTTTAGAAGGTGAGCCAACAGCAGAGCTGGGAGGGAGATGCATAACCCTGGCCCCTCTCTACCCTGTTCTTTTCGTTCATCCAGGAGTTCTGCCCTCCTCTTTCTTTAAAAATCATAAACTGCTTCACTCATCCTTGGGACTTTCAGGGACTCCCTCTAATTTCCAACCCTTGCCTGATCCATAGGGGAAGAGTTGACTGACTTCTGGCTTACCACTGAAAGGCTCCTGGGTCTGGATGAGTCAGATATGAGTCAGAGGGACCTCTACCTGTCCTTGATCGACAGGCTGAAAGCCTCTCATCTGCGTGAAGGCTCCAGTGTCATCACCCTCTGCACGACCATCGCTGGTAAGAAATATCGGAGCTAGGGATGAGCAGTACCTTTCCAGAGAGGTGGTTTTTCCTGGATGCTCCCAGGGAGATGGGATACCATCACCAGCTTTGTTTGGCTGGGGATCAGTCTACATGGAGCCATCTCCCCATCATGATTCCCCATATCCATTTCAGGATCACTGCCAAAAGCCAAGCACATCCAGTCCATCAGCAATAGAAGAGACATCCTAAGGAAAATGCAGGAACAGGCCCTTTTTATGATTCAGAGTTACTGGCTCCCTAAATTCTTCACCCACTGCAAGATGGGAATAGAGGCAGAGGAATCATGCCATCCTTTGCTGCAGGAGTATCAGGCGCATTTATTACAGGCTGACTGGCAGGAGCCCTCAGGCTTTTTGGAGACCCCACACACAATGCATATCAAAAGGAGCCAGGGCTTGTCAGGGCCCTACTGCAGCCAGAAGGCCAAAGCAAAGATGTGGGCTCTGATCAAGGAGGGGAGAGACACCCAAGAAATGAAGATGCCCAGGTTTCAGGTGAAACCAGAAAGGCAGCCAGAGTCAGCTGGGAGCACAAGGGAATTGCATCTGGATAAGGGTGCTTTGGGATCAATTCCTCAGCAGTCAGAGCATCCTCCAAATACTGCCTTTGATGGCAAAAGAGGAGCAATTCCTCCCAGAAGACCTGGTGCAGAGCAGGTCAGTCGTCTGGAAGACCTCTGTAAGGAAAAAATCCTCTCTAACCTGCCTTCCTCTGCACCTCTTGTCCAGCTGCCATCCCTGAAAGGGTCAGCCAAAACCTTGAGTTTCCTTCCCTGGGCCCTTAGTGCCGACATCTGTGCAGGACGACCCTTCAGAGACTTCTTGCAGCACCGGGACCGGCCCATGGAGACTCATCTCCTGGACCTATGGCATGACCTGGAGGAATTTCTGCCCGTGGTGCTGAACTCCAGCAGAGAAAACAGCTTCTTCCTCCGTCATTTAACTGGGGATAAGATATGCAAGACCTACTTGGAGGAGGGCAACATTGAGAAGCTTCCCTTGGACACCAGGACTCTCACGGGTTTGTGGAACCATCTGATGTTTGGAGAATTCTCCCCCTGGATATTCAGAGCCCAGAAGGAGATTTGCAAGGTACAGAGGGGTGCTGGCAGTGGTCAGGCTGGGGGGTACAGCTGGCATTGTCACCCCTGCAGTGAGAAGAGGTATTTAAAATATTAAAAGAGATTATGAAGGGAAAAACTTACAGTCACAAGTCACCTTGCACTGCAACCAGTGACCAAGATGCACCAGGCCAGTGGAGAGGAGCATCCTCACGGTCTGTAGGGCAGCAGAGGAGAGGTAAACATAAGAATATCTCTGGTGACCCTGGCCATTAGATGCACATGCCAAGGGCCATGGAATGACAGGGCAGTGGCCATCCTTTCACATCCGAGTCACTGATTCCAGCACAACACAGGTAAAACACAGAACCCAAGTCCTTCTGGGCAGCCCTTGAGCAACCCAGTAGACCAGCCTGGATGTACAGCTGCTGGCAGAGCTATCCTGAAAATCTCAGCAAGGTGTAATCCACCCGCAGCATCACCACTGTGACCTTTGCTCCCTCTTAGGTGCTCTGCTGCTTCTATGAGGAATTTCTGGCTGCTGATGATAGGACATTCCTCCAGTTTATGGTAAGGGGGATGAACAGGGCACACAGGCATCCTTGTGGGGTGTGCAGGCACCAGTGGGGATGGAAAAAGTGGAAGAGAGAGAGAGAGGAAGGAGATGCCCAGCATTAACTGCTGTGGTGCAGCATCCCACAGTGACCTCAGCCAACGCCACCTCAAGATGATGCAGCAGATCTTGCTCTGCTCCAGCTGCCTGGAGCAATGGTCCCCAGCTCTTCCACCACAGCATCCCATAAGTCAGCAGCACTGCAGGCACACCCTGCAAGAGCTCCCCTGAGACAGGCTGTGTGACCCAGGCTAAAAGCAGGGAGAGATGTAATCACAGTCTTTCAGGGTAGGCAGGGGAGAAACTAGCACTTCTAGGAATTAATTCCCCCTCCTTTTTCCTTTGCCCACAGCAATTACTGCTGCTAATGTGACTCATGTGCAGACACACAGGCGATGATCCCGTCCCAGCGCCTGGGCCAGCACAGGGGGAAAGAGGGCATGCAACCGTTTTTAGCCTATGATTCAACCACTCTCAAGTTTTCCACTTTTTTTTTCCGCTGTGTAAAGAGATGATTTAAGAAACAAGCATTCCTCCCAGACTATTATTCCTCCTAGCAGTAGAAATTCCACTAATACCTACCCCAAATGCTAACCTTACACCCAGAAACCTCCTTGCAGATAGAACCCCCCAAGAATCCCACCTGCTTGGGTACCTGCATGACCTGTGCAGGCAGTTTTTCTCACTGCAGATGGTGTTCTTCAAACCACCTGTTCTCCCCAAAATGAACTCTCAAATCAGCAGCTGATCCTGGAAGTGTTAAGGAGAGGCTTTCAGAGCTGGTGTCCTCAAAGACCTGGCTCACCAAGTTTCAGTCAGCGAGAGCTGAGCATTTTGGAAAAGTCATTAAGTACTCTTGGTTGGAAGTTAATTAGCTGCCCAGGTTTCTAAGCATCTCTTGTCAAGGAAATTATCCCTCGGAGGACAGACCTGGTCTGGGAGTGCAATTAGCACATCAGCAGGCATGGAGGCCCTGCTGTCCATGGGCACCATCCCCCAAGCCAAACTCCTCCTGGGTCTTGCTGCACTGGTGTCGGGGGAACTGCTAAGGGCTTAGCAGGGTTATTTTTGGTGCTTGCTCTCAGCATTGTGTATCTCAGCCAGAAACCAGGTACTCTGAGCCTGCTGCTTGGCAAGTCATGCAAACTGTTTGGCTGTGGGGAAAGACAAAACCTGCAGGAGGGTCTCCATGGGAATGAGGGAGGCACCTCCAGGGCACTAGCCAGAGCCAGCCCCAGGGACAGCAGCCAACAAAATGGCACACGAGGTTACCAGCCTGCTGGGGACATCTTCAGGGCTGTTTTCAGCCCTCCTCCTGTGTGGATGTTGGACTCTTCAGGAAAGTTGCAAGCCCTTGTCTGGACTACCTCAGGGACCTGCTGCATGCCCCCAGTCCCTCCCAGCTGCAGGCAGATGTGAGCCAGATTTAAGCAGCTGCTTAGGTAGTTTAAGCTCTATGCTAAGCTTTGTGTTCACATAGGTTTCTTCTAGACTGTTTAAAGCTGAAGCAGAGATCCAAATCGGGTAACTCTGTACTCTGAGGCACAGTAAACCACGTGGGCACAGTGTGGGAGACGTGGAACATGCTCTGTGCAATCACCCTGCCCTCTTCTCATCATAGTCTCCAGGGGCTGATCTCCCAATGCCCAAGATGCAAGGCCACACTGCTGACAGAGGTGAATGTTTCCTCCTGTCCCAGAGGATAAACCAAACCTTGAAGCTGAGCCAGGCCTTGCATGGCACAAGAAACTTGGAAGGTGTCTCCTCCGAATACTGGCAATTACTTGTTTCTTGGGACCTCCAGAAAGGGGGCTCCACCCAGGCAGAGATGGAACTTCTCCTGTGTAGCCCTGGTAAGAGGAGGCTCTGAATTTCTGCTGTGGCTCATGTTAGCTCAGTTTGGTGAAGCATATTTTATGCACCTACAGTGACCAATGCTCTTAGACCGGCCATGGATATCATGGAGTGGGTTGGGACAGGGTATCTGGGAGCCTTCAGCTGTAATCCAAGCTTTGGCAGCAACCTATGGGCCAAATTCCCTCCTACTGGTACCAGAGGCACCAAATGCCGCATCCCTGCGCTGGGTCACCAGATCAAATGGAGGCTGCAGCAAAGTGAGTGAAATTCAAAACCAGCAACAGCTACTGGCACCCACTTCCACATCCTGATCTTCTCCTGAGGATGCTGGGACTGGCCGTGGTGGTGATACTGGTGTCATATCTCAGCTTTGTCTTGTCACATGATCTTTTGAGAATGATACTAAGTTTCTGGGCACCTGCAGTGCACTGAGGGTGACAGCAGTCACCTGTAGCAACCCTTAGGTAGCTTATGGGGCCTCAGTTGTACCCAAGAAATGCAGTTCATGGGCAGATCATGGAACACAAGGGCACAGGGAAGGTAACAATCAAAATACAGCCCTCAGAGACAGCGCTGAAGGGCTGTCATAGCCAGAAGTAATTGACATGGGATCTGTCCCCTCTTCTCTCTCTGATGCAGACTTCCAGAAGATGATGTCAGATGAGCTGGCTGTGGATGGCCCAAGCAAGGATGATGAGCTTGTGCATCTCCTAAATGCATTACTTGATGAGTCCAGTCTGAGCAGACAAGAAGCAGGTGGGCTCCCAACCATCACATCCTGGCAGGTGCTCCAAGATGCTATGAGGGGATTGGACAAGCAGGACTCTTCCCTGGTTGCATATCATCACCTGCTGGAACATCTCCAGAAGGAGAGAAGGGCCTTTTGACCCTTGACAGGCGTGTGTTTTAGGGTGTTAATCCAGCCAGAGAGGGTGGGAGTGGGGAGACTTCTCTGAAGCACATGCCAAGGAGGTCAAACCATGAGAGGTGAAGAGTCCCAACAGTACCCAGTGTCTCCTGAGCCAGACTCAGCACTCAGACACCAGCATGGGAGCTCCAGGTCCTTCACCCTGAGGACAGCTGGGAGCAGACTCTGGCTGTCACCTGAGGAAGAGGCCAACCCTGTTCTGTCCCCACAGCTGCTGGACCCAAGGGGAGTGCTGGAGCGATGAAATTCCCCACTGCTGCAGTAAAGAAGCGAGCTAAAAAACAAAGGTCAGGCACTTCGCAGTACAGGGCTTTTCTGGTTTTTGCTACTTCCACTCTTTCAGGAAGCAGATTTTCCCCAGTGCTTTCCTGCAGTGCCATAGCTCCCTGTTTTGTCATTCAGCCCTCTCAGATGGGTATCCTGTGTGTCTGAACTGCAGAGTTATCAGGGAAAGCAGAAATATTAACACCACCACAGTTCAGATTTGCTCCTCACATCTTGTGCATGTCTCATGCACTTCATCCTCAATCAGTCCCTGGAATGCCACCTAAGCAGCACTCAGATTCCTAGAAAAATCACTTAAAATCACCCTGTAGACACACTTAAATCTCTGTACTCGTGTCACCTCCTGGGAATACTCCAGTTATGAGTCCTCACAGCTTCTTTCTGGGATTTAAAGCAAATGGAAAAACAGTGGTGAGCACCTGAGTCAAGCTGGCTCCGCAAGCCCAGTGGTTCTGCAAATGCACCCTTTTGAAATCCATCTCACCCCAAGGGGCCAGACAGCAACTGCTAAAAATCCATTTCCCTATGAACTATCAGCTAGTACATTGAAATTCCGTTCAGACTCTCACTTCAGCACAGCTACCAAGTCACCTCTCAGCTTGCAGGGTGCTGGACTGGAGGAGGGAACACTGCAGATAAGCAGGACAGACACTCTCAAGGCTGCTACATGGAAGAACACAGCCCAGGGGAGGGGATCTAATGCCCTGCACCACTGTCCAACCTCCTCCAGGAACAGAAATCCAGTGGGATCCCAACCCCAGGGCTATCCCTATCGGCTGCTCCCTGCCTTAGACACCATTCCACCAAACCATTCCACCAGCCTTATGTGTCTGCCTGCCCTTGAAGCTCTCTCTCTGCTCTCCCATCTGGCAGGGTAAAGCAGCAGCAGCAGGACCAGCGGCAGGAGGAGCAGGAGGAGGAGCAGCTGCAGGAGCTGCTGGCCTGGAACAAAATGCCTAAGTCCAGGCGTCGCGTGCAGAGGACCACCACTCTCCAGCGTGAGGCACAGAACCTCAAAACAGAGAACCTCAAGACACAGAACCTCAAGGCAGAGAACCTCGAGACAGAGGACCTTGAGACAGAGGACCTTGAGACAGAGGGGATGGTAAGGAAGGACCCTGTCTGCTGGCCAGCTGGGGATGTTTTCCAGGCAAGAAAGAGAGGAGATGCTGTGGGCCAAGTGGTGTCACACAAAAGGGGTGAGGGGGTCAGACTTGAAGAGTTGCAAAAAGGTGACAGGTAAACACTGCCTCCTACAGGCTCTGGAAGCCTGCTCCATGCAGACTTCACCAGATTTGGTCATGAGTAGCCAAGCAATTCACACTACCACCTGTGGCCAGCAGTGAAACCGAGAAATGCTGGAAAGCAAAGATGGATCACAAATCCCACTGCCAAGGCTGGGCTCTGCTGCTCCAGCTCAGGTCCAAACAGGATGGCTCTGTCCAGGAGCAATCTTAAAGCTGCAGCTCCCTGGCTCATGCCAGCTGTGCTGTGTCTCCACAGCAGTGGGCCTGGGATGCCATTCGTGAATTCATCAGGAGCTTCTGCAAGTTCCGGAGGGAGATGGAAAATGACGAACGCCGTGCAGAGTTTGAAAACTTTCTCTGTCGGGAACGAAGAAACCAGAGGGAAAGTACGTCCAGACTCCTGCCACCCCTTCTCCTCCCTCCCCAGGACAGTCCTGGATTTAGGTAGAGAAGTAAATGGAGGAAACCTGTGGCTTATCCCCCACCCCCATGACTTAGTTTTCTCTGCTGGAGTTATATAAAGAGCCAGAAAATCAGGTATCTCAGAATGCCAGATGTTGCTGTGAACACTTAGATGTGCAGAGTTTTGCACAGAAAACATGCACACACACACTTTGGTGCGATATCTGGCTTCCTGATGTAGGCGCCCCATTATGCTCTTGCATCTGTCTCAAATAATATTGTATATGCAGGTTTGCATCCCTTCCACAAAAAAAGACAGGAAACACTAAATGGAGCTAAGGGGAGACAGAAAGAAATTTTTTTCTGGGCAACAGGGAACTGACCTGCAGTGTTTTGCCAAAGATCCTGAAAGTTTACATGCAGGTTTGAGAAGAGGCTGGAAAAACAGAAAAAAAAACCAACAGAAATTGCTCAACACACAGAAACCCCATTTAGATCAAGAGAATTTTGTCCTTGGGGGAAGTAACACAGATTTTTACCTTTCCTTCTCCCTTGTTATCTGCTTGTGGCCTCTGTCAGAACCAAGGTAACAGCTACACAGACCAGCAGGCTTTAGATCTAATGTCCTGGGGCCATTCCTGGGGGAAACAATGAACATAAACACTCTGTGGGTGCAAAGAGGAGGGTGGATGGTTGTCAAGCCAGAGGGAAGGCTGCACACTGGATGGTCTGAATTCCCTGGAAAGCCTGACTGCAGAAATGCTGCAGTCCACATAGGGAGGAAGACCCTCAGCAAATTAACTGCACAAAGGCAAAGGAAGCACAGGCAAGGAGCAGGGTATAGCTCGGCACCAGATGGCCTCTTTCCTTGCACCCAGAAGCAAGACACAACAGCTTTTCTCCTCTCTCAGACTTGCCTGTGAGCTCGAAGCAGAGCAAGAGCCCCGCGAGTACCTCCCGCAAGGGCAAAGCCCACTTGGAAAACGTGGTGCTGGTGAAACGCCGCATATTTGACAAAGAGGTCATTGTCGTCAACTTCCTCGTGGATGACCTCCACTTTTACCTGGAGATGGACAAGTAAGTTCCCTTTCCACCAGGTGGTCAGATGCCACCACAGAATCGTAGAATGGTTTGGGTTGGAAGGGACCTTAAAGATCATCTCCTTCCAACTCCCCTGCCATGGGCAGGGACACCTTCCACTAGACCAGAGCTACATCCAACATGAGCCTGGCATCAGTCTCCCAAACCCATCCTGCAGGTAGTACCCATCTCTGATGGAGACCTCCAGAGCCTCTGTTTCAACCTGAAATTGTCCCTGGATTCCTGTTTGGGTAACCTAAAAGTATTTGTGGTTTGATAGTCCGAAGCAATCTAACATTTTGCCTGTACCTTTCTTGACGTGCCAGTTGTGGTGACATTTCTCCCTTGACTTTGTCCAGTTTCCCAACAAACCTGTAGGAGCAATCCATGGCCAATATACCCTAGCCCTGCAGCCAATAAAACCCCACTGGCTTTTGATTTCCTCTTTTCCCAAAAAAACAAAACATCACCTCCCCCAGGTGAATGCTGTGATGATGAGGGTGGTAGAAGAGGGAAGTAGCTTTTCATACCTCCTGTTTCTCTGTTCCACACCTTGTGGATTGCTTTCTGTGGCCTGGCAAACACTAAATTAAGCAGGAACACAACTTGTCTAGCCCAGCAGTTAACAGCACTTGTCTCAGAGCAAGACCCCACGTGCCTTTGCAGGTTTTCTGGGATGGCTGATGCGGTGGAAGCTCTGGCAGCCTGCAACATAGAGTCAGAGAGGAAAGTTGCTTTTCTTAAAAAGAAACTTGTGGTCATCAACAATCTCTTCCTAGACTCCAATATGCCCCCGAAGCTACGGGTAAGAGCCTGGGACCTGCCCTGGAAGGCTGAAGGCTGCTGCCTGCTCATTGCTCAAGACTATTGCAGCTGGGAAGGGTTGTGGGGAAAGAGGAACCAGGCAGAGGTCTGGATCTGCTCCAGCAAGGCATGCTGTGAGGCTTCAGGGCATGCTCTGGAGCTTGGGAATTCCACACAGACTGCAAGGGGTGGGAAGTTATCCAGCACCAGACCCATGCTAGCACTTGACCCAGACAGATTGAGAACAAGAATGTGGACAGGGAGATGGAGAGATCCCTCACCTGCTGGAGAAATGCCAGGGCTAAAGCACCAGGATGAGTGCTGCACACCACCAAACCAGTCCTTTCCCTCTCCAGAGGTCGTCACCATCATGCCCTCCCCATTGCACCCACCTTGTCCCCTTGTAGTAGCCACAGCTCTGCCTGAGTCCCTCTTGGACAGCACAGCACAATGCTTTCCACAGAAATGCAGGCGGGATCCTGACCATGTGGCTGGGGCAGTCAGCCAGGATGTAATTAGGGTCTCTCTTCTTAGAGACTGCTGAAATGCAAGAGGGGGTCAGGGAGAGAAACCTGACTCCAGGGCTGGTCAGATGTGCTGCAAACTGCTTTGGTATCTTCTGTGCCCAGGTGAACATCTCTGAAAAAGAGAGAGAATTAATCTGGCGTTTATCTTCCAAGGGGCAACTGACCCGTGCCATATATCACAAGGCCAAGGCCACCATCGTCCCCATCCTGATGTACTTCTGGAAAAGGTACCTCTCTGTTTCCTCTCTGTTCCCTCTCTCCCATGGTGGAGGAGGCTCTGTGGATTCCAGCCTTTTACCTCCAACCACCTCTCCCTCTGACATGCTGAAAATGCAGATGAAACACTCCCAGGAGCTCAGATGTCTGCCTGGAGGTTTGCTGTCTCTGGTATTTCTCATGCAGGTTCTGCACCTGGAAGGTGATGAGGAGCTTTCAGGTCTATGAGAAGGACAGGAGTTTTCAGGCCTCCAAGAAGGACAGGGGCCCGGTCTCTAAGAAGCACAGGGTGCCAGTCTCTAAGAAAGACAGGGGATTGGTCTCTAAGGAGGACATGGTGCCGGTCTCTAAGAAGGACATGGTGCCAGTCTCTAAGAAGGACAGGGGGCCGGCCTCTTCGCTTCCTACAAAAACCTCCTCCAAATCATCCAAGATCCGCATTCCCCGTCAGCCAAGGCGCATTCCCATTGCTTCAGGTTTTTCTGCAGGTTTGTTCTTCCAATGCACAGACACCCACACCTGGGGTCCCACAGAGCTCCTCTTAACAGAGCCAGACCCTCTCCTCCTTCACACAGCTTGGAGGATGTATGTGGTGCAGGCTTGCTGGAAAATGGAGTGGAATCTTTTTATCCTGTCAAAATCAGTTAGAATTGCCCAGTGGAATTTTAGAAATTTTCTTTGGTGAATAGGGAAGTGAGTGCAGAGACTTCCAAGAAAAGAGCTGTTGCATAATTCCTATTTACTTTAATAACCAAGTTAAAAATGCTCAGGCAAACACCCAAAACCAGAAGTAAAACAACTAATCTTTTGGCTTGCAAGTCAGATGGGAGCGGGAAAAGGAGAACCACAGTGCAGCCAAACACCAGGCTCTGTTGCATTCCATGGAGGGTGCTTTGAATATCTGGAATGGAGAATAAGTTTCATCACGATTTGAGGTGACATCTCCAGGGAAAAGAGAAATATGTTTTTTCCTTTCTCATCCACTTGTTTAGTTTCAATACACCGAATAACTCTAAAGTGAAAAAACACAAAGAAAGTGGTGGTATGCGCTGTCAGTCTGCCTGACAATCTGCTCCTTGGCTGAATATTCATTTGGAAATTGTCTAATTGATTTTTGATTAAAGGGGAAACCAAAATAGGCACATACTAATCTTGCTTTGATGGTTGAGTGGGCGTCAGCAAGCTGGTGTTCTGCTCCCTGTCATTTATCACTGTCAAGTTCTGGTTAAAAAGCAACAGAGTTGGAGGATTTTGATACCTACTGGCAGGTGCTTGAGCTACTGCTCTACAGCCAGGCTGGGGTAACAGACCCCTGTGTTCCAGGACTGCCAGGCACAATGTCTGTTAGCTCAAACCACCTCACACCACAGGTATTCCCATGGTTACAGTAGCATCCATCTTGGGTCTCCACCTTGTTACAGAGCCTCACTGCACTTCAAGGACCTCCTCAGACATGGTTGTCTTAATGCAAAAGTCCACTGCCAGAAAAAACAAACAAACAAAACCACAAACCAACAACAACCGAAACAAACAAACAAAACTAATCAAAGTTTTTTCAAGGACACATGTTTCCCCGGGGCTTCAGGGAACTGGAGGGAGAGAGACGCATTTAAACTATAAGAGCGTTAATTTAGATTAGATGTAAGGAAGTATTTTTTACACTAGAGGGTGGTAAAACACTGGCAGAGGTTGCCCAGAGGAGCTGTGGCTGCCCTTGTCGCTGGAGACATTCAGGGTCAGGTTGGATGGGGCTTTGAGCAACCTGATCTAGTGAAAGGTGTCCATGCTTTTGGCAGGGGATTGGACTAGATGGCCTTTAAAGGTCCCTTCCAAGAGAAATTATTGTTTGATTAAATCAGTACAAGCTGTTGAAAGGGTTAGGAGTGTCCCACTGCTGCCCAACCAGCACAGCCCATGTTTAACTACTCAGAACCACACAGAGTGAGTGTTTTGGGTTGCTCTGGACACATACAAAAGATTGTGATCTCTTTTACCTGGACATTAATCCTGCAGGGACTGTTCCTGTCCCCAAGCCACAGCTCCTTGTAGCATCTCGCAGGGATGAATAACAGAAGCCAGGCAGGAAAAAAAATCCCGCAGCTTGGGTGGCGTGTCTTGGGAATAGATGTGTGACCCAAATTAGTTGCTGTTTCTGACTGTGCTAATGTCCAGGCCACCTTTTGCTTGAGTCACTTTTCTGTGCGTTCTCATGCTCTCACCAATGACCTTTATCTAAGTGTCTCGCTTTTCTGACCTTTAGATTAAAAGCTTGCTTTTCAGCTGGGAAAAAAAAACTACTTTGTTGCCTTTAAAAAGCACCAAAAATGCTGGGGAAAATACCTGTAATTCCAGGGGAAACCTGCTGTTGTCCACGCCTTGCTTTCCCCTCATTCTGAAGGGTTGCACAGACCCGGCGTGTGCAGGGCTGGGAGGTGGCAGGCGGGGATCCATCTCCCATCACCAGGCGTCACTGTGGCACTGTCTGTGCCTGTGCTCAGCGCAGGGACGGTCCTGTGAGACTGAGCACGCTGCCTGAGCCGTTCACGGCCACCAGCACGGAGATGCTGCCCAGGCAGGCAGAAAACCGGGACACACCTCCCCCGTGTCTCCATATTCCATTTCCTCCCACGTCTACCACAAAGGACCCCCCAGCCTTGCCACAGATCCGTAACACCCCCATCCTACAGCCCCCAAACTGTTTTGCAGTTTTGGGTAACTCAAATCCTCACTCAACCACCCTTCCTTGCGCTCCGGACGAGGCCCATGTGATTCAAGGAGGACAACACTGCTGTCCTCCCTCCTTTGCCATTGGAGCGCTTGCTGCACAGTAACCCCTCCATCTCTTATCTCCCACCAGGGAAAAGCCCTGTCCTTGTCTTCTCGCTCTCTGAAGGCCTCCAGATACTGATGCCACAGCCCCAGAAGAACTCTGAGCCTTTGGAGGAGCAAGAAGGTGAACCAGTACTGAAAGGAGCGCTCCTGCTCCTGAGGGGAGCTCCAGCTGCTGGGATGGGAGATGGGTTTTAGGGCCTTCTGCATTAGTCCATGATAGGGAGTTTGTGTGTGTTGTTTTTCTCAGATGCAGATAAAAACCTTGAGAAGAGGCCCTCCCTCAGCAAGTGAGCGGGTAGGTGGTCACAGAGGTGTTCTACCTCCCCCAAACCACAGTAGCACAAGCTACAACTTTTAAAACCCAAAGGTTCATGCAGGATGCTGGTCAGCCCCACCATCTCCAGTAATATTCACAGAAAACTCTCAGCTGCTGCACCTCTCCATGCCCTAAACTCCTCCCCAGGAGCACACAACCGTGTGCTTATCCCTGATCACCCTCACTCTGCCTCCAGCAGCAGCAGCCACTGATGCAACATCTCTCTCTTCCATGCAGGCACCAAGGAAAGGACAGCCCTGTCTAGAACAACTCCTCTCCCAAAACACCACTCACAGGGAGTGGGACCAGGGTGTGATTCAAGGAATCTGAGCAGCCTGGTCACACTGAATAGTTTGCACTTAATCAGCAGCAAGACCTAAAAATAAAGCAACTCACAAGATCCTCCAGCTTACCTGGTAACATAGCACAGCAACCTGCAGCTCTGCAACCATGACAGGGACATGCCACAACATGTGCTTCTAGCCAGGGAGACACCCTCATCCACACAAATCTCCTTCCTCACATGTATCTGTAAAATTATTTCAGCTCCTCACCTCTCCCCACCTTCCACACAAATCAAATACTTCCTGTGGTGGTGAGGCTGAGAGAGTCCACCTGTCTCTGTGTGATGAGATGGTGCCCATCTTGCCAGAGCCTTTCGGATTTTCGAGTCAAAATCAGCTCATGCCTGACTGGGGCTTCAGCATGCCTTTTTTTTTTTTTTTTTTTTTTTTAGTTGTTTTTTAGAGCCATTTTGTTTACTAAACATTAACCAAATCATATCAAAGGCCTTTGTTTTCCCCAGGTGAAACTGAGTCAGAGTGGCTTTGCAAAGTCAGCAGGAAGCTGCAGACATTTCTTTTGGACCTCATGAAGAAAAGACCACTACCTTTATCAGAGTTTGACTCTGTCAAAGGCAAGCTCTCAGCTTTGTAATTTTGAGCTATTCTTAACCACTTTTTAATCTCTCTGATCCTAGAAGACTGCATCCTAGGAATAACACAGGTACATTTAAGGCAGATGACAACACATTTAATATTTGTGAATTATGATTATCAACACTCCTGGAGGATCAAAAATACCCAAACAAATAGAAAGTCCAGGACCATTTATTTCAATGAAGGGCTTGGGAAGCTGATGGTACTCCTACAACATGAAATGTGACCAGCTCCTCAAAATTTTCCTTGTGCTGTAAGTTGACTTTGCCCCAGAAGCTTTCAGTCCCAAAAGCTTTCTGCATTTTTCTGAGCTTTGCACTAATACTCCTGAGCCCATCTGAGCCCAGTCCCTGAAGCTCAACACAGCAAAACCACAGCCAAGAGCAATCCGCACTCCACTGCTTCTGTGGACTGTTTGTGGTTTTGTTTTTCGGCGCAGCAGATGGGCCACAGTGACCTGGGAGCATCCCTATGCACACAAGCATGTCCTCAGCACACAAGTGCTGGGATGGGGAGCACCTGATCCCATCACACTGGGCTGAGCCTGCTATCCCAGGGGTCACCCAACAGGAGCAGAGGAAGAAGACAGAAGCACAGCAAATACACAATGTACAGGCATGACAAGAGGGCAGTGATGTGTGTGGAGCCAAATCAGAATGTCCTTGGGCACCATTCATGGCTTGCAAGCCTTCCTCTATGAGGCAAAGGCAGGCAGCACCTCCCCGATGGGCACTGATGCTGGGAACCACTGGCACAGCTGACAGTTTTGGCAGCTGGCTCTGCCCCCATCTCCCCAGGATACCTCCTCCCCCAGGCTGTGCCCTCAGACACTGCCACACCACCCAGCTGCAATACTGCCCAGCTGCCCTTGCCACAGGTTTTCCATCCTGCCTGACCTGCTTTCACCAGGCACTTGACCATCCTCCTGGGAGAGGCAGCCTGGTGTTTTCCCCAGCCCTGCTCCCAGTCTCCTATATCCCCTCCTCCTCCCATGGTCTCTGTGAGTAATCTACTTTGCAGACGCTGTGCATGGATCACGTTTTTTCTCTGACACCAGCTTGTTGGTACCTCTAGTTTCTTGGAAAGCAGGACACGAGCCTTCTCTGAAAATCCTTCCCAGCAGCCAGATTGCCCCAGCGAGATAAGTCCCAGCCTCCTCAGATTCAATGACTACTCTTATTCAGGCATGCTTTTTAAGGCTGCCGAGTCACAGCCCTTTAGTGAAACAGCAGAATGATGAAAGAAGATGCAGAGGTCAAAGGAAGCTGGAAATGTGGCATTTTACAAGAGACTGAAGGAGCCCAGCCCGTGGCCTCACCTCTCCTCGTGCAGCAGCAGAAATGCTTCTGTGGCACAAGGCCACCATGCTCCCCACAGCACTCCTGCCCCCCACACTGCTGAGACCTGGGCACACATCTCTGGGTGTTCTCCTGCCTTCTGGGCATGAGAGAGACACAATGAGCAAGAAAAAAAGGGCAGGAAGGAAAGGAAAAAGTAAAAATATTGACACAAAAGGCGTCAACATTCTCTTGGATGCATTTTCTCTACTACCATCTCATCTCCAGTTGCATAGTCTAACTTCTATTATGTATTTAAAAGGTTCTCAGGACCATCAGAAAGACCTTTGCTCTGAGCCAAGACCTCTGATGAGACCCTACCCGACAGAAAGCTTTTCCTAAGCTTTTTCCGACATTAAGAGGGTAGGGCCTCAGGTAGGGCCTGATCTGTCTGTGTCCATCTAGTATCTAGAAAAGCTCAAAACTCCAGTACCCATGTTGCTGCCCACAAAGGCTGGTTCACTTAAGTGACTGGCCCTTTCAGGAATCATTGTCTGAGAAGCTGAACTGGAAATAAATTACCTAAGCAAATCAGAAAAGGGACAGAAAAGTCTTAAGGTATAAAAGTAAAGTGTCAACTCACAGGAATTTACTCTCAGGAAAGCCAAAGATCATTTTTTGATTGGTTTGTCTCCCCACCCAGCAGGAAATGAACACCCTATTTCGTTTAGATGCATTTCATTTCCTTGTAATAAGTTCTATGCCCTTTTCCAGACAGGGAAAAAAAAATAAAAAGGTTGCTTCCCTGGCTAGAAGAGCACCACAGCATCCCCCTGGGCACGGTGGGGCTCACGTTCCTCGCCCCTGTCGGGAAGGCAGAAGGCTGGGGAGGGTGAGGGCAGGGGCTAAGCACCTTCCTCTCCCTCCTCCGAGCCGCAAGCCCCGCACTCCAGACAATGTTTAAACATTTCAACCCCGCCCCACTCAACTTTTGACCACGAGCCGTTTGCGTATCGCGATGTGCTGATGTGAAACGTCACACAGCCCCGCCTGGTGTCACACGCCACCAGTCATAGCGAAGAAGGGGTCCTTCTGCCCATCCAGAAAGCCGGACACTGCTTAAAATGCCTTTACAGCCTTGAAGCCCGCGTTTCTCAGCAGCTGCTCTTCACTGCTGCTTCCCGGCAAGTGTCCCCAGGTGGCGTTTGTTTCCCAGCAACTGTACCGGCTGTCGCATGCCAGGAAGGAGAAGCACTGGGAGCATTTAACCCACGCGAGGAAGGATGTTGGGGTTT
>JAYRBT010000005.1:28661498-28684180 GCA_036023395.1 Myiotriccus ornatus | reverse complement strand
ACTGTACCGGCTGTCGCATGCCAGGAAGGAGAAGCACTGGGAGCATTTAACCCACGCGAGGAAGGATGTTGGGGTTTGGCGACGTTTTTTTCAGCACATAGCAGAGAGGTCATGAGCCAAGTGCTCTCCCCATACGATCCCATCACAGATCTGGTTTACAAACATCTGCTCAGCAGAGGCTCAGGAGCTGAAGGCACGGAGACGTTCAGTGCATCAGTGATGGGGTTTGGGGGAGTTTGGGATGGTTTGGGTTATTATTTCAAGCTTTTTCTGGCCTTTTGATGAATCCATCCACATGAGGAAACTAGCCAGGATGCTAAATTACACCCAGGGAGCCACTGAGCTCCAGATTCGTGGTTTCTTCACGGCACTGACAGGCAGCTCCTACCGCCCAAGCACCCTCCTCCTTGGAGCCAGTTCTGTGCAAACAATGCTGCCCGAGAAGTCTGGTCTTCCAGCCCTTCCCTTCTGCCTGCAAAGCATGTGAAGGAAATACTTGAAGGAACCCAGGCTGTGTCATCCAACTCAGTTTCCCCCACTGCCCCATGAGGTAAGGTGAGCTCAGCAGGGCCCACACAACCTCTCCAGCTACCCTCACTGAACTGTGCCAGCTGCAAGATTCAGTTCAGACATGAAATAGGGCTGAAACTGTGCCAATAAAATCGCGCCTGGCTTTCCATGGTGCCTTGGTACGTGCGCAAACTGCGAGTCTGCAGATGTACACGGAGACAAATGCAGGGCAAAAATGCAGAAAACCCAGCTGGAAGGGCTGCATGGTCACAGCATGCACATGTTTTACATGCATATCCCAATCCTTATGGATGCCTGCACTGCTGGCTCATGCCTGCCCACCAGCTTTCACAAAACTCTGCCTATGCAGAGTCACATCTTTCTACCTTACTGTCATACTGGGCATCCTGCTTGCCACAGCATGCGGTGCATCCACAAGGTTTGGGAACATCCCATGGTCTCTGGATGGAATTTCACAGAATTTGTGTTGCCACAGGAGACCTTGACACAGCTCCCCAGGGACAAAGACACTGAAAACTCAGGGAACAATCTCAAATCACTCTCAAGGCTGTCAAGATCTCATTTTAATTCACAAAAGGAATCACTCCCAGTTTAACGAGAGCTGTAGCTGCCAGTGTTTACCCATTTGCAGGCTGGCAAACAAGCAGAGCAGGGGCACATCCCAGGCTCAGATCCAAAAGACATCCAAAAGAAATCAACATTACACTGCATAACAATATCACGCCACCCACCCAAGTACCAAAGCCGCCTTCAGCTTGCTGATTTAATTAAAGTATTTCATTATCTTATAGTGGGAAGATGAAAAACCCTAGGATGGTGGGAACCCAAACCCTAGGATAACGAGAACAAGGTGTTTGCAACCAGCAGGACTGTGGCAGAAGGATCTTGTGCCTGTGCCTCACCAAAGGATTTGATGGTAACACTTTCCTTATCTCTCATCCCTGATCCAAATTGCTTTCCACAGTCACAAGCTTTAACTCAGTCCCTGTGACAGGCAGTTTATGGTGAATATAAAGGTCTCAAAGGTTTTCTAAAGCGTGGGAGTCAGAGAGCACCTCTCCACAGCTATTCCTGTAGCCCTGGACTATGTAGTTCTTGCGCTATTTGCACATCTGCGGAGTCATTATTTGTCCCCAGGAACACAGGGCCTCAGGAGAGGAGCTGCAGAGACACAGCAGGGAAATCAAGGGCACAGTTAAGCAAACCTTCCTTTTCTTCCATCCTGATGGACTTGCACCCATTTTTGCAACCCTTCCCCTGAGATAACATCTCCGGGAATCCATGTCCTAGCCACCAGCCACAAATAAACACGAAGCAAAATGGGGCAACAAAAACTGCCTGCCAAAGGCAAAATCATTTTTAAAGGAGCTATGAATAGTAAGATGAGTTTTTTTCTTCATGTTCCCTTCCCGTGCTTTCTTACTATATTTCCAAAAGGGAATATCCCAGGGTTTATATGCTTGGCCATGCTGATGTGATTCTCCAT
This sequence comes from Myiotriccus ornatus, assembly GCA_036023395.1. Lineage (NCBI taxonomy): Eukaryota > Metazoa > Chordata > Aves > Passeriformes > Tyrannidae > Myiotriccus > Myiotriccus ornatus. The sequence goes on along the minus strand of JAYRBT010000005.1, from coordinate 28,682,163 downwards.
GCTGGAACACAGCTCTGGAAAATAGTCCACAGAATGATGCAGTTTAAACACTGACAGGTGACGCTATCCATGCAGGCGCATCAACCACATTTCACAGAACCATATAGGCTTGAAAAGACCTCCAAGATCATCGAGGTAGTTCACACTGCCAAGCACTGCCAAGTCCCCCAGTGCCTGATCTACACATTTTACCATGGAGTATTTTTACACTTTTTAATTGCATTTACTAATTTTTAGACTGCTGCGCAATCCTCATCACCGCAAAAAATGGGAAAAGAGCAGCATATGCAACAGGGAAGGAGAGGTGAGGGCAAAAGTGAGGGAAACAGGGACCTCACCAAGCAGGGAGGTGCATCCCAGCCCCTGGGCAAGGAGAGCAGAGCAGGTCCATTGGAAACATCCCGGATCAGCCAGGGTAGGTCAGAACAGGAGGTAGACTGGGCACCTGAGCTTAAAAGCAGTGGAGGCGGTTCCCCAGCACTGTTCCTCCCAGCTGTTTCTCATCCCCATCTTCCCCCCAGGCCGGGCCAAGCCCAGGTTGCAGCTGCACCATGTCCGAGCTGTCCTCCAGGAGAGGCAGCCCAACCCCGGGGAGGCAGGGGGGCTGCAGACCCCAACACTACCCTCGGTGCCCCAGGAGCATCAGAAAGCATGAAAATTAGCTTTAAGTTTTTTCTCGGATACCGAGGTACCCCAGGGATAAGGATTCTTGTACGCAGCTGGAGTGGATTGGCAACCTTGGCATTTAGCTGCTTGCGAGGGAGAGTGAGCCGTATGGCTGTGATCATCAGCTGTGATTTCTGGCACTTTATTCAGGCAAAGGCCTTGAAGTGGAAGCTGCCGAGTGGGAAGCAGTGCCCTACAGCTGCTCCCTCTCTGTCAGCTGGCCCGGGGGCTGTCAGAGCACTGCGGAACACGGGGTAAGGCATGTGCTGTGTTTGAAATGGTTCAGTGCATCCCTTTTGCTACTGAGCTTCCTTCAAACACATCCTTAAATAACATACCCTTTCTTTGCAGCCTTCCTTCTAAAAAAATAAATAGATCATGGATGTACACGCATGCAAACAGGAGTTTACCTGCATATGTTTGTTGTCACACGTGTATCCATGGAAAATGAAGGCTCAGCATCCATACACTTGTATTTGCACATCCACCTGCCTAAATATATGTCTTTATGGGGCCACTTGTGCACCTATGTCCGTGTCCTAAGGCTACCCTGAAGCTGCTTGGTCCCACCACGGTGGGGACCCCCTGAGTGACGATGCCACCCTACTGAGCAGCTGCTGGGAACACACTGGGTCCCCGGGCAGAGGGAAACGGGTGTTTTTTTCCACCAAATAAATTCACCCCGCCATCCTGGCTCATGGAAACCTGGCCCTGGAGCAAGTATGTGTTCACACCGCGGGGTGGGGAGGCCAGCACCATCCCCCACATTCCCTCCCCGGAGCTCAGATCTTCTCTGCTGCTTCCAAATTCGCAGCCTCCTCCCTGGGAAACTTTGGCCGTGGTTTATTGGAAGTGATCGCTGCCAGCCGTGCCTGAAGGCAGTCATGGGAAGCTTTGGCTCCTCTTTCTAAACGTGGTTTTGTGGGTTGGAGTCTTTTATCCCCCCAAGGCTTTAAGGTTTTGTTGTACTGCCACTGGCTATGGCAAGCAGTTGTGGAAGATGCGCTGGATGCAGGCTTGCTTTTAGTGATGGAATTGTCTCTCTGGGAAGCATCTCAGGCTTGTAAAGACGAAACTGTGCTTCAAATGGAATTCTCCAGAATCAGCCGTGGGGTCTGAGTGCTACCACCAAGGCTGAGGCTCAGCTTGAGCCGTGCATGATGCGTCAAAAATGGACATAAATTTTCTTCTAAAGAAAGCTCAAAAAGATTTCATATTTTTCTTACTTTTTTTTGTTGCTGTTGTTGGCTTATTTAAATATTTTTAATGGAGAATCAGTGTTAAATTAGCTTCAAGGTCTGCAAGACAAAGTTTTCAAATTTTTCATTTAGAAGCTGCAGTTAAAAAAACAAATCAGTAACACTATTTTTTTGTTTCTAGCTGCTTCCAGAATGCTTCACTGCTCTCTTTCTTGACAAATAATTTAAGCACTTCCTGGGCACCTTTCAGCTAATTTCTTCCCTCTGACATGCACAGAGATCAGGTGAACATGCAGATTGCTGTGATTCCAAATCACCTGGCTTGTAAGACAAGGCCATGCTTAATTAAAAAGGGAATAAAAGACAAGGGGAAATTCAACCTGCCTTCTTCTGGATAGGTAGGGAAGAGGGATGGAGCACCATTGATGTACTTTACAATCAGTGGTGATCCTTGGACCCTGCATGGCTGTGTTAGAAGGGACATAATGTTCTGTTACAGCTGCAGGTGCTTGTAAAAGGCATTTTAATGGCAGAGGGTGGCTTGTGTTCACAGTAACACCTTGGAACATACATGCTCCCCTGATTCCAGCTCCTCCTCAGCAGTCCCCACACGCTCTCCTCTGCTGACGCAGGCCAGTTAATTTTGGCTTCCAAAACACACAATAAATAGAAAGAAGTCAGCTTAAAAACCGTGCTTTGGTTGGGTTTTTATTCAGAGCGTTAACATCTCCAAGCTACACTCAGATGCTCCTCTCCCTGCAATGTCTATATTCAAAACTTAACTCCTACTTTCATTCTTGCTGTGAACTGTTTGGTTTTCTTCAATAAGCCAAATACCAAAAAGCTTTACTCTTCACAAATCTTCCCCCTTCCTTTTCTGCTCCTGACATTGCCACTTTTAATGTGGCTGGAAATGCCCCTTGAGTGACCCAACACAACCAGGTTTGTGGGCTTTCCAAAGCATCCAAAATTAGAATGTAAAATTTAATTGAAAGCCCATAAGCAAAAGAAAAAAGTCCAACCCATGCTCTCATGGTATTTTGCTCTTTACATTTTGTTTTATAATGACAAAATCACGTTAGCAGTGAAAACAGATCATTGTGCATCATTCACTTCAATAACACAGCGAAGGTGGTTCCAGTTGTAAAAATAAATAAGAAATAAGAAAGCAGCTAATATCTTCCTGTAAATGGAGTTGGGACCTACTGAGGCTCAGAGATAGGACCAGAATGGGGACAGTGGAAGAGGACTCATAGAATAACATCCCCAGATTGGTCCTCAGTCCGTTGTTCTGCTCAAACAGCTGCGAGAAGCCAGAGTGACCCTGTGCTCCAGCTGTTGCTGGGGCAGGGGGGCAAAAGACACTTCCCTTGGCAAGGGGTGAGTACCAGTGGGTGAGGACATCCAGGTTTGGGTTTTAGGGATAAATGGAGCCATGTGAAGCAGCCCCCAGCTCTCTAAGCAGGAAATTGTGCTGGTGGCACGATCCCCATCAGCCAGCACAGGACACTGGTGGAATCCCCATCATCTGCCAGCACAGCTTCTGACACCATTGCTGCCAGATAGGATCCACACCTTTCCAGGTGGCTGCAGGATCCAGAGATTCCTGCTGAGAGGAACTTTCGGAAGAGCTCCCCCCAGGTCTGAGCTGATGGTGTATCCTGATGCCCCTCCAAGACACTGAATTCACGGCATGTGTTGCTGTCTCGCTCACACCACGGGATTCTGATAAAGTGCTATGGCTGCAGACTGGCTTCACCAGCCCAGAGAATACCAAACTCAATTATATATCAGGACAAAGCCTACGTTTTGTCTCCCATGTGTGAAAATTACGTTTTCCGAAGGGTCACTCACCAAAGTGCCTTTCTTACATCATTATTCTCTCTCTAGGACAAGCTGCCATCCACGTCTTAAAGGGAGAAAGGAAACACACGGACTGCAAAGCACCCTTGTACTGCCATCCATGGTCCCCTGAGCTGATGGAAAACCTGCCTCCTGAGACCCCTGTATCAGCTCTTCCTGCTGCTATGGGCATACCTTGCTCTATGGTCACATTAAAGATCTGTCTGGTCACATCAAATTATTATACAGAAAAGGTGGGACAAATGCTAAGTGCTACAGTAGCTAAAATAATTTAATTCACAAGCTCCTCGGAGCAAGGGCTGTGTGTATGCATTCAGCAGTGCTCTTCTAATAAATATATATATAATAATAACAATAATGATAAAATAAATAGCAATAATAGTAATAAAAAGTTATGCATGTGACTTAAGATTCTGTACAATCTAAAGGTCATTGAGCTCAAGCAAGGGATAAAAACGTCACTGCACTGGAAGGAGGTGTAGGGCTTTGATGCAGAGCATGCATAGGAAACAGCAGAAGGATCTCAGGATCAGGAGAAGGCAGATGCAGGATCCCTTCAGCTGCAAATGCCATGTAGTCTTTGGGCTTTCATTCTGGCCATTCCCTCATAGGAAAAGCTCTGCATGAGGGAATGGCAGGCTCCTGTGCTGGCCCCACAGCCAGCGGCTGATGCTGCAGGTCAGAGGCAGGGTCCTCAGAGCAGGTGGGAGCTCTCCAGTTGTGGATGTTTAGGGGAATCCGATCTCTTTTTCCAGGACTCGCAACTCAAATCCGATTTCTTTCGGTGTCTGCAGAGGTACAGGTCTCCGGTTGAGCTGCAAGGGGAGGTACCAGCTTCCAACCTGCTCCATTCCTCCAGGGAGGGAGGACTGCTCTTCCCAGTGGCTCAGTGGGCAGTGGGAAGCACTTGAGGTCCTGGGGATCCTGCTGAAATTCCAGAGCTTCAGCTGAAACCCCGCCATGCAGACATCAGACCTTGCAAATGGTGTCCCAGCCTCCGCCTGGTCCCCCGGCTCATCCCCCCGCAGTGGTTTCAGGCTCGGGTCAGGTATGCGACCTCTTGCTGGTGCCGCGGCTGGTGGCCTGCTTGGTCATGTCCTGGTAGGAGGCAGATTTCAGGAAGCGGGGGTAGGAGTCCTTCTCCATCAAAGTGCGAGTCTTGGCCTGGGCTTCGTTGAAGCAAGCGGAGGTGGCACCCGACAGGTTCTTGCGGGTGATCTCCCTGGTTTCATGATCGATATTTACCTGCAAGGAAGCAGCATCCACAAACATTAGCTTAGCATTAGCTCCACTCCTGTGGGGGGTTAAAACCCTGTTTTCTGCATTTTTATGTGAGAGTTAAGATTCTTACAAGACTTTCTATCCCTTCGTGGTTGCACTCAGTGATCTTAGAGGTCTGTTCCAACATTAATGATTCAATGGTGACAGACCACATGATGTTAGAGATGAAAGCTCTCATGAATAAGAGCTTATCTTCCCACTGATATGAGAGTGCTTTAATAAAACCCAACAGGATGTTTTATTCCTTTTCCCTCCTATTTGTTTCCACAGGACAGAGGCAGAAAATGTTCTCACCTCCCTGGGCGCCTCACTTTGGACAAACTCCTCAAAGATCCTGTTGGCTTTGGAAGCCAGCTTGGTTTTTGAGCGGGTCTTTTTGAAGTCCTCACATGCCAGCCAGAAGTCGAGGTTCTCCTCGCTGAACTCTGTCTTCAGAAAGGTGTGGAAAGCATTCACCCCACCTGGGGAGGGGGGAGAAGAGCAGTTAATGGGGCAGAAGGCAGGGAGGAAAAGGAGGACCACCACCAGACACAGCGTTGCCCTGCACACATCGTCGTCCTGAGAGCACAGACCATGACATCCGCAGATTTCCTTTCCCTCTGGGCAAATTCCACCCTCTGAGACACTGCTAATTGGCCTCTAGACTCCAATAAAATCCTTTCCCACAGACAAGTAATCCTCTGGTTGTATTTATCTGACCTTTCTGTAATGAGGCTTCAGAGTATTTTCTTTACAGCTTCAGAAAAGAGCTAATTCTACCTAAGGAGAAATCCACTGATGCATCAGTGCGTCTGCAGGAACCAACCCTTTATTTTTATTTCGCAGCTGAGATCTCGGGGGGACAAGATGCTGAGGATGGGAGAGTAATTGCAGCAAGGATTTCAGAGCCGTGCTGGGAGGATGTATTAAGTTACAAAGCCGGAGATGCTCATTAGCCATCATAGCACGTGATGTAGGCTGGGAAAAAAAAAATATGCCTAGCCCTAAACTACTGCTGTGGAAGGACTTTGTCTTGCTGTGGAATAGCTTTTAAGGTAGACAACTACTTTTGTATTATGATTCGGCACTTCTGCCACTGTGTGCCTGCTGTAAGGGTGGAATTACATGGGGACCTCAAAAAGAGGTCCCCTCTCTGGGTCAGGGGGTGATGTCTGCATGGAGGAGAGGGAGACAGCACCTCACAGGAGTCCTGGTCATCACATACATACAAATAATATTGGAGGGCAAAATGGCTGTGGCAACTCAGTAAAGCAGCTGAATTCCTTCTCCCTGCGGAAGAGCCATCCCCGGAGGCACAGGACAGACAGAGGGCAGCAATGCAGTTTTCTGAGAAAGCCTGTGGGGAGGTGGCTGCATCGCTGTGCAAAGGAGGACACTGCGAGCAGACACTCTGCCTTCTCCCGAGTGAGAAGAAAGGGATGGTCCCGGAATGCTGTGACATTCCCTGACAGACTGCCCCACGTGGGATGCTCCTGTCCCAAGGCAGCAGCAAGGCATTGTGAGACACCACTTATGCCACCCAGAAGCACCCAGACAGAAGAAAAGGGTACAGCTTCCCAAGTCAGGCTATGAGCCCCATGTATCAGCTCTGTCTGGGCAGGAAAGGGACCTCTTTCTAAACCCTAAACCATCTCATTTGAGGAGATTTCCTCGGACACTCGCTTCAAGCATACAGCTCACTGGGAGCTGTATTTTGTGCTACATGCTCACACCAAGAGAAGAAAACAAAATGCTACTCACTTTTGCTCTTCAGGAGCTGGTCGAAGGACTCCCTCCATTCCAGTACCTCTTGTGAGGAGTCTCTGGAAAAGACAAAAGGATATAAGTCTTGCTATCCAGCTGTGAAGGATGGGAGCACTTCAGTTGTGTGGCTCCATTAATGAGAGACAGTGCAAGATGGGAGGCAGCAGCACTCAGCAGGAAACCAAAGCGAGAGGCCAGTATCGATTACCTGTGGGCTCTCTTTCCTTTTTCTCTCTCTTTTACTGTCCCTGATGGCTCACCAGACCTCAGTTCCATAGTGCTGGCCAGGAGGTTCTCTAAAGAATGCTCAGAAGAGCCTTTTTCTGCTGGTACAAGCCCAACAAAGCCTCCTCTGCAAGAAGACACCCAGCCCTCAGCAGCAATATTTAGTATTTTGTTTTTAATGCTGCCTGCATTCCCCAGGGATCCCAGGCACTGGTCTGAGACACCAGGAACTGTGGGAGCCCCCTGGTTTCTTGCCTATTGCTAAGGCCCTGCTCTCTGTGCCTAATGCCAGAGCATGAGTTCCCCCATCTGATTTTATAACCGGTGGAGCTGGGAAGTGATCCGCCTTCCCGGCCTGCCTGGGTGGGACTATGGGGAGGGGGAGCTGCGCTCTCTGCTCTCCGCTGTGCAGATGGGCAGGAGCATCCCTCGGGACAGCCAGGCCCGTGGGGACCTGTCCCGAGCTGAACCTGGGACATGGCGCTGCTTGGCTTACCTCTGCCTGGAGCCCATCTGCAGCTTGCTGGAGGTCCCGTGTCCCAGCCCTGGTTTATGAAGCAGGATCCCTAAGCGGGTCTTCAGATCCTTGGCTCTGGAAGGGAAAGGGGAGAGGTGGGCTTGCTGGACCGTTGGACTGCTGCCACCACCCCCTCATCTCAGAGGGGCTGCAGCCCACGGGCTTGGTGGGGGCAGCCCTTGCTCCCCAGCTTCAGCCTCCTCTTTGCTTTCTGATGTATGAAATAAATGCTTCCCCAGTTGCTTTGTCTGCTCCCTGGCAACCACATTCAGCAGCGCATTAAGCCTACGGGACTGTTTTCTCCCGCTCGCTTCCCAGATAGAGCCTCATGAAATACAAAGCTCGACGAGCTTTTTCCTTTGGGGCAAGTAGCAGAGCAGCTGCTGAGTGCTCAGCTGGAGCCCCCGCAACTAACCTTGTTCCTTTTCCCATCCCTCTCTCCCGGCAGGACTACACTTCTCCCAAACCACAGCGATTGCTTTCTGCTTAGAGGAGCGGGAGCGTGTCCCTGCTGCCAGGCTGCTGCTACCCGGCTTTCTTTTTGGAGTGCGTCTGAGTCACCAGGAGCCTGTCACCACGCCATGGAGAGGGCTGTGCTCCCCAATGGCATCATCCACCTACCCCATGCCTTCAGAGCCAGCGAGCCCGGCAGCAGCACGATGCTCCTGTGCCAGAGGCTGGGATGCTACTGCCTGTCACTGCGGCTCTGCGGCGAGGGCATGGAGGCACCTCCCTGCTGGGAAATCTTTGCGGCAACACGGCAGGAGAATTGGGTCTCTCCCCAGGGTCCCCCCGAGGCACCGTGTGGCCCCGCTGCTATTTGTGTGCTGCAGCTCATTCCGGCGTCCCCAGGCTCCCATACAAAAATAAGTGCTTAAATGTCAAGCCGGCAGCGTGGGGCTCTGTAGCCGTGTTTGGCAGGAGAAGCAACATGTCACTTAGCAGTTCAACCGTGTTGACAAAAATAGTCCTGCTGCTGTCAACGAAGCAAGTTCTGCAGAGATGGAGCCAGAGAAAGCCTGGTGTGTTTGTACACCCGGACACCGGGCAGCCCTGTCCAGCCTCCTCTCCCTCCGCGTGTTTTACCTCTGCGTTCCCCTCCTGGGGAGCAGAACGGGTGCAGCCAAAACCAAATCACGTCGCTGCGTGTTTCCTTGCAGTCTGCACCCCGGTTTCTACCGAAACATCACAGCCACAGCAGCAGAGGCTGGTCCAGGTGCACCTTTTCCATCTAACCCTCTGCATCCCAGAACTGCGGCGTGGCGAAGCTCCTTACCTTTCCAGGCAAGTGATGGGGAGCGAGGCTAACCCCCGGCACATGCTGAGAGCTGGGCACCCAGGCATCCAGCAACTCATCCGGTCCTTGCAGCGATGGCAGGGGTGTGCAACAGGTGGCTGCAGCACCACCTGCTCCCACGGTCGTGTGCTGTCGGCTGGAAAAGCGGCGAGGAGCTGTGCTTTATATCGGGTGGGAGGCGGGAGAGCTGGGAGGGGGACCCAACATCGCTCCAGCCTCCAGCCAACCAAAAGCTGCTCTGGCAGCGCCCGTGAAGATAATAGCTTAGGTAAGTTAGTGTGTGCTGTTAGGGGAGGGGGGTGTGGGAAGCCCATGCTTGTCCTTGAGCATCACAGTCATAGCTGCTTCCTCGATAACAGGAAAAAACAGGCTCGTTTCCACCGACGTGTGGAGCCTGCTGAGTAACCGGTGGCGGGTGGGAACGCGGGTGAGGAGAGCGAGAGGGACAGGACAGGACAGACGCTGTAGTGCGCAGCAAGTCGTCAGCTCCCTCCTGCTGCCCGAGGACTTCCAATCCTCACAGCACTTCCATCACAGCAGCAGGCTTTTCCCAAGTGGTTTAAGCAGGGGATGTCAGTCCTCAGCATAGTCAGGCTGATTTGCAGCATCCCAAGGGTAGGAGGGTTTGCACTTCCTGAGGCAATGCAATACACATAGAGCAGAAGGGTGTACTGCTCCCAGTTCCCTGCAAATTACACGGCCAGTCCACAGCTGGAATACATAAGGATCGATGTCTGTTCCCACAAGTTGGCTGAAGCTGCATTTCTTCATCACAGATTCTCTGCTGGGTGTATGGTGGGAGAAGGGAAGAGGAGGGGATGCATATCAAAAAAGTCTGAGCAAAGCCAGGCAAAATATATGATAAAGGTGGATCCTGAAGAGATCTGAAGATGGAAAGGAGACTAAAAGCAGGGGAGAGGTTGGAAGCTGGAGGGGAAGGACTGAACCAGCGAAACAGAAATATGAAGAGAAAGGGTTAAACCAGTGTCACACACTTCACACCGGCAAACCCCAAGGCCTGGTGCCACAAACAGAGAGGTCCACAACAGCCAACAGGTCCCCCATGTCAAAGTCAGGCTCACACAGGATTCCAGAGACCTGAAATTCCCCCACTCAGTGGCTCTTGAAAGGGAGCTCTTTAAGAGCTGGGAGTTGCAGGGAGCAACTTTAACCTCCCCCAGGTCCCAGCTGTCACAGGGCAAGACCTGCCACTTCCACTCCTCCTCTCCCTTCCTCCCCACTTGGTCCCTGCTGTTCCAAGCTCCACAGCCATCACAGACGTTTTTCCAGAGCTCAGGTTGTCTCCTACCCTTGCTGCCTGCATTCGTCACACAGAGTACCATTGCCAGAGCATCTTTCCCAAGGGAGATGAGCTGTGCCAGGAGAATGGCAGCATGAAACCATCTTGGCCCTGTGCTGGGAAGAAAGGCTCCTCTCAAGATGCCTTCAGGGAGCCCGAGTAGGAGGACATCAGTATGGAAAACTTTCAAAGGAGCACTAGGCACCTCAGCTCCCTTGAGCTGTAAAGGGGAGTCTTGTCTTTCTCCCACCACTTAGAAAAAAACACAGAATTATTTTGCCCAAAGCGAGCCGTGAAAGATGCATCAGGACTAATGAGTGAACACACATTTCTAGCTCCTGTCTCGGCTTTGAAGCAAGAGCAGCCTCTTCTCCAATAGCTCTACTGGTTGCTTTTTTTTCCCTCAAATAATCAAGTTTAAGCCTTCTCTCTTAGCAGATATTCAGCTACAGATAAATGACTGGAGCTACACAAAGCTCTTATTCATGCCTTCTCTGTGCCTTAAAACCATGATTAGAGTTGTGATCCTTGCTGTGGATTTAAGGAAAGAAGGAGAGGCCAGAGGGCTGTAAGGTTGCCTTTGCCTCTATAGACACCAAGAAGGTCTGTGCATGCCCACAGAGTGGACATCACATGACCTACCACAAGTTTGGGAAGTGCTTGGCTACCTCAGCCTGGTGCTCCATCCCAGTTCACCACCATGCTGGGAGCACTACTGTCGCAGCGGCAGTGCCATGCTCACACAGGCATGGGCTCCTCGTACCCACAGGAGAGGGTCACACCCAGGTATCTCCCAGAGTCACACAATGATCAAGTTGGAAGGGACCTCTAGAGATCATCCAGTCCAACCCCCTGCTAAAGCATGTTGGCACTTACCTCCCAGCTGCAGCAGGTGACCAGTAGCTGTGGGTTTGGGATGGCAGTGTCCCTTCTCCTTCATCACCTGCATCTCTGTCTCCTCCCTGGTTTTCCACACAGATGCAGTGCTCAGCAATGCCCTGGTGTTGTTCTATCTCATCATTTTAGGTGAGATAGAACAACATCAGAGTGTTAACTAGGTTAATTAACCTGGTGTTAAGCAGGACTTCATCTCTGTCCTTTTCCTCTTTAGAACTGCAGCCCATTCTCCCACCTCCAGATCTGCACGGTCACAGGATGCTCTGGTAACTCTCCCCGGTGTTCGAGGCATCCTCAGAGCAGGTTATGCCAGAAGAAAACCTCCAGGAGGCTGCACACATGTTACAGGCACACAGGACAGATGATTTCTGGCAACAACTCCATGATGGCCAGGAGAGTCACTGTGCTGGGAGCCACATGTTGCTTGAAGCAGCCAGGGAAATGTAACTGCATGGCAAAACCACAGCCAGGACGGCAGCAACAGCGATGGGAAAGGAGCATGAGGGATGGTGAGCCAGAGAGGAGAAACTGTGCACATCTCTGCCTTGAGATTACAGCCTGCCAAAACGGTGTTTTGCTTCAGTCCATGTGTACCCACTGCTTTTTCCCTATAAAGCATGTCGAACAAGTGTGTGTGTGGTTTTACCTTGCCCCTTGTAGCAGCTTTTGAAGCTCTCAGCTCAGGTGAGGCAAAGCTGATGACAAGGCAGAGGTGAAGAACCACCTGTGGTGGGAGCTTGGTGCCTGCAAGTTCCTATGGGAGAGAGAGAGCCCTGTAAAACCTCAGTGGGAGGGGAAAAGTCAAAGGCTGTGTCTTTTGGGGCACCACTGTGGCTCAGCCAGAAGATGCAAAAGCCATAGGAAATGCCACGCTCACAGTGGAGGTCCCACGCTGGGGTGCTTGAAGCAGGGCATGGCTCTGAGGCATGGCAGTGCCAGAACTACGTAAGCAGGTCTCAGCCCAGGCACAGGAGAGGGATTGGGCTGTTCCAGGAATGTCCTCCCCACCAAGCCTGGGACAGACTCTGCCACTGCTCTGCCACAGCCCCCTGCACAAGCCAACACCTGGGTGGAACCTCTGCTCCTTCAGGGCAGCTTTTCTGCCTCTCCCCTTCAGTGAGGTGGGAGAGCTATTCCAGGACAGGCAGCTCGCCAGCATGAGATGTGTTAGGTGAGATGGTTTATACTGCAGGGCTCTTCAGCAGGATTATGCAATAGGCTCTCAGCCCAGCAATGTATGTGTGCTCAGATGTCTTTATGCCGCTCTGTATCTAATTTAATTACGTCCTTCCTGTCTCATTTAGCTTAGCAGCCTCCCGCAGCTCTGGCTCAGTTGCCTGTATTATCAGTCCTTGTTTAGGAACAGAAAAATCTCATCTGTGTTGCAACGCCTGGGGCCAGGCTCCCATCCCATAACTGTGCCACAGCCTTGCTGGCATGAAGCCCTCCTCTCATCCATGGGGACCAGCCCTCTCAGAGCTTATTTCCACTAGGGGGGTCTTGGAAAACCAGGCAGGGTGCTCTGGGGGAACTGGCTTCACCTTCAGAAACAAAACACACAACCTCTCAGGCCTAGGGATTGCTGCTGGTGTTTCTGTGTTAGTATTTGCGAAGTGCCAGCAAACTCGAAAAATAGGTAAATAAAGTTTTCAGCCCCAAAACTACACCGTTGAGGTGGATAAAAGGGAAACATGGAGGGACTGGTAACAGGGTGCAGGGCACCCTTGCGCATGTTCCCCAATGCACAGTCAAGCTCCAGTGAGAGTTTACAGTACAAAGTATTTTTGTATTGTTTGAGTGGAATAAGAAGGGGAAGATACAACAGTGGATGGCAAGAGAAGGTAGGGAGGAGGAGGAGAGGAAGAGCCATGCTGCTGAGGTCTTGCTACATCACAGAAGGTGTGAGCCAAACAGACTCCCCAAGGAGCCTGACACCCCATTTCTCCTAAACCAGTGGGTATCCAGAGAGGTGGCAACCAGGAAAGGTAAAACCTGGAGACAGCACTACACACTCCCTGCACCCCTCCAGCAGAGCCTCACAGAAGCGTGACGAGCCTGCATGAAATGGGGTAGATGCTGAACCCAAAGAGAAGTGGGAGGCTTAAAGGCCCTGCTCGTGTTGCACAGCCCATTTTTCCAGCTACAAGATGTTGTTAAGCTCTGGATGCATTTAAGGGGAGATGTAGGTAAAGGAGATGGGGAATGAGGCGCTGGCAGGGGGTTGCCTGTTATGAAACGCTGCTGTGCCAACAGGAGCACAGCATCAGTCAGAACCTGGTGATGGGCACATGCTTTAGTGGTGGGTTTGGCAGTGCTGGGTTATGGTTAGACTCAATGACCTTAGAGGTCTTTTCCAACCTAAACAGTTCTATGATGGTGCCAGGGAGGACTGGGGAAGCTGCCAAGGCTGAGACAGCAGCAGGGTGTTTTCAAAAGGAGCCAGATTGGAGCTGGGCCTTGCCTTGGGCACAGCTTATGAGACAGGGACAGGCAGGGGCTGCTGTGGGACATTACATCCATGTGGCTGCAGGTGAGCCTGGCTCCATCCCTGCCTTCCCCGTCACAGGACAGGCAGCTGCCCATGCAGGCAGGAGCGCTGGTCCCTTGGCATCCCTCACTCTAAACCCATGGGGTGCCTAACTGATTCGCAGTGAACGCACACGTTGTGTTCACGTTGTGAGAAATTAAAAATGAAAAAAAAAAAATTAGAATTACAAATGGGCAGCTGTTATCCACTCTGCTCACGTGCTCACTTTGCACAGCTGCACAGGGAGACGTAGCTGACAGCAGGTACTCTTAATCTTCTCTTTCCGTTCCCGGCACCTGCTTTTTAAAGCCACCGAACTGCCAGGAAGAAGAAAGCTAAATATGATGGCTAAATATATCCTAACTAAGAGGAGAGACAGAGCAGCTCTAATGGCAGATCCTTCCTTGGATGCATTCAGATTGGTTTGGCTCAGAGGCAGGCTTAGGGGGAAGAAGCAGCAGATGAAAAGGAAAAACAACAAGAGAAGGGATTTAGGGAAAGAGAAAGGGGAATAGAAAGAAGCCAGAGGGACCAATAAATTCCACTGCACCCATTTCCAGAGAAAAACAAGCTCATTTAATTTTTGTTTTTAAATGAATCCCTGCGCAGACCATGGAGCAAGCACTCACCTTTTTGTGGGCACGGTGGGTCGCGCACCGGGCAAGGAGGGCCCTCTGTGTGCCCAGGGCTGGGTGGGGTCCAGTTCTCTGCTTTTCCTTGCTGGCCAGACCTGCTCAGGAAACACTCTGCTTGGCCTCAGCCCTTTGCCACTGAAACCCCAACAGGATTTCTGCAGCAGATCTCCCACCTCAGCTCTGCCACTTTTGGCTTCTCTGTGGGTTTATTGGGCTAATAGAGAGAGTTTGATTTGAAGCCACCACCTCTTCTTTCTGCCTGAAGGCAAGACGTGTATTGGAGATGGTCAGGGCTCTCTCTACCAGCTGCCTTTGCAGCCCTGTGTCCCTCTGCTATGGTCCCAGCTGGGAAAGAGCCCATCCCCTTCTGGAAGGTCCTGTGAGTTGGATTTGGGGTTTGGGGTAAACAATCCATCACAGGCTGCAGCAAGGTGTACCCAGAAAAGGACAGGAATACACTGGTGGAAGGCTCTTCAGATTTTCCTTCCTTGTAGTCTCCCAGGTCCTACTGACACATTTGACTCATGTCCCCAAAGTGTACCTCCAGGAAGCCTGGTTCTTAATTGCTTCAACAGAGCAGACTGACTGGTTAGTCATATTCCCTCTTTGCTGCTCCATCCAGAATGTCTCCACCAGTGAAACCAGGATCTGAGGAGGCACCAGCTTGTCCCATTCTTTTCCTTCTCAGCCATTCTGCTACGAGACACCTCTCCATCCCCAGGCTCGCAGTTCCCACTTTGCAGACAGGAAAACGTGCTTGACTCGCACCTCTTCAGACACTCAGGCAGAGAACAAATAGTCTCAGGCTGTTTATTACATCCTCACAGTCTCTATACAGTACAGGTGAGTACCATTTCACAATGTGGTGACACGAGGAGCCTCTCCAGCCTCACAGGGAAGGTGAGCCTAGCAAACAAGCAGCTAATGCAGAGGGAAGGTCAGATGGAACCCGAGCCCATGCCTTTCCCTGACGGGGAAGGGATCAAACTGAACAGCCTGCATGGTCTGCCCAAACAGCTCCTGCTGTTATCTACCCACACCAGCAGCACCCAAACACTGCAGAGGCAGCTGCAGCATCAGGATCTCATTAAAATAAAAATGTGGCATAGGGAAGCTCTTTTGAGCTAGTCTTTCTACCTGGTGGCTCACTTCTGAGTTCACCCCATATAGTACTGCCATCCTCAGTCTCTTCTGAGCCACCCATACGTGTGTTTCCACAGGAACAAGACATCTTTATTACCTAAAACAGTCTTATTTGATGCTTGGGTTTGGATTCAGGCCCTCAAGGCCCCTTCCTGCCAGTGGGACACTGCTATCCCACTGAAGGTGGAGGTGCCAGAGAGCTTAAAGGCAAATCTGAACTCTTACATGTCCGATTTGGGTTGCTTATAGAAGAGTAAGCAAGTCCTCTAGAGGTTAGAGGTTATAAGGAGAGAAGATCTTCAATTGTGGTTTTTAAGGAAGGGGGATCTACCCCAGGATGTACTTGTATCCTGCTCCTTTCATTGCCAGTAATCCTGCAGAGATCTGCGTGAGTAAACACAACAGAAGGTGCCTCCTTCCCCTCCCTGCTTTTTAGCTGGTGGCTGCAGGCACTGATAGAGCAACATGAAGACATTTCTCTTAGGATAACACTGTTATTTACGTTGTAAATGCAAAGCTGAGCAGCTCCTCATCTGTCATGTTTTAGATCCAGCCTGGGGCACGCAGCCCATGATGCAAACTGGGAGTTGAGGGGCTACTTGAGACAAACAGTTCACCCCACAGCTGGTCCCCATAGCTCCCTGGTACACCAGGTCCCTCCAGAAGCAGGGACCTTTCTTCTGCCTTTTCTTCTGTACTTCTGTGCCAGAAACATTTGGGTTTTTTGATAAAAAACTTATTCCCTTCTGCCACCTCCCTCCGATGCCCTCAGTTCCCTGAACTCTTGAGTTTAGGGAGTAGTCTCAAATTAGAGATACATCCCTCCAGTAAAAGCAAGAGGAGGCACAGAGCAGAACAGCTGACTTTACCAAGCAAGTACAACACAAAGACCTTTATTGACACCATTTTTTATGTACCAGAAAGAGAAGGGGAACCCAGCTGTGACCCTGCTGATGCAGCCACTGCCTCTGCACAGCACGGCTGCCCTCTCCACCAGCCAGCCCCTACCACAAGCACAGCACATGGAGCATGGATGGGAAAAGAAGGAAGACAAAATACTGGAGACAAGACAAGCCTCTGCAAAGCCCAGGGTGGGGGTCATGGTAGAGAGAAGTGTTCTGTTCTAGCAGCAAAATGGACTTTAATTCTAGTTCTGGGATATAACGCTACGATGCCGGAGGGAGCACAGCACCGAGGAAAAAGACAAGTGCAGCAGCCCCAGGAATGAAAGATAATGCAGAAACCATGTGAAACGTTTTGTTCTTATATAATGGGCAAGGAATAGCTACTAGGAGCTTTACAATGACAGTGGGAGGTGTTGTAGGAGGGAGATGGCATGGCCAGAGACAACTGTCTGGGAAAGGAAAAGGCAAAGAAGAGATAAGGGGTTGATGGGGATGGAGAGTAGGGAAACAGGAGGGCATGGGGGGAGTTTTGGGAGACTTAGGCTCAGATATACAGGGACAGACAGTGCTGGTGGAGGGAAAGGTGCTTGGAGAACTTCAGGGAGGAAAGCATAAGGAGGAGGAAGGACCCCCAGGACAGGACATAGAAGGAGAGAGGGCTTTGAAGGGAGAAGCAAGAGGCCCCAAGGAAGGGGAGAGCTTGCACTGATGGGTGAGAGGCACTCCAGGGCTGGCATGAGGTATGCTTTGCTATTGCTCTGAACACTGTAAACATTTTGGTTTTGTGTCTATCAGTGAACATTCAGTTCAGTTTGATACATGTGCTCCTATGGGTAACTGGAAGCCTAGCAGAGTTTTACATCTCTTAGTGCTAGCCAAACTTACACACAAGGCAAACACAACACTGGCTAAAAATTCTCATTTTATGTCATTTGTGCCTAATTCTCCTATTTTAACATGCACATCTATGTCTCAGAAAAGTTTCTGTAGTAGAGGACACTAAATAAGGTACACATGAAGTCACATGCACTCTCCCCCACCCACACCCGCAGACACACACACACTGATTTTCCTCCCCTGCTTAGACCAGAGAGACTTTGCCCCTTACACCTCCCCAGCATGACGACACAGACCCCTCTGTACATTAAGGAGTCTACTAAAAGTTGTGGAAATCATCCCAAAGCAGATTGGGGTTCTGCATCTCCATCCTGGAGTTAACACCACCTGAAGCTTATAGAAAAGAGGAATGAGATTTGTAAGCTCTTTTGCTATCAAAGGACTTGCGAGCTGACTGGATGTGTACCAGCAAACAGAATAAAAACAGCTGAGTGAACCAATTTTTTTCCCATCTTCATGTGATGGCACACTCTGACATTACTAGGAACGGGAGGAAAATTTTGAAGGTGTGGGCTTGTGGAGAAGAGAAATGGGGTTTGTAAGTTATGAATAACCCTTTAACATCAGGAAGAGATGAATCAAAGACAGGATATTTGTCCTTGATAGGGATTAGTCATCACTCAATGCTCTCTGAAGCTTTGGTTCAGTCATTATTTCCTTGATCAGCCCCTGGTTTAAGGGGAAGAGCCATAGGCTGTCTATTTTAATTCACTTCAGACTGACATTTGGCATAAAAGAAGCAA
This sequence comes from Myiotriccus ornatus, assembly GCA_036023395.1. NCBI lineage: Eukaryota > Metazoa > Chordata > Aves > Passeriformes > Tyrannidae > Myiotriccus > Myiotriccus ornatus. Next base: position 28,664,325 of record JAYRBT010000005.1, on the reverse strand, counting down.
CTGGTGCCAATTTTTTGTTTAAGAAAACTATAATATTGCTTTAAATAACTAGTCTGCTTTCCTTCAAGAGACATGAACGGTAAGGGCAGCAACAAAAATAACTGTGATAGACTCATATGCCTCAGACAATACTTTTGCTCCACTCTGTGCTCTAGGATGATGTTTCCCGCAGAGGATGTTATCTGGCACAACTTCAACAGGCAAAACACTTCTACATCAGCCAGTGTGATTGCAGCTCCTGTCAGCACTGCAGCAATAGCATCTCTGGATGTGCCCACTCAAAGCAATTTCCCAGGCTGATGGAGGAGAGTGTGGAGCTTGGATTTACAGGGTGTTGGCTGCTTTGAAATTTCGTCATGAGTTCTGACATAAACTGAAAGGACAACAGCACCAGTGCTGGAGGAGCTTGTGGAGAGATGTTACCTCCTGGAGTCGCACTCTGAACAGGACCAGCCTTTGTAGCCATCAGGGAAGCCTGGGGATTGTCCTGACTCCCATTCTTTGACACAAACCTCTTGTTTCTGCTGTGTCCTCCTTTCCTGGCTGTATCTTTGACCCTCCCCACCGTGGGGGGCTTTGCTGCAGAGCCTTGTCTGGGGTGCATCAGCTGGCACTACGGGTCAGCACCATCCAAGCCCACTCAGGAGGCCTGTCAGGGGCTTGTAGAGAAGTACCACAAGGCAGTTAAAGTGGCCTTTTGTCTTCTCTTTAAAAGCTATGACTGCATAAGCCTCCTGCTATTGGCTCTTGCATACTGGGCAGCACTGGGATGCTTTTTGCATGTGCAGACGAGAGAAGGCTGAAAGTCAGGAAGGCAGGGGCAGACAAGGTGGCCTCTCTTCACCCCTTGCAGGACTCGTTTGATGCCACAGTGTCAGGAAGCTGAGCTACCGTTTGGCAGCAGTGGGATCACCAGCTGCAGTGACACTGGCTACAACTGGCACCACAGGCCATCTCAAGGGGAATTATTTCAGCCAAAACAGCCTGTGCCCCTGAGAGATCCCAGTCCATTCTGTGTTACACAGGTGTGTTAGACAGTGTTTCTTGGAAAGGGCAGTTCTTCCAGTCTCTCCTCACAGTCAGTGGGGGAAGCTTTGAATCCTCCCTTGCAGGTCAATCACTGAGAGTGTTTCACCACAACGTGGGGGGGTTTGCCCTCATCCCCTGTGTCAGGAGGGGGCTATATAGGGGATGTGACTCTGCTCCACTTCCTATGGCCCAGATACCACCAGGGACAGCCACTGGATGCACAACTCTTTATCCTTTCCTTCCGTCTTTGATTCCTTCCACAGCATTGCACAAGTTTCCCCAGACACCTGTGCCACTACACCTTCTTTGTCAGGCATCTTTTTTGCCATAAAGCTTTGGACAACATGGACCTCTTGGTCCATGGATGAATCATGGCAAATCCATTTCTCAGGCCTATCTCATTGCTCCCTCTTTCAAACAAGTAACACAGACAGTTTGCCTGAAGCCACTACAGTCAAATTTGCAAAGCAATATTCAGACCTTGAGCACTGCCTCTCTGGACACACATTAGGGATATCACATACCTCTACAATTCCAAAGGTTGAGCCTGAGTGTGGCTGCAGAATGCCACATCTCTCACCACACTCCTGCTCCTCAGGTGTCCTTGCAGTGGCAAAGGACAGCTTAGAACAATGGCCAGGATGCCAGAGCATGCTGCTTTTTCTGGCCAGTCCTCAGGGAAAGTTAACTGGAGATGATATTTGTCTACCAAAGACCTGAAGAATTCTGTTGCTGACTGAACAGGTACTGAAAAGCAGGTTTCCCTACTGAACATAAAATTTGCAGTTCTACTGTATTTGGACTTCAGTGTCTTAGGAACCACAGGAATACACCTCCAAATAAACCAAACATGCTTACCATCTCTATCTTGCTCCTAAAGCTATTTGTCCTAATGTCCTGCACAGCATCCTTACGAAAAGCCTCAAAAACTGTTTCCTACCTAGTTCATGGACAGTAATTTTTAATATCCAAGCAGGCTCTTTGTATCTCATTCCAAACACGTCATGCTTAGCTTTAGAATTCACTCTACCTAGTTTACACCACACTACACTAAATCTTTATCAGGAGCTTTCTGATGTATCCAACCTACCCACCACCCTCGTACAGAGCAGAGGTTTAAAGCCTCTGGTCTGTCCATAATGGAGAGAAGGAAAAGATCCATGGGGTCGCTTTCCAGGCCTTCATAAAATTAAGAAAACAGACCTCTGGTCTGTAGGCTCAAATCCACAGACAGGCTGTCTGCTTCTCCACTAGAAAATATTGCAAGAATCTGACAAGCTGGAACAGCAATGCCATGGAAATGGGGCCATCAGATGGTAGGAATTATTGCACAGCACAGAGGAGGTGCTACACCACTGACATCTGCACAGTCTTCTCCTGCAGTGGCTATCCAGGCTATGGGAATAGGGCCAAAGAACACCTCACACTCCACTGCGCACCTGGACGCCCATCCTGCTCACTCCATGCTTCCCCGTATCCTGTGTGAAACAAGCACCATGCAGCAGGGTCTGTGTCTTTAGTACTTGGCATTGAACCCACAGTGGACAATCGGTAGGTAACGACAGTCAATAATCAGTGAATTATAAAAACATAATTGTGATTTTTCATGTTGCCATGTGCTGGTCAGGTACTACATAAAAAATAACTGTCTACCGCAACAGACAGGTCTTGTGCTTTTCTAACATCTCAGCAAGGGGCAGAGGGGACATTCCTTCTCTTGACTCTCTCCCAACAGCAGACAGATCATTCCTGAGAAGCCACCAAGCCTGTTAATGTCTGTGGCAGCCAGGAGCCTCTT